>CM050521.1:38491892-39192725 GCA_027563665.1 Antrozous pallidus
GAGTGGGTGGAGAGTTGGTTGATTTGGGGGTGGTGTTGCAGTTGAAGGAAAGGATGAGGAGCCTATTTCTAGGCACCTAAAATCTGATTATCTTTAAGAGGTAGGTGTGGCTGCCATTCTGAGTTGGAGTCTGCACCCAAGGTCTAAGAGATCTATTGGAATGAAAGGAGAACTACTCATATCCTCATGTAAATTACCACTGGCAAGTTTCTCATCTCTCCAAGCTCTAGAAATGGTCATTACCCCATGTTACAGAATGGCAATGCGGCCCTTTATTATAAGTGAGCTCTGGGGATAGTTAGCCTCTTCCTCAGAATTGTGTTCTCCTCTTACATCCCTCCTACTTTGTATGCTGGCCATGATTTATGCGCCCCCCCCCCAAGGAAGCACAGAACTCTTACCAGTACCCCTCAATCCATGAGAGGTCTCTGCATTTCCAAGAGCTGCATGAATCTTCTAAGGATCCCTGCTGAACCCCTGCCCTATCCCCCAGATACTCCAACAATCCACTGAGCGGGGAGGACCTGATTTGCCACCCTATCCCAGCAGCACCTAAGGGAAAATGACTCCATGATAGATAATAATTGTCCAAAGTGAGTCTGGAGGGCTTGGGAGTGGCAGCTGATCGGATCTGCCTATGTATTTGCTGAAACAATTCAGTATTGGCATCAGGACTTGGAGTTCATGTTAGCTTCAAATCTTCATTATACAGTATTTCCTTATTGTCATCGAAAATTTGAAATGTTTCCTTTTATTTTAAGTTGGCTAAATTTCCTAGAAGGTCTTATAGAAACATACGTGACAATTTTTAAATTTTAATAAATCTTTATTGTTCAGATTATTATTTACAATGTTCCTCCCTCCCCCCCCCCCCCATAGCTCCCCTTCACCCGGTACTCATCTCACTCTCTGCACTTACCTCCTCCCCCACTGCCCTCATCCATAGGTGTATGATTTTTGTCCAGTCTCTTCCTACACCTCCCACACCTCTTTCCCCACAAGAATTGTCAGTCCATTCCCTTTATATGCCCCTGATTCTATTATATTCATAAGTTTATTCTATTCATCAGATTTTTAATTCACTTGATTTTTAGATTTACTTGTTGATAGATGTGTATTTGTTGTTCATAATTTTTATTTTTATCTTTTTCTTCTTCTTCCTCTTCTTCTTAAAGAATATCTTTCAGCATTTCATATAATACTGGTTTGGCAGTGATGAACTCCTTTAGCTTTTTCTTATCTATGAAGCACTTTATCTGACCTTCAATTCTGAATGATAGCTTTGCTGGGTAGAGTAATCTTGGTTGTAGGTTCTTGTTATTCATCACTTTGAATATTTCTTGGCATTCCTATCTGGCCTGCATAGTTTCTGTTGAGAAATCAGCTGACAATCATATGAGTGCTACCTTGTAGGTAATTAAGTGTTTTTCTCTTGCTGCTTTTAATATTTTCTCTTTGTCTTTTGCTCTTGGCATTTTAATTATGATGTATCTTGGTGTGGTCCTCTTTGGATTCCTATTGTTTGGGGTTCTGTGCACTTCCTGGACTTTTAAGTCTTTCTTTCACCAGGTGGGGGAAGTTTTCCATCACTATTTCTTCAAATAGGTTTTCAGTATCTTGCTCTCACTTTTTTTCTGGCACTCCCATAATTCAGATGTTGGTATGCTTGAGGTTGTCCCAGAGGCTCCTTATACTATCTTCAATTTTTGGGGATTCTTTTTGCTTCTTGCTTTTCCGGCTGAGTGGATTTTGCTTCTTTGTATTTCAAATCTTTGACTTGATTCTTGCAGTCCTCTAGACTGCTTTTAGGCTCTGTATAATATTTTTTATTTCAGTCAGTGTATGCTTAATTTCTAGTTGGTCCTTTTTCATATCCTCAAGGGTCTCGCTCATATCCTCGAGGGTCTCTCTCATATCCTCGAGGGTCTTGTTAAATTTATCGGCCTTTTCTAGGAGCCTCTTAAAAAACCTTATAACTATGATTTTGAACTCTATGTCCAGTCATTTTTTCCCCCTCCATTTCTTTCAAATGTGATTTGTTTCCTTGTCTCTGCGTTTGGCTATTTCCCTGAGTTGGTCCTGTAGCTTTGTGTGGTAGGTGTCCTCTAGGGGACAGTGGCTTAGCCTCTCTAGTTACCTGAGATGGATACTCTTGGTGCACCCGTTTATGTGTTGCATAGTCTTATTGTAGGTAAGCCTAGATTGTTGTTAGTATCACTGGGAGGGGTTGACCTCCAGGACAATTGGCTGTGAGAATAAGGTGTGTTTACACTGGGAGAGCTGCTGTGCTCAGCTTGGATGGGGCGGAGTCTCCGGGCTGAGTAGTCAGCCTTGGTTTCCCATCAGCCCCGTGGCAAAGGCTGCATGCACCTCTGAGAGAAAGCTGCCTCTGAGTTCTGCCCGCAGCCAGACAGTTCAGATTCTACTCAAATGAGTCTGCACACCCAAAGTCTCACCCAGAACTGGAAAACAATGCAGTGTAGTGGATTTTTGGTTTTTCCTCCGGAAGGATAGAGCCAGCTACATGTCCTCTCTATGAGCTCTAGCACCTCTGCAGCTCCCAAATCTCAGTGTGTTTCCTCCTTACGGTCCACTTTCACCCCATATGAGTCTGAGTTCCCTGAGACTTGTCCGTAACTGGGGATTAGAGCAGTGGGACGCCTTTGTCTCCCTCCCTGATAGAGAAACCCAGCCCGGTATTCAGCTGCCCACTCTTTCCGCTCCCTCACCTCTTTCTCCACGTGTCTCTTCAACTCTGCCTTCCGCAGCTCCTTTCCATACATGACAATTTTAATAATAACTGGGACCCAAGCCATTTGGAAAGAGTGTAATCATTCTTAGCAGTAGAAGTCAGTGTGTATTTGTTGTCTGTATTTCTTTTAATTCTGTGAGAAAATGTAAACCATGGACTCATATTGTATTTAAATGAATCATTACCAATGACAAGAATCTAAAAGTGTGGCCAACCACTGGGCATCTAAGCTTCTGTAGGCTGCCGAGAAGAGCAGCAGCCGTCAGTGTGGCCTTCAGCCACTGGTGTGGACTTCAGCAAAGTACTCTGCCTCTGATGTTCCTTTTGCCCCAATCATAAAGTGATACATTAGCATTTACTACTGCTACCCTCCACAACCTCCCAACAAACGCGCGCGCGTGCACACGCACGCGCACACAAGCGCGGGCTCACACACACACACACACACACACACACACACACACACACACACACACAGCGAGAGTGAGAGCGAGAACACGCGCGCACGAGAGAGAGAGAGAGAGAGAGAGAGAGAGAGAGAGAGAGAGGACTAAACTACTAAATAAAATGTTGTGCAATATCAGAAATTAAAGATACTAAATACATATAAAGGGGCATTCGCAAACTAACCCCTACCCTGCAAACTCAACCAGGTAAGAGCTGAGCACCTATTATTATTAAGTCATATTGTTCGGGATAAGAGCCAGGATATCCCAGACTCTTTCTGTATAGCACCATTAAATGCATGAGAATAAAAAGAAGGTCATTTCCCAGCTATAATCAAGCCTTTATTACAAGCCAACTCTGGGGATAATTAGCTTCTTCCTCAGAATTATTTTCTCCTCTTACATCACTCCTACCTTGCATGTTGGCTATGACTTAGCCTTTTGCAAGCACAGAATTCGTACCAGTCACTCCTCCATCCATGTCTAGAACACCAATGACATCCTTCAGTATTTTTCAACTAGTCCTCCTAGTGACAATTATTAATGGAGAGCCTTCTGCTTCTAAACACACATGCTAGCAGGCATAAATCTGTGGCCAGTTTTGGAAGGGACTAGAAAGAAAAAGGATATTTAATGTGTTGTAGTGATGATGAGACAGAAGATAGAGAGGCCCGGGAGGAAGGCGTCTGCCTGGCCAGCTGCTCAGAGCCTCGCAAGAGCCGCCACACCAGAATGAGGCTCACGCGTTCCAAGAGCTGGGCGAGGAAGGCAAAGTGGATTTAATCAGCTTTCCACAGGGTACCAAACTCGGGGAAAGGCGCTCATACTAAACAAGCTCACACACACCAAAATAAAGTTGTAAAAGCCGAACTTTCTGCTCACTAATTTTACACTGTAAACCGGACCATCTCAAGTAGACCCACAGGTTTCTGTCAACTATCAGGACACTTTGTTCTCTCCAGAAAATCCTCTCCAGAAGGATGTGACTGCAATGCCTCGGGGACATATGTCAACAGACAGCAGCAGCAGCTTTGAAATGCTCACTAGGATCTCTGGGGAGAGCCCAGGATCTCAACTTTCAGACTCTCCTGGTGATCCCGTGCCTGATGATTTAGCAGCATGGTTCTTGCACAAGAAGTTGCAGAGAGGATCCGTTTATCCAACAAACTTCAGTGAGCCGTCCTCAGTGGCAATGCAGAGGTAATAACGGGAAGTGCTTTTCCTAAAGGAAGTCACAAACTTACTCAGAGACCGATTGTGTAGGGATTTTTAGTGCAACAGAAGGCTGTATCCTCTAGGGCTATGCATATGCTTCGGTTAGAACACCTGGGAAGAAAATGCAGGCTGGGCTGAGAGAAAGTTAAAAACAAATTTCCCATGGAAGTAGGAGACAACATCTGAAAGACTTTTAATGGAAAGAATAGGAATTAGCCAGACAGATAAGAGGAGGACGGTATTATCATAAAGAATCATTGGGTAGAAACCGGTTTGGCTCAGTGGAAAGGTCCCAGGTTCGATTCCGGTCAAGGACATGTACCTTGGTTGCAGGCACATACCCAGTAGGTGGTGTGCAGAGGCAGCTGACCAATGTTTCTCTCTCATCCATGTTTCTGACTTTCAATCCCTTTCCCTTCCTCTCTGTAAAAAAATTAATAAAATATATTTTTTAAAAAGAGAAAAAGAAACATTGGGGGCAACTTAAATACCCAACAGCAGAAAACTGGTTAAGTCCTTTTTTAAAAAATATATATTTTATTGACTTTTTACAGAGAGGAAAGGAGAGGGATAGAAAGCTGAGAGAAACATCGATCACCTGCCTCCTGCACACGGCCTACTGAGGATGTGCCCACAACCAAGGTACATGCCCTTGACCGGAATCGAACCTGGGACCTTTCAGTCCGCAGTCCAACTGCTCTATTCACTGAGCCAAACCGGTTTCGGCTGGATAAGTCCTTAGAATTGAAATTTGGAAGCTTCTTTTTTTTAAATTTTTTTATTGATTTTTTGCAGTATAATAGTACATGTTTTCCTTTCCCCCTCCCCCTTATCCTCCCCCCAGCCTCCCCCACCCCCCAGCACATATCCCCAGCTTCCCCCCCTCCCCGCCCCAGTGTCTTTCATTCATTGGTTATGTTCATATGCATGCATACAAGTCCTTCAGTTGATCTCCCCCCGCATCTGCCTCCCATCCACCCAAGCCTCCCCCTGTAGCTTGACAGCCTGTTCAAGGCCATCCTGCCTCTATATCAATCACTCTCCCCTGTTTCTTTTCTTCAAAAATATCTTGCCTCTGCATACTAGAAATAAATGTATAAGAACAAAAAATGTTTCAGTCTCAGTTTCAATGTCCAACTGTTCTGAGTCCCAGTTTCAGTGTCAAATAATTCTTTATGTGTATAAGTCAGCAATTGTATCCAGATGGTGGACACATCGTGTCAATGCAAGATCCATCCTCTCTGGTTTGGTCCTGGGCTGCCTGCAGACATGCACAGCTGCCGACTGCTAGCATTGCAAGGTGTCGTCAGTGTCCCCCATCTCTGGACCATCCTCGTGACTGGAACAGATCCATCAGTTCCTCACCGTCGCAGGAACCTACATGGTCTTGGATTTGTTCTCTGAAAACACACAAACACATTCTCAACCAAAAGTTAACAAAGGGATCCTCTATGCAAAATAGACTTGGGAATCTTTTTAATTTTTGCCTAAATGATTTTCCTTTGGCTTATTTTGACACCATGTGTGTTTTTTCATGGGTGTCCTGCAATTGTTTTTACAAATGGAATTTACTTTACTGGAGTAAGAATTTTCTAGATGTATTTTACTTACTCGATATTTTTTTTTCCCTTACATGATATTATCCCGCTGTCCCCTCCCCTTTTTTGATTAATGGGGACTTTTGGAAATTTTATATTCCAGTCTTGGTAATTTTAAATTTTAATTTTTGCACACAAATATGACTGCTTTAGGTTCTTTGGATGTTAGGCAATTTTACAGTGAGATGAACTACTAATAGATTTTTTAGTTAATGTTTTAGGAAAAGCTTTTTGTCCAGTACACTATAATTTTCTTGAGTATTCACATATTTCACTTGGCCAATTTAAATTAATCTGAAAACTTGATTACTATTTTCCTGTCAATTTTAATACTCAAGCAGAAATCTTAGTTTACCCTGCGAATACTAGTGGAAAGGAATATTTGCAATTTTGAGTAGGTCCTGAGCATTCCTGGTAATAGAAAAAGCGATGAACTCTTCCTGACTTTAAACAAAACCTGAAGTACAAGCTCAACATATAAAGCAGCTAAAAATGAAGTTGCACTCTCTGTGCTACAAGCAGGGATCCTAGCCCATTTCTCACTGTCTACTTTGCAGGACAATCTGAGGTTAGGTGGCAATAGGAAAATACTCTTCAAAGAACATGGAGCTACAAAAAACTGCCTGGCATATGGTTAGTGAAAGAAGCAGATTAAACCTGGGCAGCCTCTTCCTGAGGCTCTCTTCCCTGGGAGACGAACATCCTTGAGGCAAGGGGTGGGTGCTGACTGGGTAGGGAGACAAGCAATCTGGTGGTCCCCCAGTGCGAGCCCTGATGATGATGATGGAAAGCCCAGGGGCAGGCCAGGGCAGGGGCCAATGCCACAGCTTTGCTGCTACTTTTCATCATGGAACGGGGAGGAATCTGAGAATTCCGTTTTTGATCCTGGACTTCCAGATTGTTTTGGAGGTTTGTGTGTCAAGGTAGGGAAAGAGGGTATTTTATTTAACAGTTTTTTGGTTTGGCTTTTAACTTTTGAATATTGAGACATATGGTGTGCCGACTTCTATTTGTAGTCGTCTTGCCAGTCCTACAAATATTAGAAGTGACTTGTTTTTCTTAAATGGGTGATGCCACCTTATGTTTTCTTTTGGGTTATATTTGTTGACTAAATATTTATTTAACCTTTTATTTTAAACTTTCTGTGTTATTACATTATAAGTATGTTTTTAGAAGCAGCATATAGTTCAATTTTGTCTTTAACCTAACCTTACAAATGTTTTATCTTACTTGGGAAATTTATGTGTTTCATTTTATCGCATAGCCAATGATTGCCTTTACTTGTTATCTTCTTTTATACTTTATATTTATTATGATTACTTGCTTTACCACCTTCTTTTCTTTGTTTTGCTGTATGTTTACTTATGCTCCCCAAAGGTTTAAGAGGTATGAATCCTATTTCAATTCTATTCCATGTCACCTTTAATTTTTTAATACTTAAAACTAACATAATGCTATATGTCAATTATATCTCAATTAAAAATTGTAATTAAAAGATGAAAAGGTGTTTTTGGCCCCTCATTGCTAGAAAAAAAATAACTTTCTCTAGTTTTATTTCTTTTACCTCCCATTTTTTAAATATAAAATGAGTTTCTCAAACCATATTGTTGTTATTCTTTTTTTTTCAGAGTTTGTTTCAGAAATTATTGTTGCATTATATTATTGTTCTAATAATATTTATTCTTTTTATTACAATGCCATTCTTGAGATCTTAGCTTGATTAAATTTTCAGTATGGAGAACACATTTCAAGAAATTTTTCAATCCAATTTTAGTTGAAATAATGGTAGATTCACATGTAGCTGTAAGAAATAATACAGGGAGATCCCATATTTACTTTACATGTTTTCAAAACACTCAATGTCTTGCAAAACTAGTACATATCACAATCAGGATATTGCTATTGAATCAATATACAGATCTTATTCAGATTTCCCCAATTTTATTTGTATTGATTTATTTGTGTTTGTATGTGTGTTTATCTCTAAATTAAGAGGCTCGTTGCACAAAATTTGTGCATGGGAGGCGGGGGGTGTCCCTCAGCCCAGCCTGCACCCTCTCCAATCTGGGACCCCTTGAGGGATGTTCAACTGCCCATTTATGCCCAATCCTACTGGGATTGGGCTTAAACGGGCAGTTGAACATCCTTCTCACAATCCAGAATGCTGGCTCCAAACTGCTCATCTGCCTGCCTAACTGATTGCCCCTAACTGCTTCTGCTTGCCAGCCTGATCACACCCTAACCACTACCCTGCCAGCCTAATTGATGTCTAACTGCTCTCCTGCCAACCTGTTTGCCCCCAACTTCCCTCCTCTGCCAACCTGGTCACCCCTAACTGCACTCCCCTGGAAGCCTGATCACCCCCAACTACCCTCCCTTGCAGGCCTGGAACCTCTCAACAGCCCTCCCCTGCTGGCCATCTTGTGGTGGCCATCTTGTGTCCACATGGGGGCAGGATCTTTGACCACCTGGGGGCAGCCCTCTTGTGTGTTGGAGTGATGGGTCAATCTGCAAATTACTCTTTTATTAGATAGTATAGAAGCCTGGTGTATGGGTGGAAGCCAGTTGGTTTGCTCTGAAGAGTGTCCCGGATCAGGGTGAGGGTTCTCTTGGGGTGTGGGGCAGCCTGAGTAAGGGGCCTGTGGTGATGTGCAGGCTGGCCATGCCCACCCAGTAACCCAAGTGGAGGTCCTGGGATCTGTGATTAATTTATAGTCTACAATTGAAACTTTGTAGCCTGGAACGGAGCCAAGCCTTCTACTTGATCAGTGGAGGCAGCCATTTCTGTTTGGGTTTATTTAAATTCTGTAATTGAAACTTTGTAGCCTAGAGTGGAGGCCTTGGCACCAGGGCTACATAAGCTTGCCTTCTTCCATCGCCAGGGCAACCATAGCTTCTGCTCTCTCCAGTTCCATGGCTGCTGCTATTTCTGTTGGGATTATATATCTTCTATAATTGAAAGTTTGCAGCATTGAGTGGAGGCCTAGGCTGGCAAGGACAGGCAGAAAGCTTGGCTTCCTCCATTGCCAGGAAAACCCAAGCCTCTCTCCCGCTCTCAGTGGCCACAGCCATCTTGGTTGGGGTTTATTTGCTCTTGATTGGGTTGTGGGCATGAGTTGTGGGTGTGGCTTGATCAGAGGTATGGTCAATTTACATATTACTCTTTTATTAGATAGGATAATTTTATCACATGTTTAAGTTTTACCATCACAGTCAAAGCAGAACAGTTCCACTAATGAAGGATACCTCATGCTGCCCTTTGTAAACATGTCTACCTCCCTCTCTTACGCAACCACCGCTATGCAGTCCCTCACCTCTGTCCACAACTGATCTGTCCCCCATTTTTTCATTTTTATTTTAAGAACACTACATAAATAAAATCATAGAGTATGTTGCTTTGGAGATAGTTTTCTTCACTCAGCCTAATTCTCTAGAGAGTCATCCACATTATTACATGCATCAGCAGGTATATTTCTTTACTTTTTACTGCTAAATAGTACTCCATGTGATAGATGTACCACATTGGAATTATTTACCTTTTGAAAGACTGACTCCAGTCTGGGACTATTACAAATAAAATTTCTATGAACATTCATATATATGTTTTGAGTGAACATAAATCTTATTTTTCTGGGATAAATTCCAGGGATACTATCATTATATGATATGATTCTACATGTTTAGTTTTATAAGAAACTATTAATTTGTAACTCAAAATATCTCTCTGCTGCCTTTACAAATAGTTTTTCCTTAGAATTCTATAGACTTTGTTCCAACATCTTTTATTAATGTATGTTTCAGAGAAACCTGTATCTATTTTACTTCTTTTTTAAAATTTTTATTGTTCAGCTTATTAATTACATTGTTCCCCCTTTTTTATCCCCCTATAGCTCCCCTCCACCCTGTACACATCCCACCCTCCATCCTCCCATCCCCCTCCCCACTGTCCTCTCCCATTGTTGCAAGATTTTTGTCCAGTCTCTTGCTGTACTTCCCACACCCCTTTTCTCCCCAAGAATTATCAGTCCATTCCCTCTCTATGTCCATGATTCTGTTCTATTCACCAGTTTATCCTGTTCATCAGACTATCAATTCACTTGATTTTTATATTCATTTGTTGATAGATGTGTATTTGTTGTTCAAAATTTATATTTTTACCTTTTTCTTCTTCCTCTTCTTCAAGAATATCTTTCAGCATTTCATACAATATTGCTTTGATGGTGATGAACTCCTTTAGCTTTTTCTTATCTGCGAAGCACTTTATCTGACCTTCAATTCTGAATGATAGCTTTGCTGGATAGAGTAATCTTGGTTGTAGATTCTTGCTATTCATTACTTTGAATATTTCTTGCCACCCCCGTTTGGCCTGCATCGTTTCTGTTGAGAAATCTGCTGACAATCGTATGGGTGCTCCCCTATAGGTAACCAACTGTTTTTCTCTTGCTGCTTTTAATATTCTCTTTTTATCTTTTGCTCTTGGCATTTTAATTATGATGTGTCTTTGTGTGGTCCTCTTTAGATTCCTATATTTTGGGGTTCTGTGTACTTCTTGGGCTTTTAAGTCAGTTTCTTTCACCAGGTGTAGGAAGTTTTCAGTCACTATTTCTTCAAGTAGGTTTTCATGAACTTGCTCTCTCTCTTTTTCTGGCACCCCAATAATTCGGATGTTGGCATGCTTGAGGTTGTCCCAGAGGCCCCTTACACTATCTTCAGTTATCTGGATTCTTTTTGTTTCTTGCTTTTTCAGCCAAGTGGATTTTGCTTCTTTGTATTTCAAATGTTTGACTTGGTTCTTGTGGCCCTCTGGACTGCTTTTAGGACTTTGTGTAATATTTTTTATTTCAGTCAGTGTATGCTTGATTTCTAGTTGGTCCTTTTTCATATCCGTGAGGGTCTCGTTCATATCCTCAGAGGTCTTGTTCATTTCCTTGTAGGTCTCATTCATTTCCTTGTAAGTCTCATTCATTTCCTTGCAGGTCTCATTCATTTCCTGGTTGGTCTTGTTTATTTCCTCGTTGGTCTGGTTTATTTCCTCATAGTTCTCATTAAGTTCATTGGCCTTTTCTAGGAGCCTCTTGAAAAGCCTTATAACTGTGATTTTGAACTCTATGTCTAGTCATCTTTTTTTCTTCATTTCTTTCACACTTGATTTCTTTCCATATCTCTGCATGGTGGCTGCTTTATGTGGTAGATGTCCTCTAAGGGTCAGTGACTCAGCCTCTCCAGTTACCTGAGGTGGGTACTCTTACTGCAATCCTTTATGGGTTGTACAGTATTTTTGAATTTAAGCCCAGCTTGTTGTTGTTAACCCTAGAAGGGTTTGACCTCCAGGCCAATTGGCTGTGAAGGGAGACTGTGTTCAGGTTGGATGGGCAGAGTCTCTGAGCTGAGCAGGCAGCCTCAGTGTCAGGTGTGTCCTTTGGGCGCTCGCGCGCAGGTCTCTGTTGGGTGGCAATTGTTGCAGACACCTCCAAGAGAAAGCCGCTAGTCTCTTCCCCTTGCCAGACAATTCTGCCTCTCCCCAAATGAGTCTGCACACCCAAAGTCTCGCCCAGGGTTGTAAAACAAAGTAGTCCGGTGGTCTCTGGGACCAGGGGGCAAGCCGCGAGTCTGTGCTGTCGCACAGTTTACGAGCGCGCAAACTGCTTTTCCCAGCAACCTGGTTTCTCCTCAGACTAGGAGACCTCTGCCGCGCCCAGCTTTCAGGGTGCGTCCCCGGATCTCGGACCTAGGCTGGCACTGGGGAATCCGTGCAGTGGGACATCTCCATGTACCCCAGATCTCTGACCTCACCTGGCGCTGGGGAATCTGTGCTGTGGGACGTCTCCGCCCTCCCCGTTGGTGAAATCCAGCTGGGATTGCTGCTCCAGCCCTACAGCCCGCGCACATGGTGGCTCCTAACCTGTTTCCGTGTGTATCTTCAAGGCTGCGCTCCCGCCACTCTTCTGAGTCTCAGTGTCCCACCTTTACTTTTATTTGTAGAGTTTTCACTCAGCCAGCTGTCCGGTGATTCTGGGTGATGTTTGTTTTGTTGTTATGTTGTAGTTTTTGAATTGTTGCGCGGGGCAGAACAATAGGTGTTTACCTATGCCGCCATCTTGGTTCCTCCCTCTATTTTACTTCTTTGCAGGTGGCCATTTTGTCTTGTTTGGTTTCATTATATAATGCTTTAATTTTCTTTTCCTTAAAATAAAATCACAAGGGCCGAAACCGGTTTGGCTCAGTGGATAGAGCATCGGCCTGTGGACTGAAAGGTCCCGGGTTCGATCCCGGTCAAGGGCATGTACCATGGTTGTGGTCACATCCCCAGTAGCAGATATGCAGGAGGCAGCTGATTGATGTTTTTGTCTCATCGATGTTTCTGACTTTCTATCCTTCTCCCTTTCTCTCTGTGAAAAATAAATAAAATATATTTTAAAAAATAAAATCACCAGGTATATAAAAATGGTCTCTTTTTTACAATGTTACATGAAATCTTATAGTTCCTATGACTATTTTTAGACATTTATTTTAGCTCAGAAAAAATACTCAATTATGTTTTTAATCAGTGAGTGTATTGTTCTCTATTCTTTGTCTGCCATATTTATTACATACCCTCTCATTTTTTCTTTTTTTAAAAAATATTTTTATTGATTTCAGAGAGGAAGGGAGAGGGACAGAGAGAGATAAAACATCAGTGATGAGAGAGAATCATTGATTGGCTATCTCCTGCACTCTCCACACTGGGGATTGAGCCCACAACCTGAGCAGGTGCTCTAACTGGTAATCGAACTGTGACCTTCTGGTTCATAGGTGGATGCTCAACCACTGAGCCATGCCAGCTGGGCTTATGCTTTTTTCTTTTTTAAAAAATATACTTTATTAATTTTTTTTTTACAGAGAGGAAGGGAGAGGGATAGAAAGTCAGAAACATCAATGAGAGAGAAACATCGATCAGCTGCCTCCTGCACACCCCCCACTGGGGTTATGCCTGCAACCAAGGTACATGACCCTGACTAGAATTGAACTCAGGACCCCCGCCCCACCCCCCACCCCCCCCAGTCAGCAGACTGATGCTCTATCCACTGAGCCAAACTGGTTTCAGCTGGGCTTTTTCTTTATATTTGTTCTTTCTTTCAACATTCTAAGAGAGAATCTCAGGTTTTACTTATGCACCAATTATTTACTTTTTCACGGTGTCAATTAAGCTTTTGAGCACCTTCAGCTGGATTTAAATTCTACCATGTAATTTTAATTCTGTTTTAAACATTCCATATCCTATCTAATAAAAGAGTAATATGCAAATTGGTCATACCTCCACTATACCCACAAGCCATGCCCACAGACAACACCCACAAGCAAATAAACCCCAATCAAGATGGCTGTGGCCACTGAGAGTAGGAGGGAGGCTTGGGTTTCCCCACAATGGAGGAAATGCTACAAAGTTTCAGTTATAGAGGAAATGTTACAAAGTTTCAATTATAGAAGATACATAAATCCCAGCAGAAATGGAGGCAGCCACAGAGCTGAAGAGAGCAGAGGTTAGGGTTGCCCCTGGTGATGGAGGAAACCATGTTGCTGCAGCCCTGGCCTGCCTCGGCCTCCACTCCAGGCTACAAAGTTTCAATTATAGAAGATAAATAAATTCCAGATTCCAGGGCCTCTGCTTGGGTCACCAGGGGGTATGGTATGGGCAGCCTACAAACCACCACAGGCCCCTCACCCAGGCTACTCCATGCCCTAAGGGAACCCCCCTTCCTAATCTGGGACACCTTTCAGGGCAAACCAGCTGGTCCTCACCCATGCACCAGGTCTCTATACTATCTAATAAGGGAGTAATATGCAGATTGACTATCACTCTAGCACACAAGATGGCTGCCCCCACGTGGTCAAAGATCCTGCCCACATGTGGATATAAGATGGCTACCACAAGATGGCCAGCAGGGGAGGGCATTTGGAAAGGACCAGGTCTGCAAGGGAAGGAAGTTGGGGGTGATCAAGCCTGCAGGGGAGAGCAGTTAGGGGTGATCAGGCTGGCAGAGGAGGGAAGTTGGGGGCAAACAGGATGGCAGAGGAGCAGTTAGATATCAATCAGGCTGGCAGGGGAGTGGTTAAGGGGTGATCAGGCTGGCAGGCAGAAGCAGTTAGAGGCAATCAGGAAGGCAGGCAGGTGAGTAGTTGAGAGCCAGCAGATTGTGAGAGGGATGTGAGAGGGATGTCTGACTGCCCATTTAGGCCCAATCCTTTTACATTATTCTGTTAACATAAACAAATCCTCTTATTAGCTACTTTTGTTCCTGCTTTGAGCACTCATAACTTTTCACATTCCATTGAAGTTATTGAGAATGCCACTTTTTCCCTACTTTTTATAATAAATCCATTTTAAAGACATGTTTTTCCCTTGAATTTTCAGAGCAATGTTGTCTTCCTTCATATTGCAATATTTTTAATTTTTTTCTAATTGAATTGAACTTCACATAACATAAAATTTACCATTTTATTTTTTTGTACAATTCAATGCCATTTAGTACAATCATAATGTGTATAACCAACAATGTCTGGTTCCAAAACATTTTCATCACCTCAAAAAGAAGCCCTGCATTTATGAAGTAATCACTTCCCATTTCCTCCCTCATCTCTGTCAACCACTAATCTGTCTTCTAGCTCTCTGATTTACCTATTCTGGACATCTTAATACATAAAAACCTAGAGTCTGTAACATCCAACTAAAGGCTCAACTGAACACCAAAAGTCACTACCCATCACTGACTGCCGAGAGGACTGCAGATCAGACCCAGATATAGGCCTGGAAAGAAAGATAGGGTCTAAGCTGCAGCCTCCATGGCAGCTGTTGATCAGCCCTTCCCTCTCTCTTTTTCTCCAAGCTTCACCAGCAGCCACACCTCTGTTTCTCTCTGGACCTCCTTGGGGGCTGCTGATTAGCCCCGCCTCTCTGATCAGGCCCAGAGATAGGCTCAGAGATGCTGACTAGCATAAAAACCGACCAATCAGAAACAAATCTGGGTTAACTGTGAGGAGCCAATGGCTGCCTAGGAGGTGGAGCTTTTGACTCTGACTGGCATAGAAACCGACCAATCAGATACAAATTGGCCAGCAGAAGAGGGCAGTTGAGGGTGAGATCAGGCCTGCAGAGGAGGGCACTTAGGGGTGATTAGGCAGGCAGAGGCAGTTAGGGGCAATCAGGTTGGCAGGTGGGAACAGCTGGGGGTGAGATCAGGCAGGCAGTGGAGGGAAGTTGGCAGTGAGATCAGGCCAGCAGGAGAAGGCTGTTGGGAGCAAGATCAGAGTGGCAGGGGAAGGCATTTGGGGGCAATCAGGCAGGCAGGGGAAGGCAGTTAGGGGCGATCCGGCAGGCAGAGGGAGTTGGGGGCATGATCAGGATGGTAGAGATGGCAGTTGGGGGGAAAGATCAGGCTGGCAGGGGAGTGCATTTGGGGGCGAGATCAGGCTGGCAGGGGAGGGCAGTTAGGGATGGTCAGGCAGGCAGTCAGAGGCAGTTAGGGGTAATTAGGCAGGTAGGCAGAGGCAGTTAGAGGTGACAGGTTAGCAGTTAGGAGTCAATGGTCCCAGATTGTGAGAGGGATGTTCAATTAGAGAGGGTGCAGGCTGGGCTAAGGGAACCGCCCCCTCCGTGCATGAATTTTGTGCACTGGGCCACTAGTTTTATATAAATGGCTCCATGTCACATCTGGCTTTTGTGTCTGACTTTTTTCAGTTAGCATAATGTTTTGCAGTATTTTTGAAACAGGAATTTTAGGGGTAAAATAGGACAGTTTTAGAAAATTTCATAAATTTTGGAAATTAAGAGGACCATGGAGGGAGCACAACGATGAAGAGTGGCAGAAGGGATGTTTCCATAGCAATACTTATATCTGACATAGTAGACCTTCAAGTGAAGACTGTAATAAGAGACAAGAAAGGCAACTTCAAAAATCTAAAGGGATCGATACAGTAAGCCAATATAACTCTGGTAAACATTTATGCACCCAATATAGGAACACCCAAATACATAAAAAAAAACTTCTGGAAGTTATAAGAGGAGAGATTGACAGTAACACAATCATAGTAGGAGACATTAATATCCCATTAACATCACTGGATAAATCCTCTAGACAAAAAATTAGCAAAGAAACATCAATCATAAATGACTCACTAATGAGATAGGCTTAATCGACATCTTTAGAAGATTCCATCCCAAAACTACAGAACATACATTCTTCTCAAGCACACCTGTTGGGACACAGGCAAACTCTCCAAATTCAAGAAGATTGAAATCATATCAAGCATCTTCTCAGATCACAATGGCATAAAATTAGAAATCAATTATAGAAAAAAATACAAAAATTGAAACACTTGGAGGCTGAATAGCACTCTATTAAACAATGAATGGGTTACCAAAGAGATCAAAGAAGAAATAAAACACTTCCTGGAAACAAAAGACAATAAAAACATAACAATCAAAAACCTTTGGAACACAGTGAAAACAGTCCTGAGAGTGAAGTTCATAGCATTTATAGGTCTACCTCAAAAAATAAGAAAAACTTGTAATAAATCTTCTAACTCTGCAACTTAAAGAATTAGAAAGAGAGCAACAAGAAAATCCCAGTGTGAGCAGAAGGAAGGAAATAATAAAGATCGGAAATAAATGGCCATCAACAGATGATTGGATTAAAAAACTGTGGTATAACTACACAATGGAATACTATGCTGCAGTAAAAAAGAAGGATTTCTTACCATTTGCAATAGCATGGATGGAACTGGAAAGCATTATGCTAAGTGAAATAAGCCAGTCAGAGAAAGACAAATACCACATGATCTCATTCATTTGTGGAATATAATGAACAACATAAACTGATGAACAGGGACAGATCCAGAGGCAGAGAAGCATTGACTAGAATGCTGGTCCTCAGGGGGAAGGTGCGGGAGGGAGAGGGGAAGGAGGAGAGATCAACCAAAGGACTTGGCTGCATGAATATAAACATAACCAATGGACATGAACACCATGGGGGTGAGGGCATGAGTGGGGGGAAGTTTGGGGAGGTTAATAGAGGGATAAGGACACATATGTAATACCTTAATCAATAAAGAAATTGTGAAAAAAATAAACAAACAAACAAACAAATAAATAAAAATGGGCAAAGGATCTAAATAGACACTTTTTGAACGTGGACATTCAGAAAGCCAAGAGACATGAAAACATGCTCAAAGTCACTAACCATCTGAATCTGAGAGAAGCACATCAAAAGGACAATAAGGTATCATCTCACACCTGTCAGAATGGCTATCATCAACAAATCAACAAATGACTAGTGTTGATGAGGATGTGGAGAAAAAGGAACTCCCGAGCACTGCTGGTGGGATGCAGACTGGTGCAGCCACTGTGAGAACAGTATGGAGTTTCCTCAGAAAATAATACTTAATCTCACTGCATCATTTCACTTAGGGGGAAAGTAGGCTGATAACTGTTAAATTAAAAAAAAAAAAGTCAAACCTGGGTTTCTAAAAGCTTCCTATTCCTCTCTTCTGAACAATCTGGTTCTCTAGCAAGTTATTCAAGGAAACAATGTTTCCATTTTAACTTCCTTTCTCTACTTGACAATCCTTTGTTGCTGCATCATCAGCATGACAAAGAGCACCTATCAGATCACAAACCAGGGAGAGTCTGGGCCGGTCAAGTCAGTTTACAGCTAAACCTTGCCTTGCTAATGTCTCAGGAAATTATCCCGTGAATATTTCTTTTCTTTCTTTTCCTTTCTTTTCCTTTCTTTTCTTTCTTTTCTTTCTTTTCTTTTCTTTTCTTTTCTTTTCTTTTCTTTTCTTTTCTTTTCTTTCTTCTTTCTTTCTTTCTTTCTTCTTTTTTTTTTTTTTTTTGCTTTTGTGGCTGGTGAAATGGACAATTAGCACAATTTCATAACCTAAAGAAGCCATCAGGAGTGCTAATGTTGCTAAGGGTGTGAAAAAAACAATGATCACAGGCAATTGAAGAGGTAAGAAAAAAATGTTGTTGAATAAATGAAAAGCAGTTAGCAGTGACAGCATTTCAGAGGCCACTATATGTGAAAAATCGGAGAGGCCACAGACTGACTTACTAAAAGACACTCCTTAACAAGTGCTGAGATTGACTAGGGGTTGATTTCATAAATTTAAGAAAAGAAATGTTTGTTTATAGATTAAACAGTGCATTAGATATGTACTGTATATAAGAAAGATTAAAACAGGGAATCATTTGGGGTTCTGGAATGAATTAATTCTATTTACATTATTTCTAATGGGAAAAAAGTTTCAGTTTGCGAACACATCGCTTCTCCAACAGCCTTTGGAATGAATTAAGTTCTAGAACCAAGGTCTCACTGTTATTGTTAAATCTAGGCATACATTGTCAATCAAATCATGAGACAAATTATTATTCCAGTCCCATAATTTCTGTCAATTCAGACCCCATGGTTTTTTTTTCTGATATCTCTTACTGACAGTGTTCAGTACAAAAAGGAAGAGGGTAGCAACCATGGGCGTCTGATTTCTTTTTTCTAAATACAAAGTTAGCTGCTGATCTTCTTTGCTCTACTCCCAGAAATATCCTTATCTAATAGCATCTGTTTTCTAGCAACAGGTAGTAACCACACTGCTCTGGATGGTAGGAAATCACCACCTCTGCCTGGGACCCTGTGCTGAGTCCTCTCCCAAGCTGCAGATGCCGTTTTTCTGTGGTGGAGCACTGTCTGCATATGACATAAGCCTAGAGGAATGCAATAACCGACCCCTCCAGATTTCTTGTCACCCATCCTGTGATGCTCATGCCCCATTAAGGGGGTCTGCTGCCTGAGCCTGAGGTGTAGAGATTTGGGCAGACTCAGAGTGTCAGTGATTGATTTCCCCCTCCTTTTTACCCCCCCCCCCCTCCAGCCAAACCAGTGCCTTCCCCTCACAGAGATGTACTAGCCCCACCCTCTGGACTCCCAGCAGTCTCAAACTCCAAACTCCCAGAAACCCAACCTTCCTGGTAGATCCTCCCTTCCCCCAACTGGTGGGCAGAGTATGATGTAGCCTGCACCTGTGGCCTGGACATTCCTGAGCACCTAACCAGGCACCATATATGGACTACACATTGAACCACCAAACAGCACCTGCCAAATACCCTAAGCTTTTGATTCCTAAGTACCTAAGTGCTTAATCATGTGCCTTATATGAAACCATCAATCAGCGCGTGCCAAGTACCCTAAGCCCCATCCCTTCTTATTCCTCCCCTCAAAAGGTCTGTTCACCTCTGCATGTGTTGCTCTCGCCCCTTGAGAGACAGGCCAGCAGGGTCCTTCTCCACTAATAAAGCCTGCAGTCCTGTTTTTTTTCTCTTTGTCTTATTTTTTCACTTCCTACTCCCAGTGGCTTCTCCTGTTGATCCCCATCTTTCCAGGAGGGTTAGGTAGAATTTAGAACAGAATGACTTGTAGAAGCTAGAATGGGGGCTATTTTTTCCTCTCATGCCCGACTGGTGTAGAGCCCTTTCTTCACATTGCCAGATTTTGGTCTGTTAGGTCTGTGTGATTCTGCTGGCCACACTCTGACAACTCCCTGAGACCCCGTCACTTCACAAATGTCTGTAGACACCTGACAAATGGCAGCTAGCCTTGGTATGCTCCAGGACTTCTCCCGAATGGCCTCAAACCTAGCAATGACACAGAGTTTAAACCTGTATAAGTCTGGTGAACACCACTCTCCCCTACGTGGTGACTCATTTAGAACCTACCATTTTCAATTCAAACGCTGCCAGAGGCTGTTAGTGACTGAGCCCAACAGGCATCTGGCAGGCAGCAGCAAACAGAGGCAGGTGGTAGTGCATCTCCTGCTACCTTGGTCGTTTTGCTGGCCAGCCTCCAATTTCAGTGCTGGTGGGATCCATGGTTGGTGCACAGCTTGTTCTTTTGCACGCACACCTAGGCCAAGGAGAGGCAAGCACAAACTATTGATTGTTTTGTTTCTCCAAATAGGTTGAGCAGAGCCAAACACAGGAAGGGTCTGACATTGAGCTACATCAGTTTCTCTCAAGTGGCTCAGAAATCAACACACCCAGTGGTGAGCTTCAAACAGTGTCAGAGCAGGATCTATTTAGCTCCACAAGCAGTACAACCAAAGAGAGATCTGGGTGGGCACTGGACCCTGCTGATATGACTACCACTTGTGTGTTTAGTACATGCACAGCAGCTCATACACTGTGGTGGGGGTCAGTTCTCATAGTCAGCTAGCCTGAGGGTTAACCCAATGCACAAATAAGTTATAAGCAATCAAGACTCAATTACAACAGCAGAACTCACATAACCCATACAAAGGACATTACTGAAGCACCTAGTTCAGGTGATGAAGGAGACTGCCTCACTATCCCACCAAACACCTGCTATGTAAGGTCACTCCTCCAAGACATATTGGATCCACCTCATACACAGAAAGAAACACATACATACAAATCAAAACGGGGTCAAAGAAATACCCCCCAAATAAAAGAACAGGAGAAATTTGCAGAAAGAGTTAAATGAAATATATGAAAGCAATCTATCAATATAGAGTTTTAAAAAGTGGTTTAAGGATGCTCAAAGAACTTTGTGAGAACTTCAATAGTATGAAAAAGGACATAAGAAGCACAAAAAAAGAATGAATCAGAAATGAAGAATACACTTGAAATCAATAGTAGTTTACATAAAACAGAGGATTAAGTCACTGATTTGAGAAATAAGGTAAAAGAAAATACCCCCAAAGAGCAATAAAAACAAAAACAAATAAAAAAATAAAAACAATTAAAGGGATCTATGGGACAGCATGAAATGCAACAATATCCTCACCATAAAAATAACCAGAAAACAAAAAGAAAGAGCAAGGATTGAGAGCCTATTTAAAGAAATAATGACTTAAAACTACCATAACCTGGTGAATAATAATAATAGTAATGATAATAATAATAATAATAATAATAAAGACACATAAGTCCAGGAAGTGCAGAGTGCCCTTAAAATATGAATCATACATACCCACACCAAGACACATCATAACTTAAATGGCTAGGGTTAAAGACAAAGAGACAATTTTAAAAGCAGTAAAAGAAAGACAATTATCTACAAGGGAGCTCCCATAAGATCATAAGCTGATTTCTCAACAGAAACATTTCAGGGAAGAAGGGATTGGCACAAAATATTTAAAGTGATAAAAAGCAAGGATCTAGATTCAAGACTACTACTTTTTTATATTTCTGCAAACTTTATTTTTATTTTTTGCCTTTTAAAAAAATTATCTTTGTTGTTGGAAGTTTTACAAATGTCTCCTTTTCTATTTCCCCCATTGATCCCCTCCTCCCTGTTCCTGCCCCTTCCCCAGGCCTCCTCTGACACTATTGTCTGTGTCCATGGGTTATGCATATATGTACTAGTATGTATGTTCTCTGTTTAATCTCTTCCTGTCTCCCACCTTCTACCTCCATTCCCCCTGAGATTCACTGGTCTCTTGCATGCTTCCATATCTCTAGATCCACTTTGTTTGTTAGTTTATTTTGTTCCTTAGATTTCACATAGACTACTAAGTGAGATCATGTGATATTTGTCTTTCTCTGACTGGATTATTTCAGTTAGCATAATACTCTTCAGATCCTTCCATGCTGTCTCAAAGAGTAGTAGATGCTTCATTTTTACAGCTACATAGTATTCCATAGTGTAAATGTTCCACAGATTTTTTTATCCATTCATCTACTGATGGGCACTTGGGCTGCTTCCAGATTTTAGCTATTGTAAATAATGCTGCTATGAAGATAGGGGTGCATATATTCTTACTAATAGGTGTTTTAGGATTCTTAGGATATATTTCTACATGTGGGATCTCTGAGTCAAATGGCAGTTCCATTTTTAGTTTTTTGAGGAAACCCCATACTCTTTTCCACAGTGGCTATACTAGTCTGCATTTCCACCAACAGTGCATTAGGGTTTCCTGTTTTTGACATCCTCACCAACATCTGTTTGTTGATTTATTGATGATAGCCATTCTGACAGGTGTGCAGTAAAATCTTATTGTGGTTTTAATTTGCATCTATCTGGTGATTGATGATGAGGAGCATTTTTTCATATGTCTATTGGCCATCTGTATGACCTCTTTAGAGACGTGCCTATTCAGGTCCTTTGCCCATTTTTAGTTGGATTGTTTGTCTTCCTAGAGTTGAGTTGCATGAGTTCTTTACATTTTTTTGGACATTAACCCCTTCTTAGATGTATCATCGACAAACATGTTCTCTCATACAGTGAATCTCCTTTTCATTTTGATGCTGTGCAGAAGCTTTTTATTTTGATGTAGTCCCATTTGTTTATTTTTTCTTTGTTTCTTTCTACCCTAGATACTGTATCAGTAGAAATTGTGCTATGTGAGATGGCCATGGGGAAGGTTAGATAATCTTATCTAATAAAAGAGAAACATGCAAATTGACTGTACCTTTACTATGCTACCAGCCAATAGGAGCAATATGCAAATTAACCCCCAAGCAAGACGGCACGCGGGCCCCTGTGCCTTGAGCTGGCCATGGCGGCATTGTGGGTGGCAGGGTCCCAATTGCAGGCCCCACCCCAGCAGGGGCTCTGGCCTGGCCCCCTGCTGCCTGCAGCGAGGCCTGACCAAGGTGGTGCTTCTCGCTGCGGGTGGTGGTGGGTCCCGATTGTGATTGCAGCCCCACCATGGAGGACTGGGTAGGCCAGGCAGGCAGCGCTGAGGCCACTGTCAGTAACTGGGCAGGCAGGGGAGTGGGTGGTGGCAGCACCAGATGCCTACCTCGAGGTCCAGGCCACCATCGAGGACATGGGTAGGCAGGGGTAGCCAGGGTCTCTGGGATCACTGTATGCCCCTGGGCTGCCTGTCCATACCAGTGGAGCAGGTCAGGGTTGAACATTTAAATGAAAATGGGATGGTTGTGTCCCCACCCACCGAGCCCAGTCCCTGGGGAGGAGAGGGCAGTTAGCAGGCACCGGGGCTTGGGAGGGACTGGGAGCAACCTGCAGGCATGCTACCAGGAAGAGGTGCTGAACCATTATGAGGCAGAGGGGTGGCTGATGGAGGCGCGCAAAGGTGCAGATGAGGCGTCTCTTGCTGGCGCTCATTAACAGCTTGATGAACTAAATTGCCTTTCTGAAGAAGGTGCATCAACAGCTTGATGAACTAAATTGCCTTTCTGAAGAAGGTGCATGAAGAGGAGATCGCTGAGCTGCAGGTGCAAATCCAGTACGCTCAGATCTCTGTGGAGATGGACATGTTCTCCAAGTCTGATCTCTCTGCCAGCTCTAGGACGTCTGCACTCAGTACAAGAAGCTGGATGCCAAGAACATGCAGAATGCCAAAGAATGGTACAAGAACCACTTCACCATGCTGACTGAGAGCACTGTCAAGAACATCTATGGGGTGCACCAAGGAAGAGGTGTCTGAAAGTGGCTGCCTGCTCAGGCCAAGACCCTGGAGATGGAAGCATGCCAGAGCATGAACTAAGCTCTGGGAAAGCAGCTGGGAGAGCTGGAGGATAAGCAGAACTCAGGTGTTAGTGCTATGCAGGACACAATCAACAAATTAGAAAACGAGTTGAGAACTACAAAGAGTGAAATGGCATAATATTTAAAAGAATACCAGGACCTCCTCATTGTGGCTTTGGACATTGACATTGCAGCTTACAGGAAACTCTTAGAAGGTGAGGAGACCCAGCTCAGTTTCACCAGCGTGGGAAACATAGCCAGTGGCTACTTCCACAGTTCCCAGGTCTTTGGTCAATCTGCCTATGGTGGTTTACAAATCAGCTTCTACTTGATGTCTGCTGGCTCCTTCCCTTCTTAATATACCAGCCATGTCCAGAAGGAGTAAATTAAGGTGGAGGAGACCGTGGAGGCTGCAAAAGCCGAGGAAGCTAAGGATGCACCCCCCTCTGAAGGAGAAGCTGAAGAGGAGGAGAAGGAGAAGAAGTAGTTGATGAAGAGGAAGGAGAGGAAGAGGAAGAAAGTGCCAAGGAAGAATTTGAGGATGCAAAAGAGGGAAGAAGAAGGATTTGAAGGTGAAGGAGAAGATACCCAAGAAGCTGAGGATGAGAAGAAAGATGAAGGTGCTGGGAGGAGCAAGCAACCAAGAAAAGATTGAGCCCCCTTTCCTTAATTATTTCAGGAATAATCCTCTTGAAACCTGGTCAACCCCATCATCAACCAAGCAGTTGGGTTCCTGATACGATATGAATTAAGAAGTCAATATATATAACATTCTGAGGTTGGACAGTAAATGTTGTGCAATGACTTTTCTCCTTATGCAGAGTAACTGTTTGCTTTCAGAGTGACTTCCTGGCTTGCTACCAGCCTGTGCATGGTCCATGCTTATGACTTCAGGATCTATGACAATGTGAATAATTCAGATGTTTAAAATAAAAACACATGAATACACGAATTCACTGATGTTAATGTTAAACTTCATGGAAAAAATAGTCCTTTGAATCTTTGGTGGTTAGAAATTAAAGACCTCAAATCATGTGCAATAAACAGTAAGTGAAGTTACATTGAATGACAAAAAAAATACATTAAGGGCCAGAAAACATTCAAAGAACCGGGGAACCATTCCCAGATTAGGAAGGCAAGTCACAGGGTGTATATTATTGCTATAAATACAGTATTTCCTACTACTTATAACATATACAATGTAATGTATTAGATGCCTTCCTACTGCATGAAGTATGTATTTTCATAGAGTAATACTGGTACGTATGTTATAATTATGGCAGTATATCATATCCTATCTATATTAATAAAAGGGTAATATACTAATTAGACCATGAGACCTTCCAGAAGTCCTTCTGGACAAAGCCATGATGGTGGGGCCAAGGCAGAGGCAGTTAGGGGTGATCAGGCCAGGAAGGGAAGGCAGTTGGGGGTGATCAGGCTGGGGGGGGCAGTTGGGGCTGAGCAGGCCGGCAGAGAGGACCAGTTGGGCAATCAGGTCAGCACGCAGAGTGGTTAGGGGTGATCAAGCAGTCAGGCAGGTGAGTGGTTAGGAGCCAGCAGACCCAGATTGCGAGGGGGTTGTACATCTGCCAGTTTAGGCCAGATCCCACAGGGATCTCAGATTGGAGAGGCTGCAGGCCAGGCTAAGAGACAACCCCCCCATGCACAAATTTTGTGCACAGGGCCACTAGTAAGTATATAAACAAGCAAATATTAATGTCACATTATGAATTTTGTGTAGTCACATTAGGTGTTACTGTTCAGTAAAGCACAGACTAGAGAACAGGGTAGAGCCTACTCATGTGTGACCTGATGAGAGGTTTGGACTGAGTGTTTGAAATGAGGAGCCAACTAACAATTTTAGTCCGAAGATCCTTTGAAGACAGGGATTTGTGTAAATTGGAAAGTGAGTTGCATTCTGGGTTAATGTGGCATCTTGAGGTACAGTCTTTGTTTTTTCTAACTAGTCATTGCATGAGTTATATAATTTCTGAGGCAGAATCTCTCAATGGTTCTGAGTGTTTAAGATTTACTTTATGGCACTCTCTTATCTAATAGAAAAATAATATGCAAATTGACCGTACTTTCCCTACCCACCAGTCACGCCCACCAGCCACACCCACAAGCCAATCAGGAGTGGGAGGGCAGGGCCAAGGCGTGTGTGAGGCGGTCAGTGAGTGTGTGTGGGGCGGGGGGCCTGGGGCCTGGCATTCACTGATGGCCAGGGCAAAGGCTGCTGATGAACATGCAAGGCCAAGGACAGGGCTGAGGCATGCATGAGGTGGGGTGCCCTCGGGGCTGAGCGGTCGCTGCTGGGGCTAAGGCCTGGGCTGGGGGAGTGGGGATGATGTGTCTAGCAAGCACAGGGCCCCCGGGGCTGGGCGGTCCCCGGGCAGTCCCTGAGCGGTCCCCGGGTGGTCACCAGAGGCCGGGGCTAAGGCCAGGGCCAGGGAGGTGGGGCTGAGGCAGCCGGGGAAGAGCCAGCCATCAGCCCCATTGAAGGGGCAGGTTGGGCTAAGGAATCACCCACCCCAGGTGCATGAATTTTGTGCACTGGGCCCCTACTGTATAAATAATTCCATTAATTTAAACAAACTTACACATGGGCAGTAGTCCTTAATCTATCAGCCCAAACACCATTAGCTTGCTTAATCCATTTCTGTAGACTTCTGAAGAATCATTTCTAATGTGATTTCTCAGTTATTGATGTTCTGTATTTATTTATGTTTATGCCTAAGAGATTTAGAATGTTAAGGAGAATAGGAAAATTAATAGGATGCTGTGAGATGTACCACCTGCTGCCCTTAAACAAGCAAGAAATGGGCAAAAGATAAACCTATATACAATTCTTTTCAGATGACTTCCCAACAGTCTTTACCCTGTGTTTCTTGTCTAAATCACTGATTTTGTTGGTGTATCAGGTATGAATGTTCTCAGAGAAGTGGGCCCTCACTTGCTGCAGGCTTGGAACCATAACTTGCATTCATAGGAACCCCATTTCCCTGTACCAGGGAATGGGTTTAAGGATAGCCACAGGACTCATAGTTGCCAGTGGACATACCAGGAATTCTGCTAACAGCTTTCTGAGATGTGGCCCTCCCTGCCTTCTCTCCTGCTTTTGGACATATGTAAGGAAATGATGCTAGAGGCTTACATCTTATGATCATGAAGAGGTAGCCAATACAGCCAGAGTGAAACTGATGCCAAACCCTGACTTTTTTTATCTGTGGATTAACCAGTTCCACAAAGTTTAATCTTCAGATTTCTAATTAAGTAAATTAAAATTACCTTTTGTAAGTAGCTTTATTCAGCTATTTTGTTTAGTTGTCATTGTTTGTGTGTGTCTTTGTATGTGTTAGAGGAGAAATATATCCTGATACATGGGACAAAAATTACTCAAATCTAAACCTAGCAGAAATCCTACAACACAGATATTTATGGTTCTTTGAAAAGTCAAAAGAACAAAAACAAACACTGTTTCATAAACCTAGAGACTGCTGTAGGTGCACTCAGGCACATGTTTATTGGTTTACAGAGATTGTTTCTTTTATCAATTTGCAATATGTTTCTTTATCGTAGAGTTCCTCATTTTATTTTATTTACTTATTTTTTAAAATAATTTTTTATTGATTTCAGAGAGGAAGGGCTGGGGGAGAAAGGAAGCGGGGGGAGAGAAACTCTCTCATTGATTGAGACTCATTGATTGGCTCCCTCCTGCATGCCCAACACTGGGCATCGAGACCACAACCAGGGCATGTGCCCTGACCAGGGATCAAACAGTGACCTCCTGGTTCATAGGCCGATGCTCAACCACTGAGCAACACCGGATGGGCAAGTTTCTCATTTTCATCTATGTGTCTAAAACCTGTATACATATTTTTTCACTGGTCTTCTTTGGCATGTATTTTCCTGGTATAACTTAAAAAATTCATCTTTAATTACAGTTGACATACATTATTATATTAATGTCAGGCATACAATGTAATTATTACACAGTCATATATCTTAAGAAGAGATCATCCTGATTAAGTCTAGTACCCATCTTACATCTTGGTATATCTTTTAACATATTATTTTCAGACTAGAGGCCTGGTGCATGAAATTCATGCATGGGGGGAAAGTGTCCCTCAGCCCAGCTTGCACCCTTTCCAATCTGGGACCCCCTTGAGGGATGTCTGACTGCCCATTTAGGCCTAATCCTGGTAGGGCAGTCACACATCCCTTTCACAGTCTAGGACTGCTGGCTCCCAACTGCTTGCCTGCCTGCCTGCCTTACTGATTGCCCCTAACTGCTTCTGCCTGCCAGCCTGATTACCCCCTAACCACTCCTCTGCCAGCCTGTTGGTCCCTAATTCCCCTCCCCTGCAGGCCTGGTCACCCCTAACTGCCCTCCCCTGCAGGTTTGATTGCCCTCACCTGCCCTCCCTTGCAGGCCTGGTCCTTCCCAACTGCCCTACCCTGCTGGCCATCTTGTGGTGGCCATCTTGTGTCCACATGGGGGCAGCCATCTTTGACCAGATGGAGGCAGCCCTCTTGTGTGTTGAGTGACAGTCAATTTGCATATTACTCTTTTATTAGATAGGATTCTTGTTTGTTAATTTGTTTTTAGTATGTTTCACATAAGCAACAGAGAAACATATATTTGAAGCTTGTTTTTGTTTTTCTAATCCAACTGAATAGTGTGTTATTTGATGGATGAGTTTAATTAATCTATATTCACTACTAGAGGCCCAACGCAAGAAGATTCATGCAAGAATAGGCATTCCTTTCCCTGGCTGCTGGCACCACCTTTGCCATGTCCTGGAGCGGCTTTTCTACCTTTGTGCTGCCTGGAGCCACCTTTATGCCCTTCCACGTTGTCCAGAGGCTCGGAATAGCTGGGGTGGTGTGGAACGCATGCATTATCGCCAAGGCAACGATGCAAGAGTCCTACCCTGGGCCACTCAGCACCTGTGTATGCAAATCAACCCACCATCTTTGTTGGGTTAATTTGCATACTCAACTCCTGATTGGCTAGTGGGTGTGTGAAGATATGGTCAATTTTCATCTTTCTCTTTTATTACTCTAGATGATTATTGATATAGTCCGACTTATTTCTGCCATCTTATTTTATGCTTTCTACTCATGGTTTTTGCCCTTGTTTTTGTTCTTTACCTATTTTTTTGTGATTAATGAAATTTGTTTCCTTTTTTTTTCACCTTGCTAATTTCAGAGTTGTAGATTGTATTTCTATTTTTAGTAGTTCTCTTTAATTTATACCACAGACATTTAACTTTATACTCTAATAAAATACAATGTAATTTAGTACCTCCCATGGCCAGAGTGGCTCAGTTGGTTGGAGCAGTTTCCATTCTGGTCAGAGCACATGCCCAGATTGCAAGTTGGAGCCTCAGTCCAGGTGTGTGTGGGAGACAGCCTATCAATGTTTCTATCTAACATCGATGTTTCTCTCTCTCACTCCTTCTCTCTCTCTCTCTCTCTCTCTCTCTCTCTCTCTCTCTCTCTCTCTCTCTCTCTCTCTCTCTCTCTTCCTTAATCTAACATCAATAAAAATATTTAAAAGAATTTAAGTACTTATATTATTTCTTTGAAGAAAACCAAATGTTTTGATATAACTTTTTCAAATTCTTCCTTCTGGTCTTTAATATATTATTACCCTTACTGTTACTTCTAACTTTTTGATTCATGCAAAAATTGGGTCTTATTCATAGTACTGTTACATTTTAGTGTATAATTAATCAAGTTTACTGCAGTGGTTTAGTTAGCTTTGCCCATCGTCGCTACTTGTGTCACTTTTCTGTTGGTTTATTTCTCTTCTTGCTAAATGTCAGCCTTTTGTACTTTTTAAAAAAGAGGATCCATTGTTAACATTGTTTTAATTTTTGAATGACTGAAAAGGTTTTATTTTTGTCTCACTCTGAATAATAGTTTAATGAAATGTAGAGCTCTAGGTCAATAGGGTTTTCTCCTCATCATCATCCTCTTCCTTCTCAGCACTTTAAATATATTACAATCTAGATTTTTGGCCTCAGGTGTTGCTTGTGAAGATCTTGGTGTCTCCAGAAGTATAAATTTTTTCATGGGTATTAGAGTTTCTCCTCTCTGTGTTACCAGACTTTAAAGAGTCTTTTTGCCTGTGCACACCAAAGCGCATTAAGACACAAACTGGAGTTTACAGCAAAGAAAGTAAGTGTTTATTTTTAAGAAGTGATCCATGTTGGGATACCTGGGTCCCTGATAGGTTACAAGGGATGGGTTCTCTAGGGGGGAATTCATTCATCGTGGTGACTAAGGGAGTTAGGCTGGTAGTCAGGGTGGTGGTGTCTACTGATTGGTCAGCACTAGGCTAGGAACTAGTGCAACATGGTCCTGATGTCAACCATGGCATCGCTTCAATTGGCTTTGAGGCTTTTCTGTGCCTGGAGCTGAAACACAACTGAGGCCTGGATCTTATCTCTAGTTTGTCCAAAACTCTCTCTGTGGTCAACAAACCCAAAGCTTTGTTCCTAAGATTATTTTATGTCAACCAGAACCTCATTGTCCTGAGGGCTTAATGATTAAGGGAGGGACATGCAAGAAAGAAGGAGACAGGTGAGTTAGGGTGTTGGATGAGGCCAGTTTTCATCAAAAGAAAGGAGAAAAGATCATATTAAAGAAATGAAGTTTCTATAGGGTTACATCTGATAGATTTTAACATTTTCTTTTTATGCTTGAAGTTCTGCAGTTTCACCACCATCAGTTGAAGTGTAGATATTCCTGGCACACAATGCACACATTCTAAAAAGACTCATATTGTGTTTTCATCCTGGTAAATTCCAAGCTACTTGGTTTTCCACTAAATCCTGCCTCACTGCCATTTTTTTTTATCAGACACTGCTGAAATTTTCCTCAGATGAGAGATTATGTCTCTCAAGGCTACCCAGAGGCTGCACCTACATCTTTGCCGTCTTCCTGGAAGCTATCTTCCTTCCTTCCTGCTCCCTTCACTTCCAGCAGGTTTTGCCGAGGAACAACCCTTCTGAGAGGCAAGTGCACAAGAATTGGCTATACTTCTAGGCTGAGACACAGTAATGCACTGATGAAGTGGTAGAGCATTCTTTTAACTACTACACTGTAGCTCCTACTAAAAAGGGGGTGTTACTATAAAAAAAGAAGGAACTTTTACCATTTGCAACAGCATGAATGGAACTGGAGGGCATTATGCAAAGCGAAATAAGCCAGTTGGAGAAAGATAAATATCACATGTTCTCACACATATGTGGGATATAATGATCAAAATAATTTAATAACAAGAAAGGATCGATCTAGAGACAAATGGTAGGGGAGGTGTGGGAGTAGACAACAACCAAAGGACTTGTATGCATGCATATTAGCATAACCAATGGACATAGACACTGGGGCAGTGGGGGCTTGCCCAGGGTGAGAATGGCTTGGAGGGGGTGGCTGGGAGAGAGTCAATTGGGGAAAAAGGAAACATATGTAAGACTTTAGACAATAAAAAAAATAAAATAAAAATAAAAAGGGGTTGTTAATGAAGCTGGGGAAACAGACTCAGTAAAAGCCCACCCAGAGGTGTGTAATTTGTGCAGAATCATTCCCTGCCAGCTGCTGTCAGGGCTCTAGCCATCCTCCAATACTCACTCCTCCTGGGTTATGATGGTCTGCAGGCCTCCACTGTCCTGCATACCTAGTACTCTTCCTGGCCCCCTTCTACTGCTGTGGTGGAATGTTCCAGCCTTCGAGTCTACTTGAACTACATCTACTGTGTCAGGCCTGCGGGTAGGGATAGAGCGTGGGAGTCTGGTTTTCTTCCTTCCTCTTTCAACCCCTTGGTCTGGCACAAATGCTCTGCCCCTTTTTTTCCTCTAAGGCCTTCCCTTTTTGCTTCTCAAGAGTCTTTTCTTCTCTCGAAAACCTTCCTCTTGCATATCAAAAACTTTGGCTCCCAAAAGTATTGTTTCTGATTTGGGATCAAGAGCTTATTTTGGAAGTTAAAAAAACTAAACACTGACCATTTCTTTCACTCTATGTTTCAACTGTCCTCCTTCTCCTTCAGGTTTTGTGGGAACTGAATAAGAAAGAGGGAAAAGAAAAGCACAGGCATTTGTATTCCAAGCTGCTTTCCTGCCATAGCACTTAAAGGATCTTACACAGATCCTGGCATATAGTCCAAATACAACATAGTTATTTGTTTTTATATATTATCATCTGAATTATTTTTAAGTGTACAGTTCAGTACTGTCAAATATATTTATACTGTTGGGCAACCAAACCCCAGAACTTTTTTAACTTGCAAAACTAAAACACTATACTGTTAAACAACTCCCCATTTCCCCATACCCCAACCCCTGAACACTATCATTCTACATTCTCTCTATATGATTTTAATTTTATTCTCAATATCTCATATAAACGAAACAATAAAGTATTTGTCTTTCTGGGACTGGCTCATTTCACTTAGCATAATATCCAAAGGTTGATCCATTTTGCAGAATTTTCTTCCCTTTTCAGGCTGAATAATATTCCATTATATGAGTATTCTATATTTTTCTTAACTTATTCATCCATTGATGGACTCTTGGGTTGCTTAGTATAATATATCTTTGAGACCCTGCTTCTTTTAGATATATACCCAGAAGTAAAATTGCTGATTCATATGGTAATGCGATTTTTAATGATTCGTGGAACCTCTATATTTTATAACAGCTGCACCAATAATACACAAAGATTCCAATTTCTCCACATTCATGCTTACACTTATTGTTTCCTATATGTTTGTTTAGTGATACCATCTCATTGTGGTTTTAATTTTTATTTTACTAATGATTAGTGATGTTGATAATATTTTCATATTCTTATTGGTCATTCGCCTGTTGTCTTTTTGCAACTCCTTTCGTGTTCATTTCAGAGTAAGTGTTCATATGTTTCCAGTAAAACTTTGGTCAAAAGTTCTTCAATCTCTTTGGGTTTTCCTGATGGCTTTTAGAATTATTATTTCTTCTGCTAGAGACTTACCATTCTTACAATTCTGGTTTTCAGATCTCCCATGCTAAGTCAGAGACCAAAGACTTATTTTAGACTGAAGAGTTGGTCCTCTGAGCCAGGGCTTTGTGGAGGAGTAGATAAGACTGAATAGGTATGACTATTTGTGAAGAAAAAGGGTGAGCAGTGGTTCTGAGAGCCTGGGGAAACCTGAAGAATCAAGTCCAAGGAAGCATCTAGGAAGCAGAAATTGAATCTAAAGTAAATTGCCCAGAATTCGGAATTCGTAGGGCAGGCAGAGGGCTTAGGAAGCAGAGCCCAAAAGTGCCTATCCGCAGACATGGAGATGTAAAATATGCTGAGCAGTATTGTCCTATGCCCTCAGTCTGCCCATCAGAGCCTTGTGTGCATGTACCCTGGCTCAGCCTTCTATCTTTCTCCATTAAGGTGGTCCATGGGAGGGTTTTCATAGCTAAGGAACACATCCAAAAAGGAAGGCTCATGTGGAATGAATGGGATCTACTTTGAGAAGTATACCCAAATTAAAATGTGAAAGGGTCTCAATCTTACAGCAAATGAAAGCTAGTCACCTTATGGCTTTGGTATTTTTCAATCAAGAATTCAGCAGTTTGGGGTAAAATATGTAATTTGCAACATGGATGCTATATGGATATAGGCATGTTTATATCTTTAGAATTCATTTTGGTAATTGCTTGCATATTGTTTCTTCTTTATATCTTAGGATCAGGGCAATTTTCATATAAGGCAGTCTCAGAGATAAAGGGCTGTTATGATTATTCTTTCTAAATTATTTTATTTAAAAATTTTTAAATTACAACTTACATTCTATAATATTTTATATTAATTTATTTATTAGAATGGCTGTTAAGAAGCCAGGGTGGGCCCTAACCAGTTTGGCTCAGTGGATACAGTGTTGGCCTGTGGAGTCAAGGGTCCCAGGTTCGATTCCGGTCAAGGACATGTACCTTGGTTATGGGCACATACCCAGTAGGGAGTGTGCAGGAGGCAGCTGATCGATGTTTCTCTCTCATTGATGCCTCTAACTCTCTATCCCTCTCCTTTCATCTCTGTAAAAAATCAATAAAATATATATTTTTTAAAAGAAGCCAGCTTGGCTTTATCACTTATTGCAAATGTGTTAAGGGACAAACTACTGGAACTCTCCATGATTTGGATCATTCCTCTATAAAATGTGGATAATGATAATGTCTATCTCAGTAGATTATTGAGTGGATTAAATGAATTCAACATAGCTGGCTTATAACAGCAGTCCAAAAATACTTGTTGATGAAAAGCGACTTACAGAGGATTTCAAGATATCTTCAATGTAGGTGGAAGCTACCCACACTTCCTCCCAGCTCCAAACTGAACTTACAGCTAAGTTATAGAGCATTCATCCCAAATGGCCAACTGAAGGACAGCTGAACAGGAGTATTAAGTCCAAGGATTTATAGAAGAAGCCTCACAGAGAGTAATAAGGGCAGCAATAAGGAGAGGGCTGCTCCCTACACACCAATGTAGTGGCTGAGAAGCTGGAGGGAAAACTCAGCTGCAAAAGTCCTCGGTGAGGAGAGTGAGGTCTCAGCTCTACACAGGAACCCCCAAACCAAAGCACCAGGGCTCCAGAGATATTGGGAGGGTCAGCTAATGAAGGCCCAGGCCTGAGGCCATAAATGACATACCTATAGCCAACATCACATTCAATAGTCAAAACCTAAAATGTTTCCCTCAAGATCAGGAACATGACAGGAATGTCCCTTTTCACCACTCTTATTCAATACTAGAGGCATGGTGCATGATATTTGTGCATAGGTGGGGTTCCTAGACCTTGCCAGCGATCAAGGCCGATCAAGGCAGGGATGATCAGGGCTTGCTGGCCAAGGGGAGGAAAGGGAAGAGGGGCCATGGGTCAATTGGAGACTGCCTGTTGGGGGGAGGAACAGGGCGTGGGAGGTTGGCCAAGTGGCCCCGAGGAGGGAGCCAACCCTCGGCCCCCTGGGGAAAGGGTCTGTATCTGCTGCCACCCACCCCCAGTTCCCCATCCAAGCCTGGGGCCTGGCCCTGATTGGGTGATTGGGGCCGGCCAGCTGAGGGATTGGGGGTAGCGGGAGGGACCTCGGGAGGTTGGCTGGCAGAGACTATGGTGAGTTAGCTGGCCAGGGGAGGTTGGCTGTGGGAGTGCCCTGACCACCAGGGGGAAGCTCCTGCATTGAGCACCTGCTCCCTCGCAGTCAGTGCATCATAGCAACCAATTGTTCTGGTTGTTCCAGTCATTCCTTTTGCTTAGGCATATATATGTATATATATATGTCTAGCCACAGCAGGCTGTAAAAAAAATAAATAAAAATCATTCAAATGGGAAAGGATAAAGCAAAAACAGTCATTATTCACAGAAAACATGGTATTGTACATAGAAAACTCCAAAGACTCCACCAAAAATAAAAAATAAATTCAGCAAAGTAGCAGGAAACAAAAGTAGCATCCAGGAATCGATGGCATATTTGTACACCAATACTTAAGTATCAGAAAGAGAAATTAAGAAAATAATCCCATTTACTATTGCAACAGCAACAACAGTAGATTCAATAAAAAATCAGAAAAGGGAAATACTCAAAATTACTTCAGCTTTGAACCTGCAGAATATTTCACATACCTTTATATTCAACGCCTGCTCCTTGAACAGACAGTATAGTGAAGTATAGAAATATATAATAAATAATAATGTCTCTCTCCTCTCCACTTTGTTATCATTTAAATACATTTCCTCCAAGTTCAGTGTACACATATACTCATCTATCTACCTGCACATACTTAAAATTAATGACATTGTTCCTGCCATATTGTTTGTTACTTAAAATTTGTAATATTTATTTTATTTTTTCTATCGCCTATATATTATTACATATATTCTAGGCAGCCACTTATTTTTTTTCAATTTTTTTATTGTTCAGTTCATTAATTACATTGTTCCCCATTTTTTATGCCCCTATAGCTCCCCTCTACCCTGTACCCATCCCACTCTCCGCCCTCACCTCCCCCCCTCACTGTCCTCTCCCATTGTTGCAACATTTTTGTCCAGTCTCTTGCTGCACTTCCCACACCCCTTTTCTCCCCAAGAATTGTCAGTCAATTCCCTCTCTATGTCCATGATTCTGTTATATTCACCAGTTTATCCTGTTCATCAGATTATTAATTCCCTTGATTTTTGGATTCATTTGTTGATAGATGTGTATTTGTTGTTCATAATTTATATTTTTACCTTTTTCTTCTTCCTCTTCTTAAAGAATATCTTTCAGCATTTCATATATTATTGGTTTGGCGGTATGAACTCCTTTAGCTTTTTCTTATTTGTGAAGCACTTTATCTGACCTTCAAGTCTGAATGATAGCTTTGCTGGATAGAGTAATCTTGGTTGTAGATTCTTGCTGTTCATCACTTTGAATATTTCTTGCCACTCCGGTCTGGCCTGCATCGTTTCTGTTGAGAAATCCGCTGGCAATCATATGGGTGCTCCCTTATAGGTAACTAACTGTTTTCCTCTTGCTGCTTTTAATATTATCTCTTTATCTTTTACTCTTGGCATTTTAATTATGATGTGTCTTGGTGTGGTCCTCTTCAGATTCCTATATTTTGGGGTTCTATGTACTTCTTGGGCTTTTAAGTCAATTTCTTTCACGAGGTGGGGGAAGTTTTCAGTCACTATTTCTTCAAGTAGGTTTTCATTACTCTCTCTTTTTCTGGCACCCCCATATTCGGATTTTGGCATGCTTGAGGTTGTCCTGGAGGCCCCTTACACTATCTTCAATTATCTGGATTCTTTTTGTTTCTTGCTTTTCCAGCCGAGTGGATTTTGCTTCTTTGTATTTCAAATCTTTGACTTGGTTTTTGCAGCCCTGTGGACTGCTTTTAGGACTTTGTGTAATATTTTTTTATTTCAGTCAGTGTATGCTTGATTTCTAGTTGGTCCTTTTTCATATCCTTGAGGGTCTCATTCATATCCTTGTAGGTCTTGTTCATTTCCTCGTAGGTCTTGTTCATTTCCTTGTAGGTCTTGTTCATTTCCTCATAGGTCTTGTTTATTTCCTTGTAGTTCTCAGCCTTTTCTAGGAGCCTCTTGAAAAGCCTTATAACTGTGGTTTTGAATTCTATGTTCAATCGTTTTTTTCCCTCCATTTCTTTCACATCTGATTTCTTTCCATGTCTCTGCATTTTGGCTGCTTTCATGAGTTGGTCCATTAGCTTTGTGTGATAGATGTCCTTTAATGGAGAGTGGTTCAGCCTCCCCAGTTACCTGAGGTGGATACTCTTACTGCAATCCTTTATGGGTTGTACAGTATTGTTGGAGTTAAGCCCAGCTAATTGTTGTTAGCACTAGGAGGGTTTGACCTCCAGGCCAATTGGGTGTGGAGGTGAGCTGTGTATAGGTTGGGTAGGTGGAGTCTCTGAGCAGAGCAGGCAGCGTCAGCGTCAGCTAAGTCCTATGCGGAGTGCGGGTCTCTGAGGGTGGTAATGGCTGCAGGCACCTCCAAGAGAAAGCCGCTGCTGGTCTCCACTGGTTGCCAGACAATGCTGCTGCTCCCCAATGAGTCTGCACACCCAAAGTCTCACCCAGGGTTATAAAACAAAGCAGTCCAGTGGTCTCCCGTATGAAGGAGCACGTCGCGTGTCTGTGCTGTCACTACTTTACACGCACAAACTGCTGTTGTAAGCTACATGTACTCTCCTCAAACTCGGAGACCTCTGCCGTGCCCGGCTTTTAGCATGCATATCCCGGACCTTGGACCTTGGCTGGCACTGGGGAATCTTTGCAGTGGGACGTCTCCACCCTCCCCGTTGGCGAAATCCAGACGGGATTGCTGCTGCCAGCCCTACAGACCGCTCGCGGCCGCGGCTTCGAACCTCTCTCCAGGCATATCTTCAAGGCTGTGCTTTGCCACTCATCTGAGTTTCAGTGTCCCACCTTTACTTTTATTTGTGGAATTTTCACTCAGCCAGCTTTCCGGTGATTCTGGATGATGTTTGTGTTGTTGTTATGTTGTAGTTTTGGAATTGTTGCGCGGGGCAGCACAATAGGTGTTTACCTATGCCGCCATCTTGGTTCCTCCTACACAGCCACTTATTGATGAATATTTTTTATTTTATTTCTTTATATTTTAAAACTTTTTTTAATTTATAGAAGTAATGCTTTCACATGTTTTTGAATTTCAGACTGTAAAGTAATGTCTAACATGAGCAACAAATATTTTCCACCACCCATACCTACCCACCTTACCACTCCCACACCCATTTCTCTTAGGTTTATTAACAGTTTCTGTTTTGAATTCTACTGTTAATTGCCACTGAAATTGTATATAATATGTTTATACATTTTTTTCTTAATTTATCAGCTATAGATGCTAACTCTTGCCTCCTCATGGTTAAAAAATTGGAGTATCTCATTTAAGTTAATAAATATAATATATGGATGGAAATGAAAAAAATGTATATATCTGTGCATGTGTATGTATTTGTATAAAAGTTAGGATGAAGGAAAACAGGAAATGAAGTTAACATGTTTCCACATCTAATGTACTCAGATTCCCCACAGGGTTCTCCAGGTGTTCACTCACTCAGTCCTCACAATACCTTATGAAATGAATGGCACCACGCACATTTGCCTGTGGTCCAACAAAGACATAAAAATTTAATCAACAGCCAATAATAGCATTTTATTACAAACTAGAGGCCCAGTGCATGAAATTCGAACATGGGAGGGGGGCCCCCTCAGCCCTGCCTGCACTGTCTCCAATCCAGGACCCCTTGGGGGATGTCTGACTGCCAGTTTAGGCCTGTCTCACAATCCTGGACTGCTGGGTCCTAATTGCTCACCTGCCTACCTGCCTGGTCTCCCATAACTGCCCCTGCTGCCAGCCAAGTTGCCCCCAACTGCCCCCTCCCTGCCAGCCTGTTGGCCCCCAACTGCCCTCCTTGCTGACCTCACAGCCCCTCACAGCCCCCTTGCCGGCCTGGTCACCCAATGCAGCCTGCTTGTTCACTTGTTTGGTCATCCCTCACTAACCCCCCTGCTGACCTAGTTGTAGGCAGCTATCTTTGTGAGGGCATGAGGGTCAATTTGCATATTACATCTTTATTATCCTATCTAATAAAAGAGTAATATGCAAATTGACTGCACCTCTGATCAAACCACACCCACAGCTATGCCCACCAGCCAATCAGGAGTGAATTTTGCAAATCAACCCCAACCAAGATGGTCATGGCCACTGAGAGTTGGAGGGAGGTTTCCCTGGCAATGAAGGAAGCCAAGCTTTCTGCCTGCCCTTGCTGATCTCAGCCTTCACTCAATGCTATAAAGTTTCAGTTATAGAAGATATATCCCAACAGAAATGGCGGCAGCCACAGAGCTGGAGAGAGCAGAAGCTAGGGTTGCCTGGGCAATGGAGGAAGCCAAGCTTCTGCCACCCTAGCACCTAGGCCTCCACTCCAGGCTACAATGTTTCAATTATAGAAAGTAAATGTCCCAAACAGAAATGGCTGTTGCCACGGAGCAGAGCGAGCAGAAGGCTTGGCTCTGCTCCAGGCTACAAAGTTTTAATTGTAGAACATAAATTAATCCCAGATCCAAGAGCCTCCACTTGGGTCTCTGGGGAGTGTGGTGCCAGCCTACAAACCACCATAGGCCCCTTGCCCAAGCTGCCCCATATCCCAAGGGAACCCTCACCCTGATCAGGTACACCCTTCAGGGCAAACCAGCTGGCCCCGACCCATGCACCAGGCCTCTATCCTATCTAATAAAAGAGTAATACACAGATTGGTCATCACTCCAACACACAAGAGGTCTGCCCCCATGTGGTCAAAGATCCTGCCCCCATGTGGACACAAGATGGCCACCACAAGATGGTCAGGAGGGGAGAGCAGTTGGGAGGTTCCAGGCCCTGCAAGGGAAGGCAGTTGTGGGTGATCAGGCCAGCAGGGGAGGGCAGTTGGGAGGGATCAGGCCTGCAAGGGAGGGCAGTTGGGGGCAATCAAGCCTGCAGGGGAGGGCAGTTAGGGGTGACCAGGCAGGCAGAGGAGGGAAGTTGGGGGCAAACAGGTTGGCAGGGGAGAAGTTAGACATCAATTAGGCTGTCAGGGTAATGGTTAGGGGGTGATCAGGCTGCCAAGCAGAAGCAGTTAGGGCCAATTAGGGAGGCAGGCAGGTGAGCAGTTTGGAGCTGGCAGTCCTGGATTGTGAGAGGGATGTCCAACTGCCTGTTTAGGCCGGATTCTACCAGGATCAGGCCTAAATGGGCAGTCGGACATCCCTCAAGGAGTCCCAGATTGGAGAGGGTGCAGGCTGGGCTGAGGTACATCCCCCTCTGTCTGTGCACAAATTTCGTGCACCAGGCCTCTAGTATAGAATAAAACTTATAAAATTCAAATGTCACTCTCCAAGAGCATATTTCCTAGAGCACAGCTCTGCCCATTCTTGCTGTCCCTGGGCTGCTTTTGAAGCATAAATATAGAGTTGAGTAGTTGCTAAGGGGTTGTATGGCTTGCAAAGTCTAAAATATTTACTACCTTCTCTTTTATCAAAAAGGTTTGCCAGCCCCTGTTAGAAGAGAATGATTTTGAAAATCTATGGTTGCTTAAGAAAGGTTATTAAGAAGGAGAATAAGGATTGTTTTGTACCCTAAAATATTCTCCTAAATTCTAAGAAGGATAACAAAATTATTAAATAGATATCAAATAAACATCTATTATAATGAAAATATTAATAACAGTCACATTGATAATAAAGTAACTTTTCTGTCTCCTCTATTCACTCTTCTCTCCTCTATTTACTCTTTTCTTATCATTATTTGTATGTTCAATTTGCAGAGTTTACCAAGGAAGAACTTTGCAGAGGAGGAAGATGGAGATACAGTCCTGGCTCTGCTTCTAACTAAATTACGTTAATCACTTAATCATCTTTGAGGTAAATTTCCTTATCTCCAAATTGTGGATTGGATAAGTTAATCCCTAAGGTCCTTGACAGTAATAAAATTATAGGCTTCTGTGACTTAGAACATAATTTTAAAATGTTAAGTGATCACTAAGGTTTATAGCAGTTATGGCTTTGCATTTATGATAGATTGGTGGCCATATATATGATTCATTTTATTTCAAGTCTTTAGTCAATATCTAAGCTCCCAGTTATGGCACTATCCCTATAGGAAAATATGAGCAACTTTATGATGATTTTTTCCAAGAATGCATTGAGAGAAAAACTGTAGAAACTTTGATGGTTTCATAGTGTATTACCAATTTGAGATTTGTAGGTCTTTAGAAAACAATATAAAAATACACTGATATATATATCTATCTATCTATCTATATATATATATATATATATATTTGATTTTTTACAAAGAGGAAGGGAGAGAGAGGGATAGAGAATTAGAAACATTGATCAGCTGCCTCCTGCACCCCCTCTACTGGAGATGTGCCTGCAACCAAGGTACATGCCCTTGACTAGAATCAAACCTGGGACCCTTCAGTCCGAAGGCCGATGCTCTATCCACTGGGCCAAACCGGGTGGGGCTAAATGGGCACTTCTTATTTCTTTTAGTTAAAAATGTACTTCTAGTAATTGACAATAAAAATATTGAATCTTTTTTTCTAGGATGTTCCATCCATTATCATATGAATCCAGACCATAAACAAGTACTCATTGTGTTTCTTAGTCATTGCAAGTATCTATCAGTACTCTAGGGTTATTCTGATTGGTGGATGGATCTGATAGGAAGACTCAGAAGCAAAATTGTAATTCTACATAGGGCAAGTTTACAGTTTATTCTGCATTGCTCACAATTTATTCTGTTGCTCACTTCCTTCAGACGGCACAGTTGTGGCTGTAGAACTGTCTGAAAAGAAAAACTCTTCCTACAGGAGCCTGCCCAGATCTAGGGCTTCAGATAGAACATGCTACCTGATCTTCCCTTGGAACTGTCTGGTAGCTCCTGACCAAAGCAATGTCAATGATTTTTAAGCCCTTTCATTAGATTTCACATCAGGCTATCATAAAATTCAGTACTGAATTTGCACAACAAACTTAAATGGAAGCAGAGTAAGATGTAGAAACCCATTTATGAGCCAAAAAGAAATGGGATATTTGTATTTTTTCTTTCTACACTGTTTACTTTGTTTGCAGCTGGGTGAGAATTGAAGCCTCTCTATACATTAGATGATGACTGTATGTTGACACGGTTAAAAGTTCTTTATCAAGGGTTAATCAAAAAGTAACCTGGAAACTCACATGGATTAATCCACATCTATCCTGGGTGATCTTGGCTGCAAGCTAGCACTATTCTAGCCCCGTGTAGCTAGGGGCTAGCAGAAGCACTTTACATTAGTTAAGGGATTGTGGAAGGCAGTTTAAAATGTTCATTCTTTCCCCTCCACAAATCACCTCTAAGCACCTTGCCAATGCCCCCCCCCCCCCACCTTAAAGCAAAACAAAACAACACTAGCAAATGCATCTACCCCTAAACTTTGAAAAGCCAGACATTAGGACTGCTCCTGTGTAAAAAGCTTAACACAATCAGTCAAAAGTTATGGTTTTATAAATATTCAAACTACTAAAAAAAGAGGAATTACCATGCAAGAATAATAGATACATCAAAGTTATCCTTTAAACATAAAGGAGAAATAATGATGTTTCCAGACATACGGAAGCTGAGAAAATTTATCACCACAAGATTTTCATTGCAGGAAATACTCAAGGGGATTATTCTACCTGAAACAAGAACAGAAAGTCACAAAATTATGAGTAAGATTACTGACAAACTTAAAGCAAAACTAAGAATAGTTTGTGATAACAAAATATAAAAGGAGAGGGAGTAAAAGTCTGAATTCGCAACAGAGGATAGAGATCAATGCACTCAAAAGAAAAAATGTTTGTATATATGAAACTTTCTTTTTCATAGACCTACTGGTAACCACACACAAATACACACACACACACACACACACACACACACACATACACACATACACACACACAAATCAAAACTGAGACACTTAGCTTAAAAAAAGTGAAACAGAAGAAAGAAGTATAAAATACTATCAAACAAAATCTACAGACAGAAACACAAAGGAAGAGAACTAATGGAGGCACAGTACTACCAGAAAACAGAAAATAAAATAGCTATAGGAAATTCTCATGCATCAATAATTATCCTAAATGTAAATGGACTGAATTCACCAATAAAGAGCCATAAAATAGCAGATTGGATCAAAAAACAAAGCTCAGCCATATGTTGCCTTCAAGAGACACATGTAGGCTATCTTAAAGTTAGACTCAAAGTGAAAGGGTAGAGAATATTTCTCCAAGCAAATACCATCCACAGAAAAACAGGTGTAGCCATACTTATATCTGACAAAATAAATCTCAAGATAACAAGAGACAAAGATGGACCTTTTATAATGATAAAGGGAACACTATAATAAGAGGACTTAACATATCTTAATATATATACCCCCAATCAAAGAGTACCAAAATATATAAAGCAATAGAATTAAATGGAGAAACTAACAAAAACACAACCATTGTTGGAAATCTTAATATCCCATTGACAGCTCCAGGTAGATCATCCAAACAGAAAATCAATAAAGAAATATCAACCTTAAATGACACATTAGAAAAAAGTGGACATAATTAATATTTGCAGAGCCTTTTATGCCAGAACATCAGGTTATACATTCTTTTCCAGTACACATGGAATATTCTCAAGAATAGATCACATCTTGGGTCACAAAATTAGATTTAACAAGGAGATTACAGTTATACTAAGCATATTCTCTGACCACAATGCTTTGAAATTAGAAATCAACTGCAAAAAGGAAGAAACCCACAAATATGTGGAAATTAAACAACTTACTACTAACAAATGACTGAATCAAAAAAATAAAAGATGAAATCAAAAGATGCATGGAGACAAGAATGACAACACAATATATCAAAACTTCTGGGTGCAGCAAAAGTAATAGTAACAGCAAAGTTTATATCATTACAGGCCTATTTCAAGAAACAAGAGAAAAACTAAGTAAACAACCTAACATTACTTCTCTTTTAAAAATATTTTTATTGATTTTTTTTTTTACAGAGAGAAAAGGAGAGGGAGAAAGACTCAGAAACATCTGCCTGCAACCAAGGTATATGCCTTGTCTGGAATTGAACCTAGAACCCTTTAGTACACAGGCCAAGAATCTATCCACCGAGCCAAACCAGTTAGGCCTAACATTACATCTTAAAGAACTAGAACAATAAGAACAAAAGCAACCCAATGTCAGCAGAATAAAGAAAATGAGAAAAATTCTGGCAGAATTGAGTGAAGTAGAAAACAAAAATACTATACAAAAAATTAATGAAATAAAGAGCTAGTTCTTTGAAAAGGTGAATAAGATTGACAAATCCTTGGTTAGATTCACTAAGGGAAAAAAAAAAGACCCATATAAGTAAAATCACAAAATGAAAGAAGAAAATTTACCACAGACATCACAGATACACAAGTTAATGGACCATCTTCCTTATCTTACTTCCATATGAGGGTCTTATGAAAATGAGACAAGAATGGAAAAGTCCAGCCCTGTAGGTGTGGATTAATGGATTGAACATCGCCCTATGCACCAAAGGTTGCTGCTGGTTTGATTCCTGGTCACTGCACATGCCCAGGTTGTGGGATCCATCCCCAGAAGGGACTGTGTAGAAGGCAACAGATCGATATTTCTCTCTTTAATGTTTCTATCTCTCTCTCCCTCTCCCTTTCTCTCTCTTTAAAATCAATAAAAACACATTTAAAAGGGGGGAAAAGTCCGGTTGACCATAAACCAGTAGACTCTCTAGTGAAACTTCTGGAGAGCAAGCTGCAGATGAAGGTTCTGATTCTGGAGTATGAATCATTTCTGTTTGGAAATATAAATATCTCTGCGCATTCCTGCTCCAGAGCATTGTGTAACTGACAATACAACATTAAAAAGTCAGTTTCTAAAATCCCTAACACCTTCTTCTTCATAGAAGCTCTATTGTGAAAGGTGCCTTGCCTAGGATGAATGCCCTCTCTTTGTGTCTGAGATATATGCAAGATTTTAACTACTGCCCAAGTGTTTCTCATTTGGACAAGCTTGAATGGGTTCTTCACGGCCAGACTCCTTCTTTGGGCAACTTTAACCTTATGGCTATCTACCCAGCACCTTTCCAATCAACACTTAATTATTTAATTTAAAATGAAAGGTATTTTATTCTGCCTTTCCTGTTGCAGCCATCTGATATAACTAGAATCTGGGTAATCCAGACTAACGAACCACATTTTGCCTTAATTGCCCAGCCCATATGAAGATAATTTAACTCAATACTGCACTTACATGTTGTATGTGTAAATGAAATCTGACTGCAGTTGCTCAGGCACAGTTAATTCCAGTTAACAAGCAACAAAGACTCTGCAATGCATTGGTATGTCAGGCTCAACCTTGATTTTACTTTGAACCTTCATACATATATGTGCTTGTTGATGTGCCTCTCTTTGAAATATATTGTACAAGTAGACCCCACATGTACCAACCATGTACATTTAGGCCTCTAAAACCTAGCTAATATTGGTGAAGCTTAAGAAATGGGCAGGATGAATATTTTTATTTTGTGTTTCAAATGGTAAATAAGTGGAGCATATGTTTTTTCTAGAGAGTATCATGGGAACTAAAGTGCCATGTAGAATCGATGCTTTCAAATATGATGTGAAACATTAAGGAAAGAAAAAGAAATGCATTGTGTGGGTCTAAATTTATGTCGTAGTAAAACCATAGACTAAGCCTATATTGACTGTTCATTGTAATATGTCTTTTAAACAAGGATCTCAAACCCTTTTTGTCATTATGTTAGGCTAGGAGATTAATTTCCTGCATCAGGTTGAACGGAAGCAAAGCCAACACTGACCTTCTGGCCTGGAATCGAGCAAGCTCTACGTGACTCTGAGCCTTCAACCATGTTACTACTTCCTCTGCCTTCCTCTGCCTGCAGCACACACTCAGCATCACCACTGCTCTTCATCCTTGGATCTCAGCCTTAGTCACTTTCTCAGAGAGGGCCTCAGGACCACCCCATCTATAGTAGGTCCTTACCCTGAAATCTGTCAAATATTGCCCTCTTTTTTTTCTTTTATAGTGCTCACCACAATGTGTGCATGTGTGCATGCGTGTGTGTGTGTGTGTGTGTGTGTGTGTGTGTGTGTGTGTGTGTTCATATTGTCTTTCCTTCTAGATGCTAAGCTCTGAGAAAGCAAAGAATGTGACTGTTGGTTGGCTCACCCCCATATGCCCAGTAGCTTGTGCAGCCTGTCACATGTCACATGCTCCATGCATGTTAGTTGAATGAGTAAATGGTTGAGTGGAGAAGCAATCGAAAGTCCCTCGGGTGTAGGCAATCTGAACAAGGAAGGAAAGCCCACCTCCTTACAGAGCTCTGGCTGCACACTGTCATCCCACAAGCCACACTTGCAGATGGGTGTGTATAAAGAAACACCCAGAGTAGCTACGGTGCGGGTGTTTTGTATCTTTGCTGTTTCTGAATGATGTGCTGGCAAACAACTTTTAAATGATTGTGGGCATGGAATCGTTATCTGGAATTGGCAGGTTGTTTCATTGGGGAAGGAATTTTTCTCCCAAAAGGTCTGTGTGAGTTATAGAAACTTGGAATATATTTTGTGACTTTGTATATTTCAGTAGAGAAGCTATTCAAAATGAGTCACATTGTTATAGCTGTGGTAGAAAAGACTTAAGCCCCCACACCTCAAGTGTCTTCCTTACTCAGTATGAAAAAACTGTGACATAACATGGGACTCAGTTGTCATAAAAGAGTGGAAGAGGAAATTTGCTTTTCTTGGCATCTCCTAATCCAGACAGAAGGCTCGCCCCTTTACATACACTATCTCGTTTCCTTCTCACAAACACTCTGTGAGATGGATACCATTCCAGTCATGCGCCAGCCAAATAACAATGTTCCAGCTACATGTATGTTGGTGGGCCCATAAGAGTCTAATGGAGCAGTAAGATTCCTATCACCTCGCTGTATGTCACAGTGTGACATATTACATGTTTCTAGTGATGATGTTGTAAACAAACCTACTATTCTGCCAGTCACCAAAGGTATAGTATACAGGTGTATATTCCATAATGTTTAATAATAATAAATGACTGTTAACCGGTTTATGAATTGACTATATTATACTTTTTAATCATTATTTTAAAAATAATCATTATTTTTTAAAAATATTATTTAAAAAAGGTTTCTAATAAACAACATTCCATGGTTACACAGCCCTATATATGTCATGTTTACTATGTGTGTCTCTTGATTGCATCACTTCTCTGTGCTTCATTTCGTCTCATGATGTTTTGTTTATCATGGTCTCTAAACACAGAAAATCTACTGTTAAGGCTGCCAATAAGAGGCCATGCTGAGTGATTGATCTGGAAATAAAATGAAAAGGGATTGAAAACTATGAAGGTGGGAAAACCAGTGATGGTTATTACTCAACAGTCAGGCATGTCACATTTCTCCAGAGCTATGATCCTGAAGAACAAGATCAAAATTATGGAAGCTGTTAAAGGGTATGCTTCATTGAAGACAATGAAACTAATATATATTTGAGAAGGAACTAAAGCAGACAGGGAGAAACTTCCAATGACCTGGATTAAAGAGAAGACACAATAGTATATCCTTCTCAGTATCATGACATTCACGCCAAAGCAAAAAGTTTGTTTACATTGTTGAAAGTAAAGGCTAGATCTGACAACAATGTTGAATTTCCTGCTAGCTCTCGATGGTTTTTAGCAATTCAAGAATTATTACTCATCACATAATGTGAAAGTGAGTGGTGAGCTTGCAAGTGCTGATGTGAAGGCAGCTGAAGAATTTTTGAAAATGCTAAATAAACTTGTTGTGGAAGGAAATTTCTCACTAGAGCAAATATTCAATGTGGCCCTGGCTGGTATGGCTCAGTTGGTAAGGTCTCATCCTGTGCACTGTGCCAGTTTGACTCCCTGTCAGGGCACATATCCTGATTGTGGGCTCAGTCCCCAGTTAGGGACATGCATGAGGCAGACAATCCATGTTTCTCTCTCATACTGATGTTTCTCTCTCTCCCTCTCGCTTCCTCTCTCTCTAATAAAATCAATTAAAAATCATATTTTAAAAAATAGGGTGAATACTTTTTATTCTGGGAATAGATGCCTGAAAGGACTTCATCCAATGAGAAGGCCTAGCCCTAGACAATGCCTGGTTTTAAAATGTCTAAAGACAGAGTAAAAGTGGGAGCAATGTTCCAGGCTACAAATTGAAATGCTTTGTGCTCTGACACAGTGAGAACCCCCGGGCCTTGAAGCATATCAGAAAGCACACACAGCCAGTGTGTTACAGGAGCAATAAAATGTCATGGACGACCCAGCTCTTCCAAGCTGCCATTGCAAATTGTTATGCCAGAGAAATGGAGTAACACTGTTTGGAGAATAATATAACTTTCAAGATTTTGCTTATTGTTGATAATGCTCCTGGATTCCCTCCTTTTACTGGTGATCTTCATCCTGATATGAAAGTCATGTTTCTCCATCCAAATATTCCCCCTTTGGTCCAATCAGGGAGTTATAGAAGTTATTAAGGCTTACTATCCCAGGAAGGCCTTTGTGCAGGCTATGCTGCAATCGAAGAGGACACTGGGAAGACACTGATGTGGCCGGACTGCTCAGTGCCTGGTAGGTTAGAGCATTGTCCAGATGTTTCAGGGTTGAGGGCTTGATTCCCAGTCGAAGCATATATAGGAGTCAACCAGTGAATGAATGAATGAATGAATGGAACAAGAAATCAGTATTTCTCTATCTTCCTTTCTCTCTCTCTTCCTTTCTCTCTCTCAAAAATCAACTAAGAAAAAAGAAAACACATGCAATTTTGGAAGAATTACAACATCTGTGACTGTATAAACAACCTCGCTTGGGCTTGGGGTGATGTCACAAAGGAATGTATAAATGGCATCTGGAAGAAGACACTCAAGGGATTCAGGACTTCAAAGCCCTCGCCAAGGATGAGGAGGTTGCGAAAAACAACAAGACTGTGGTTGAGAATGCAAACAGCTTTATCCTAGGTGTGGATGGGAACTACACTGAGAAGTTTCTGCAGGTGGTTCCAGAGGAAATGACTAATGAGGAGTTGTCAGAACTGGAATAGGAAAGCACAGCTAAAGAAGAGAAGGGAAAGGAAAGAAAGAAGGGCCCTATGAGGGCTGAAGGGCTTAAGCAGTGTTTTCAGACTTTAACAAACTCCTTAAAAAGTTTGAAGACATGGACCACAACACCAAAAGGTTTTCATTAATAGAGAGCAATGGTTATGTTATCTACTTTCAAGCAAATCTATGATGAAAAAGAAAATAAAGCAAACTACATAGACATATTTTTTAAAAGAGTGACATATCTTCAAGAAGCACTTCAGGCAGGTCCTTTTAGGAGGTATTCTAGAAAAAAAAACATTATTATTATATGAGATGGTATTTTCCTCCTCAAAGTATTCTAAAAAAATTAAGAGGATGGAAGACTTCCAAGCTTTTTTTATTTTTTTAATTTATTTTTTAGCAAGGCCAGTATTATCCTAATCCCTAATCCCCAAAGCAGAAAAAGACACTGCAAAGAAAGAAAAGTATAGACCACTATTCTTGATGAATATAGAGGCTAAAATCCTCAACAAAATCTTATCAAATCAGACCCAGCAAAACATTAAGAATATCATATGCCATGATCAAGTGGGATGTATTCTGGAGATGCAATGCTAGTACAATATTTGCAAATAAAAAATGTGTTACATCACATAAATAAAATGAAAAATAGAAATCACTGATCATATCAATAGATGCAGAAAGGGCATTCAACAAAATCTAGCGCCAATTTATGATAAATATTCTCACAAAAGTGGGAATAGAGGGATGATACCTCAGCATAATAAATGCCATCTATGTCCAACCTACAGCCAACATCATATACAATGAGCAAAAACTAAAAGTGTTTCCCTTAAGATCAGGATCTTTGTTTTCACAACTCTTATTCAGTAGATGAATGGATAAAAAGCTGTTACACAATAGAATATTATGCAGCTCTAAAAAAAGAAGGATCTCTTACTCTTTGAGACAGTATGGTGGGGGTATCAAGCCCTCAACCCTGATACTCTTTGAGACAGCATAACCTGGAGAGTATTATGGTAGCTGAAATAAGCCAGTCAGAGAAAGACAAGTATCACATGATCTCACTCATATGTGGAATCTAATGAACAAAATAGATCCAGAGACATAGAAACATGGAAAGGATGAGGAATCTCAGAAGGAACTTGGGAGGTGCTACCACAGTAGTGCTGTGAAGGACTGTGGTAGATTGCATGAGAGATGGAGGAAGTCAATGGGGAAAAAAGGAGACATCTGTAATACTTTCAACAATAAAGATAATTAAATATAAACAAATAAATGGAAAACATGGCCAAAGGACCTGAATAAACACTTTTGCAATGAAGATATACTGATGGCCAGAGACATATGAAAAAATGCTCAGTGTCACCAGTCATTGGAGAGATGCAATTAAAACCACAATGAGGTATCATCTCATACCTGCCAAAATGGCTACCATCAATAAGTCAATAAACAAGTGCTATTAAGGATGTGGAGAAAATAGCCTTGACCAGTTTGGCTCAGTGGATAGAGCATTGACCTGCATATTGAAGGGTTCCAGGTTTGATTCTAGTCAAGGGCATGTATGTACCTTTGGTTGTGGGCACATCCCCAGTAGGAGGTGTGCAGGAGGTAGCTGATCGATGTTTCTCTCTCATTGATGTTTCTAACTCTCTGTCCCTCTCCCTTTCTTTCTGTAAAAAATCAATAAAATGTATTTTAAAAAAAAGAATGTGGAGAAAATGGAACTTCCCTAGCACATTGCTGGTGGGAATGCAGACTGTTGCAACCACTGATAAAATCCTATATAATAAAAGCTTAATATGCTAAGTGTCCGGTCTTCTAGTCATCCATTCAACCAATCAAAGCATAATATGCTAATGATATGCTAAGGCAGCTCAACTGCTTGCTGTGATGTGCACTGACCACCAGGGGGCAGACGCTCTGACCATAGGTTAGCTTGCTGCTGGGATCCAGCTGATAGGGACTGAACAAGAAGAGCTGGACACTTCCTGAAGCCCTCCTATGGTCCCTCCCAGCTGGCCAACCTCCAGTGTGTCCCACAGCCTGGCCTGCACTCTCTTGCAATCCAGGACCCCTTGGGGGATGTCGGAGAACTGGTTTCTACCCTATCCTGCTCAACATAGGAGCTGCCTCCTGGTGGTCAGTGCATTCTCACAGGGGGAGCGCTGCTCAGCCAGAAGCCAGACTCATGGCTGGCGAGCACAGTGGTGGTGGCAGGAGCCTCTCCCACCTCCGTGGCAGTGCTAAGGGTGTTCAACTGATGGTTTAGGCCCACTCTCCATGGGGAGCGGGCCTAAGCCATCAGTTGGACATCCCCCAAGGGCTCCTGGACTGTGACAGGGTGCAGGCTCGGCTGAGGGACACCCTCAAGCACCAAGTACACAAATTTCATGTACTGGGCCTCTAGTTAAAAATCAAACTGCCATTTGACCCAGAGATCCCACTTTTGGGAATATATTCTAGGAATTCAGAAATACCATTCAGAAAGAATATACGCACTCCTGTGTTCATAGCAGTATCCTATCTAATAAAAGAGTAATATGCAAATTGACCATACATCCGCTACACTCACAAGCCACGCCCACCATCCACGCCCACCTGCCAATCAGGAGCTGGGGTGGAGCCAGCTGGGGCTAAGGCCTGGGCCAATGGATAGAGCCAAGGTCGTCCCCGAGGGCTGAGCCAAAGTGGTGGTGGTGAGTGCTTGGCTGTGGGGGCTTAGCCGAAGTGGCAGCGGGGAACACACAAGGCAGTCGCAGGCAGCCAGGGCTAAGACCAGGGTTGGGGGGTGAAAGGGTGGGACTGAGGCGGCCCCCAGGGCTGGACGGTCTCTGGTGGCAGCTGAGCCGAGCAGAGCGATGGCTGGGTGCCCACGGCCTAAAGCCTCTGGCTGGGGTGAGCTCAGGCTGGGGTGAGCCATCAGTAGGACATCCCCTGAGGGCTCCCAGTGTGTGTGAGGGGGCAGGTTGGGCTGAGGGATCAGCCACCCCCAAGCACGAATTTCATGCACTGGGCCCCTCGATATTTATAATTATTAAGATCTGGAAACATTTCAAGTGCCATCAGTAGGTGAGTGGATAAAGAGCTGTGGTACATTATATAATGGCATACTATTGACTTAAAAAAGAATGATCTCTTACTCTTTGCAACAGTATGGACAGGCCTGAATATTATGGTAAGTGAAATAAACCAGTTGCAGAAAGACAAATATCACATGATCTCACTTTTATGTGGAATCTAATGAACAAAACAGGTAAACAAAATAGGCTTAGAGGCATGGATCCATGGAACAAACTGACAGATCTTAAAGGTAGGTGGGTGGGCTAGACAGGAAAAGATTAACCAAACAATATATATGCATTATATGCATAGCCCATGGACACAGAGAACAGTGTTGGCTGGGGCAGGGACTGGCATAGGAAAGGGGGAGCAAAAAGGGTAAAAATGGTCAACATCTATAATACCATTAGCAATAAAATGTATAAAAATATAAATGAGCCTGGCTGGTGTGGCTCAGTGGTTAATCATTGACCCATGAACTAAAAGTCACTCGTTTGAGTCCCAGTCAGGGCACATTCCCAAGTTGTGGGCTTGGTCCCTAATGGGGAGCATGCAGAAGGCAGCCATTTGATGATGTTTCCTCTCATCAATGTTTCTATTTCTCTCCCTTCCTCTCTCTAACAATCAATTAAAAATAAACAATAAAATCTTACCATTTGCAACAACTTGGATGGACCTAGATGATAATATGCTAAATGAAATAAGTCAGCCAGAGAAATACCGTAAGATTTTACTTATATGTGGAATCTAAAATACAAAACAAAGAAACAACAAAGAAACAGACTCATAGACACAGAGAACAAACTGATGGTTGCCAGATGGGATGAGAGGTTGTGGGGCTGAGTAAAAATGGTGAAGGAGTTAAGAAGTATGAAATGGGCTCTAGCCCCGGTTTGGCTCAGTGGATGGAGCGTCAACCTGTGGACTAAAGGGTCCCAGGTTCAATTCTGGACAAGAGCACATGCCCAGGTTGCAGGCTCGATCCCCAGTGGGGAGCCTGCAGGAGGCAGCCAATCAATTTTTTTCTCTCTCCTTTTCTTTCTGAAATTAATAAAAATATATAAAAAAGAAGTATGAACTGGCAGTTACAGAATAATTATTGGGATATAATGTACAGCATAGGGAATATAGTCAATGGCATTGTATTAACTATGCATGGTGCCAGCTGACTATTAGACTTACAAGGGGATCTCTTCAAAAATTATATAAATGTGTATCCACTACACTGTACACCTGAAACAAATATACTATTAAATGTCAACTGTAATTGAAAAGAAAAGAAACCCTCAAAAAATTTCAAAAAGTTAAAAAGTTTGCACAGTAATAAAGTTACAGTAAGCTAAGCCTAGCTTATTATTTTTATTGAAGAAAGTATTTTTAAATTTAGCGTAGCTTAAGTCCACACTACACAGTAACATCCTGCACATTCACTTTCACTTGCTACTTACTCACTGACCCAACCAGAGCAATATCCAGTCATACAATGTCCATTCATGGTAAGTTCCATATAGAGGTGTACCATTTCTTAAAATCTTTTATACTGTTGTTTTTTTATTGTACCTTTTCTATGTTTAGATACACAAATACTTATCATTGTGTTAACAATTGATTACACCGTGGTTGGCAAACTGCGGCTCGTGAGCCACTTGTAGCTCTTTGGCCCCTTGAGCGTGGCTCTTCCACAAAATACCACCGCCTGGGCAAGTCTATTTTGAAGAAGTGGCATTTGAAAAAGTTTAAGTTTTAAAAATTTGGCTCCCAAAAGAAATTTCAATCGTTGTACTGTTGATAATTGGCTCTATTGACTAATGAGTTTGCTGACCACTGGCTTATAGTATTTAGTACAGACAGGTTTGTAGCACAGGAGCATTAGGCTGTTCCATATAGCCCAGGTGTATGGTAGGCTAGACCATCTAGGTTTGTTTAATTGCACTCTGTAATGTTTGCACAATGACAAAGCTGACTAACAATGCATTTCTCGCAATGTATACCCACCTTTAAGCAATGCACAACTGTATTTCCAATTTACAAATGGGCATACTGAGTGAATTGACTTGGGAAGATTCAAAGCTAGTAATGGTGGAGAAATGATTTAAATCCAGGTCTGGTGTGTCTTCTATGCTTCTGGTTAACATTAAATCCCAAAGAAGTTAAGACTGACAAAATAAACTGACGAAAGAGTTTTTTTTGTGTGTGTTTTTTCAAATAAAAAAAATGGTATACATTATGGATGGGCAGAGAAAAAAATAGATATAAAGTGGAGAGAGAGAGGGAGAGAGAGAGAGCAAGAAAGAGACAGAGAGAGAGAGAGAGATAAAGACACTCACTTTTTACCTTCTCTATATAACTTGTGCTTTTTTCTTCCGCCATGACGGACCCTGGAAGGTCCATGACAGGGGTGCTACAATGACAAAAATATAAAAATAATCTGAGCTCTCAGCTATTGAGACAATATAGCACATGGTTCCTACACCCTCCCTTCCCCCTGCTTGGCTCTCTGAGGCCCCACGTTCTCCCATGGCCACCATAAGCACTGCTCTACCAGTTCCAAAGCTCCTGGCAGTGAAGATGGGCACTGAACAAGAGACAACGGAGCAAATAGTAACACAATGGGGACGCTGGCAGAAACAAATGAAGGCCAGAAATTCTAGAGGGAAATGTTGGAACTTTTGCTGTGATGTGTTTGAGTTTACATCCCCTCCTTCATACACTATTTTTTGAAAAAAAAAAAAAACTCTAAGTAAAACCTAGCTTGTTTTAGTGGATTATTTAGGACAAAAACAGAAAGTTCAAATGTTTTTAGGAGTGAGGCAGATTATGGAAATGAGAGTAGCAAGTAGAACCAATGAGGAATGGTAGAGAGTGTGGAAAAATGAAGAGTCCAGGGCAAAATTTACACATGCACATCTAACACTGCGCATTAGCAATTGTCCCTTAGGCCACTTTTGTTAACTTTAGCTTTAAGGAAACTCAAGCAAGTGCTGAGCATGACTGCCAGGTAGATGGGAGATGATCACAAAGATAATGAGCAGAGCAGATCCTGGACAAAGAGGCAAGTAAAACCAGAATGTCACAGGCTTGAGCTTCAAGGAAAGCAAAGTGAGACCTTAAGAAACAGACACTGGTCCTTAAACTGCTTTGTTTGAGACACAGAGAGAAACTTCATTTTTGAAAGAGAGGGATGGAGAATATTACCCTTGGGCTACCCAAGTCATCAGTAAAATCTATCAAGTTCACTCCATTGTCGCAGGAGGTAGGGCGAGATGGGGGTGGGACAGGGGTGGATTTCCTGTGAGGCCAACCAGGGTTTGAGTATGGCTTATCATGCAGCATCTACAGGGTCTCTGAACTCTGCAGAACTGCAATGGGAGGGTTTTAGGTCTTCCCCACTTGTGGGATTGGCTAAGGTCCAAGCCAATAATAGCTACATCTCCAAGGTGAATAGCCAACATCTGGGTTACATTTATAATCCCAATGTTCCAGGAAGATGGAAGCATAAATTATGTGGGTGCTGAGTGAGAGACCCTCGGAAGGGCACCTGTGTGATGCACTTAAAAGGATTCTCCCTTTCTGGCAACCAGCCTGTCAGCATGGGAAGCTCAGGGCCATGTACTCTGTCCCACCTCAGGAATGCTTCCTTCCCTGGGGCATTCAGGTGGCTAAGAATCAACCTGCACCCCCCAGTACTTTCCCTATGTGTACACTGGCTGGTGGGATGCAGGTAGATCCTGAGCCACCCAAATGCAAGGTCAGTATGCCTGGGGAAATGAGAGGGGGGGTAAGAACTCTAAGTGGGCCTAGAGTTGTCCTCAGGAAGTCAGATCAATTCCATGTAGGAATCAGTGGTCAGGGGCCTGCAGGGGAATACAGAGGAGGGAGATGGATGACACTGGGGCTTGGGACCTTGATTCTTACTCTATCTGTCTTGTACACCTGCAGGAGCCAGGTTCCCTCTCTTCTTGTACTCACATTCACGAGGTAGCTCTACAAGTCAGGGCTTCCTTGCTGCGAGTGAGTTATGCCTTCTTCCGCTGACCTCAGGTGCCAGGTCAGTTGCGGGGAAACATGAATGAATTTAAGAACCCTTATTTTTGTTTTGGACTACAGTTCTCAAATACAGCCAATATGGTATTTCAATTCCCAGCATTTTAAAAAATAGTGAGAATCCTTAGAGAAGGTGTCTTAACTGGGACCTATGAACTTCCCAAAGACATACATACATACATACATACATACATAGATGTTAAAAGTCCTATTTTCAGCATTAAAAATGTGTTATCTAACTGGTGAATATAACAGAATCACAGACATAGAGAGGGAATGGACTGACAATTCTTGGGGAGAAAAGGGGTGTGGGAAGTGCAGCAAGAGACTGGACAAAAATCATGCAACTATGGGAGAGGACAGTGGAGGGGGGTGAGGGCGGAGGGTGGAATGGGTACCAGGTGGAGGGGAGCTATTGGGGGGGAGGGAACAACATAATTAATAAACTGAACAATAAAGATTTTTTAAAAAACTGTTATCTGGCCGAAACCGGTTTGGCTCAGTGGATAGACCATCAGCCTGCGGACTGAAAGGTCCCAGGTTCGATTCCGATCAAGGGCGGGTACCTTGGTTGTGGGCACATCCCCAGTTGGGGGTGTGTAGGAGGCGGCTGATTGAAGTTTCTAACTCTCTATCCCTCTCCCTTCTTCTCTGTAAAAAATCAATAAAATATATTTTAAAAATGTGTTATCTGCTGTAATTCAGAAACATTTGAAATGTTGGTTGGGCTGGTTATGTTGTCTGAAAGGAGTCTATTTGCATGCCAGACAGTGAAGGCTCCTGGGAAATAACTCACCAGCAGTGCAGAAAGCGTGCAGCAGATAGGCTTGGCCTAACAGGAACAGCTTCACTGGAAGGCTGTGGGTCAATGTTTGTATTTACATCAAAAGAGCCTTCACTGTCTTAGGTCTGGGAACGAAGAAGCGATACTAATCCTTAAGGAGGAAAAAGGTTGCTAAGCAAATCTGAGCTATTTTCAAAAAGAAAGTGGGTAAGATATTCATACTTAAGGACCAACTTAAAGAGCCAGTGATCAAAATATATGTTGAAGTTGTAACACCTGGAACTTCAGCATATGTACTTACTTAAGATGAGGTCCCACTGGAGTAGGGTGGGCTTCTGAGCCAATATGACCGGTTGGGGAAGAGGAGGGACTAACAAAGGGGGAAGTGCCATGTGACTACAGAACTGACAGACACCACCAGAATTTAGGAAGAGGCAAGGAAGGATCTTCCCCTAGAGGTTATAGGGGACCATGTTCCTCCTGAGACCTTGACTTTGGTCTCCTAGCTTCTAGAACTTGAGACAATAGATTTTCGTTGTTTTAAGCCACTTATTTTGTGTCAGCTCTAGGAAATTAATACAAATATCTTCAAGTCTCCTACTTCATCCAATTTGTTGCTCCCACCCCCCATCTATCTTATAAGCTTAATCATTTTGAGGATTCACTATATTAAAATTTCCTAGGAGATTTTCGTGTGAAAAGAGAACTGATAGGAGATGGCAATCAGGGAGACTATACTGGTGGAATTTTGCGTGGAGGAAGGGCAATAGCAGAGCCCTGTAAACCTGTAAGTGCACTTTAAATTACAAGAAAGTTTCCAATACTGAAGTTCAGGGTTCCTTTGGGATTTTTAGAGATGTCTCAGGACCCTTTGCAGAAAAGGGGGTGGGTGACAAGAGGAAGTCTGGGGGGTAAGCTCTGAGACCCCACTCCAGCTGCAACAAGAATAGCTCTCTTTTATGTTTTGGGATTCCATATAAGATCTCACTAGGAAAGAGTCCTTGTGTTAAAAGAGATTGGCACTATTTCACTCACACCAAGGCTACCCATGATTTTTCCCTTTGCATTTCTGCAAAATGTGCCCACTTACATATATGTTCACCACTAAAGCTGAGAGCTGCCAAGAATCTAAGGAGAGGAAATAGGGACACAGGAGACACCAGCATTATTCCCCTCTTTTGTTTGTAACTCTTCTGATGGATGTAAGGGAACAGACTGACTGCTTTTCTTTATTGTTCTCTTTCTAAAACTGAGAATCAAGATCTTCATGATCCAAAAATCTGCCAAAGACTTTTTGAAGTAAAAGTCAAAATATCTAGTTAATTCAAGTTGTTGATTTATTGGCTGTCTGTCTTTTTATTTACTTTTTGCCATTGGGTAAAGAGAGGATGCTATCAGAATGTATTTGCATTCATATGATTGAGGCAGAAGCAGGACTTGAATACAAAGTTGTGGCTGATGTTGGAGGAGCATATGTGCGGGGAAAGGGTGGCTTTTAATTCTCTGCAATTGTAAAAGTACAAATACAATTTTTACACAGGAGTGATCCTTTACACTTTCACATGCATTATCGCATTGGAAACTCATATAAATCCTGGGAGGTATGCAGCCTGGTTTTCCTATCACTGTCCCACACATGGGCTCAAAGAACCAATCTTTCAGGGCTTGAGGCCAGTTAATGAGAAGCGGGGACCACCACCCATGTACCCTTGCTCTGTACAGTGAGTAAGTGGTGGGTTTCTTTTCTTTTTCTCTCTTCCTTCCTATCTCTCTTTTCCTTCCTTCCTTCTTCTTTTTTTATCTTTTTTCTTCCTTTCAAGAGAGGTGAGGTCCAGTGAGGAATCTTAAAATAAATATCTAAAAAGGACCTTCAGGCCTACTTAATCTCCACCACTTCTACTACAAAAGCATAAGTCAGAGTCTGCTTTTGTCCTGTCTTTGACATGAGCAACAAGTCCCAGGAAACAAATGGTGGATACCACCATCAATTCTGTTAAAAAATTCTCCAGTTAAGCATTTGAATCTCAAAATGCTCTCCAAATCATAATAGCTAATCTTTCATCTACCCACTCTCTTCCTTCAGTCAAGAGTCTCAGCCAGTCAACCCAAGTACACGCTGAGCTCCCAAGCACTGCGGAGGGCAGGTGGGTAGAAGCTCAGTTTATCTCAGGAGAATAGATTTTGGAATGCCACAGTCATTTCCTTTTCTTTCTTTTTTTCTTCCTTTGTCTCTCCTCCCCCCCCCCCCCCCCCCCAGCCCCCATGGAAACTCCTTTTTCAAGTCCTGGGTCCAGGTTGGACACATTGAAAGGGAACAGATGAATGTGGGCTGGCTGGTTGGGGAAAGGAGGAAAATAATTTTTACTAGTATGGGCCTCAGAAAAGAAATCAGGGACAGAGAAACTTTGTAGCTCACGGAAAAGCACCAAGTCAGAGTCCAGATTCCAAACCAGGGGTGTCTTTGTTTTTGTGTCCTTTATAAAGTGGCCCATGGGGACGGCAAGCTGTGCAGCGGGACATCCCACTTCCCAGATTTTGGCCCCAAGGACAGATGAGTCGGGCCGAAAGGAATACCAAGAGCTTCCAAAAGCATCCTCTGGTGATGAGAGGGAGAGGTTCATGGTTGGGCTTGGAAAATGTAACAGTAGAGAGGGAGCTTTGGGGGTGCTCTCAGAGAGGCTTTAACAGAATAAAGGGGCACGAACTGTGAGCGAGAAAAAAGGGGAGCGGAGAGGCGGGGTGTGAGCAAAGGGAGCAGGCAGGACGCAGCCCCCGCGCGGAGCGCCGAGGTGGAAGCCTGCGAGGGCGTCCCGGCGGTGCCGCTAGCAAAGGCGGGGAGGGCGGCCGTGACATCATGCCCGGGCCCCCTTCCCCTCGCCGGGTGGGTGGGGCCTCGGCGCGCCGAGCGGGCGCGGGGTCAAGGAGGGGGAAGAGGAGGAGCAGGCATGAATGTGTCTGTGTGAGGACCGCGGAGAGGCGGCGGCGGCGGTGGCGGAGGGGGGAGGGAGCGCGCGCGTGGCTGGGGCCCCCAGGCTCCCCGCAGCCCCCGACCCGGGCCGCGCTGCCTCCTCGCCAGCACCGCCCGCATCGCAGTGGGAACCCACTCCGGGCGCGAGGACGAGGCTCGGCCTGGAAGGAGCGAGAAAGCAAAAGTAAGGCGAGCTGCACACTCTTAAGTTTTCCCAACTTCGCCCCCTGCGGCGGCAGGCGTCCAGCTGCTCGGCGGGTCCCCACCGCGCCGGTGAGCCGCGGGGAGGCGGAAAGAAAGGGACGGGGCGGGGGCCTGGGCGGAGGAAGAGGGAGCGCGAGGGTGAGGGGGAGTCCCGCAACATCTGTTAAAACTTGGGGGAGGAGGAGCACGGGCTGGAGGAGGAGGAAGAAGAGGAGAGGAGGGAAGGAGAGAACTCGAGGGAGGGGCGCGCAGAGCCGAGGGACAACTTTTCCACCGCGTGAGTAGCGCGGGCTGCGCCGGGCCGGGCCGGGCCGGGCCGGGCCGGGGGGCTCCTTCTCCCGCGCGGGTCTCCTGCACGGGGATGGGACCTTGTGCGAGAAAGTCGATTGGATGCAGGGAGAGGCACACGGCGGGGGCTTTCTTTCTTTCCCTCTTCCCTCCTTCCCGTGGGTTAACCAAATCAGAACTGTCACTCAGGGCCTGTGAGTCAGAAGGGATCGGATTACACGATCCTTGAAACCGATGCCGGCGCTGCCGGAGCGGGAGGGGACGCGCAGGGGCTGCTCCTCGGGCGCGCTCCACACTCGCGGTCGCGCACTCTCGCCGCCCCGGCTCGCCCTCCCCGCGGCCGCCCGCGCCGCCCCGCCGGCGGCCCGCACCCTCCGGGCCCAGCCCCGCCGCTCGCTGGAGCCCAAGCGGCTGGCACCTCGCGCCTCGCGCCTCGCGGAGCCCGGAGCCGCCCGTCCGCGTCCGGGACGCGGGTCTATGGGAAGTTAGGGGACTTGACAGCCTCCGCCGCCGCAGGTACGTCCCGCCCGAAGTTCTTTGTTTCGCTGGCCCCGCACGGGGTAGCCGGCTCCTGCGGCCGCGCCGGCGCTTCCAGGTCCGGAGGGTCTCCAATCGGGGGGACGGGAGGAAGTGAAAATGGCTGTCAAAGGCGCCCAGTTTGACCGAGCAATTGGGTAAGGCGTCAGAGCAAGGCTTTCATTCGCTTCCCCCCTCCTGGAAGCTCCCTTTCCAAGTGTCTGACCCCTTGGCCATCCGGAGACGGACTGGAGAATTGCACAGCCCGGAGGGGGACGAAGTTTGCAGCAGTTGCATTGGCGCACCTCACCCCCGCTCCCCATCTCCAGGGTAAAAAGGAACTACATTAGACCCCGAAGCCTGGGCGCCCGACTGCGCGCACCGTTTCAGCCCCCTCGGGTGCCTGGCGCGGCGGGCGGCGGGCGGGCGGCGGGGCGCGTGGGGCTCGCTGCTGCGGGGGTTCCGTCTGCCTGCGCCTCCTTTCCGAGGGCGGGGGAGCGGTGTGCTCCCTGGGAGAGGCGCGCCTCCGCAGTAATAGAGGAAAAGTGAAAGTTGTACCATCTGTATATGATTTGGGGTTCTTTCATTTCTTTTCTTTTTCAGGGACAGCACACACACACACACACACACACACACACACACACACACAAAATAAAAAGAAAGAAAAGAGAAATGGAATGGTTAGAAGCTGCAGGGAGTCAGTCCGGGGCGGGGTGTGTGTGTGTGTGTGTGTGTACATAACCGCGCGCCCTGCAATAATCACTTAAGCGGCCGCATTTTCACCGAGTTTTGTGTGTATGAACCACTCTGCAGGGGACAGTTGCTTTCTTGAGTTAGGAGGGGAAATGGGCGGGAGGAGGGTAGAAGGAGTAAATATTTACCCCAAACTTGGAGACTTGGTGAAGCGACTTTTAAGCAAATTGCCAGTTGCCAAAGCATCACTGCACACCCGGGCCTTTTCCCCTTCCCTGAACTTTAGGCTCCTGTGCCTGATTGCACCTGCTTCAGGAGATGCCCTGGAGAAGTTGGACTCCCTTGCTGACCTTTCCTAGACAGAGGCTGAAGGAGGCATCCATCCTCCTTGCAGCTCTCCTGCCTCCAACTTCTCATCTCCTTGGTGTGCAGTGGCCAATAGATCCTGGCCTTGGGTACAGTGCTCATGGCCCTCTGCCAGTTTATATGTACATGTATTTATGTAAAACATTTTCTCCCAGCTCTTTGCCAGCTGTTCCACATTTTCCAGCTGCCATTTCAGTTTTGAAATGATGGACTGTCCACATCTCTGAGTAAAAGAGCCCTTTAGTCAGAGGTTTGGGGACAAAGTAGGATTTTTCCTTTCACCTTCTAAGTTCTTCTAGTTGGGCTAATGATCAAATTAACACGAGACAAATTAACAGGAAGGAAAATGTCCAAATTTATTACATATGTATATTCAAGGGTGCCATAAGATAGGATACCTAAGGAGGCGTTAGGCAGTTGAGGTTTATGTGCCATTCTGGACAAAGGAGAGGGAGGCAGGGGACTGGGATTTCAAAAGCAAAGCAGGCAATTTACAGGTAGATGAGAAAGAGCAAACATGTGGTAAACACATTCTTGCTCGGCCACCCGGAGACAATCGGACATAGAGACATATCCAGAAAACAGGCTTTGCAGTATTTTCCCCTGTCCACCACATTTATTTTATGTGGTGATGCTACGGTGTGATGGTCCCATCCTCCCCTCTGTAAGCAGGTTTTTCCATCTGAATTCCTTTAGGCAGGCAAGTGGGAAGGTCAGAGGTTTTTTCCGGAGCCTTTCATTTCTTTATAACCAACTTAAAAATCAATATCCCAGAAAGCGTATTTTGTAGTGGCAAAAGTTTGGTCCCTCTCAGAGGGATGGAGGACAGGCTGGCTGCTGTGAAAAGGCAGTGCCATAAGCTGGCCTGGTATTACCAGTTCTAAAAAACACCTTCTGCTTTCCTCCCTCCTAATTCGTCTTTCCAGAGCACTTTGCTGGAAAGTAGGCTTTCCCCCCATGTGATTTTGTACTGAATTTGGATGAGGCGATTTTTTTAAGATCCCTGAAATATGTGTCTGTGGAAATAAATTAACTTTTAAAAAGAGTTGTAGCTTGAGTGGGGGGCAAGGCTGGTGGCGGGACGGGACAGGGTGGGGGGGGAGGGAAGGGGAGCGAAGGGAAGGGGGAGCGCGGAGAGCCCTGCCTTAGCTAACTGAAATGATTTCATTTTAGTCCAAAGCAGGAACTATTCATCCTTCCCATGTTATGCTTATTGTTTTGTTTGATGTCTTAGCATATTATAGACTGAAATTGTCAAGAACTGGCCTAAAGTATTAATTTTGAGTATTTATGTAATTGCTCTGTAATTTGAATAGGTGCCTTATTGATTGATTCCTGTAATTATTTCATTTAGGTTTTAAATTAAAAATTAATAATAGTCTGACAGTTTCTTAATTACATGTGTCAAGATTATTTTGAAAGAGGAAAATGCTATGTTTTAAAGTAGTGAAATAACCTAAAAATGTCTTCATTTTTTTCCTAAGACATAACAATATTTCAGTTGTGGGGTTATAGTGATCGGTCTTCATGTAAACTGTGTGAAGTATCGAAATAATTTGTTTATGTTAGGAAATATTGGTCTTAACAACCTGGTATGCGAACACTTTGGCCCCTTAGACTATAGTCATACCTAAAACAAACATGAAATAATATGTAAATTAGTTGTAACAGCATACTTATAAAGAGAAGAGAATTTATATTATAGTAAAAGCTATTTAATTAAAAACTCCCTGCCTAAGGGAGTATCCTTTCAGGGTATATAATTCTTAAAGTCAGCCTAGGGAAGCTTTGGTTTAAGATGCCTTAATGAGTCGAATGAATGTGAGAGGTGTCTTGTGAAACATTTTAAAAGGTATAGATAGGTTATATTATTATTAATAGTAGGTCCAACTCAGATATCTACCAATTCCCAGTATCTTTAACGAGTTTATATTCCTTGATTAAACCCTGTATAAACACATTTTATTGTATGTCTGGTTTGCAAAGAACTACACACAGAAATGAGAAAATGAGTACTGATGAAAAATGACTTTGTTGAGTTATTTCATTACTTATTTAATGAAAGAGTCATTAATTTATCAGTTTGATCCCCACGCCTAAAAGTTTAACTTTCCTTTGTTTGGAGGCCAGTTTTCTTAATTATATCTGCATGTTGTAAGGGTTTCAGACTTCTGTGTTTTCTTAGCCAGCTAGAGGTCCTTCCTTCTGTGTAAGGTATCCTACCCTCTTAAGATTCACCTGCCCTCATTTTTTGAAGTTAGGGTTTGGGAGTTTATGAAAGGAAACAATTTAATGACCATTGTTCTATGCACTCACTTATATGGACAGCAATGTACTAGGAAAAACCAGTCTTGAAGGAGAAGTGAATCAATGAGTCATGAAATCCTCAAGAAAACCTTAGTAATGGAATGTTAATGCTTTTAGACTATAGTAGATTATCTTAAAAGTCAGACTTTTCTTCTTTATGCAATTGTTGTAAATCCCCAGCTCAAGAATTCTTTGAAGGAGGTTTTAGTTTTGCTGGCATTCGTATTCTATAGTCACTCTGATTTGTTTGGGAAGAGTCAAGAAATTTTCTGCCAACTTATATATGAGAGGCAATTAAAATGCTGAAGTGATGATAGAGAGGAAGTGTGTATGTATTTAATTTGTTCAGCAAAAGATTCCATTCAGGTTGTCTTTTAATTAAAGTCGAGTAGAAGTTGCTGCCCTTCACTTCATGTTGTCATTTTTCTAGATGAGAATTGATTTGTTCTAGTTTCAAAGCAAAGAGATGGAGACAGAATAAACAACAACAGGGCAGGGGCACTGGTGCAAACTTTTTCAAGTACTTTCAGTGTATTTTTCATCTTAACTTTTATTTGATGGGCCTGTGAAATAGAGCTGTAGACCGGTGAAGACTTTAAATGAAATTTCACACTTTGATGATTTTTTTTAAACTTTGATATACTGACAGCAAAAGGAGCTGCAAGCTTTTATATAACTTGAGCAGTAACGCCAAGCAGCAGTCAAATGTCTCTGTGCATTTGTGTTTAACTGCAGAAGAAAAACATGTCCATGGGCAGTCGAGGTTCTTATCAACCCCCTAATCCCAGATCCCAGCAAACCTTAAGGGCATGCCTCAGATCTTGCTGAAATCACTGTAGACTCTCACAGTTTGCAGATTAAATATGCTATGTGTTCCTGGCTCCAACAACAGTTTTATGAGCTCACTAAGCTTCCTGTTTTAAGATCCGTTTCTTAAGTTTTTAGGAGCTGCTAAAGGCAATGCTGTCTGGAGTAAGTGGTATTTGTTCATTTGGAGACACTTGAGATATTTCATTCTTTCTTTTAAAAATTGCTGGGATTATTATTTTTTAATTGAAGGGCTTGTTATGCACGGATGAGAGAGGGGAGCTGTTTGAAAGAAATTAGATGTTAAATACGTTAGTAAGTGCATTTCATTGCAAACGTTACATGGTGCTGTAATTGTCTTAAGGCGCTTTTCCTTTTCCTGGCCCTTAAAATTAGACTTTTTCCACTTATAATTATAAATGCACCATATTTTAGTGCCACATTTTTAAGCTACTCATAGTCACTTTTAATTATTATTTTTTTTACATGTGAAACTATTTTTGTTCTGTGTGTGTATATTTCAACCAGACAAAATATCCCAGAAAATCTATGGCTCTCTAAAGAAAGTGAATGAACAAGCCAATGCATAGTTAATAAGGTGGCATTGGAACATTTCAGCACCTCCTGAAAGGTAATGTTGTACTGAGCTCCACATCTTCATCTGCAGTACCTACAGTTGCGTCCTCATATATGGTGCTTTTGCATTTTGCATAAGAGTCATAATTAAAAAAAGAAAATACTTACATCATCGTCCAACAACATGTCATGTAATTCTCAAGAGAACTGGAGCCAATTTTGTGCTTAAAGGTTATTCAATGAATGAAATTGTGAAAGCCCATTTGTCAAAGTACTGCATGGGTTCTGTTAGTTTTCAGTCCCCAAATTCATTGTCTGCCCCAGCCCAGCCATTAGTCATCAGTGTATTAGTGCTGCCTTCAGGCCATGCTGCCCAGCACTTCTTCACACCATTATAGCTTTGAAAGTGTACTCTGTTGACTTGTAGAATTACTGCTCTGATTTCCGCTTGGCTGGGTTTGAGGTAAGTCCCCTCCCTACCTTCTAGCTGACTGTAATCCTTGCTTTCTTTTAAAGCTCCTTTCCAGAGATTTAGGGGAAAACTTTCTTAAGGGGCCGGTTGGTATCACACTGTGGTTTTGTCATGGAATGGACTGTACATATAAATTGTACCTGCAGTAAATTGGATGGATTGCTGGCCTGAAACAGCGAGTGGTTCTTTTCTTTTTTGGAGGAAGGGGGTGATACTGTGTTTGTGTGTGTGTGTGTGTGTGTGTGTGTGTGTGTGTGTGTGTGAGAGAGAGAGAGAGAGAGAGAGAGAGAGAGAGAGAGAATGTTTTAAACATAAGCATTTGACTGTATATTTGAGTAATCTTTGTGCCACAAAATTAAATTAAATAATGGGAAATAAATGTAATTTTATTTAAATCTGTTTATTGGAATATCTTCAGAATGTAGTGTGGCATCTTATTTGCTTATTTTCATGTGGAAATTTTTAGCATTAGCTACTTTGACTTTTCTTGAGGATTACATAAAATTCCTAACAATATTCCACAATAAACTATTATTTTTTTACAAAAATAGATGGAAAACTCACAATTGAGAGGAATGATGACTTTGAAATTGCAGTAGTGAAGGAATGAGGTGGTTAACCCTATTATTGATTTCATTTTGTGATTTCTTTTTAAAAAGAATAATTTAGTTTCAAAAGAGTTATTTGTAAAACCAGAAGAAAAAAAAAGAGAGTTATCTCTGTGTTAAGAAACCTCAGCCAGCTGCTTAAGAATGAACCCTTAATGAACTAAAATATATGAAAACTGAATGGAGTGGCCAGAAGTGTGGACTAGGCCACGCCACTTCAGGACAACATCTGCTGTTTGAGCTCTGGCCCTTCAAATGAAATTGCATGCGAAAGTGTTTTCATTGGGAGGGCGTGCAGTTTGGTATAGTTTACTCTGGCATCTTATGCAGGATTGGGGGAGGGATGAAAAAAAAGATAACTGAAGAATTCTGTCTTTGAATAAGCAAAGTTTAAAGGCTTAGTAGACCGGAAGTGATTTTTCACTGAAGGAGCCTTAATTTAAAATTCTTAAATTTTGAAAAATTTGCTTTTTAAATGGCAACAGAGGTTCAAGAATCACAAGTTTTAAAACTGGGAGGATAAAGTATGCGAATTGTACTTAACAGAATAATACCTTAATATATTTGGGATATCTTTAGTTGATTTTAACACCCAGCAGGTAATGGTCTAATATTTGTGATGGCTTAAAAGTAAAGTTATTAATCATAGAACATGCACTCTACCCCCTTAAGCTTGATTGCAAAGACAAACATGATTCTAGGAACTAAAAGTTGTGGAAGTTCTATATGAATAATTTTTAAATTTAGCTTCTTTCCCTTCTGAAAATGTGTGAAAACTTTTTAATTCCTATAAAGTTCACCGAAATAAGACCTTTAATCCTTCATGATGTTTTTGTGATTTGTGGCTTTAAACTGTGATGTCACTGTTTTCATGAGCTTAGCTGATTTTAGATTGATAACTGACAGAGATCTAGTTTTCTGTCTGAGTTCAGGATTGTCTGTCTCTAGCAAACTCTAAGAAAGTGGGATGCCAGCTTAGCTTGCTCTACATTACTGCTCCTTGGTTAATGGCACCTGCTGTGCATGGTGCTTCCTGCTAAGCCTAACCAAAGGACACTGGGCTGGTGTTTTACAGTTTAGCAAAACTCAGAAAGGGTAACAACTATTAAAAGCAGACCTCTTACTCCCATCAAATGTTTCTCATAAAGTATTACTGGCAGTAGAGAAAGAGTAGCTGATAATCTTTTTTAATTCATATAGCAGAAAAGTAAAACTGGCATACGAAATGTCACTTGTGATTTTAATTGTAATAACAATTACTTCATGTCAAATAAGCTTTTCAGTGGTTGAAGTTCAATATATGGGTTTCTTAAGAGTTCTGATGTAGTTAATTTACTAACACCAAATTTACTTAATCCTTAGCCAGGTAATTATTTCCCCTTCAAGTTATTCCATTTGGGTATTGATCATGAAAACTGCTTTATCAGATATTAAAAGCTTCAGAAATGTAGGAAAGATTGAAAACAAAATGCAGCAGATTTGGGAAACTCTCCAGGCTACCAAGGCTTTAGGCTTTACTGATTATGGGGGGAAAATCATATATAAAGGAAAATAATTGTACTTAAAAATACTATGGTTAAACATTCATGACAATCTCATTAAGAACTTACAATGTTGAGCTTCTTTTCTTGTAGAAAAGAGAGGCAGTGCAAATAGAGAAGGGAGAGGAAGCCTTAGAACCTTAGAAATTTTATGAACTGATGGTGTGTCAGAGGGGGTATGCATATCTAATTGATTTTAAGTTAAAAAATTATTTTCTTTGAGCAGAAGGAAACATCAACCACACTAGACAACTATAAAAGGTTAACTCTAATGCATGATTGCATTAAATCCACTGAAGTATTTTGAACTCCCTAAATTTTGTTCATTGAAACTCAAACTTTCAGAATTGATCAAAAGTTACAATCAGCATTAGGTTTGTGCTTTCTTATTTTTAGAAATTTCTCTCCCTAAACAATTTACTGTCTTTAAGAACTGAGCTTTAACGATATAGGATGGTGTAAGTATCCAATAGAAATTTTACCTGAATGACTTCTTAAGAGCAGTATTTTGAAGTAGCAGCAAATCTGTAGTAATAAAGTATAAGTGAAATGTCATTCCTCAGTGATACAGGGAACTCCCACCCCCAACACCCTCAATCCTTTCACAGGCTGGTGCCTTCTGGATTTTTAAACCATCAGTACATTCAGCTTATAAACATATAGGCAGGTGTAAGTAAATGTAATTTCTTCTGAACAAAGGTCTTATTCCACTTGAGCAGTGGTTTCCTAAGTTGCACAGAGTAATTTCTTAGTGAAGGCTTAATCACTGTGCTGTTAAAAGCTCCGCTCTGCCTACTGGAATGCCTTCCCTTTCTGATTCCTCATTGGCAGTAGTTGTTTTAACCTATCAGAAACTGATCAGGTTACCATTAATCAGGCTTTTAGCTTAGTTGTTTTAAGTCTTTAAAATACATTAAGAAAAAAAAATCAAACAGAGATTTTGCCTAAATTTAAGCAATTTAAAAATAAACCAACTGGATTAGGGAAGTAAATGAAGGAGTCTGCTGTTCACAAAGCATGCATTAACATTTATAATCACCGTCTCATTTCACCTTAGATTAGAAAGTCATTTTATATAGTTCGAACATTATTTTAAATGGTGGTTTTAGTACTGGTGCTTTCTCTTAAAAATCTTAAGCAGGATAAGAGAATCCTACTTCAATGTGGATCCCAGGTTTCACTGCCGAGACCTGCCAGGGGAAAAGGCTGATTTCTGCAACTTTCCAGAACTTTGATTCTTTTCATTCTCTATATTTACTACCAAAAGCCTCATGATTGAGGTTGGACTTTGGAGAGGCACCGAGGTGTGTGTGTGCCTTACCCATTCACTACACCTGAATCTATTAGGACAGTTGAAGAAGCTGTATTTGGGAGCCAGGTTAGTTGGTCGGTGAGTTACAAGTTGAGTGAGCGAAGCTCACGCCCGTTGGTTTCCTGAAGATCCCAAGTGGTCCCAATGTTTTACTGTCGTGCAACACACCGGGCATTGCAAAGTATCTGGAAAGTTGCACCTCTGTATTCAGCTGGCAAAACAGCTGTGCGAATGGAGGAAGCAGGGCTGCCTGGGCTAACTGTCTGCTGGAAATGCTGCCGGGTCCTAATTAGAATATTCCCGTGGAGCAGATAACCGGGGTGATGGAAGTGATAAGGGGCGCTTCTTGGGCTGCAGACGCCCTGCGGGGTTCCGATTGTTCTGCTCGGGTTTGCACTGTGAGGAGATGGCTGCTGGAATGCGGATGGGGACCCGGCTGGCAGCGCCCCGCAGCCCCGATCCCCGATCCCCAGCAGTTTCAGAGGAGCCAGACCTGAGTGCGCTGCGGCCGTGGCTGCCCCGCGGCCGGGAAAGGAGCAGGGGCGCTGCGGCGCGGAGCCCTGGACCGTGCAGCCGGGGCGCCCAGCACCGACCCGGAGGGCAGGCCGCCGTGGCGGGGGAGTGCCAGGGCGTGAAGATCGGACTCTGGAGCCGGATGAGGGACGGCACGTGCAGGGAGCCCGGCGTGGACACGCTGAGAGCCGGCGCTCAGACAAAATCACCCCGCCCCGCAGCCTATGAAAAGGCTGATTCCAGTGATTCTACTGCACTTATATGCAAAAATAAAAGTTTCTGTGTGGGTGTATTTTTTCTCTTCTTATTGCAGCCCTAGTGGCAACTCTGAAGAGAGGGCCTTCTTAGCCTTTTTGTGTGAAAGGCCCCCACCAGAATTCACGAATTTGGTAAATGTTGCTGGTCAAGTAACACCAGAGGCTTCAGATGTCTTATTTATTGTGCAGGAGGGTGAAGCAAGTTTCCACTCACAATTTAGACCGACAGGACCCACCTGCAGACAGGTTGCTACTAGGAGAAGGATAGGATTTAAAATAGGCTCTGGAATTCGTTGTGCCCGGGGTTTAGGCCTTCAGGAAATTACAAAAGGTTCAGGGACCATTGAGTTGGGGGGAAGCCATGACTGCTTTCAGGAAAAAAAAAAACTTTACCCCTTCCTTTACCTACGAGGCTCCAGGCTTTAGCAGGCATACAATATTAGCACAGTTTTCCTGGGTTGCAGGCTTTTTTTTTTTGAATACTGGAACTGCTGGGTTTCAACCATTAGCTACAGCTTTCTTTTTTTTCTTCATCAGCATAAAATATCAAGGGGGCATGCCGGCAAATCTTGCACGTAATGTTTCAGTGGTGAAAAGGATTGAAGGAGAACTGTGGAGTTGTAAGAAAAAGGTCTCATTTCATTCACATCTACAAAACTGTTGCATTTTCCTCAGAGAAAAATCTTTGAAGTGAAGCAGAACCGAAATGTTTTCCTTGATCATTATGTTCTAAATAAATTGTACTTTATTGTTTAGGAAATTCCAGGTTTTAAAAGTAGTACTTTGGGCTATTTACCCAATTATGCATACTTTAGGATTCCATCAGGAATTTTTACAGGGCACTTCTATACCTCAGGCTTTTGTGTATCAGCTCAGGACTTAGTTTCTCAACTTGGCTAATAATTCTATGAAAAAAAACAAAAAACAAAACAAAACAAAACACTCCACCACTACAGCTAGAAGCAGATTCTCTTTTCTGCTAAGTCTTGATGTAGAGTGTTGATGAGGTGTCAGAGTATAGAATGTTAAAACTTTCTCCTTTGTAACTGACAGGGACAAAGTTGTGATTTTATCAGTAAAATAAACTGATATAATTTATAGGGATATACAGGAAGCAGATGTCTGCCTTGGCAAGTTGCCATTTTTATAGCCCTTGTTTCAAACACAAGCCACACTTTTAAATAATTAGTTACTTACTAATGAGATCCAAAAATAAGTCGTCAAAAGGTCGACTCTTGAGTGACTAAAGGGGCTGTTTTTAAAAAAATCTATTTCAAACAAGGGGTGGAAGGTAGGAATTAGTATTCTCTGGGACCATTAATTAGTGTGATTTCAGTCGGTGCCTGGGGCTTTACCTCTTCTCACAGGAGTCCCTCTGTGCAGTGATGAGTATTTGGAGGGTTTATTACTTTGTTAAAATGAAGCCCTTTGCTTGGGGTAAAAACCAACAACTCCAAAAACCAAGTTTGTCAAGGAACTAAAGTGACTTGTCTCCTCACTGCTGTTAATTAGCTCTGTCTGTGAAGGAAGAGGCTGATTTCTTACCAGGAATCCCATCTCTTCATGGGCTTTTCTGGTCCTTGGCTTGTTTCTGTTTGCAGTTTGAATGTAGTAAAGTCCATTCATGTTCAACCAATAAAACTGTGTTTTGAGGGGGGAAATGATAGTAAATGCCTGTTTATCCAAAATGATTGAGAATGGAGTGTTTTGACTAATTAAATATCCCTGTTAAAATTTTTTAGCTTTTGTGTATTTGCCAGTTTTCAAAGAAACACTGGATTAAAGACATACAGTTAAACCAATGGCATTTAGGATTTAAGACATCAGCTCAGGACTTAGTAACCACCTGCGTCATGGGGTCCTCACTAGATCCTGTGTTCACTCAGTACACTTTCTTAAGGATGTGGGGGGCTGGAAAGACAGCCAAGGCTTGTCCTCATAGAGCTTACTGTCTGGAGGTGGGATGGACTTTCAGCAAAAATTCCAGATGAAGAATTCATGGTGATAGGTGTTGGACTAGACTCAAGTAGGCTGTTGGAATTCAGTTGGGGTGCAGTTCATTGACTAGCTTATGCAGTCAGCTAAGACTTCAATTGGGACCTATTGCACTGAATACCTAAGCAGTGAGCAAAAACCTGTAGAGCAGCTAGTTGTCTACAAGCTTTAGTGAGCCTGATCATCACCAGTACTGGTTAAAATGCAGGTCCCCTGGTGCCACCCTCCCAGCTATAAGGGATTGGACCCAGCAATCTGAATGTTGCACAAACATTACAGAGGGCAGGTTCAAATGGCTCTTGAACCACTTTGAGAAACAGTGCTGTGGTTGGGGTTGAATTGTTCTTGTGGAATACTTTAAAGATGATGTTTAAATCAATTTACAAAATTAAAGAATTTGTTAGAGCTAGAAGGGGCCATCACAAATTTCTCTTTCTGGGTCATTATCTGGATTCATGGAGAAGTTCGGAGGGTCCGTGTTCCCTCTGAAATTAAGTGTACCCTTCAGTGTTTAAGAATATTCTTCTAGGGAGAGAATCCATAACTTTTTAAAAATATATATTTTTGATTTTTTAAAGAGAGGAAGGGAGAGGGATAGAGTTAGAAACATCGATGAGAGAGAAACATCAATCAGCTGCTTCCTGCACACCCCCTACCGGGTATGTGCCCAGTTTCTCCTTCTGGGTCTTTATCTGGATTCATGGAGAAGTTTGGAGGGTCCGTGTTCCCTCTGAAATTAAGTGTACCCTTCAGTGTTTAAGAATATTCTTCTAGGGAGAGAATCCATAACTTTTTAAAAAATATATATTTTTGATTTTTTAAAGAGAGGAAGGGAGAGGGATAGAGTTAGAAACATCGATGAGAGAGAAACATCAATCAGCTGCTTCCTGCACACCCCCTACCGGGTATGTGCCCAGTTTCTCCTTCTGGGTCTTTATCTGGATTCATGGAGAAGTTTGGAGGGTCCGTGTTCCCTCTGAAATTAAGCGTACACGTCAGTGCTTAAGAATATAACCTGGGACCCTGAGTCCGCAGGCTGACGCTTTATCCACTGAGCCAAACCAGTCTGGGTGAGGATCCATAACGTTTAACTTATTCTTAAAGAGGACCGCAGCTTCCTCCCCCAAGGCTAAGTCCCACTGTGTGATTCTGTCATGTGACGGATGAGAAACCAGGCATCAAACAACTCCATTGAGGTAGCCAGGAAGGAGGCCTCACCGTGGACTTGTGCAAGGTGGCAGTCCTGTGAAAGGACATCTGAGCTCCTTCATACTGTTGCACTTTGTTAGGGTTTTCTGAGGGCTGTTTCTGAATTTACAGTGGCTCTTACGTTGATATGTAAACTTAACTTTATACTTTTTTATTCCAGAAAAGTTATTCTTGAATAACTTGTGTGTTTTACAATGAATGACACTGGTAATGAAAGAAAAGAAATAGAAGTTAGTGGAAAAGCTGGTATGAGGCTCTGGGTCTTAAAAAAGTTTTCTGATTCCTTGAGCCGAACCGGTTTGGCTCAGTGGCTAGAGCGTCGGCTTGCGGACTGAAAGGTCCCAGGTTCGATTCCGGTTGAAGGCATGTACCTTGGCTGCGGGCACATCCCCAGTTGGAGGTGTGCAGGAGGCGGCTGATTGATGTTTCTCTCCCATCGATGTTTCTGACTTTCTATCCCTCTCCCTTCCTCTCTGTGAAAAATCAATAAAATATGTTTTTAAAAAAACGTTTTCTGATTCCTTGAATTCCAGATTTCTTGTACAATAAAGAATTTGCAGTTCCCTTGCAAGTCTGATTTAAGGATGACTCAAATATATAATCTGCTATTTTAACTCTTTTCATTGGTTAGGGATTTGCTAATTTTATTTCACTTATCATTTTGACTGAGCATTTTTGCTAAATGTAGAAAAGAAGCAAATGACTCAACTGAAGAAATGCCCACCATGAGTCTTACAATCTAGATAGCTGGAAGAAAACATTCTAGAGCGGTTACTTGTCATCTTTCCCTGTATTCTTGTATTTTATGGCTGCAAAAAATAAAATAAAAAAAAAACATGACACCAAATTGAGTGAAAGTTGATGAATGATGAGTAAGGGCGATTTATCACATGAATGAAGCCAGTGAAAGGCCGACTAACTGAACTTCCTTTTAGCTGAGTTTTAATATTTCTTAAGTGGTTCTCGTTTTTTTTCTGTTGGCAGTCTTTTGACTTTCTGTGGGATTGAGAGCGATGTTGTTCTATTATCTTTGTTTGTTTAAAAATATAACTAAAATGAATTGAAATGGTCTTACGTTTTAAGAAAGCTTAAAGAATATGGTTTACCTAACAAATTAGGATCAAGAAGCATATTGCAATTTAAATATCTCAGTGAGGGGAAGCGAAAATCACTGGCTTCTTGACCCGAATTATCCTGATTCAGAACTTTGAGTAAGGCATGGATTTGAGGAATTGCACTCTCTTTAAACACATCTAATTAATTAAAAGCCTTCCCTTGCTTGGAAAGTTGTCCTAATGCCCCTTCCTATAAAGTTGGCCACCTGAAGAGACATTTGTAGATGTGGCTTAAAAGAGTAATGTGACACTTGGGTTTCACACTATAAACACAGCTGTAAATTGAGATATTTAGATCATTTAATAACAAATGCCCAGTAGGAATTTGGGAAAAGTTCCACATTATGGACATTGCCCTCTGTTCTCCTTTTGCACGTGCAGTCAATATGACTGACTTGCTAATAAAACTTTGATGCATTTTTTTTGCAAGAAAACATGTAGGGAAGGCTGATCCACATTTTGAACTTGCTAAAGTGGTGGACACCTTCTCAGGGCACAGGCAAAGGGGGCTTTTGAGCGAGCTGTTTTCCCCCTCGTATTCGAAGTTGATGATGCTGTTGTGTCATTCAGGTGTTCCTGGTACCAGAGAGCTGAAGTAATGAGAAGGCATCATGGAGGCCCAGGCCCACAGCTCCCTGACCACTGAGAAGAAGAAAGTTGAGAATTCTGTAGTAAAATGCTCCACTCGAACAGATGTCAGCGAGAAAGCCGTGGCCTCCAGCACTACTTCCAATGGTAAGCAGCCTCGGGGATTACCAGCAGCCAACCCTACCGTCATTTTTATGTTCTCTGCATTCCTTGTGAATTGAGTATCTGCACCTGGACCAGTGTTTATTCTAGAAGGGGCTAAAGAAAGCAGATGGGATTGAAGTGTGCGTGCGTGTGTGTGTGTGTGTGTGTGTGTGTGTGTGTGTGTGTAGTGGGTGTGCAGGATGGGCAGGCTTTTGGACTCTATTTTGGCACCAAAAACAGCATGTTTTCTTTCTAATTTTCTAACTTGAGGTGTATATGTGATGGGTTGTTTATCATAGAAAGTTCCTGTTTGGGCATCTTGGAAATCATCTTGATTGGTCTGGCAGGAGTTCAGAATCCTTTTCATGGAAAAGTCAGTAGTGATTACAAAAGTCACAAAAGTTGCCTTGTCAAAATTAGCGATGGGATTCCCTGACCCCCAACTCTTAAGTAGTCTGCTTTAAAGGAGTTTAGAAGTTAATGGTTGAGCCTCAAGGTAATATTAATATCTGAGATACAGGTTTTGCTGTTGGCTTATAAAAATCAATTTACCTAATTTGTGTTCAGAGATAGCAGTAGAGTTCACTGTTTATACATGCTATATTAATATTTTAAGCTAAGTGTTTAGAGGCATTTCAAGTCAAGCATGGAGCATTGAAAAATGAATTCCAGAGCCCCTTCTGGAAAAAAAACAGACTGTATAGGTCAATAGTAACCTTCACTTTCTTTCCCTGCTTTTGCACCTTGGAGGCTATTACTACCTTTGCAGTTTGCAGAGTTAATAGCTATCCTGGCCTCCCTGAATTGCATGCTGCTTTTCCTCATGCCCTGTTTGGCCTGCTCTGCCTTTCCTGGACACTGCATATGTGGGCACACTGACTTGCATGAGCTAACCTGCTACCTCCCTCTCAGTGGGCTTATGTTTTATTTATACCTAGAAAGATTTTATAGGTTGATTTACAATATTTGGACATGCAATTGGAGAGTCAGAATCATAGACTCCAAGGGTGGAGATCTAGTAAAAACACCACACCTTCCTGCCCTGACCGTGGCACAGCCTGAGCTGACCCACTGAGGAGCTTACCCCTGCTCTCTGTGCCCATCCTCATCCATGGTAAGTGCTACTCAGGTGTCCTCCTTCCCAGATGCCATCAGTGTGTACTGCTGGCTTGACTGGGTGAGGAGAGGGGCTGGCTGGCTGGTGTTAAACCTGCTGGCTAATGAGTCCTGTTTTGAATCGATCCTTAGGGGGATATACTGATATCTTCATTAAAATAATGAATCTACTTTACATACACATGAAAATATAGCTGCACTTCTCCCTTTACTTTTGGTGTTTCAAGTTAGAACTGAAGCTTATTTAATTGAGCTTGGTATTTGCATTATCCTTCCAATGTAGTTATAAAAAATCACGTGACTTTTATCCCTCCTCCACCTCCTGGAATTTTAAAAAGTTAGACAAATTTATTATTTCAGAAGTAGAATCAGTCCATACAGTGTTGCTTATTTGGTAAATTTAATAGTACTTCTATGGGAATAAGCACTTTCTGTGTATTATGCTTTATTGGAAACAGCAACTTGATGATTTTTATAGCTTCTGTGAGTGAGTTGTGAATGTGCGTTGAGTGTGAATATGCATGAGGGTGTGTAGATGTGTGTGAGAGACAGGTGAGAAGGATGGAGTGTGAGTAGGTAGGAGACATGGTATGGGCAGCCTCTATGAACCGCTGTCCTTCCTGTGAATTTCAGCACAGGAACAGCAGTGGTCTGCTCTCCTGAAGGTGCTGCAGCTTCTACCACTCCTGCACCACACACATGCTCAGGATGTGTTTGGTGCTGCCGCTGTGTTTTCAGTCACTCTGACCAGGGTTGCCATTACGAACCCATTTAGGGTGACAAGAAACAGAATTAACCCAGCATTCCTGGGGCAGCTAGGAAGCCACTCATGAGCATTAGCCAAAGAAGGAGCAGTTATGTTTTACAAAGTTAGTCCGAGAGTCTGAACTAACCACAGAACTGATTTCTTAATCACATGCCACTGGCTTCCTTCTTGATCAGCCTGTACTGTGAAGCACACATGGCCTCCTAAAGGGGTGTAAACCTATCCCTGTTGGGGGTAAACACTCATTAGTCATGTTTGTAGGGCACTTACATAAATGACAGCAGTCCTAGAAATCCTGGTAATTTTTTTTAATACATTTTATTGATTTTTTTTTTTTTTAGAGAGGAAGGGAGAAGGATAGAGAGTTAGAAACATTGATTCAGCTGCCTCCTGCACACTCCCTACTGGGGATGTGCTCACAACCACGGTACATTCCCTTGACCGGAATCAAACCTGGGACCCTTGAGTCGGCAGGCCGATACTCTATACACTTAGACAAACTGGTTAGGGCATCCTGGTAATTCTTGCCATTTTTTCAGTGTTCCTGTTTCTTCTAAAGGATTTACTGCTCTTTCTATATAAAGACCGATTTAAATAAAAGAAAAATAGTTTTGTTTTTAAGCATGAATTGCAACCCTATAGGAAGGTTAAAGGAAAACCAGCAAAGAAATTTAGTGATGGGTAAAGTAAAATAAAGGAATATAAATCTCTTTCTTAGTGATTGTGTTAGGTAAGCAATGGTAGTAATTATAATGACCTTTTTAAAAGAGTCTTTTGCAGGTTTCATCTAACTAGTTCAGTCTCTTTACTGCTCAAGCGTCATGCTCATGGGATGGGATGGACTGGTCTTTTCTTTGTCTGCAAGCTTCTACCTAGTTGCATGCTCTCCTCTGCTCTCAGAAGTGATCACACAGCTAGTATATGGGTTTTGGTCCTGTGCCCCATTTGGGTTTTAGAGCTCATGGGTGGGGTCTTTCAAAGGCTGGCACACTGTGTGTGTCGCTGGCTGGTGGCTGCCATTGCCATGAGCATTGGTCCATCCATCTGTTTTGTCTCTGTCTCCCTTTCTCTCTCTTTTTTCCCTCCAGACATTTCAGAAGTGCTTGGATTCCTGTAATAAGATTATTCACAAAAAGGAAATTAAAAATATTTGGATCCTCTAGTAGTAGTACTGGTTGCTAGATTCCAGGAGGTTCTTATGCTTCCTTCACAAAGCTCTGAAATTCAGGAATTTATAAATGAACAATTAAAAATGAGGTTAGCACCAAGAACCAAACATATATATTATATGAATTTTCTCTCCTGTCCACAATTTCATGACTAAAATACTGTAAACAAAAATGTTTGTTATTGGTGCTGTGTTAGGTTGAATTAATTAACTTCCCAGCCATTATTGGGCTGCAATTTGTACCTGATTGTGAGCTTTCCAGCCAAACATGCACATTCCAATGCATGTCCTTACAGATCTGTTTTCTTTCTTTTCTCAACTAAGTATCTGCTCTAGAATAACATTCATACAGAGTTTTGTTTAAACACACACAACCAAAAGGTATGGTTCAAAAACCTTGAACAGCATTTTAAGTAAGCATTTGGCTCTTAACACTGAACTTTAAAATAACACAAATTAAAAACTGTGTTCTAAGTCTTCTATGGAAAAAAAAGACAAACTTGATTTTTGTATATAAAGCATTCAGTACTCTTACTCAAAAACCAAAATGTGTAATTGATGTGCCATAGTTAAATTTTAAGCTGTTATTTATCATGCCTAAATGACAAAAGAGAAGACATTTGATTTTCTGGATGTTTGTTAAGTACAATTGTGAGTAAGTGATCATTTTTGGAATTTAAAATGGTGTCTTTTACATATAAAGTGTGCACTAAGATATTTAGTGTTATTGGTTATTTAAAAAATTTGTTAACATACTAATATTATAAGTAAAATGCCTTAATAACCTGTTTGTTTCTGGTGTAGATTTCTAAGCTACATGTTGTATTTTATAATTTATAAAAGTTTTTTTAACAAGGATCTTTTGAACATTCTCATTATCCTATAGAATTTTTTCCAATGATTTGTAAATATTGACTTTTCAGTTTGAAGTGTTTTGTCTCATTTTTGGCATATGGATATGTTTTGAAGGAGTAAGCTGATATTTTTTATTTAAAATTGTACTTAATCAGTAGCATTCAGAATGTCAGCAAAACAGCTGTAATTTTTTTTTCAACTACCGAGTGGTATTCAGTTAACAGAACAACAATTATTTTGTATAAGGTGCATCAGAGACAACTTGAAAAAACTACCATCCCCATATATAACTAATTTGTTCTGGGCAACAGTACAGAATCTGGTTTAAATTTCCATGCCAATTTACAACCCCATACTATACCAGGCAAGCTTCGTGCCTATTGAAAACACCACCAGGACAGGGCTATCTAAAGACACATTTGATATAAGAAAAGATACTGTACAGTTTAAAAAAAAACTTACACAACCTTACATGTCAGTTTTTTTCTTTAAAAGGAGTGAATGAGAGCAGGGGGCAGTTAAATGCTTTTTAGACAAGAAAAAAACTGCACCAGACCCAACCTAGTTATGGTCATTATCATCTTCATCTTTATCTTCCTCCTCCTCATCCTTCTTTTTCTTGCCTTTTTCAGCGTTGATAACTCTTTTTTGCTGCATCAGGCTCTCCTTTAACTCGATATGCAATAGTCTCCTTTCCATATTTTTCCTTCAGCTCAGCCAGCTGCCTTCCTTCCACTGGGCTGCTTGTTACCTGCAGCAGTGGGGTTCCACATCTCTCCCAGCTTCCTGGCAGCATCACCAATGCACAGGCTCCGGGATGCTCTCCTTTGATTTTTGGGTGATAAACAAAACAAGAAAAAGGCCAACCGAGGCCTTGACTACTTTGGGATCCTTGAACTTCTTTTTGTTTCCCCTTCAGGGACTATACATTTTCATTTCCTTCTTCACAGGCCTTGTCCTCCTTTGCTGTGTTGTCTTCACATCTTCCTCTGTCTTAGCCGACATGGTCTTCCACATCTCTGAGCACTTCTGAGAAGACTCAGAAGTTGACTGAAGCATCTTGGGTGCTGCTGCTGCTTGTGCTCCTTGCGGCAAGTTCGCACAAAGAAAGCATACGATGACATTTTGCCTCTTGGCTTTTTGGGACCTCCTTTGCCCATGTTTAGTTCCTTTTTCTGAGCACAGGGTTGACCTGTGCCCGGCTCGCACTTGCCTGGGTGCTGACTCTATGGAACTCAATGTACTGCAATGGCTGTGAGGGCTGGAGCCGGATGCAGCCTCCTCACTCTCTCCGCTCTGTCTCATCTTTGTTATTTATGATTTCTTTAAAGAAGAAAGAAGGAAAATAATAATAAATGCATCTAGGCCATGGTCTTGGGAGATCTTTTATCAGATCTGATAGTTATTGGGAACTATCAACTTAAAGTGATAGACAGCCGAAATGATTATACTAATGTTGATGCAACATGAAACCAAAGTTGATAGATGAATAACAGAGGAACTTCCCTGTTCACTTTGATTCTTTCAAAAAGAAGGGCTTGGTTTTTTCTTTGCTTAAAAATTTTTGTTTGAGTTTTTTTTTTTTTAATCCTCACCTGAGGATACATTTTTATTGAATGAGAGAGAGAGAGAGAGAGAGAGAGAGAGAGAGAGAGAGAGAGAGAGGAGAGAGAAAAGTTAATGTGAAAGAGAAACATCGATTGGCTGCCTTTCACATGCATTCAGACCAGGGGTTCAAGCCCCAGTTTAGGAATGTGCCCTGACTGTGCCCTGACTGAGACGGAACCTGCAAGCTTTTGTTGTACCGATGGCTCCAGCCAACTGAACCACCTGGCCAGGGGCTTTTTTGAGGTTTGTAAGGGGAAAGTGGTATGGATTGTTTGTAAGCAATAAGAAGATAATACTTTATCTTTAAAAGTATTATGAACTTATGACTTGCTTTTAAACTGCCCAACACAGAGTTGTTAATTGTGATGGTGATCTGTGGGCCTGCAGGCTGGGAATCAGAAGGCTTAGTTCTGTGCAGTTCATATTATATGGACAATAGGTTGTGAGTTTTTGGTTTCTTGTACTTTTAGGTGTTCAACCCTTTTTTTTTCTTGCCACATCCCGTTTCCTGGCATGTGACCGATGGATGGAAAGGCTGTCGGATGAAATAGGTTTCACTTTGTAGGGTCTTGGTTAGGAGCACCCACAGGCTTTGATGTCTGAAAGCTTTGCATTGAGTTCTGGCAACACCAAGGACTAGCTCTGTGAACGTGGGGAAATTAACTTCCCACAGTCTCAGTTTCTTCATCTACTTACCAAGGTAAATAGTTCGACCTACTTCGTGAGTTCCAGGAAGATTATGTGAGGCAATCAGTGCCTGTACCATTCTAACAGCACCTCACATGGTAAGATCTTAGCAAATGTCAGCCATTGTTATTAGGAGAAATCATGTGGATAAGTTAAATGTTATAAATCCAAACAAAAAGGATTATTTTTTTTTACAATACACATTGGTTTTCAAATTAAGGAAAAATATTTGGCAAAATTAGTTTTGAATTTGCTGGTCTCTGAGAAATAGTTCAAGATGTTTCACAAATTCCAAATGTGACCAGATCTGCACGGCTTACGAGATGCATCAAAGTTCCTCTGCCTTCTGAGTGCCTTTTAAAGTCAGAAAATAGGGAAGATAATTTTCAGAGAACTTATTTTGATTTTTTTAACTTTAAAACCTAATGTTGAGTATATGTCTTTGCATTAGAAACAGCACACGCATGTCCCTTTTCTTGATTATTTTTCTGGGGTGAACTGTTTCTTTTCAGGTCAACGATACCCCTTTACAGAGTGGTTGTGCTGGATTAAAGATGGATTATATTCTTTTAAAACGAGATTTAACATTTTAAACCAATGAACTAGTAATGAATAATCTGCTTCTCCTAAAAACCCTTGCTCTCCTGAGCTCCAAACTCCCATGTCCCTGAACTCCGGCAGCCTCTGTATTTAGGTGATAGCCTAAATACGAATACATCGCCTTTTCTGTAGTCACCCAGCCTTGAAACCGCACCGTCACCTTTGACCCCTTCCTCTCATGCTTCCCATGTACGAACCAGTTTTGAGGTCCTGGTAGATTTTCCTCTGTAATTACTCACCCATGTGTCTCTTAAGGACAGCTACTGCACTGCACTGTGCTATTTAAAACCTTACTACCTCATTCCTAGACAATTATGGTAAAACAACCTTTCTATCCCAGCAATTTTCAACCTTTTTCATCTCATGGCACATATATACTAAATACTAAAATTCCCTGGCATACCAGAAATATATTCTTTGTTGATGTGACAGTGGATTTTGATTCACCGGATGGCTATTGTCATTGTTTTATTTGACAATCTAAGGGAAAAGAGGTCAGTGCCCCTGACTAAATACTCAGGTGTTGCATGTTTTAAGAATTCTTACAGCTCAATGGTTCTCTCTAGTCACCTTGTGCCCATTCTCTCCTATTCTCTTTCATTGCATTTGCCCCTGCCATACTCTTCTGCTTATGCCACACCCCTTCTCTAGAACCTTCAGTGATTCCCAGCTACTTCCGAAATCTGACCCCAGTCTAACTTTGCAATTTGATATGCTGCCACTATAATGTCCCATCCATAACATATTTTTTGCTAACTTGTGGGACTCTTTGCCTTTGTTCATATTGTTCCTACATAGAACAAGTGTTTTTTCCTAACATCAGTGCATGTTTAAATTCTTCTCAAAAGGTAACTATGTCTTCAATCTCTTCTTCTTCATATAGTTTTGGGTCTTTTTGAGACTTACCTAATAACACTTGATTAAAAATTTTTAAAATTCTAATTACTAGATTATATTTTAGAGAAGTTTTAGGTTTATAGAAAAAACAAGCAGACAGTATAGGGTTTCCTATATACCCATCCCCTCATCCCCACACCATTTTCTCTGTTATGAATGTTTTGCATTAGTGTGGTACATTTTTATAATTGATGAAAGAATATTGATACACTATTATTAACTTAAGTCCATAGTTTTCATTAGGGTTCACTCCTTGTGTTGTACATTCTATGGGTTTGACAAATAAATATATAGTGTCATGTAGCTACCATTATACTAGCACACAGAATAGTTTCACTGCCCTAAAAATTCCCTGTGCTTCATTTATTCATCTCTCTCTCCCCCATAATACTTAATTTTTACATTTTAGGTTGAATTTTTGGAGAGAAGCCCTTGGTTTGTCCTTTCCTCATGCCAATCCCTACCTCCCATTCAGTATTTTGTGCTGGGAGGTTCTCAGCACACACTCAATAAGCCTGCCAGAACTTGACTCGGCTCAGTGTAGGCAGGGGGCCATGTGGAGCACAGCAGAAGCGTTAAATGAACGTTCATGCCAAGGTTTGAATTTTAGCTCTACTGCTTAATTGCTGTGTGGTCTTGGACTAATTACTTAATATCTCTGAGGCTGGTAAAGTGAGTACCCAAACCTGTTAGCTATTATTAATAACTAGGGGCCCATTGCACAAATTCGTGCACCTTGAAAGGAACTGTGGGCTGCGAGGCTGCAGTGGGCACAGGGGCTAGTTTTGGCCCATCCTCTGCACCCCCACCCAGCCCCTGGTCCCCTGTCTGCTGGCAGTCCAGCTCCAACTTGCTGATGGTGCCAGCCTGGCTTGCATCTGATGATGACATGGAGCGACTGGGGCCAGTACCAGCAGCGGGTGGGAGGGGTCCGGCCCTGTCAGTGGTTGAGAACGATGGCTGCTGCCCCGATCACCCCTCAGGAGCAGGGGGAGGTGGAGAAGCCCTCAGGGGTGATCAGGCTGATAGCTGCCACTCACACCCACAGAGTGGGACCCGTGCCGGCAGTGGGTGCAAGTGGTGGCTCTGGCGCAGGCAGTGGGTGCAAATGGGGCTGTCGCCAGCAGTGGATGTGAGAGGTGGCTGCTGGCCCTGATTGCCCCTCAGGAGCAGGGGGAAGTGGTGAAGCTCTGCGGGACAATTGGGGCCGGCAGCCACTGCTTGTACCCACTGATGGTGCTGAGCAATCTCGGCCAGTCTCAGGCACTGGCAGTGGGTGTGAGCGGGGCTAGCGCTGGGAGTAGGTGCAAGTGCTGGGTGGGATCGTGATGCACTGAAGCAAAGAATTTTCAGTAACCATGAGAGGCTCGCCCTGATGACAGCAACTGGCACCCCGCCTTGGTCTGGTGCCCTCACTCACCTGCTCCACCATCCTGTCATGGCCAATGCCCGCCATATTCTGCACGCGTCCTCTGGTGGTCAGCGCACATCATAGTTGTTCCGCTGTTTAGTCTATTTGCATATTAGCCTTTTATTATATTGGATGGTAATGACATCTACTGGATATAATTTGGTAGGATTTAATTCACTGATATGTTAAATCTCACTCCTTTTGGTACAATATCATTTGTTAATCTGTAAGTGGCTAAACTGTAATCTGAGAGAATTAGTGGGGTTGGCTAATAGTTCTTAAAATGTGGTGGTCATCAGGATGTAGGTTAACAGGCAAGTTGATAATAGGAGCTGGGATCAGGCAATAGTACTTCAAACCACTAGTCCTGAAATTAGCATGAGTTTAGATTTACCGATTCAGTTACTTTTGGGGTGTACTTCCCATTCATTGTAGTTTCAGGTTGAAATCAGTCATTCTTGAGGCTCCTTTTTTCTCTTGTATATAGCTATTGTGTTTTTACTCTAAAAAACACTTGTTGGGTGCTCAGATAAATCAGGAAAAAAATAAATATTCCCAGACTTCATTTTCTTTTTATTTTTTGTTGTTAATCCTCACCTGAGGATGTTTTTCCATTGATTTTTAGAGAGAGTGGAAGGGAAGGGGAGAGACAAAGAGAAAGAGAGAGACATCTCTGTGAGGGAGGACCATAGATTAGGTGCTGGGGATTGAGCCTGCAACTGATTTATGAGGTGCATACCCTTGACCGGAATCGAACCCATGACCCTTCAGTCTGAGAACTGACACTCTCTTCACTGAGCCAAACCAGCCAGGGCTGTTTCCCAAACTTTGGAGTAAAAAGAAGCCACAGTATGATGTGTTCTGTTTGTGGAAAGTTTCTGGGTTGCCCTTGATTACTTGTGATCATGTGATGTGGATAATTCATATTTCCAGAAACAAACTGGTCTGAATCAGAAATAGCAACTGAAGAGTGGAAGCCCCAGGGGCAAATGGTGCTTGTGGGAGGACAGCATCCCTCCAGGGAGACAGTGCATGGCCTTCCATCCTTGCACCACTTTGAGCCCCAAGTTCCGGGAGAGAGAGAGCTTGCTTTTCCAGGCAGCTCACACCCTAGGAGGCTGGAGTACATGCGGTGAGCACTGGGGATCGGGAGGGTCCCAGGCAGAGGAGAAGACGGCGAGGTGAGGATGAAAGTAAAAACCTCATCTTGTTTACATGGAAATCTTTCCCAGTAGATCAGTTGTAATTTTTATTTATTTAAAAAGAATTACAAACAACATAATTTACTCTCTTTGGTGCAGAGATCTATGAGTTTTGACAAATCCAAGAAGGCATGTAACCACCACCCCAATCAAACAGAATGGTTTCCAGCACCTCTAAAATTTCAACAAATACTTATTTTTTAAACTCGGTATGGTAATACATGAAGTGTGAGTCACCAGTAATATTAGAAAGCATTAGAACTACAGTTAGTATCTGACGGTTTTTGACTTTGGATTTTTAAAAAATTCATGATTTTTTTAGGTCTTCTTAGCAGAACTTACCTTTTTCCCCCTTTCTATTTAAATAGTTCCTGTTCATTACAACTGAAATACACTTGAACGCTGCTCAGAAATATATGACTTAGTGTCTGCCAGTCTGAATCTTTTTTGTGTCCAATCAATGTATTGTTTCTTTTTAGGCCAATTTAACATGCTATTTTATACTTAAAACTACAAGGCAGCCATATTAATGAGGTCTTTTTTTTCCTTGTTGTTTTGCTACTATGAATTAATTACTCAAGAGGTAGGAATCAGAACATTTAATGCATCTTAACCTAGAGGAAAGATATCAAAGGTTTTAAATCTTCCTTCCTTTTTTATTTTGGTAATATTGTTTTCCCCTTATTTTTATAGATAGGACTTCATTTCAGGCAGGGGACATTTATATATAAAAGTTATTCCTCGTCTGACTTAGGGTGTTTTTTCTTTCTTGCCTCCCCCCTGCCTTTTCTTTGACTCTTCTCTCTTCTATTTTTTTCCCCTTTAGTGCTAGAAAGTTGAGTTCCATCCCAATTATTAAATCTTAGGAGACCATTCCCACATGGTTCTGTAAATGGTAGCTTCATTCGCGTTCTTTCATCTCTTCCCCTGCTCTCGGGCTTGACAGTTGAAAAGGTCTGACTGTGCCACACAATGGTTTGATTGGTTTCTCTGGGGGAGACTTTCCCTGCCTCATCATTCGCCAGGCAGGTGGACCAGAAAGTCTCTTGATTCTTTTGTTGCCTCTCAAAGTCCGAGGTCTTTGACTGAATAAATCCGCCGTCATGGGATAATTTGCTAAAAGGGGACTGAAAGATGTGAGAGAAAAGCCTCACGACTTGGGTGCTGCATTAATGAAATAACTGGGCCTTGGAGTTTGCAATTGAAAAATCACCAGGAATGCAATGGGTGGAGTCGGGCTTCTTTTATTTCCCATAATAAACTTTTAGTTCTGTCATTTAAAGCATGCGTATCCCTTTGCTCACCGGCTGGCCTGAGTGTGTTTGCATTTGTACCCATGTTTTAAGGGGACAGCTCTGTCCAGCTGAATGCTGTTTGGGTGCTGTATCTAGTTAGTCATTAGATTATTACTAGCGGATGGGAAGAATTCCATATGACAGGACTAAGGTTGAGTTAACACAGGACGAAAAGTAATTTACAGATAGGCTGTCCCCAGCCATCTTTGTAGCCTCTGATAAGGTTTCATTTCAGAATGGATAGGCGACATTTCCACTTACCGGCCCATTCTGAGACACCTGTGATAACAGCTTCTGGATCCTAATTGAAATTGGTTTCAAAATGGATTTTCACTTTTCTCTGTCTGTGGAAAATATTGAATAGACTCAGAGCTGCCACAGAGAACTCTGGACCTTGGAAAATGGAGCGGGAAGCTAGGATCATCTTTCATAACAGTGTCGATGATATGACAGTTTTGTTATCTGTCTTATTAATGAAATCATTGATCACCTGATGAAGATAATAAACTATGTTTCACCAGTGTTCACAAAGCTCATTTAGATTCGCATTACAAATAAGGAGGGGAAAACCCCAAACACCAATGGAGCTAAAGTAGTGAAGGTCAATTAAAACTTTTCATTCCAAAAGCGACCATCATTTCAGATCAGAACATTCTGGGTAATTGCAGTCTAAGTATTTTAAAATTATGGAAGCCAATGTTATATTCAAGAACCTATATTTTTCGGCCTTGTGGAGTAACTAGCATGTTTAGTGAAGACTCATTCAGTGAATCAAAAGGAGAAGGGGAAGTTCTGAACTCTATAAATGCTTTGAATTGGGGAGAATGAGAAAAAAATACCCCCTGATTCTCTCTCCCAGCCCAGGGTGAAGGGATCTGAGGCTTGCCCTGGTAGGTTTGGGGGTGGGGAGTGGGTAAGGAAGACTAAATGGGGAGAAAAGTCGCATATTGTCTACTCCTCTCTTAAAGTGCTCTGGGAATCCCAGTAAGAACGGAATTGGGTTTGGATTTAACGAGGTGGCTCTATTGTTTGGTGTTGGGCTGCTCTGGAATGCGCTCTCTGTTGCTCTCCAAGGAGAGAGAGAGTTGCTGATGACCTCTCATGTTTCATGGTGAATTGTATTCCTAGGTGTTTCTCTATTCTCAGTGCCAGCAAGGATCAGTCCAGTCCCCTCTGAGCTTTAAAGAGGAGCTGTGATCAAAGGCTCTAATGATGTCACAGATCTCTGGTGATTGATTAGGACCATAAGTTCCGGAGAATTCTCTTTCTTATAATGTCAAATTCATTGGTGTCCACCATTAGGGTAACTAACTCTTAACCCACAAAATTAAAAAAATAAACAGTATACAAAATACTGTATTTTTCTTCTGGATCTATGTCTATTTTTAAGTTAATTGGAGCCATGCCTGCGTTTTACAAGCAACCTTTCTCTTTAAGTATTTCTTTAAGAAAAATAATTTTTTTATATAAATGGGGATAAGTATTTTGGGATTCTACATAAAAATTGGGACAATGTACAGCAGTGAAAACATTTACATTGTTTCCAAAAACAGTTTAATCATATACAGGTAGTTATGCATTAGGTTATCATTAGATGGATTTAAATGCTGTATTACTTTGAAAGTTTATGATTTTAGGACTTTTCAAAACCCTTTCGATTATTTTTATGGAAATTTTTAACATTTTCCCTTTGCCATTCAAAAATAAAAACAAATGTGTTCTCTAACAAGAAGTGACAAATCCTACAACTGGGGAAGATACACCTCTGAAGGAAATAATAAAAACCAGGAGAGAGCAGGAGATCTTTCTGGAAGCACTCTTGACTGCATCGTAACTATTGGCTCACATCCCCTTCGAGTAGGGATTGATTGCAGAAGCATTGGAACAAATTCTGTGTTGGAAGGCACATAACCCAAGAAAGAAAAGTTGAATGGAAAATAGAGAAGGTGAATTATTACATAGTTATTGTTACCTTCTGGGGTTTGCTGTTGGTTGTCAAAGATTATTGCTTCGGGCTTGCTCATAGCTAATTCTTTTCACCGAAAACTTCATTTTGAGAACTGCCCTCTGAGTAGAACTGATGAATGTGTTTATAGTGCAGGGTGAGTATCTAAAGGGAGGGGATCATGCAAATGAGCATTTGAGAGAAGTTGGTGACGCAATTATGAATAATCAGCTTTAATGGATGTCAAAGACTTTCCTTTCTCAGAATATTTCTGTTCTATTGGCAGTGATGAGAAAAATGATCCCCGACCCTGGCCTATAACTGAAAGAGAACTTCCAGAGAGAATACAACAATGGCATGGTTAAAATGATGGAACTTCCAGCAAGGAAAACATTTTCGAATATTCAGTTGAAGATTTCTTACAAACATTTTAAAAACTAGAAAACACACGGTGGCCCATTTCACATTAAGTTAAAGTCAAATCTGTCTTAAAAAACTAATGTTTCTAGGCTTGTTTTCAAATGCTGGCAAGTTTCAGAGCAGTAGAAAAATTCCTCTCCTATAAATGTTGACAGCAGTTCCGGTGGGGCTAACAATGTTTTATAAATAGAGTTTACTTAGCAAAAACCATATGTCTGCCTAGTGAAATAACCTCACATTTATTTATGTTTTGATTTATAGGAAACATGTGCCCCTTGACAAAGCCTTTGGGCTCTTTTCCGCAATTAAAAGGAATCATACTTGAAAAAAATAGCTACCATCTTAATGGGAAACTTTTTCACATAAATTCAAAGCATTTTCTTTGATCAGTTTCACCCAAATTGAGAATATTTTCATCTACAGTTTGACTAAAAAAACTGGGCGAATTGAAAAAAATGATGCTTATAAATATGTTCTCTCAAACATGTATCAGCATATAACATATTGGTTGAAAAGTGGGGATCCAAGGATTTAAAAGGCTCGGTAATTAATATGTGAGAGGCAGTGTGCAGTTTTGCAGCAGGACAATTCCTATTGTTGCTTGTGACCAGTGCTGGTGTAGCATGAGGTAGTAGTCCTGTTTGGATTGCTGATGGTTTTTTTTTTTTTTTTTTAATTTAGACTGAAGAGGGGGGACATGTCCTATATGTGTCTGTTGCTTCATCTGGCTATCTTAAAAAAAATCTATACCTTGATTCTCTTTTCAACAACAACAGGTAATAAGAAAAGAGAGATAAGAAGGTTGTTTGCAAATCTCTCTTTCTCCTTTTTTTTTTTTTTAAGAAAAAATTTAGTTAAAAATAACAGCCTTTTGTTTATTACTCTTTTAAAAAGTTTAAGGTTGGGAGAAAGTTGTTGAAAAGAAAAATTCTTGCTTACTTGGAGAAAGAAGTGGTTATATTAGCTGGGACCAGGCTACAGAATATTGTTTTGTCAACTCTTCTAGACTAGACCAGTGGTCTCACTCCTGGGGGTGAGGGGGTGGATCCAGGGGCAGGGAGCCAGTCAGTGTTTAAATATAATATATGGGTAAATTAATGATCCAAGTACAGATCTTACATATATGTGCTAGTATAATTTCATAGCTTGTTTTAATGTTTTAGGGGATACTGCTTTTTATTTTTAAATATGAGTAAGAGGTATGTACTTAAAAAGCAAGAGAATTATATTTTTATAGACAATCTTCCTCATGAGTGGGATGTTAGTTTCTAAGCTTTAGAACAGCCTGGCTCCTGCCTCCACAAAGTCAGGAACAAGTATCTTTTTTATTTTTAAACTAAAATTTTTTTTCATTTACAGTTGACATTTAATATTATATTAGTTTTAGGTGTACAGCACAGTGATTAGACATTTATATAACTTAGAAAATGATGTTCCCGATAAGTCTTGTATTCACCTGGCACTATGCATAGTTATTACAATATCATTGACTGTATTTTTCATGCTGTATTTTACATCCCTGTGATTATTTTGTAACTACTACTAGTTGGTTTGTTTTGTTTTGTTAATCCTCACCCAAGGATATTTTTTCCATTGATTTTTTTTTATTTTAAGAGAATGGAAAGGATGGGAGAGAGAGAAAGAAAAAGAGAAACAAAGAACTTATATACTTACATGCATAGCTCAAGGACACAGGCAGTAGGGTTGTGAAGACCTGGGGGAGGTGAGTGGGGGCTGGGTGGAGGTGAGGAAAGGGGGGAAATGGGAGATATATGTAATACTATCAGCAATGAAAAATATGTTTAAAAATGAAAAAAGAAAAGAACATGGATGTGAAAGACACACATTGATGGGTTGCCTCCCCGACACACCCGGACCAGGACTGGGTATCGAATCTGCAACTCAGGTACATCCCCTTGATTGTGACTTGAACCCGTGATCCTTTGGTGCATAGGTCAGTGCTCAATCCACTGAGCAACACAGGCAGAACAGGGCCCAATTTGTATTTTTTAATTCATTTTTTTTTCATTCAGCTCCCAAATCCCATCCGGCAACTATCAGTTTAGGAACAAATACTGTTGAACATGGTGGGAGCTACCACAAGCCCAACATGGCAGCTAAAAGCAATGAACCATCTTGTTCATTAGCAACTCAGGAACCCCTGAGTTTCATGGATAGGTTTAGAAAAGAAGCCAACCCCTTGAAATGACTTTATGCAGTGCTTTATGGGCATGTGGATATTCCCTGTTTGTCAGCTTCTTAAATAGGTTCATGACTTAGTATTTGCCAGAGCCACTGGTATATGGATAGGTTTTGGAGCTCCAACTTTTTTTTAGGAAAATATTGATTGAAGATTAGAATTGCTCTCTGAAGGAATGATTATCTATGAGAAGAGCGCCTCTCAGTGATTAGGGGCCATGAAACTGAATCTTTCTCATACAGAATGTGATATGTGATGTGGTCACCACAGGTGTGATCCATCTTATTTTATGGAGGCTGCACATTAGGAATTCCAAAGATTCCCACCGAGACCGGTTTGGCTCAGTGGATAGAGCATAGGACTGCGGACTGAAGGGTCCTGGGTTCGATTCCAGCAAGGGCATGTACCTTGGCTGTCCCCAGTAGGGGGCGTGCAAGAGGCAGCTGATCGATGTCTCTCTCTCATCGATGTTTCAGACTTTCTATCCCTCTCCCTTCTGCTCTGTAAAAAATCAATAAAATATATTAAAAAAAAAGAATTCCAAAGATTCTGCTTGCATATCATTTTATCTCTTTGAATGAAGAACTTGGGTTGATATAAAGAGCTCTTTCCATCTTCCTTCCTTTCAAAAGCTGGTTTCATAACATTCACTTTAATTTCCCTAGGAATTTAGAAGAACATAAAATGACAGGAAAGATGTCAGCTAAGAGGAACTTGAAAGGGATGAGTAAATATAACTAAGTTTAGAAAGGGAAATCCACAATTTTCTTTAAAAAAGCTGTGGTACATTTACATATGGAATATTATGCAGCTGTAAAAAAGAAGGACCTCTTTCCTGTTGAAACAGCATAGAGGGACCTGGAGAGTATTATGATAAGCAAAATAAGCCAGTGAGATACAGACAAGTATCATATGATCTCACTCTTATATGGAATCCGATGAACAAAATAAACTGATGAACAAAATAGATCCAGAGACATAGAAGCATGGAACAGACTGCGGAATCCCAGAGGGAAGGCTGAGGAGGGTGGCTGGGTGGGAAGAGATACACCAGTGAACTTGTGAGCATGTATGCATAAGCCATGGACACAGACAATAGGGTGTGAAGGCCTAGAGTAGAGAGGTCCGAGCAGGCTGGAAGAGGTCAATGGAGGAAAAAAGGGGACATACATAATACATTCAACAATCAAGATTTAAAAAAATAATCCTATGTCACATGTATATATCTATCTTTGGTTAAAACTACTGAAGATTTTGTTTAGGCAAAAATGTGGTCTTACATTGTTAAGTCAAAAACATTTCAGGTCTCTGGCTGGTGTGGCTCAGTGACTAAGAGGTCACTGGTTTTATTCCCTCCAGCCAGTCTGTTGATGTTTCTCTCTCATTGATGTTTCTAACTCTCTCTCATTCTTCCTTCCCCTCTCTCTGAAAATCAATGAAAACATCCTATATAATAAAAGGCTAATGTGCAAATTGTTCCCCACACCAGTAGTTTGACCAGGGGGCAGGGCTGGCTGGCCAACCGCCTGCAGCCCCTCCCCCCAGGGATCCAGCCTGATGGGCTCGATCAGGGCAGGCTGGCTGGACCCCACTCATGCACAAATTCGTGCACTTGGCCTCTAATATAACTTTATCTATCTATCTATCTATCTATCTATCTATCTATCTATCATCTATCTAATATAACTTTATCTCTATGTATCTAACATAACTTTATCTATCTATCTATCTATCTATCTATCTATCTATTTATTTTATTTTATTTTATTTTATTTTATTTTATTTTATTTTATTTTATTTTAAACATTCCAAGTATTTTGGAGGACAGTCTGTAGCTGTCCATTTCAGGTGCAAATGCAGGAAGGTTTTTGCCCAATTTTGACTAAATTGCTGCTAATTCCAGGCAGTTGCCACAAAAGCAATAGATCTATTGAAATCTGGGATGTGTGTGTCCTAGATTTGGACCTGGTGTCACACATGGCCAACCTGACTTATGCACGTATCTTCTAGGAGTACATGGGCATAGTCTGTGTTTGGGACTGTGAGAGGCGTATTTGGACATTTGTGTGACTAACTCTTCCCAGACATGTCCTCTTTGAATCTCTTCCACATCCTCATAGAGTGCTCTGCATAGTTTTCTGTTTGGCATCTGGTTTGATGTAGTTATATTTCATCATAGCTTCACTGAGAGCTTGTGCAAATTTCTTTGATGCTAATTTAGTTGCTTTAAACTCTTTGGAGGGGCAAAAAAGAAAACAAAACCAGGAGCACAATAAACTTTGATTACCAGATTCCTAAACACTGAACTGCTCAAGTCACCCATACTTATCATTAGTTTCTGAGAATGGAATTTATAGGAGGAACCTGGGAGGCATTGTTACTGTTGCTGTTCAGATACAGAGGGAAGGGTGCAGAGCCAGAGGCCAGAAAACCCTTGTGGATTTGGGTGAATACTGCACTTTCCAGGACATCTTGAGAAGAGGCTGTAATTTTTAAGCAAGATGAGGTGATTCATTTTGCAGAAAATTTTAAAATAATGCCTTTGGGAAAGCATTTCAGTGAAAATGGAACCTAAAGGAATACAAGGAATGAAGTGTACTTCTCCCTTAACCAGCATCTAGACAGCCTACTACCCATGGTCTGAGACTTTAGAACTACCCATGTAATCTCAGCTTTACTCTCTTGTAAGCTTTTTTTTTTAATTCTTTTTTTTTAAGTAATATGAGATCATTGGGAAATTAAGAAATGCATAAAGAAAAGCCTGAACATGTCCAGGAATCTCACCTCCTAGTGATAACCTTTGTTAAGATTTTGTTGTATAGTTAGTTTTTCTCTGCATTTTCTTGCCGACATGTTCAGGTAACCATATGGTGGGAGCATTTTATTTTATTTTATTTTATTTTAAAGATTTCATTGATTTTTTACAGAGAGGAAGTGAGAGGGATAGAAAGTCAGAAACATTATGAGAGAGAAACTTAGTTGCCTCTTGCACACCCCTTACTGGGGATATGCCCACAGCCAAGGTACATGCCATTGACTGGAATCGAACCTGGGACCTCTCAGTCCGCAGGCCAATGCTCTATCCACTGAGCCAAACCGGTTTCAGCATGGTGGGAGCATTTTCCATATCATGTACTACGCTTCTCCAACTTCACTTTAATGGTAATGTAATCTATTCAGTTAATCCTCTATCATTGGACATTTATGTTTTTCTTTTCTTTTTCCAATTGTAAATAAGGATGTGATGAAAATTAAAAAAAATAAAAAACACCAAAAAAAACCCCCACAAAAACACCTTTATGTCTTAAAGAAATCTTACCAAATTAGCTTCAAGAAATGTAGTAACTTATATTTTCATGAGATGTTTATGAGTGTTCATTTTCAGAGATACTTGTTAACATTAATGATATATTTTGGAAGAAAATATGATAGGTGAAAACTTCACCTCTTTTTTAAAATTTTTAATTGAAATCCTATATAATAAAAGCATAATATGCTAAGTGTCTGGCCTTCTGGTTATCCACTCAACCAATCAAAGCGTAATATGCTAATGATATACTAAGGCCACTCAACTGCTCGCTGTGATGTGCACTGACCACCAGGGGGCAGACTTTCCAACTGGTAGGTTAGCTTGCTGCTGGGTCCAGCCAATTGGGACTGAGTGAGACAGGCTAGACATGCCCTGGAGCCCTCCTGCCCTGGAGCCCTCCTGCGGTCCCTCCCCAGCTGGCCAACCTCAGGCATCCCTCCCCAGCTTTGATTGTGCACCGGTGGGGTCCCTTGGCCTGGCTTGTGCCCTCTCGCAAACAATCCCAGCTGAGGGGACCCTCCCCCCACCCCACCTCCAGTGCACGAATTTTGTGTACTGGGCCTCTAGTATAATACAGAAAGAGTGCACATAACATATATGATCAGCTTGATGAATTTTCCTAAAGTGAACACATCATGTAAACCGCAGTCTGATCAAGAAGAAAGCACTACTAGTCCCTGGAAAGACCCTTTCATTTCCTGGCCAGTTACTCCCTCCTGTTCCAAGGCTTGCTCTGTTCATTTTACTACCAATGGGCATTTGGTGGTTTCCAGTGTTGGCTGTTAACCATCCAACATGATGATAGTTCCTAATAGTTTTAGCTGATGATAATCCCTAATAGTTTTCCAGGGGTTGTACAAATTTGCTCCTCATTTTTGTCAACACTAGGTCTTTTATTTAATTCTCGTTTTAATTTGTCCCTGATAACTCAGTATATTAAACATCTTTTTAGATATTTATTGATCATTTGGACATACTCCTTCATGAGGTGTCCGTTGAAGTCTTTATTGTTTCTATTTTTGAATTTTTTTTGGTTAATCCTCACCTGAGGATGTTTTTTTCCATTGATTTTTAGACAAAGTGTCAGGGAGGGGAAAAGAGAGAGACATTTGAGTATGGGGCTTGGGATCGAGCCTGCAACTGAGGTACATTCCCTTGACAGGAATCAAACCTGGGACCCTTCAGTCCGAGGGTAGATGCTCCAACCGCTGGTTTCAGCATGGTGGGAGCATTTTCCATATCTTGCCGACATGTTCAGGTAACCATATGGTGGGAACATTTTCTTTTTAAAAAAAAATATTTCATTGATTTTTTTACAGAGAGGAAGTGAGAGGGATAGAAAGTCAGAAACATTGTGAGAGAGAAACTTAGTTGCCTCTTGCACACCCCTTACTGGGGATATGCCCACTATTTTTTTTTTTTTAATGACAGAAACAAAAAAGATCTAAAAACCACAGTTTCTGGAAAGAACCACTTGTTCTTGCTCATCTTGTACCTTTCTTGGGACTCAAACTTGGTCTCCCTTCGGGCCTTGTGTTTTAGAGTAGGCTCTCTGAAGCCATCCTTGTTGATGACAGGTTTGTCCAAGGGGGTATTCAGAAGAGTACCTTGTGGGCACGGGAAGATTGTAGGTATAAACTTTGACAAAAGACTTGATCTTTGATCTCTTGGCAGTTTCTTCTTTGGGGTAGGAGTCAATTCTAGCCACCAGATCATGGCTGTGTGGTCTGAGGGGCCATTATCAATGTTCTCCAGGACAATCCCTTTGCAACTGGCTGGGACCAGCACCACTTTCTAGGGTTTCATAAACTTGCCAGTTTTAACAGCAGCCACTTGAGCCTAAGCACAAGAGGAAAGAGCCATACTTCCTCTAACCTTTCACACCCGGGGGAAGGTGATCTCTGAAGTCTTTTTAAAAATTTACACACACACACACACACACACACACACACACACACACACAAAACACACACACACACACACACACACACACACACACACACACACACACAAACTAGAGGCCTGGTGCAACAAATTACTATGGGATGGGGCCTAAACCGGCAGTCTCACAATCTGGTACCACTGGCTTCTAACTGCTTGCCTGCCTGCCTGATTGCCTGATTGCCTGATTGCCCCTAACCGCTCACCTGCTTGCCTAATCACCTCTAACTGCTTGCCTGCCTGATCACGCCTAACCGCCCCTGCCTTGGCCCCTGCTGCTGTGGCTTAATCTGGAAGGACTTCCAGAAAGTCGTTTGGCTGTCTAGTCTAATTAGCATTTTACGCTTTTATTATTATATATATTCACCCAAGGATATTTTTCCCATTGATTTTTAGAGAGAGTGGAAGGGAGGAAACGAGAGAGAGAGAGAGAGAGAGAGAGAGAGAGAGAGAGAGAGAGAGAGAGAGAGAGAAAGAGAGAGAGAGAGAGAGAGAGAGAGAGAGAGAGAGAGAGAGAGAGAAAGAAAGAAATATTGATGTGAGAGATCAATTTATTGCCTCCCACATTTGTGCCAACTGGGGTCAAATTATTGTTTATTCTTATCACTGATTTGCTGTGATACTGTGATTTAGAAGAAATATATAATTGGTCATTTAGAAATCTAAAATATGTTTCTCATATATTTGGTCTTCCTCTATAATTCCTCCATAATTCCTGGCTCAAGGCTTCCAAAACTCTTGGAATTTGCAAAGTGTTGAATTATAAAGGTCTTTTGTTATGTTAATAAAGTGACTTTTGGAAAGCAGCTAAGGATGGGGGGAGAGGAGGTAGTTGCCAATGGAGCCAACCTTTTGACTAGAGGGTTGGAACTTTCACCTTCACTCCAGACCTGAGGGTTGCAGTGGGGAGGGTGCGCAGCTAAATCCCCCAGGCCCAGTGATTTAATCAGTCATCCCTATGCAATGAAGCGTCCATATAACCCAAAGGACAGAGTCCCCAGAGCCTCCTGGTTGGTGAACAGTGGTCCCCCGGAGGGGGCCTGGAAGCTCTGTACCCTTATCCTATGCATCTCTCCCATCTGACTGTTCCTGAGTTATAGCCGTTTACAACAAATCTGTGATCTAGTAAGTAAAATGTTCTGAGATGCTCTAACAAATTAATTGAACCCAAAGATGGGAACCCCTAGTATAGGTAACAGCCTGGATTGGCCACTGGTGTCTGAAGTGGGGAGGGGCAGTCTGAACCCTTAACCTGTGCCACCTGATGCTATCTCTAGGTAGATAGAATCAAAATTAAGTTAATTCTCATGCACCCTGCTGACTTATGGAGAATTATTTGTTTTATGTGTAGGACCCTCCCCCTCTCCCCCTCAGAACTTGAGTCTCAGGATGCCAAAAAGAATGCCTATTTCTGACACTTCTCTGCCTGCATATATTTTGTAGCTGCTTTTTCTGAACTATTTTATTCTATTGACCTGTCTGTTCTTTAGCCAGTACTATTCTCTACCAGATGTTTTAAACCTACACATTTTATCTGATGGTACACATCATCGCTTATTTTTCTTCCTTTTTAAATGCTCCTTGGCTCTTTTTCAGTTTTTGTCTTCTAGGTGAACTTTAGGAATATCGTTCTGGAATCCTGTTGTTTATGAATTTATTTATATGTAGTGAAAGCATGAAAATAAGGGTGGATACAAAAGTTTTGGTAATAGTGTTTGCCTATGGAGGGGAGTAGGAAAGGAATAAAATGGAGGAGGGTTCACATGTACCTGTACCATGTTTATTAAAGATAATAGGGCACAATTTAATATGTTAAGTCTGGGCAGTGGGTATCTCAATGTCGCTTATATCATTCTCTGACATAGGTCATGATTAAAATGCCATTTTGGAATTTTGTTTGGAAGTATATTCAGTCAGTATATTCAGTGAGTGAGATGCACACTCACTCTGGCGTCCTGCGTTCATATTCAGAAATGATTTTTTTTAAGAAAAATCTGTCACTTATAAGAAAATATGTAGGAAATAACAGTGGGGAAGACCTAACAGGTGTTTGCTTTATTTTCGCCTTTTATACTCTAACATGTTCTGCAAGCAGTTTAGTTTTTCTTTTGTCTTACTGTCTTGAGGTTAGGTACATCAATAAGTACCTGGGGTAATATAAATACTACCTGTATTCTCTCAGAGGGAAAAACAAAAAACAAAAACCAAAAACTCTGCTCTGGAGTCTCTGGCCTTTTATCAAGTCCCAGCAGCTGCTCTCCATTTTCTCGGACAGCAGTGTCTGTTATGTGGTGGCCTTTCCTACTGATAATCAACATGCCAGCATCAAGAATTAGGAGTGGTTTGAGGTTCTTTGTTATTTGTTGTTATTTGTTTATTTGTTTATTGTTGCTCTTATTGGAAGGCCATTGATGGCGACAGAAATGGCCAAAGGAATATTGGCACTCTTGTTTTCTTTTAATATTTAAATTTTTTCAAATTCATTTTAGAGAGATAGAAAAAGGGACAGGGATAGAGAGAAACATTGACAAGAGAAAAACGTCATTGGTCGATCTGATTGGCTGCTTACTTCACACCCTGGGCTGGGGATTGAGCCTGAAAGCCAGGCATGCACCCTGGCCTGGAATCGAACCTTGAGCTCTTGGTTCCTACGTCAATCAGTGCTCAACTACTGAGCCACACTGGCTGGGTGGCACTCTTGTTTTTGATATTAAGTTACCTTCACATTGGGGTAACCTTTGTTGACTAATAACTTGGAGGTGCTGGATTTAAGTTGATTCCGGTCTTGGCCAAATTAAAGAGAGAGGTCTGAGAAGAATATGGTCTTGGTTCTGTGTGTGGCATGTTGCTGTAATGCATGACTATGAAGTAGAACTCATAAAGATAAAACAATCATAAATGACTCTAAGAACTCCAAGTAGCAGAATACACATCCCTTTGAAGATAGGAAGTATTGCCATCAAAGGTATAATTCTACTAGTTTCTTAAGCCTCAACTTCATACACTTGAAATCATGCCCACAATCTACTGCCTAAAGCTTTTGGAAATAATTGAGAGACATTTGTTTATTTCCCAAATTTCAGATCATCCAGCATTTTGCTGGCCTTTTGTCTGGGGAGATACACATTCTCCATAGCAATGCCAATAAGTACAGAAAATTTGCCAGCCCACAGAGAAATTCGAACTTCCTTCTTTTCCACAGGAGTGTCTTGGGGAAATTATGCATACAATAGAACTTTTCATGTCTAGACTTTGCCTAGGGGATTTCTGTGTATTAGGAACCTTTTCTTTTTTCTTAAGTATACTTAAATGGAACAAAGCTTAGGAAAAGATTGGGGACAGAATGCAGGAAAAGGATATATAGAAAACCCTGGATCATTATGTTTTTCCAACTCTTTGTACTCAAATTCATGTCATTAGAAGTCTGACGTGGCTCAATGGTTGAGCATCAACCTATGAACCAGGAGGTCACAGTTCAATTATGGTCAAGGCATATACCTAGGTTGTGGCCTCAATCCCCAGTGTGGGGCATTCTCTCTCATCATTGATCTTTCTTTCCCTCTCCCTTCCTTTCTGAAATCAATAATATATGTCTTTCTGCCCCCTACCTGTCTCTCTCCTCTCTCTCTCTCTCTCTCTCTCTCTCTCTCTCTCTCTCTCTCTCTATATATATATATATATATATATATATATATATATATATTCTAAGTTTCCTTTTTACTGATGTGCTGCCCATAGTCAACAAACACTACTGAGATTCTGCTAAATGTCAGACACTGTATCTGATTCTGAAGATTAATTAATGTGGGGTCTGCTTTCAAGATACTTGCAATGGATGAGTAAACCCAAATTACAGTGTACTTGTTAGGTGCAGTATCATAGAAGAAGTAATACCTGAGTTAGACTTTTTTTTTAAAACTGCTTTTTAAAAATAATACATTTTTACTGATTTAGAGAGGGAGAGAAACATCAGTGATGAGAGAGAATCATTGATTGGCTGCCTCCTGCATGCCCTCTACTGTGGATTGAGCCTGTAACCCAGGGTATGTGCCCTGACCTGACCAGGAATTGAACATGACCTTCTGATTCGTAGGTTGACACTCAACCATTGAGCCACACACTGGCTGGACTTGAGTTAGAGATTTTGAATGTAAATGTTTAAAGCAGAGCTGACAGGAGTTGGGACTTGGGTCTGGAGAATAAAATAAAGGAGGAAGGCATTCCAGGGAGAGGGAGCAGCATAAGTGGAGATTTGGATGTAGGGACATTGTTGGTGATTTGAGGAAATGATACCAATCAATGTAGGTGGCTTATGGGACAAGCATGGGCTGGGAATAGGGAGGGCTGTGATTGAAAATGTGAATGGAAAGACATATTGAGACCTTATGGTGGAGGCCTGTGAATGCAAAGCTAGAGTTAGGGCTTCATCAGCAAGGTGAGTGGAAAGAGGTCAGTGACAGTATATCCTCTGCTTAAAAATTGCCTTTGTCTTGGTGGAAAGGATGACTTGGCGTGGAGAGAATGGAAGCATTGAGAAGGGAGACGTAGAAACCCTCAGAAGTGCTGGAAGACTCATAGCACCCCAGGCATCCTTAGCGCCATACGACTCCCTGCCCCGTGCAGCCCGCATGACCAAGTAGGCAATTTCTGCTCACTAGTGTTAGCACTGGTAGCTAGATATTAGTAAAAGAAGGGAGCAAAGGAAAGCAGATGTTATTGAGAATAATCAACAAGGGCTGAAACTGGTTTGGCTCAGTGGATAGAGCATCAGCCTGTGGACTGAGGGGTCCCAGATTCGATTCTGGTCAAGGGCATGTACCTTGGTTGTGGGCACATCCCCAGTGGGTGGTGTGCAGGAGGCAGCTGGTCGATGTTTCTCTCTCATCGATGTTTCTAACTCTCTCTCTCTCCCTTTTTCTCTGTTAAAAAACCAATAAAATATATTTTTTAAAAAAGAATAATCAACGAGGAAACACTGGCCTGCTTACTAGGAAGTTGCAGCATTCACAGGTACCCAGGGGATGGAGGCATCCCCCAGGTAAGGAGCAGCTCACCCTCCAGCACCAGACTGAGGTGGGGGTGGTGGAAGTAGTAGAAGCCAAGATGGTGCAGTGGGAGGTGCTTCTATGAGGAATGTGCAGTAGGACCCGCGACGTCCACCATAAAGGCCTGTTGGTCTAGCCTGGGAAGAGGATGGGATGGGATAAGAGGCACAGAACTCCAGAAGATCTAGGAAATAGATTGTCTAGGGGGTGGACCCATTAGAAGCTGGGAAAGCTTGGGAAGTTGATTAGTTAGATTGAAGAAGCACCCTCCCAAGCCTGAGATAATGGAATCTGAGCCTAACAAAGATTCAGGCCCTTTTTTTCTCTCTTACTGGTAACATCACCTGTCCCCTGTTCCTGTGTTTTCTCTCCGTCGCAACCATGTGGCCTTAGCTGCCAGTGGCTGCTTCAAGCAGGCTCCAAGCTGGGCCTGGGTATTGGAGACGGCTGGAAGTGGACTAAACTTTGGCATAGCCTGGTGTCTTTGGACATTGGCCCTATTTCTGGTCTTGGTGAAGACTTTTTCCCATAGTTGGGATGGATGGAAATAAACACTGGGAATCTAGGGGCAGCCTCCTATTTCCACTGTAGCGAACTAAACCTCATCTTCCCATGTCTAAGTCTCACGAATATCCTGAAATGCTTTTCTCTTGACTCTGTAAAAAGACTACACTTTCACAGCAACCCTGGTTTTCTTCTTTTTTCTTATATTAATGATGATGGAGTCACTGCTTTGTGGATTTTGATGTGGGGACAAATACACATGTAAAATCCTAGAAATTGCTTTTTGAAAAATAGCTTAAGAGGTGCCTGAAGATGAACATTAAGGCATCTTTGTTTTCTTTCGTGAAATTAGGTTCAGTGTTTGTTAATTCAGTAGTCATGATCATCTTATTAAACCAAATGAAGAGTTTCTTGTAGATAGCTTGGACGTCTGGGAAAGGGGGTTAAGAGCTAAAGAAAGAGTTGTTCTGGTTGAGGGGTGCTCCTACCTGTGCCTCAGGACCCCTTCACTGTTGCTATGGCCCAGAATTTATGTTGGGTTTGTCAGAGAAATTCATTGTGCTTATTCTGAGATGTCATTCTGTTCACCACAAATCATAGCCTGCCAAAACTGAATGGGGTCTTCTGTATTAAAATCACATATTATAGATAAGGAAACTGAGACTCAGAGAAGGGATTTTCTAGTCCCATACTTGGAACTCAAGCAGGACTATCCTCAGGCTCCTGTTTTCCTGGCCTCCTTACAATAAGAGCAGGTAGGAGGGATTAGGGTCATGCAAGGGATGGTGTTACATTTTTGTGTCTTGAATCAAAGATCAAGCATTGGCATATTTTGCAGTAGGTGAGAAATAATCATTTCTGTTGGGCAAAGTTTCATGACTAATCACTATGAAGTCATAGCCTATCTAATAAAAGAGTAATATGCAAATTGACCATACACCTGCTATACCACAAGCCACGACCACCAGCCAATCAGGAGCAAATATGCAAATAATCCCCAACCAAGATGTCTGTGGCCACTGAGAGCAGGAGGGAGGCTTCGGTTTCTCTGGCAATGGAGGAAACCAAGTTTTCCACACACCCTGGCCGGCCCAGGCCTCCACTCAATGCTACAAAGTTTCAGTTATAGAATATACATAAATCCCGAAATGGCAGCAGCCACAGAGCTAGAGAGAGCAGAGACTAGGGTTGCCCCAGGTGATGGAGGAAGCCAAGATTCTGTAGCCCTAGTTGGCCTAGGCCTCCACTCCAGGCTACAGAGTTTCAGTTATAGAAGGAAAAATAAATCTGAACAGAAATGGCTGCCACCACAGAGTGAGCAGAAGGCTTGGCTCTGCTCCAGGCTAAAAGTTTCAACTGTAGAACATAAATAAATCCTAGATCCTAGGGCCTCCACTTGGGTTGCTGGGGGGTGTAGCCAGCCTGAAAACCACCACAGGCCCCTTGCCCAGGCTGCCCCACACCCCAAGGGAACCCCCACCCTGATCCAGGACAGCCTTCAGGGCAAACCACCTGGCCCCTACCCATGCACCAGGCTTCTAGCCTATCTAATAAAAGAGTAATATGCAGATTGACCATCACTCCAACACACAAGAGGACTGCCCCCATGTGGTCAAAGATCCTGCCCCCATGTGGACACAAGATGGCCACCACAAGATGGCCTGCAGGGGAGGGCAGTTAGGGGTGACCAGGCCGGCAGAGGAGGGAAGTTGGGGGCAAACAGGCTGGAAAGGGGAGCAGTTAGACATCAGTTAGGCTGGCAGGGTAGTAGTTAGGGGGTGTTCAGGCTGGCAGGCAGAAGCAGTTAGGGGCAATCAGGAAGTCAGACAGGTGAGCAGTTGCGAGCCAGCAGTCCTGGATTGTGAGAGGGGTGTCTGACTGCCCATTTAGGTCTGATCACACCGGGCAGTCGGACATTCCTCGAGGGGTCCCAGATTGGAGAGTGTGCAGTCTGGACTGAGAGACATCCCCTCCCCCCCGAATTTAATGCACTGGGCCTCTAGTAAATACACACACACGAGCGCACACACACACACACACACACACACACACACACACACACATATATGTATATATATCTGCACTCATACACTAATATATGTATATCTATATCATAAAAAGCCTGGGGCATCACGACCAAATACCTGGTCACCAGAAGGTTCATGGAGCACCTCTCACAGGCCAGGACTAGTGGCTCGTGCGGGGCTGGTGGGGCTTGCAGGGCTGATGTGGCAGAGACGGAACCCATGGCTTGCATGGTGGAGGTGGGGCCTGCAGACAGTATTCTTACACAGCCATACATGTTTTTCCTCTCTAAAATCTGTGTTCTTTTTTGCCATTGGATGGAAAACTGAAACATATAATTCCATCTTAACACAACAAACTGAAAAAGGACTACTTTGAAATACAAATGAGAATATCTTGGCTTTGCCAAGATTTGGGTCTCAGAATGATGAACTTGCCCTGTCCTATAGCTGTGGCAATAACATTTTCTGCCTCAAGTCTAGCAAGTTTTGGACACTTTTTATTTCATAAACTCTAAAATGCTTATTGTTGCTATCTTTCAAATCTTAGAGTGTGTAGACCTGGGAGTTCATGTATGCATGCCTTTCAATCCCTTCTTGTGTCTCAAGACTGGTTCATCGTGAATGAATCTAGATATAAAAATGATTGGTGATTCTCCCCCCCAAGCCCCCCCCCTGAAAAGTCTGAAATGAATGTGAGTTTTCTGTCTTGAGATTTGCCTGCAATGTCTAAGAAGTTATGGGAGAGCCAGAACAAGACTAAAAGCCTGAACCTCTTCATAACCAAAATGGCCGACCAGTTGGTCCAGTAAGAGACAATTCTTTCAGACACAAAAAAATAGTTCTTGTCATCTTTATTCTAAAACTAGAGGCCTGGTGCACAAATTCATGCATGGGTGTGGTCTGGCCAGCTGGCTGGCCTTCAGTCGGGCTGATCAGGCCGGGCAAGCAGGGGTGGGGCGGGGAGGGACTGCAAGTGGTTGACTAGCCAGCCCTGCCCCCTGGTCGAACTCCCGGTACCAGGTCCAGGGGACAGTTTACATATTAGTCTCTTATCACATAGGATTGTACAGTTCACCAGTCTATCAGCATCACTTTTTATATCTATCACACTTCCTTAATGGAGACAGATTATTTTAAAAAACACAACTGCAAGTAATAACATTTAATTGGCTAGCAATTTTCTTTTTAAAAAAATATATTTTATTGATTTTTCACAGAGAGGAAGAGAGAAAGTCAGAAACATCGATGAGAGAGAAACATCGGTCACCTGCTGGGGATGTGCCCACAGCCATGGCACATGCCCTTGACTGGAATCGAACCTGGGACCTTCCAGTCCGCAGGACGACGCTGTATCCACTGAGCCAAACCAGCTTCGGCTTGGCTAGCGGTTTTCTAAAACAAATGTTACAGGTACTAAAGTTAAGGCTAGTGAAATGCTGATTGAAAATCTTTTGGGAACAAAGTTTCTTGGGACATAGCTGATTTGAATTAGGGGAGGTTTTCCAATCCATTCTATTCCTCTCTTATTCTTTTTTTTTAAAATATATATTTTATTGATTTTTTACAGAGCGGAAGGAAGAGGGATAGAAAGTCAGAAACATCGATGAGAGAGAGACATCGATCAGCTGCCTCTTGCACACCCCCTACTGGGGGTGTGCCCGCAGCCAAGGTACATGCCCTTGCCGGAATCGAACCTGGGACCCTTCAGTCTGCAGTCCGACGCTCTATCCACTTAGCCAAACTGGTCTCGGCTCCCCTCTTATTCTAAGTTTGTGGCCCTCCCAGAGGAGGTAGGACGATACTGAAATGGTAGCCAATCAGCTGTACCAACCTGGGCCTTGCTGGGGGTGGGCATTACACAGGTAGTGCCTTGGCTATTGGTGTTTAGCTCCTGTCTGGGAAATGCCTAGATGCCCTCAGAAGCCTTCGCCCCTTTCAAATGTCCTCTCCCCCTCCTCCAGATAAAGAATCTATGCCCCCACCAAGATGAGATGGGAGCAAATACAGATGGGAGTGGGTCCTTCGGAAAGCAACTTCTAATGAATGTGGCTATATGTCTTAGATTCATTACCATTGTTGTTGCCAGCATAGAATATGTGTTAGTTCATCTCCTCCCTCCCCACCCTTCTCTTTTTATTTTTGCAAGAGGAGTATCTTTTAGTGCTTAAGAGCACAGTATCCGCCACCCTCCATCCCCCACAAGGTGGAGGAATCTTGATAGACCGGCAGTCACCTGCTAGAAGTGGGAAGTCTTGTAGATTTTAGACTCCATCCCTTTTTTAATGTACAAAAATGATGGTAAGAGCCCTGAAAAGTGCTGCCATAACCATTGCTAAGAAGGAAAGAAGCCTTTGCCAGGCCGCCCATTCCATTTTCAGACAGTCCTCATTACTAGAATATTTTCTATTACGTGGCAAAGCTCTTCCTCCCAGTAATTTCAGCACTGTCTGCCTCCTCCTCACCCCCAGTGCCTTCAGAAGCACTTTAGATAATGTGTGTGTGAAGATTCTCTAGCCTTCTGGATTCACGCAAGGTAGAGGCAACCCCTCCCTCCACCATACTTGCAAATCTATAATAATAAGAGCATAATATGCTAATTAGACCAGATGTCCTCCTGGATGACCTTCCGGATGACCTTCTGAACGAAAACAAGGCTTCCAGGGAAGCCGGTGCTGGCAGCTGGGGGAAGGAAGGCTTACTCTTGTAGGAATTTTGTACATCAGGCCTCTAGTATTTGAATAAGGCCCCAAGACTACCTCCCTTCCTTTTAGTTTGTTTCTTGTTCTCGGGTGGCTGTGAGAGTTCACTGTCCATCCAGCTGGGCCCGAACACGCATCTCAGTGTGATAGCAGGGAGTCCACGAGGGCTGTTCTCGTTACTGCAGGGGATGGAAGTAAGCTTTGGGCAGCCAGACCTCACACTCACAGCTGACCCACTCTTCGAGAGGTAAAAATGCACGCCTAGGTATTTGTTCACATCTATGCTAAGTCATATTTCTGCCACTCTTGTTCTGAAAATGACTTGAGTATTATTTGTTTGACCCTGAATAAACTCAAGTCAGGAAGAGAAGCACGGTGAGCCTTGGTGAGCCTCACCTGCCTGGCTGGCCCTCTGCCTTGTTGGGCGAGACAGTGAACTTGAAGCACGGGGAGCAGTGGTTGCCCCTCCTCCCCACTCTGCCGTGTTGTGTGCTGAGGAAAAGAGAATTCCAGTGTGCTTTCTGTAAACTTACTAGAATTAGATATCTTGCTTGTTGCCTCTTATTTATCTTGCATACTAATGTCTATATATTAACAATGGAAAATTTACATCTGCTCCAAAGCAGGCTAGTGGCCTGAAAATCATTTTCAGAAATTTCAGAAATGTTAGTAACTCAACTTTGTGGTGAGGAGTGAAAACCACATCTAACATTTAGACCACGTTGTACATTTTCAAAGGACTGGCACTTCTTGCATGTCTCACAGGCTGTTTCTAACTCAGTTCTTTGTCTTTGCAGTGTCTTCTTTTGTGTTTTGGTTATTGGCTGACTGCGTTATAGATGCCATCTATAGTAAACTTAGGGGAGAAAAATGCTTTCTCATTCTAGTTGGCAGTGAGATTGTCCCCAGTCTTTTCCGTAGTAAAAAACCCCAATAACAACAACTCTCTGAAAGAGGTTTGAGAATTTTAAGCTGTACTTTTTTTATGACATTGATTGTATTTCATCTGATTGTGTCTCAACTGTCATGATCTCTGGTTTTCTATGCAGAAGACTTAATCTGTCTAAGGGCTGTATGTGTGTATGTGTGTGTGTGTCTGTATATGTGTGGCATGTCCTAAGGGGGTCTCAAAGTTAGAACAGACCGATATACTGATTTTTAAAGATTTTTAAAGATTGAGATTTTCCAGTTTTGATATCCTATCGTTAAAGAGACCACAGCCATTTGCCTAGAAGGCCATGATTCCATGTTTTGCCAAACCACCATGAGATGAGGTAGAGGATCTTTGGAGAACAAATAAAACTTGTCCTGGCCTGTGAGTACAGTAATGCAATCCTCCCACACCCCCGAGTCAGAACCCCAAGGATCGGCTCTGCAACTGATGTCTCAGGGCAGCTACTCAGATGGGAAATGCAATTGGCAGGAATCTCAGCCCAGTGGGCTTGGTCCTGACCTGTGCAGTTGTCCTGCTTCCAGTAGTCCAGCCTCAGCTCCCTGCTGTCCACTCTGAGGCCTCTCTCCTGGTTCTTTCTCCCCTTGCTCACATTCCCCATCACCTTTTCTTTTCTTTTTTTCTTCAAAGAACATATTGCTCTATACAGTTATTTTTCTTTATGTTTGCCTGTTTACTTTCTGTCTCTTCCACAGGATCAGAGACTCAAGAGCCTCACTTGTCTCCTTTACTCTGAATCTCTGCTTGGAACAGAGGCCAACACAGTGTGGGACTCAATAAATATGTGTAGATCTGAAAATGACCTTCAGCCATGGCTGGAGGGATTTGGGAGAATTTTCACTTCTTTTAGAGGACAGAGTTCTACACGTTAGGGTAGGTTCTATTTAATTTATGGAGTAGATGTATGTGCTGTACATTTGGGAAGCTACACCTTTACTTAGTAAAATCACTACACTGTTCCCCCTACATCGTATCTTTGCCATCTTGACTGGTTTCCTTGGAAATTTCAGTATAGGCTTCATGGCGGTCATTTGGAGCAAGAGCATTCTGTACACACAGAGTGAGTCTTCAGGAGTCACAGTTCTCTTAATACCTGATCAAGCAGTTGAGTTAGTCCAGAATGTGAGTCAGGGGCTCACTTTCACGGCTGGGATGGTGAAGCATGATATTGCTGTTAGGTCTACGTGTAGAGCTAGCCTCTTGCCAATGGGAACGTTGATGTGGTGACCAAAGCCCACATTCTTTCTTCTCTGTGTACTCAGTGCTCCAGTAGCAGAATATTTATTTTTGCTTTGTTGTGTTCACGGCTGTCCAGTGGACAAACACCTCTGCTCTCCAGTGAGCTACTAGTTTTCATTTTGGTTGTCTTTGGTTGTCTCTGTTGGTTAGTCGGAGGATTAAAATAAGGAAAGGGCTTCCAGTGTAAGATCCCTTTATTCTCCAGGAAGGAACTACACCTCAGCAGAAGAATCTTCCTCACTTGGCTTCACCTTCCTTAGGTGCAGATGAGGTGCAGCCTGTTGTTGATTGCCAGGTATGCATTGGTGCATTAGATTAGGCCTAAAAATGGAGTATTTGTTACACAACCTACTCATTCAGTTGCATAGATATGGGATAGGGTGTGAAGTAGTGATTTTTCTAGTTGAAAGGTCAACTAAACTTTATGTCATTAAAGAGGAACGTGTGATGGAGAACTGTGGGTATATGTGGATTCTACTTTCAGCCCGACTTGAATGTGAGTTCAGATTCTGCCATTGGTAGCAGGGACTATGAAGGCCCAAAGAAAGATACTTTGTAGACCTCAGTTTCCTTCTTTGTAAAGTAGGGGGTTGCTATGAGGAAGAAAAGAATGACGTACGTGGAGTACCTCATTCACTGTCAACTCCATGTTCAATCCCCTTCTTTTGGAAGATGTTTCTATGGTTTCTTTCCATTTTTGTTCCAATGTTGTCAATCAATATTAATAGATTGGTAAAATAGATTTCTTCATTTTTTTCTTTTCTCCAATTCTCCCCTTCCCACATTCTTTTTTTCTTCCTCAATTAGAAAGATCCAACATTTTCTGACATCTCATGAGACATGAAACCACCTCAAGAACAATCTCTTATCTAATCCAGAATACCAGGAGTCCTCAGAGGGAAATTGGACTCTTCACATCAGAAGCAACATTGTCTTCAACAGATTCCTAAGTCGGGGCAAAGATGAAACTCTAGTGTTAACTTGGACTGACAAAGATCAATTTATATAAATCAGATCTTTACTGCTTTTAGAAGTGAATGCTGGCCAATGCTTTTGTGTAATCTACTTCTTTGGTTGTTCCACTTAAACATAGACTTTTAAAAGGTTTTACATGAGAGGTACATCTTCTGTAATGAAATGTTGATTAAGATTTCTTTGTAAGAAAATATTTAACCTCTTATATAACTGGCTTTCCCTTTCTGTCCATAATTTTCGAAGCTCTTATTTAACGCTTTGAGAATTGTTAGTTAAAATTGGAAGAGCTGACTCACAACTATGCTTCTTTACCAGTTCTTGCTGAAAGAGATTTACAGTGTGTCTACATTTAGATATAGATCCTTTAAATATCTCCCTTAACTTTTTAGGATGAGGAAATATCTTCAATCATAACTGCATAAATGGAGGCAGCATTGTTTTCTGGAAGAACTGGGGGACCTGCCTTATCCATATGTGTGCTATTTTGTGTTACTGAGGGTGAGACACCACTTCTGCTTTTCTGACCATTAATTTTTGTGTTTACCTTTGTTTAGTTTACTAGAGACACTCCACTTGGACAACCTGGCAATAAAAACCATGTTGGAGAAACATGAAAATAGAAATAAATTCAGTTATTGCTTTCTAGCTAGAAAAATCACATTTTATCTGTTCCCTTGACCTATGTGTTCTGAAGGAGGAAGATAGCAAACCAAATTTACTGAATGCCTATTGATGCATCCGTCATCCATCCATCCATCCATCCATCCATCCATCCATCCATCCATCCATCCATCAATTAATTTCTTCAGTAAATATTTTCCCAAAAGATCCCATATACCAAACACTGTTGAGTATGGAGGGATAAATCACACAATTTCTGCCCTTAGGGCAGTAGTCCGCAGCCGCGAGGCACAGGCGGCTCTTGAGCCACAGTTTGCCACTCTGTTGATTATTGAGTTTGCTGACCACTGCCTTAGGGAATGTATAGTTTGTGTACAGATTGGTGGTAGTTTAGACTACATTGTAGGCAGTGGGGGATAAAAGAAGTGGAATGCATTAGAGACCTATTAGATGGAATTTGGCAGGTGTGGTAATTTAATAGAACCGTGAGGTTGAAGATGGGAGAATCAAGGATGCTTCCTCATCCTCTAGCTTGGCTTCTTGGGTAGATGGTGGTGTCATCCACTGAGACAGGAACCAGGAGCAAGTCTGGAGACTATTACAGCCTCAAAATCGCAGGTTAAGTTTGAGGGCATCCAGGTGATTGGAACCTTAGAAAAGAGGCTCAGTTGGAAATGTGAATGGTAATTGGGAAGGCACAAGGTCACAGAAGCAGAGCTAGAAGGGATGGCTGCAGGCCTGAACACAGTGGGGTGCAGTGCATAATGCACAGATACAGGAAGAAATGCTGAGTTTCCCAAGGAGCTTGGGTAAATGAGAATGTGGTATGTCTTCCTAGAATATTGACTATAAAGTTTGGGCCTGTTTCTAATGGTAAATATTTATGTCTTGTTTCTTTTTATTCTTTCCTAAATTTGTTATCTTCACGTTGATGTTGATGGGCAAGATAGTGATTACGATGAGGTTGATCAGTACAAAGTGATTGTGAGTTGGGAGGCTTTCTGAAAATGGTCCACAGGAAAGGTTGACAGTGATTTAAATCCTTTGCCAATTTTGTATTTCTGGAGAGGGAGGGAGGGAATAAGTATCTGGGGTAGAGGATGGGAGACTTCAGGTATATCTGTTTTATTTCCTTTAAAATGGTCTGAAGCAAATATGGGAACATGTTAACATTGCTTAAATCTGGGTTGTTTGTAAAACGGAGAGCTATCATACCATGTTTAGGACTTTTCTGTACATGTGGCCATTTCATAATTAGAAGTTTTAAGAAAGAAAGAAAAATAAGATGGGATGTGCATATGCTGACTATCTATTTAGTTTAGCTCCAGGAATACATGGAAACCAGATGGGTAATAATAACTAGTAATAAATTAATAATAAATAAATGTTCAAAAATAAATAACAAATTTAAAAAAATGGGATTGTCTAGACAGCCAAACACCTATCTGTTTTTGGAAACCTGGCCTTTGGTGGAACAGGGCGCAGAGCAAATTCATTCTCAGTGGGGTCTTTACTTTTCACTCACCTTTTGCTACCAATAGAATTCCTGAGTAATTGGAGTCAGTAGTTTTTTGTTTTTTCTTGGAGTGGTGATCAAAGGTGTTTCCAAATGAGAGCAGGATGCTGCTCCTCAGGGGTCGCAGACAGGAGAAAAGGGTGAGGGGCACTGTGGGTCCGGGAGATAGAAGCTTCCTCCAGGGATTAAAAAAAATCCTTTTGAATGGCTTTATTGTTTATAAGAACAGCTCCTTAATGGAAAAACAAAAAGGCAAGAGCTCTTGTAGCATGCTCTCTGCTTTCCTGTGCTGACCTCATTGCTTATTTGATTTATCAAGTCTTGCTTTGCTCTGTGACCTTTCTTTAACTATTTCTCTAGAGTATCCATTTACTTTATTTAGAAACATAATATTTTTAAAAAGCTGGAGCTAGTCAAAAAATCCTACCTTTTTGATGTGGCCATTTCCCCATCTTTTGAAACCTTAAACTTTCTTAGAGCCACAGTGCTGACTCGCAGTGCCTGGATCTACAGGTCTTTCAGCGCCCTGGCTCTTGCTCCCTGTTGGGTGGGTGGTCCTCACATGGGGGGAGGGGGGTTATGAAGTGGGGAGGATTGGGGTTGGAGGAGGTTGTGGGAGACAGATCTGCTCCTCTCCGGGCCAGTTTATACACAAGTGTCAGAGAACTTGGTGCTGTGTGGTAGAGAAGGGGCTGCAAAAGGCGCTCAGCTCACTGAAGGAGGTGATTGGATTGGGTGGGGGGGGAAGGCTGGTGGAGGGGTGGCCCTGGAGTGAGACCATGGCCTGGTGTGGTTACCCGAAGAGCTGGCAGGGAGGGAATAAAGGTGCCTTGGTGTCGCCTTCTCTTTTAATACAGCTGTGAAATTATTCCTGAGCCTTGCTTTTCCACATTAAACATTCTGAATGTATGATATGCAACCTTTCTAAGAAGTTTTTAAAGGTAACTTTTAAATTAGTTTTTGTTAATTTTACATGTGTCATTTTCCCTTTATCTTGCTTTTTAAAAAACATTTAATGATAAAAAGAGTATAACTATAAAATTTAAAGACCAATTACTGGATGCTAACCAATTTCATCACTTTCACATGTTAGCTATTTAAAATGTTAGCTCATTTTCTTTAGAATGTCCACCTCTCTGTTGTTCTAGGTTTGTGAGTTCTTTTGTAGTTTCTTTATCTTAAAACTCACTGGCTGTCAAAGGTGTACACAGACCTCTTATTTGGAAAATTGCTTCTAGGAATGTGGAACCGATAGAAACTTGGAGATGATAATAACAAACATCTTAAAGGGCAGTTTTATCCCTGTTATTAAAATTTCTTGGCTGGATATTCACTTCTTTTTCTTCTAGAGCAACTTTAAAATCTTGTTATTAAACTGCCTCACCCAAGGAAAGCACAACATCAACAAAAGTAATAATATCTCTGTAAATTGTGATTGGAATTACATTAAATCTATTTATTATTTTGGGGCTAATTAACATTTTTATAAAATACAGTTTGCCTATTGTGAAGTATGGTATTGTTTTCAGTGGAAGTGGAATTGTTGGGGTGCCCTGAGGAAAATAATTTCCTAAGGTCCCCAGGGGGAGGATGGGGTTTCATGGAAATCTTAATTGATCATGTAAAATTAAGGGGGTTCCCCTCCAAGCCATCCTGCCACGGGAAAAGTCCAACCGTTATCTTCAGCAGGGCCAGAACAGAATTTCTGTTCTGTATTGAAGTCCAGTCCAGCTCCAGCCCAGCATCTGGCTAGCTTGGCCTGTGTTCTCAGTTGCGGTCCATGGCCATGCGGCTGCTTCAGACCACATGGCTGTGGAGGGAGAACAAGCACATGCACGGGTGAGTTCGGGTCATGGGACTAGAATGAGCAAGGGAGCCTGAGAGCGAATAAGAACAGGAGAGAGCAAGAAGAGGGAACTCTTCGGATATTTTAATTTTCCAAGATTTCATGCCCTTGTAGCTAACAGGTGTCCCCCCCGCCCCCCCCCCCCCCCCCCCCCAGCTGGACTGACAGGCAAGCACTTCCCCTGAGGCACCCTGACTTGGCTGTGTGTGCCTCCCTCTCTCCCTTTATAAGTCCCTTCCCCCAGTAGTCTGCAGGGAATGGACCAGTGGTTCCCTGGGGAGCGTGAAGCTGTAGCTTCCTGGTGAAGCTGCATGGGTGACCATGCTTACAATGTCTGGCCTCCTCTTTGCTCTTTTTCTATTATTAATATTAGTAAACTCGCTATTCACAATGGTTAGAGTATTAAATGGTCAGATGGGATTTGATTGTGATTGTCAGAAAGCTTTTTATTTTTAATGCCTTCATATCTGTGGCATGTATTTCTTGTGTATTTATTCTTAGAATGTTTGCTTGAATTAAGAGTGTCCCTTTGCAGTTTAATTGGAATACAGAGTGGAATGGAAGTGGACATGAGGACTTGGCAGCCAGCTGGCCTGGTTTTCATACTGGCTTTGTCATTTGCTACCAGTGTGATTTTGGGCAAGATGTGTAATCCTTCTGAGTATCTGTTTTCTCTCTTATAAAATGCAGGTAGTAATGCTATCTACTTTTTAGGGTTATTGTGAAAATTAAGTGAGCTAATGTGTTAAGGACTTAACACCATTTTTGGAAGTTAATATGTGTTTAAAATATCTCTTTTTATTAACTAGTAATTTGTGATACATAGAATATTGATTTCTGGATATTTATTTTCAATTTTATGGCTCTATTAAATATTATATTTGTTTTAATAATTTTTGTAACATCTAAATTGGACTATAATACTATATGCCAATAATATTTTCTTTCCCTCCCAATTGCTATATACTTGATTTCCATGTTCTATCACAACAAACTGCCTTCAAATTCCTAGATAATAGTGATTAATTCTGATGATAACCATATTGACTGTTACTTTAATAATTTTATTATTTTTATCATGTTAAGGAACTATCTTCTGTGGTTGGTACTTTTTCTTTAATAAAAAATGTGTGTTGATTTTTATTGGATAACTTTTCACAATTTTTTGTTTTTGTGATCTATGACTTTTCTCCCTTGACCTATCGATGATCTTTATGTGTTTTCTATATATCTTTTTTCTTTAAATTTAGAATACTTAAACTAATCTTCCCAGTGCCCTCTGCCTCTGGCAACCACCCATTTGTTCTCTATCTATGATCTTGGCTTGTTTTTAGATTCTACATATAAGCTAGATAGGACACGAGGTTTTTTTACTTTCTCTGTCTGACTTATTTCACTTAGCATAATGCCTTAGAGATTCATTCATATTATCACAAATGACAATTCTCATTCTTTTTTATGGCTGAATAATATTCCATTATATATATTTCTTTACCCATTATCCATAGATGGACACTTAGGTTGTTTTCATGTCTTGGCTATTGTAAATAATGCTGCAATGAACATGGGGTACATAAAACTTTTTAAGTTAGTGTTCTCATTTTCTTTTGATAAATAACCACAGTTCCACAACTGGAATTGATGAATCATATGGTAGTTCTGTTTTTAATTTTTTCGGGAAAACCATATGGTTTTCCATAGTGGCTGCGCCAATTTATATTCTTACCAACAGTACACGAGGGTTTCCTTTTCTCTACATTCTTGCCAGCACTTGTTAGTTCTTGTCTTTTTGATAACAGTCATTCTAATGAGTGTGAAGTGACAACTCATTGGAGGTTTGATTTGTATTATCCCACTGGTTGAGCACATTTTCATGTACCTATTAGCCATCTGTGTGTCTTCTTCGGAAAAGTGTATTTTTACTTTCCTCTGCCTAATTTTTAATCAGAGTGTTTGTTTTTTTGCTATTGAGTTGTATGAATTCTTTCTATATTTCAAAAATTCATCCTTTATCAAACATATGATTTGCAAATATTTTCTCCATTTGGTGGGTTACCTTTTCGTTTTGTTGGTGGTTGCCTTCACTGTGCAGTAGCATTTTGGCTTTTTAGAAGCTTGATGCAGTTCATTGATTGTAGTTGACTTATTTTTGCTTTTGGTGTCAGATTAAAAAAACCATTTCCAAGACTTTTGTTAAGGAGCTTACCACTTGTGTTTTCTTATAAGGATTTTATGGTTTCAGGTCTTAAGTTCAAGTCTTTAATCCACTTTGAGCTAATTTTGTGAATACTGTAAGATAAGGGTCAAGCTTCATTCTTTTGCATGTGGTTCTCCACATATAAATGTTCCCAACACCATTTATTGAAGACTTTTCTTTCTCCAGCGTATGTTCTTAGGTACTTTGTCATAACATGACATTACCTTAGCAATGGCCAAGGACATTTAAAGTATCCTTTCCCCTGTAAATCAAGAGCTTCATTGTTTTTTCTGTAACTGTTTGAGGACCTGCCTTGTAGCAGGCCCTGTGCTGGCCACGAGGGATGCTAATCGGGATGGAAAGGACAGAGTTTAAAAAATTCAAACTTGGGTTGGGCAACCTTTACAACCAATATAATGGTGGAGAATGCTATTGGGAGACAAAAGAGAAAATGATCAGTTATTTCATGGGAAGGTATTGTCAGAGGTGCTAAGATTTGACTTTTGTTTCAGATACAGGCTTCTGTAGCATTAAGTCCTGGTTCTGATGTGCCAACTCAATTTAAGGTAGAATTTCATACTCACGTGGCTGATGATATGGTCGGGCTTGTTTGATTATTTGCTTAACACAAGATGACAGTGAGGCTAAATGCTTAGTCCCTGCTCCAGTTAGATTTTGCCAGGAGCACACCAGCCAGCTGTCACCGAAATGGCTGCCATCATCCAAAGAGGAGCCAAGCTCAGTGCACCCTAACGGCAGGGAGAAGTCAAGTGCTCCAGGGTGTGTATGTAGAGATGGTCAACCTAAGAAAGCATGCCTCAAATTCTGTACCTGAGTATTTTTTTTTTTAAATTACAATCTTTCATCCTGGACATGAATCGCCCCTGTTGTGGCTGAAGAGCACCACTGCTTGGTCAAAAAAACCGTGCACTTGTGCCCCTGTGGCAACACATCTGTATCCGCACCAGATCGTGCAAGACAAGCTGAAGTGCATTTGGGTGGCTGCAGAATGGCATGAATAAAGCATTGTGCTTCCCTAGTGCTGCAAGACAGGAGCTCATGTGTAGCATCTGAGAAGTACACAGAAAATAACTGAGCATCCTGCTGTAATGATTAGAAAAAGATGGCTTCACGTGTGGGGTTCAAATTACCACTTGAAAGGCTTCTGAGCATGTTTCTGAATCATCTCTGAGTGGCTGCCAGAAAAGGATGCGGGAGAACATGTATGAGTAATATGGAGTGAGAAAGCAGCCAGAGAGATGGAAGCAGTTCTACATTACTTCCCCTGAGTCTGAAAAAAAAAGGCTGAATTACAACTAGAATACCACTTGTAGGTTTGAAAATGTGTGGATCCTGATAGCATCAGGAAAACATGGACTGAAGTTCCTCTCAAGATCATCACTACCACATCAGGAGGGCTCTGAGGCCAGGCACTAGAGTGAAAAAGCTATGAGTCCAGGCAGAAGAGGGGACCCACGGGACTGGGCAGCTGCCCGGAGTGAAGTCCTTCCCAGCCTGAGGACCTGCATGCCTGGGTGGATGGGGCCAGAGTCCCCCTTGCAGCATAGTGTGCATTGCAGGTTCCATTTCCTGGGATATAGCCTCTGAGGCAGAGTTTAGTGTGCGGATGTTTATTGGAGTTCTCTTGAGATGGGCACTTGTAGAAAGGATCAGTGGGTGCAGGAAGATGTTGAGATGCGATGCAGGCCCAACACCAGTTTCAGCCAACCCACAGAGAGCTCTGCAACTAGTAGGGACTGTTAAGAGTTGTCCTGATTTGGACTGAGGTGGCCAGACCTGCATACTGTGAGAATAAACAAGTCATTTTTCTGTCAAAGAACAGTTTAGACATCTGCCATTTTGGACTGTGTGAATTGGCAGCCACCATGTTGGCCTCATGGCTTGCAGCTCCCTTGGGGGCTGCCATCTTGAAACACCAAAGGCCAACCCCTTTCTTTGAATTAGCCAATTGCGAAAGATTGTGCACCTGAGATTCTATCAAGAGCAAAGGACAGGTCATGTGCATAGGATTATAAAGCCAAGCAGACTGCCTGCTTGGTGTATACGTGCTTCCAGACCATGTGTGTGCACCCTTCTACATAGAAGTAAATATGTTTGCCTTGCTGCCAGGCTCCCATGTGTTTTGTATTCTACCAGAACTCCTGACTTGGGGGGCTTGCCTTATTTCTAACAATACCCCCATGTAGATCAGTTATCAGGTGAATGCTTTCCAAGAACAAGGGTGACCTTGAGGAAGGCAGTTCTGTACAGTCAGGCAGTTGCTGGCAGGTGTGAGTTGAAGGGAATCGGCTGAGAGCAGCTGAAGCAGCAGGTTGTTCTTTGAAGTGAGGTCTGGGTTGAACATTTGGATGTACACCACAATACTTGGGGTGTATCTCCAAGATGTATACAAACTTTGAATAATTAAATCTGAAAAGAAAGAATCATCAATTGAACTATTGGGGGTAAAGTATGTATACTTTTTTTGGGACACCCTGTATATCATATGGCTATGTTTGTTTTGTGTTTGTTCATTCATTCATGGAAGCAATCATCAGTCACAGTGTTCATTGTCCACTTGATAAAACCAGGCACTTCACTCTTCTAGGTCCCAAAGGTAGAGCACTACACAGACTAGGTTCCTGCCATGAGGAGCAGGCTTGCCTTCCAGTTGGGAGATAGTTGGGAAACAAGGGGACCTAATGGGATAGGTGCTCGGATGGTCATAAAAGGACTGAGAGGGTGAGTCACTGAGGAGCTGTGACAGACCAGAAGGCACGTCCATGGGAAGATGTGGGAAGAACATTGCAGACTGAGGGGATAGCAGAGCAGAGGCTTGTAGGGGGCATAGGCATGGTGTATTCCAGAGAAGACACAGATTGGCAAGAACATGGGGAAGCAGAATGAGATGAGGTCAAGGCAAGTCATTTAGATTTTCTTCTGAGTCTGCCAGGAGTTATTGGAGGGTTTGGAAATAGGAGGGGGCTTTTCTAGAGAGCACACTTAGCACATGCCTGTCCTATTTTAGGTGTTTCAGATGAGTAAGCCATATAATTCTCACAGCAGCCTTATTAAGTAGGAACTGCTGTTATCCCCTTTTGCTGATGAGGAAACTGAGCACAGAGGTTAAATGACTTGTCTAAGGCCATATGGCTGGTAAGTGGCAGAACCGGGGACCCAATCTGGGGAGGTCAGGCTTACGATTTTGTGCTCCTGACCTCTTTGTTCTGTAAAGATCACCTGGTTATTATGAAGGGTAAGAGTGTATTTAGGAGGCCATTTAGAAGCCTGTTGCAGGCATTGTCACTGTGGAGATGGATAGAAATGGCTACATTCAGCCTGTGGTGTGGACATGCCGTTGGACCTGGGTATGGGAGGAAAGAGGAATCTGAGATGACACTTGAGTTTGACTTGAGCCAATTTATAAGTTATGTATGCGTATGAAAGGGGGTGCCCATACATGTTCTGTATTTTGGGGTTATGAAGGGTTGGGAGAAGTCTGGGCTGTCACAGATCTGTTAGTGACCTGGAAGGAAAAGTAAACTAACTTACATGGATTCCTGTCAGGAACCCTTTCTTCCCTGCTGTCCCCGGAAATCATGTACTGTTCAAAGCTTGCTTGTTGTAAGCCCTTGTTATGGGACTGGTTAGCACCACTAGTATGGTGATGCTTAAGCTTGAAGGGATGATTAACAGCTAATATTTAATAAGGATTTTGGGGGGGATTCTGTAAAAGAAATTCTTTTACCAGGGATTGAACTTAGTGTATTGGGAAGATGCCTTACTCTCGATTCCAATAATTATAGGCTGTTATTATTCCTGTGATTAAGTCCTAACCAACTGAGCTACCTGGCCAGGGGCTTTCTTTTCTGCTTTTACTAAGCACATTTAAGTCAATGCAAGAGAACTTGCACCAGCTCATACAAACCGTATCTCCTCACTTCTATTATCAGAGTTATCTAAAGCCACATCCTCCAGATATCCTATGGGTCCAGTTCTTATCCTCTCCAACCATAAGGCCCATAGATATCCCTTTTTTTCTTTTAAATCATCTATTTTGTTTTTGTGCTGGATGATGTTACCAGTATATAAGCATTAATCCTCTTAAAAGAAAGAAACAAGCTCCTTGATCCTACTCACCTTCATCAATGACTACCTCCCCAACCCCTCAAGTATTTGCAGCAAATCTTCAAGGAGTTGTTTATATTCACTGTCTCCACCTTCTCTTCAGCCATTCCCTTTCACACCCATTCTGGCTTTTTTCTGATCTCTTGCTCTATGGAAACTGCTCTGTCAAGGCCATCATTGATTTCATGTGTGTAAAGCCAATGGCCAGTTTTCAATCCTCATCATACTTGGCCCTTCAGCAGCATTTGACCCAGCTCTTCCCTCTCTCCTCCTCAGTTTACCTTCTTTATTTGACATCCAGCTTATCTTTCTGCCCACTTTCTGCTTTCTGTGCACTGCTTACCCATGTCCTTTGCTGGCTTCTCTTTCTCCAATGTTTTAATGTTGGGGTACCCCAGAGTTCAGGATCTTCCTCTCTATCTCTGCTCATTCCTTCGGTGATAACAAATTGAAAAACATTGATTTCTTGATTTGCTTGTAGCTATCAGATTTGTTCTTTTGGCCTGGACCTTGTATATTCAACTACGTAGATGTTCTGTTGCATTATACTAGTACTAGAGACACGGTGCACGAAATTTGTGCATGGGGTGTGAGGGGGTAGGAACCCTCAGCCTGCCTGGGCCCTCTCGCAGTCTGGGAGTCCTAAGGGGATGTCCAACTGAGTATGTTCATCAGCCCTAGGGGGATGTCCAGTTGGACATCCTTAGCACTGCTGCGGAGGCGAGAGAGGCTCCTGCCACTGCTGCTGCACTCGCCAGCTTCTGGCTGAGTGGCGCTCTCCCTGTGGGAATGCACTGACCACCAGGGGGCAGCTCCTGCATTGAGCATCTACCCCCTGGTGTTCAGTGAACCACCGGTTATCCTGTTGTTTGGTTGATTTGCATATTAGCCTTTTATTATATAGGATAACAGATATCATCCTAAATATGTCATTGAAGAACTGAGCAGATTCCCAACCCTTTCCAATCTGCTCATCCCACCTTTTTTGTTCAACATCTTGGACACATGTCAGCTCTATCTTCCTAAACCTTGGCTCCTCCCCTCCCCCCTCCCCCCCCACTGTCTTCCTAAGAGCCACCTTCAACTCCTCCTAGGATTTCACCAATAGCTGCCTGCCTTCTGCCTGGATCTTAACTTCCTTACTATCTCTGTCAAACATGGAGCCAGAGTGAGCCTTTAAAATGAAGATTAGATTGTGTCTAATCTTCTGCTTCGAACTCACCATTTCACTTGGACCCAAATCCAGAGCCCTGCATGCTCCCCCCCCCCCCCATTTCCTCTGTTTAAACCACACTCTGCTTTGGGCTGTTTTCCAAATACACCAGGAAACCCCTTGCCTTGAGGCCTCTTGTTGTAGCTGTTCATTCTCTCTCTCTATCTCTTCTAACTCCCTTATCTCCTTCAATCCTGTGCCCTAATGTCAGTTTTTCAGTGAGATCCACCAGTATCACCTTATTGCCTCCCACCTTCCCCCTCTCTCCCTATTGCCTGTCTCCACTTACATCACCCCACTTTTTATTTTTTCATAGCTCTTGCTACCCTCTAACAGATGTTGCCTGTTTCCTCTGCTGATGGGGATTTGTGTCTATTTTCTTGCCTGGTATAGTATCCCAAGTGCCTGAAACCGGGTCTAGTTACTAATTTCTAGTACATAGTAAGAGCTTAATACATACTTGTTGAATGAATGAAGGGGCCCATCTGATTGCTAAAGGAATAGCTCTCCTTTCTTCTTGAGAGGGGATATGAGTTCTTTGGAGATCAAAGGCAAGGTCTTTTTGTTGCATTGTTTTACCTTAGGTGGTGAGAGCAGGCTGACTTTTCAAACACACATATTCCAGGATGCTCAGTACCTGACTTCTGCAGTGCTGGTCACTGCCAAAGGGACTTGCACATGTAACTGTAGAACTAAGCACCTGAATCTTAGTTGCCTGCAGTTTGACTACTTACTGGAAATTCGGGTCCCCCCAGAGGCTCCCTGTGTGACAAATAGAGTTAATTTTTAAAACTTTATCAGTGCTTTGGATAATGCACATTTTTGCCCTGTCTCCTGCAACTTTCTGTTCCAAAGGAGAGAAGTTATGTGAGGGGTTTCTGGTCCTCTGTGACATTTGCATCATCTCAGTTGGGACCGAGCGGGGTGCTCATTGTCTGTATAATTTCTTTTAAAAAAACTTACATTTTTATTTATTTCAGAAAGAGAAAGGGGGAGGGAGAAAGGGATAGAAACATCAATGATGAGAGAGAATCATTGACCGGCTATACTTCCTGCATGCCCCCCGCTGGGGTTCGAGCCCACAACCCAGACATGAGCCTTAACCGAGAATTGAATCCTGACCTCCTGGTTCATGGGTCGATGCTCAACCACTGAACAACACCGAGGGGCTAATATCTTAAATTGTACTAATTTGATTTCTTAATTGCACAGCCCTTGAAATTTGTTTAAGCCCTGATTTGATTATGTGTCCAGTTCTGCCGGACAGACTTTGAGCTCCATGAAGGCAATGCTGTGTTGTAACTGTCTTGATGCACTGACATCACACGTAGAAGGATTTAATGGATATTTACAACAATGTGAGTGATGTTGCTTAAAGCGGAACCTCATCAGAAGTTATGCATTAGGCGGATTAACACAGTTCTGGAGAGGGATGGTGGTGATGATGACACAACAATACGCATGACCTTAATACCACCGAACTGTACCCTTAAGAGTGGTTTAGGACCATAATATTGTGTTATGTGTAGTTTACCACAATAAAGCATTTGGGGAATGAAACTCATGCATTAGGTATCCCACCAAATATGACACTAGCATCGTTTTACTGGACTAGCCAGAAGCCGGGAGGCATGGAGATTGTTACTGAGGCACATGGAATTGTGTCAGTTTTGAGCTATTAAAATGCCCCTTGTCTGTGCTGTCCATCTATGTTTATAATTATGATTCACTCTGCAGTTTGTCTTCAGTCCCCTGTTCCTTTGATAAACGGATAATTAGTGATCACTTTTCCATCAAACCTAATATTTTACATTTCTACATTTTGAAGTCATAGAAAAGTAGAAGGAGAGCTCAGGATCAAAGGCTTGGGTCCTGGAGTCAGACTGGGTTCGTGTCTAGCGCTGCTACGTACTGCCTGTGTTCTTGGCCTTTTTGTGCTTCAGTTTCCTTACCTGCAGAGGAGATGATAATGCCTCATTCATCCCCTCCGCGTCCCATTATTTGGCCTTTCAGTCTTACTGTCCTTGGTTTCTAAAGACACTCATGAAGAAATCTTCCTCTTTGTTTCAAGTCACATTCATCTTTATGTTTTTGTGCTTTGAATGTTCAAGATATCTCTGTCTCTTCTCCCAGAGCTGATATCCCTGGATATATCCCATTATTCAGCTTAAGGGTCCCCTGAGGCCTTTGCTGACCTCTAGCCACCTCCACTCACCCCCACTAGAATATGAACTTTTTAACAGGTGTCTGTAAGCTTCCAGAGGGAAGGACTGGGACTGGCCTATGGGCACCTGGCACAGTGCCCTGTGTACAATAAATAGCCGATGATCAGTAAGTAGGTGAATCAGGCAGCAAAGAAAGCATAAATGGAATTCTTGTCCCCATGAGAAATTCAGTATGATTCAGGTTTGGCTCATCTCAGTATGGGCTCCAGTCAAACAGCTTGGCTGTTGACTTGAAATTTGGAGAAAGATTTCATAGGTGCCGAGGAGATAGGATCAAGCCTTCTTGCCTATGTTCCCAGCCTTCTTCAGGCAGGGGAACCAGGAGCTGGACTGCAAGCAGGATGCAGTGATCAATAATCCTGCACCCTAGTCCAAAGGAGCATGGCGCAACCAAGTGAAGATTTGGGAAATAGTTCCTTGGAGGTATTTCTCACTGAATTCAGTTTTGGACCGTTTATTTTTATCAGTAGCTTAAGGCTGAAGAAGTAGGTTGTCTTAGACACGTGAGGAAGCAGACTTTTCCCAGTTGGGTTCAGATGGGGGCAGGGGGTCTGCTACTTATACACTTGATAGCTTGTACTGCTTTGGGCAGTTTTTTTTTTGCATGAGTTCATGCCTTATTCTATTTCTTCTGATTGAACGAGGAGCCAAGCTGGGCCAAGTACCTGGAGAGAGAGAGAGAACATTGAATATATACCTGTGTGTTTGTGAAGGGTAGAGGAGAAACGATGTTCTTAGGATTCTTGGCTCCATGCACTGGTTTAGATCCTGGATGAGGGTAGAGAAGTTTTAGAAACCTGAGCTGACATCTGTTTTCATGAAGGAGTATTTTGTGATCCATAGGCCTAAACAGGATTTGTCAAGACCTAGGGGCCAAGTAGTGTGCAAAATATGGAAGTGGTCCCTGTACTTGAGCTGGGAACCAGCTCCCTCTGGCACCAGATGAATCTTGGAGGATATCTTTGGTCAGCACCAACATATGTGGGGTATAAGTAAGGAGGTTTGAGAAAATGTTAAATCCAGTTGAAATAGGATTTCATGATGAATGATCATGTTGGCCAGTGGTCGGCAAACTCTTTAGTCAACAGAGCCAAATATCAACAGTACAACGATTGAAATTTCTCTTGAGAACTGAAAACCAACTTCTGCGCATGGGCCACGAAGTTTCAATTGCGCTGTACATGTGCGCCTGCATGTGGTATTTTGTGGAAGAGCCACACTCAAGGGGCCAAAAAGCTGCATGTGGCTCATGAGCCACAGTTTGCTGACCACTGTTGTTGGCTAATCTTTGTGACCATTCTCCTCCATTATTCTGTTGTGACCTGGAGTTCAGCTGGCAAGTTCAGAGCTGTCAAAGTAAGAAGATGCTTCTGGGCCTGTACTGTCCAGGATAGAGGAGGTGTGCATGGAATTTAGACCTGGATCTTGTCTGACCCTGCTGTCGTGACCTTGGGAGACTCTCTTACCCTCTCTAACCTTTGCTTTTCTCATGGGCAAAATGGGAACAATAAGATTGTGGTGAGGATTTACGGAAACGAAAAATGTGAAGGGTTTGCATAGTGACACTTGATAGCTATTGGTGTTGCTGTTAATACTATTAGTTATCCCAGTATGCAATTTAGAATCCACTTACTCCTATGGAGCAGTTTGCTTTTCTGTATAAGTTTGTGTAAGGTAACTCATTTCCTGCTCACCAAAGTTTTAGGGAAGCTGCTGTCACCTCCATTTTTCAAAATGAAGAAACTGAGGCCCAAAGGGGTCCAGTTTGTTTCCTCAGCTCCCATAGCTGGATTGAGGTGTGGAAGGTGAGCATTTGGGGGAATTGGTGCAGGGCATTGCATTTATGCGAGCATCACTAGTAAATGGTAGCATTTAGAAACATTTACCACTCAGTTGGTCACAGCACACAGGTGCATGTAATGTCACATATATGGTGTGTTTTTGATCAGCTGGTCTCAGGTCTCTCTAGGAGCTTAATGGACTCAAAAAAATGGCATGGGGTGCAACTCTAAGGTAGGAGGCTGAACTTAATATAAATCAGTCAGGAAAGATGATCCCACATCTGTGCAGACATACTGTATGTCAGCATGGGGCGAGCGGTTCTACTGAGCGTTAACATCTATAGAACACTTCTCATGTGTGCCCCTTAATCCTCACGGCAAGCCCACTGCCCCTGCCGCAGCTCACAGATGAGGAAGCAGCGCTGGGGGTTCAGGGACTCTGTGCGGAGTGTAGCGAGGGGCCAGGCCTTGAACCCTTGCAGCCAGACTCCACGCCCGTGCTGTCACCCTCTGTGCGGCCCTGGGGGGCGGCTGATGAACACAGTTCATCAAAAACGAGCTGTGAACCCACAGATGAAAGAAGAGGTCTGTGAAACACGGGAAGGCTCTTTTGTGAACCAGAATGTACTTAAATTGTTTTCTCTGTGTGTCAGCAAAGAGCCGCCATGAACTAACTCCCGGGTCGTCTGGCAGGGGCTGATTTAGGGGGATTTGCTCAACTCCACCAGCTGGTTAGCAACAGAGAGCTTTTAACGTTTCAGGGGGAGGAAATGAATAAGCAGGTGTTGGGGACGAAGCCAGCCAAGTCTGTGGGATTGGCTGAAAGGGGAATTCTGGGGAAAGAAGTTTTGACAGACAGTGCAGACATCTCTAGACCCAATTATGAACCTGAGTTCCCTGTAAACAAAACTCAGGAAATCAGATTTGTTGGTCAGTTTCCCATTTCTCACAGATAAGACTTGTCAAAGAAATCTTTATTTGTATTATTTGCAGATAAGGGAGGTTACCTGGTTTAGGTGGAATAAGTCAGATGGAAAAGAAAAAAAGTTGCCCAGATATTATCAGGTGATAGGCATCCTTCATTGATTTTAAATGTCTAAAATTGTCATATGGAATTTTTGAACAGTCAGAAATGTTTATATTTTATATTATATTGTAACTATTAATGCCACATACATATTAGTGAGTCTTTTATTCCATAAAATATATGAAACCATACTACGCTTAACATTTTTGTTTGTTTACTCAAATACCATCGGGAACCTGCTTTACATTGCCTTTTTGTCATTTGGGAGAAATAGAGAATTGGGGCATTTTTGAAGAATTGCCAGAGTAAGGCAAGATTTCTATAATCCCTCAGCAAAAGCCAAGTGGCCATGGTCAAGTGTGTGTCGATTCTTTCACGACTGAAAATACAAAATTGGGAGAACCGAGATGGACAAGCGCTGCTTTTTCTCTCAGGTTCTACAGAGTCACTCTTGTTCTCATCTCCCCGAGTCAGTCTACCTGGGCATGATGAACACAGCCCCTTCCTGAGAGTCACTGGCTAGATTTTGGTTGATCATGCTACTTTAAGGATTTCCTGAGGGTTCTCTGCTCTGGGGATCAGCGACTCGGAAATCCCACTGTGCTCCTGAGAGGAGCCTGGCTTGCCATGCTTTGTCAGTCTTATGGCAGGCCCAACTTGGAATGCAAATGATTCGGAAAGGGAGGGAGAACCAGGAGCAAAAGGTTGGAGAATATTGTGATATTTACTTCTAAATCAGAATGAATGGACAGCTTTCTACAAAAGGGCAAATAGACTGGCAAGTTATCATCCAGCTCCGTGTGGGACACTCAGCCATTCATGCTGCTCGATTTATTGTAGAGACTGAAAAAAAAACATGAATGCAATTTTTAAACTCCCTTTTCAGAAATTCGAGCCAGACTCTGGCCTTAGCAGTAGTTAACATTGCTTGGGATGGGAGGGAAGACCAGACAGAAAAGCTCTCAGCCTGTGTTAGGCCAGTGGTCAGCAGGCTGCGGCTCTGTTGACTAATGAGTTTGCCGACCACTGTGTTAAGCTTTTCGGCTGATTCCTTAAGGAGACTGCTCACCTGTGCATCTCTGGACATCAGTCTGGTGTTCCTGAAAGTTCCACCTCCCCAGAGGAGAGGCCCCAGGCATTTCACCCGCACCTACAGGGCCGCCACCTGCTGCAGGATGCAAAATGAAAATGCACCTGTTGTCTTGGCGGCTTGACTTGCAGAGAGACTCACCAGTGGCTGACAGCGGTGTACCCTCCAGAGTGTGAGGCGTAGCTGGGCTCACTGCAGGGCTGGAGGGCTGGACTCCTGGGTCAGTCGTCTCGCTCTGACTGCGGTTTCCTAGCTATGGGATTCTGAATGCGATGCTTTACCTCTCTGAGCCTCTGCTTCCATGGCTTTAAAATGTGAAATAATCTTCATAGTTCACAAGGTTGCTGCACGGTGAAGGCGAAGCTCTTGCAGTGGCCTCTTAAAGACAAGGTTTTGTGTGTGTGTGTGTGTGTGTGTGAGAGAGAGAGAGAGAGAGAGAGAGAGAGAGAGAGAGAGAGAGAGAGCGAGCGAGCGCAAGCTGGTCATTGCTGCAGAGAAGAGAAACAAATGAATCCTCACAAGTTCTATTTTGTCTGGGGAATTAGGGTTAAACTGGGGGTGAACTCACAGAATATCTCTAACCTCCTTCCCATACCCATGGGGATTCAGAAAGAAAAAGAAAATACTCAAGCAAATACTTGATTGTGGAAATTTCGTGGAGAGTTCTGGCATCTCCTTTATTTACCGCTAACTCATGTTTAAAAAAAAAACAAGATATTTTTAAAGAGCCTATATGTTCTATATACTACTTAAGCATGAAAAAGCTCTGAAAAGCCACATTTATTTCCAAATTAAACCATTTTAAGACTTTTTTTAATTTTAGAGAAACATCAGAAAATGCAGTCAATAGGAGAAAATAAAATATACTCATCATAATAGACTTCCCAGAGATAAGCACTACTGCTAAAATTTTGGCATATGTTTTCTCCCCTCTCTGTCCCAGCCCTTCTCTCTGCTTTGTGGATATTATTAATCTCCCATTATTGGTCATTTACGAGCTTTGCCCTTTCTATTATAAGTAATGTTTCAGTGAATATCCTTATAACAAAGTCTTTGCATGGAACCTAAATTCCTTCTTTGGAAATGTACCCAGCAATGGGAGTGTTGGGTAAATTAGTATATACATATAAGACCTATCTCATACAGGTCACCAAGCTGGTATACAGATTTGTGAGTACACAAAATGTAGTACTTTACTCTGCTGATCAGATTGTATTTTCCTTTACTGAGCCTTTGCCAACACCCGCTTGATGACTTCATATCAAGGCAAACAACAACAACAAAACCCCTCCAAAATACTCAGTATATATAATATTTCGATTTTCACTTCTTTCACTCTATAATGAAATAAAAACTAGTTTTCATTTTCTTCTGGCACAATATTAAATTTCTTCTACAGTGAATTGCCTGTTGATGCCCCATTACCCCTATCTTGGGAATCTTTTTGTTATAGAGTAGCATTTTGTTACGTACTGCAAGTATTTAAATAGATTTGTATTTAACCTGAAATACACAGCTGTAAGTTTCCCGTTTAAGAAAGATAATAGCACTTGTGAATGGGAGTACAAGAGACAAATCTGAAGAAGTTGACCTTGAGCAACCGTCTGGAAGCTTTTAGAACTGACACCACATTTTACTGAAGGAAATATGCGTGCAGGAAAGTGCACATATCATAAATTGTACACTTCCATGAGTTTCATGAACCAAACATATTTATGAAATAAGCATTAAGCTCCAGAAACACATTATCACTAACAGTTTCAAAGCCACTCTCACCCCCATCTTTCCCTAGGCAAAGTTACCAAAATAGGTTAGTTGTGGCTGTTTTTGTTCTTTATAAATCTGTTCTCCTTTTGTATCTGGCAGCTTCTCTTTTTCTCTACTTCCTGCTTAAAAGATTCACCTACATTTTGTGTAGTTATAAGCATTCATTCTCCTTGCTATGTGATATTCCACTGTATGAATATGCCACAATTTATGGTAGATATTTGTAGTTTCAAATTTTGGGTTGCAAATAGTACTGCTATCAGGTACCCCTGTTTTGGAGAATAGGACTGACATTTTAGCAAAAGTTCATGTGCCCACAATCTCCTTCTGACCTCTCTCCCTACATCTCTTGAGCCAAGTGAAACGCAGCGAGGGCCAGCAGGGCAGTGCAGTGCTTGTGTTTTGTCTTTTCTTGGTTTTATCTTTAGTAAGGTTGAAAGTAATGAAGTTCTCTAAGGGTTTGAGTACTGATTCAGGCCGCACTGTCACATGAAGAATTGTATTTTACATTATATTTTCTTCTCTATCAGTGCTTGATTCATCCTAGTAAATTGAAGGTTCAGATTCTCTTAAGAGGAGTTTATTAACTTAGTGGTTATACAAGGAGCCCTCTTAGGTTTACTAGATTAATGAAAACCACATCTTTGGACTAAGGAATTGGATTAAGGCCATGTGTGTACATGAGTTAATGTTGAGCGATGTATCAAATCTGGATCACACTGCTGTATGATCTTTTGGTAGAATTAAATAAAAGGCATTAAAATTATAGCTGCCTTTTACCAGCTTTATGTCTAATTCCTCCATTCCCCCTCCCCCCCAAGATTCTTTGGTTGACATGAGTTTTGAAGTTCTACCCCATTCACTTATCAGCCTGTGGCAAATGCAGTCCTCACCAGAGTGAAGATGAAAGGCTGAGAGTTTAAAAAAAATCCACCTGCAACATAAAAATGCTCTACCTGTGAAGAATTGGCAGGGTTACTATTTTCTCTTTCTCTCTCTTCATCTCTTCTCTCCCTCCCTACCTCTTTCTGCCTGATAATCTCTATTCCCCTCCCCTATATGTGTAGGGACAAGGCTAAATTCTTACAGCTGTATTCTTTAATCCAACAAGTGTGTATATATCTTTTAAAACTCACTAATACTTTCCCAAGCACATCTAACCTGATAGTTCATAGGATCAAGGAAGGCCAGATATTTGCTGATACATTTCCATTTTTATCATATTTCTGTAAACTGTGGATCATTTTATACTTTACTAAAAAAATAGGCTAAATATTTATCTCCACAACAACTTCCATGAGGTGAGTATTGAATGCATGAAAAGTGTTAACCTATTTGAACAGAGGAAACACTGATGCTGGGAGAGAGGAAGTCTGTGGTGTAGTAGTTCCTGTCCATTTTCCTTGCCCTTTATCTGTTTGCTTATTCTCATTCTCATTGCTTTATTGTCCTTAGTATTTTATCTGCCATTAAAGGATACCAGCCTTAAGTTTATAAATAGGAGGATAGTGTTCTCAATCGATAGTTTAGCAATAGTGAATGGGGGCATAAAGAACCAGAGCACACCTGTTCCAAAATGCTGCCATAAGTGACTCCCTCTGTCCTCTCTTCATTCTCCCTCACCTGTTTGGAGCTGTGCTTTCTTTCTGGCATCTTGTTTCTTGGGGTCCCATTTCCAGGCTCTCCAGAGGCACCCCCATATCCTCTCCTCTGGGGCTTGATCCTGATCAGATAGATGCTGTTGCTGCTACTGTTGCTAACTGAAAACAGGAGAGGCAGGAAACTTGCCCTGTCACTATCAGCCAGTACCTGCAAGTCTCACCCCTTTCATTCAATTACTCAGTCATCCATACACTAATTCTCTAGTGCCAGTGGTATGTAGGCACAGAGATGCCACAGCTAACAAGATTCATGTGTGAGGAATGCTCTGGCAGATATCGGGTGGGACTGGGGCAACCTCAGAGGATGGGAGAGAAGAGGCTGAGGGTGGTTCTCTCGCTCAGGCTTTATTCAGGACAGGCAGTTGGCGTTAGCCTTGTAGGCAGCTGGCCTTCGGGAACTAAGAAGTGATATGTGCTTCTAGAAGATTTTTAGGCAGTGGAGTGAGGAACACCAGAACTTTCAACATTGCTTCAGTTTTCTGTACTGCACAAAGTTTGCTTTTGCATTTTTGAAATATGTAATTTTAGCATCCACAAACTATCTATTTCCCAGTGTTTTGTCTTTTTCCTCTGTGGTTTGAAGCTTATTTGCCAGACTGGGTTGTGCATTTTGGATGGAATTTTTTCAGAATGTTACTATGCTCAGTGACTTCTTTTTTATGTAATATATTTTTAATGATTTCAAAGAGGAAGAGAGAGGGAGAGGAAGAGAGAAACATCGATGATGAGAGAGAATCATTGATCAGCTGTCTTCTGCATGCCCCCTACTGGGATCTATCCCACAACCCAGGCATGTGCCCTTGACCAGAATCGAACCTGGGACCCTTCAAACTCCAAGCCAACACTCTATCCACTGAGCCAAACCAGTCAGGGCAAGGGGCCTATTGTTTTGTTTGTTTGGTTGGTTTTTGGTATTCTTTTCTGTGGTCATCCCAGCAGAGCACAAAAGAAGTTCAGGACTTGAGATCATCAGCAACTGGTTTTCAATGAGACAAGGCCAAGGCCAAGTCATGGCACAAGTGGGGAAAGAACCCCAAATGGACTAGCATCATATTTTGATTTAATGACTTGATAAATAGTGGCACATTTGATATCTTCATGACCTGATTAGTGAAATTAAGCTAACTCAGGATTTCTGTTTTCTCATTTTTTCAGCGCTTATGTAGAAAAGTGGCTACAAATTTGGCTTCAGGAATATATATTTCTGAGGGAGATATTTATTAAAAAGTAAATTAAATAAAAATCCTCCTAGCCCCCATGAAAACGCTGATGCTTTTGCAAATTATTTTAACTCTTAACAGTCTTCAAATAGGAACATAACAGTACAGTTCACATTGGATAAGGAAATGGTATTGGATGGGACTGGAGCAACCTCAGGGGATGGAAATTTTACTAAAACTTTTGGGAGTTTCTCTAAAGCTAAAAGTTTTTGGACCAATTTGCTATACCTGCCAAGGACTGCAATCTATTAAATAGGGTTTAATTCCTTCATCATTTCATTGTTTATTTCTCTTGCACTACTAAAACTGCTCCTGTAATGTACTTTCATTACATAAAAACTAAACCTTTTTTTTTTTAGATTCCTTCAGTGGATTGAAATATGGGAGTATACAACTATATTAAAACCCCACCTTTGAAACCTTATCTGTTTTAGTGCAGGGGTATATACAGGATTGTTTAAGTGATTACTATTCTGCTTGTGTTATTAAATTAAAATTTATATTTGTACACATACTTTGATTTTTTTTACCCTACAATGAATGTTAAGTTTATCTTGATAGATTTATTAAAAAATAACCACATTTACAAAGGACTGTTTACTCACATTTGGAGCCATTTAAATTTAAATGATAGAGGCCATTAAAATTGACCAAAACACAATTACAGACAACTTCAGGAGGCAGGTTCAAGCCACACAATGTCAGGAGAGACACTGGGTCAGAGATCTTAAGAGTTGCTCGGTGGTTCTGATGTATATAGGAGAAAGCTGGTGTCTTGGACAGAAGTGGTGTTGGGTCCAATAGAGGTGTAATTGGAGAAAAGGTAAATCAGAGAGGGGAAGCTACATGGCACAGGTGAATTGGTGATGGGGATGAGTATTCTTTTCCGGCACTAGGAGGAGTATGACGGTCAAGGTGAGCTGAAAGAGCACTCTCTAATGTGGGATGGGGTGAGGGAAGGAGGAGCAGAATGAAAGGAAAGACAGGTGCATAGAGATAAATGCCTGTCTTGGTTTTATTCTGAATAATTTATGAGGCCCTTAGTCAGGAAGACTGTGGCCTGAATATTGCAGAAAGAGGTTATGATTGTAAAGAATCAGTGTTTGGATAGAAGATCCGTAGTTTGCAAATACCATTGTTATTTGATAGGAAAAGACAGGTTTGTGATGTAGATTTGAAAATTAGGTTGAAAACAGAAAAAGTGGTTATTTCTTTGTATGCTGGACCATAAGCAAGAGCCAATAATGCACAGGAAGGAAGACACATGAGGATGAGCTTCCTTCACTCACTGTTTTGTGAGGCTGGGCTCCTTGGGAGCTAAGGGGCGGCAACTTCTCTCTGAGGGAGCCAAGAGTGAAGGCTCAATGGTTGCTGATATTCTGCTGAATAAATGGTGAAATGTTTTCATTTTGTAGGGAGAGGGGGCATTGCTTTTGCTATCTGGATCATACTAGGATTTTTGCCCCTTACAAATTAAAGAAATAGATTAAAGAGACCCAATAGAATTAATAAAATTGTCCAGCATAATAGAATGCCTGGATTATGTGTTTGGGTCACTATCTTCTCCAGCTCTTCTTGAGGGCTTTAGAGCTGGACTGGGCAATGAGATGAGTGAGGATAGAAGAATTTTAATATCTGAATGGTTTGGCAGTAAACTTAAATTTCTTTCCAAGAAATAGGAATTTCTACTTGTGTCAGCAAGATGTGAATTAAAGAAGAAAGAAAAGTTAAAAAACAAACAAACAAACAAACAAAAAAACACCCATATGGAAGCCCTGAGTTATTAATATTGTGTTGTTTTGAATTGAACAAATCCCTGAGGTGTTAGGTGAGGGATGATCAATCTTATTGAAGATCTGAATTTGAGGAGACTCACCTAAGACTTTACCAAACTGGATCTTGTCCACACCTACTCTATGACTGTCTCTCTGGTCTATCTATACTCCTGTATTCAGCATCTGAAGATGAGCCCTTTGCTTCCCAATAGCCCACTCCAGTGTTGACTATTGAGCACCCAATCTTCTGTACCAACCCTGTGGCCCATCCTTCCCTTCTCGGATAGTTTCAATATAGAGACATAGAATTATAAGGCCTGGAAGAGCAGCTACCTTTTTGCTGTTACTCCTCTCAGAAAGTCAGATTTGGTGCTAGGACACATGGAAATCTTGACATGGTGCATCCATGTGAACCAAGTGTGGAGAATGGCAGACCTGGGTCAATTTGCATACTCTGTGTTGATTCAGGCAACCCTAATCCTTCTGAGCCCAATTATTCATCCAAAGCGCAGAGACACTCTCTTGGAACCCTGACTGCATTTGGCCAGGAGATTCTTGGTTTGGTGGGAACAGAAAGACTCAAAACTTTAGTTAACAAAAATACATGCAGGTCTGGTTCATCCTGTCTTCAAAAACATCTTTTGGGATTCTTCAACAGAGGGCACTTTCTCTTGTACTTGAAACAAGGTGCATTGAATTGCCTGCTGTGTGGGAAATGGCCTTTGTCACCTTCAACTTCCAGAGAGAGTGGCACTTTGAACATAAGTGTGTACTTGTTTTGTGATTGTTTTTAAACAAACAGACAACCCAAACAACTGCAAACACAACCGAAGCTGGATAAGAAGACAGAGCTTTCATCATGTGGGTTTCAGATTTTATATTTAAAATTTATTATTTACTCTAGTGCTTAGCACAGAGAAAACAGGAAGTAATTTCTACCTTTAAGTTATGATGAAAGCCAAAAATTCTCCCCTTTTCACCGTATAAATGGATAGGTTTGAGTTACAGGGAACTGGTTTGATCCCCAACTTATTGACTTGAAACTTTGGGGAAGTTCATTTCTCTAAGTCTGTTTCATTCATAAAGTTCAGTGATATTACTACTTGCCTCACAGTGACCTTAATATTTAGAAGCATCAATACTAAGTACTTTGAAAATGGTGCTGCCTTAATTTTTGTCTGTATTTCCCAAGTATGCTTTATTGTTTTACTGATGGGTATTCTTAACATGTCCTGAGATAGGTAAGTTGGGGATGGAACCCTTTTTTTGGTAAATATTTACAGCTAATAAATATTTTTGGATTTATGTGGGCCATTTGGTCACTATTCAAGACTGCTCTTGTAGTGTGAAAGCAGCCATAGACAATAAAAAAATGAATGAACTTGGCTATGTTCCAATAAAACTTCATGGACACTGAAATTTGAATTTCATGTACTTTTTATAATTTATAAAATATTCTCCTTTTGGTTACTTTTCAGCCATTAAAAATGTAAACTCCATTCTTAGCTCATAGGCTGTGCAAAAACAGTGGCTGCAGATTGCCAACAATCAGCCTAACAGAATTTGCTTAATCTTTTTTATAGTAAATATTGTTTATGGAGAAATATTAAAATGGATTTCTTGGGAAGATTCAGGTGTCTCAAGTCATTGTAGAAAAACAAGTAGAGGGCAGTTTAATATTTTCTGTGCATATTTCAAGGGGGCATACTTGTCTGGTAAATGCTGTTTATGACTCAAAATAGAGGTGGGTGAAAGAGATGACCAGTTGTAATTATAGGTCATTCACTTGGATTCTTTTTCTGGTTGTGAAACAGCAATTATTCTCTCCAAAGCTATCGGGCCTGGGTCTTGGTGAAGGTGTACGTTGATTTGTCCCCTTAGAGCAGTGTCGGCAAACCACGGCTCACGAGCCACATGCTGCTCTTTGGCTCCTTGAGTGTGGCTCTTCCACAAAATACCACGGCCTGGGTGAGTCTATTTTGAAGAAGTGGCATTAGAAAAAGTTTAAGTTTTAAAAAATTGGCTCTCCAAAGAAATTTCAATCGTTGTACTGTTGATATTTGGCTCTGTTGACTAATGAGTTTGATGACCACTGCCTTAGAGGATTCAGAGCACTTTTTTCTACATCACCCCATCTTTTTCTAGGACATCAATGAGAACTTGTAAGGAGTACATGACTGATGTCTCATTTTATATAGGAGAAAGCAGCAGCCCAGAGAAATTCTGTGACTTGCCCAAGGTTCAATCAACATTAGCCATAGGACCAGGCCTGGAATCTCAGCCTTCTGACTTCTGACCCAGGACACTTGCACCCCACTAGCCTGCTTTGTGCTGTTATTAGATAGACTAGGGGCCCAGTGCATGAAATTTGTGCACTGGGGGTGGACAGTCGCTCAGCTCAACCTGTCCCCTCTCACATACTGGGAGCCCTCAGGGGATGTCCTGCTGATGACTCACCTCCAGCCTGTCCAAGGCCAAAAGCCCCTGGCTAGGCTTTCATCCTTTGGCAGGGTACCTCGGCCGGGGGACCCCAGCCAGCGGTCACCCTGCAATGCAGCTATTTCTGGCAAGCTCACCCCAACCCTGGCCCAAGCCCAGGGAAAAAGCCTCTTGGAAGAGTCTTTTTCCCCCCAGCATTGGGAACCCAGCAATCGCCCTGCCATGGCCAGCAGCCATATTGGTTGGCTGTTAATTTGCATATTGCTCCTGATTGGGCTGTGGTTATGATTTATTTGGTGTAGCAAAAGTATGGTTAATTTGTATATTACTCTTTTAGATAGGACTAGAGGCCCAGTGCAAGAAATTCGTGCACGGAGGGCAGGGGATGTCCCTTAGCCCAGCCTGCACCCTCTCCAATCTGGGACCCCTCGAGGGATGTCTGACTGCCCATAGGCCCGATCCTGGTAGCCATTTCTATTTGAAACATTGTAGCCTAGAGTGGAGGCCTAGGCTGGCAATGGCAGGCTGAAAGTTTGGTAGGATCAGGCCTAAACAGGCAATCGGACATCCTTCTCACAATCCAGGACTGCTGGCTTCAAACTGCTCCCCTGCCTGCCTCCCTGATTGCCCCTAACCGCTTCTGCCTGCCAGCCTGGATCACCGGCTAACCACTACCCTGCCGGCCTAATTGATGTCTAACTGCTCCCTTGCCAGCCTGTTTGCCCCCAACTTCCCTCCTCTGCTGGCCTGCTCACCCCTAACTGCCCTCCCCTCCAGGCTTGGTCCCTCCCAACTGCCCTCCCCTGCTGGCCTGATTGCTCACAACTGCCCTCCCTTTCAGGGCCTGGAACCTCCCAACAGCCCTCCCCTGCTGGCCTTCTTATGGTGGCCATCTTGTGTCCACATGGGGGCAGGATCTTTGACCACATGAGGGTAGGCCTCTTGTGTGTTGGAGTGATGGTCAGTCTGCAAATTAATCTTTTATTAGATAGGATAGAGGCCTGGTGCATGGGTGGGGACCAGCTGGTTTGCCCTGAAGAGTGTCCCAGATCAGGGTGGGGGTTCCTTTGGGGTGAGGGGTGGCCTGGGCGAGGGGCCTATGGAGGTTTGCAGGCCAACCACGCCCCCTTGCGACCCAAACAGGCCCTGGGATCTGGGATTAATCTATATCTATAATTGAAACTTTGTAGCCTGAAGCGGAGTCAAGCCTTCTACTGGCCATTTCTGTTTGAAACTTTGTAGCCTAGAGTGGAGTCCTACACCAGCAATGGCAGGCTGAAAGTTTGGCTTTTTCCATTGCCAGGGAAACCCAAGCCTCTGTTCTCTCCAGCCATTTCTGTATCTTTTATAACTGAAACTTTGTAACATTGAGTGGAGGTGTAGGCTGGCAACAGCATGCAGAAAGCTTGGCTTCCTCTGTTGCCGGGGAAACCCAAGCCTTTCCTCCTGTTCTCAGTGGCGGCAGCCATCTTGGTTGGGGTTTATTTGCATGATCTGCTCCTGATTGGCTGGTGGGTGTGGTGAAGATACAGTCAGATTTGCATATTACTCTTTTATTAGGTAGGATGACAATAGTGGTAGTATCTGGCATTCACAAATACAGAGTTTATATCAAAAGATCCTGCCCGGCCAGCATGGTTCAGTGGTTGATCATTGACCTGTGCACCAGGAAGTCACCATTTGATTCCTAATCAGGGCACATGCATGGGTGATGGGCTCAATCCCTAGTAAGGGATATGCAGAAAGCAGCCAGTCAGTGATTCTCTCTGATCATTGATGTTTCTACCTTTCTCTCCCTTTCCCTTCCTCTCTAAAATCAATTAAAAAATATTTTTAAAAATATCCTTTTCATTATACTATTTTACTTAATACTCAGGAAATTCTGTCAATAACAGGGACAAGTTTTATCATTCCCTTGCTACCTAAAATGACAATATGATATAGCTTAAGTTACCCTGGGTCATATACCCACTAAATGCTAGAGAGAAGTCTGGGACCTAGGTTTTTAAACTCCTTTTTTACTATACTATGCTGCCTTATTATATGGCATGGAGGTGATGTCATTAATAGCCAAACATTAAAAAATAAATTGAAAAATAACATCCTGCCCTGCCTCAGCCCCTGGCAGTGATTTTTAGTGGAGATTTGTATTATGAGAATTTTTGCTTTCAAAATGCTGCCTGCACCTCCTGTAAATGGTTGAATTAAGTGACTTTATTTTGGGTAAGTGGCCCATGTAAGTTTATTATTTATTTATTTTGGTTCTTTTTGCTTCAGCTCCCTTGGCAAAATGAAGCACTGCTGTATTTTTATTGCGTCCCCCATCATTAAAAGAAATTGGAAAGATGCTTGTTATTTTAATATTGCATGGGTAGAAATATATCTGGCACTTTTAGGAACAGATACAATTCCTAATATTGCATTTTAAAAAGTAATCTGGTTTTCTGGGTTTTGTTTTTTATTTAAAGAAAGAGAAAACTTTGTTCAATCTGCTAAAATTTGATAATCATCTTCGGGGAAGCGGGGAGAAGGTTGCTGCTGAGTGGGACACTGATTTTATGGACTCATTCTGCATTCCTTCCCAGCCTGCGGGAGGGGCGCATCCTCCTGGGGCAGCCTGACCCGCCTTTCATTTGTTGGTAAATAATCCAAGCAAAACTGCTCCCAAGAACAAGTTTTCACCCTTTGTCTTTATGCTTCTTTAACTATTGGACATATGTCCCTTTCAATAAACCATGTATGGCTTTAACTGTTGGAACTCTAGTTAATTTGAACACAAACCAAATACTCAGACTGCTTCTTGCATCTAAGCCTACAAACCCAGGTCCTCAGAAAATAGCATGAAATATCCTTTGTAAAATGGCTATTCATAACCTACAAGCACTATGCAAAGATAACAGGTAGTGGAAGGGAAGGGCTTGGAGGAGGAGTGCTGAAAAATAATTTAGCCTGAGCATGAGAGGTGTTATTTACACTGCAAGATCCTGAACGTTACTAAGATCCAAACTTGGCAAAAACAACGACTGAAGCAGAATCAGAACTTCAGAGAAGTTTCTAAGCCGTGTTTCATAACTCTAGATTCAAGTTTACAATGAAGTTCATTTGAATACACTTTGCAGTAGCCTTTCCCAATAACCTTTATAGGGAGAGGTAGAGTAATTTTAACAGCGAAGCTAAGCTTCACTTAGAGAAAAGCACAGGCAAATCAGTGCTCTGCGGGCTTCTATGCAGGAGATACTTTGCAAGGGTTGCTAGTCATTTATCACAGATGAGAAAGTGGTGCTGATCCAGTATGAGTTGGAGCTGGTTGCTGAAACTTGTTAAGCCTCAGGATATTTACCTAAATAACTGGAACCGTGGTGATACTGCATACTTAACAGGCCTGTGAGCGTTTGAGCGGATTAGTTAAGACACATGGAACATAGAGCACATGGCCTGGCATTTAATTGGGTAAATGCTCAATAAATACAAGTGATATCCATGGTATTTTCATGGTATTTTCTAATGTAGTTTCCCTCTTAGACAATTCAGGGATGGCTAGTGAGAGCTGAGTGACCACGTTTTGTGGGGAAGGAGGTGAGGTGCTCGGGGAGGCACTTGTGTACAGATACAAAACAGTTAAAATAACATACGATTTTTAAATAAAATATATTGAAATCTTCATAAAGCCCAATATCAATGTCAGGTGTTCCTAATATGTGTAAAAATAGCCTACCAGGGACTTAGACTTTATAGTGGTAATAATTTATAACAAGACCTCGGGATATAAATTTGTGAGATAATATTTCAATTTATGTGTGTTTAATTTGGACTTTTCTAGAGAATCATTGTAAAGGTCATACTTACGATAACATTAAAATAAAAGTAAATGCAATCTAGAATCATTGGGAAATATAGAAAGAAATATATAAAAATGTTTTCATGCTACTTTGGTACATTTCTTTAAAGTTCTTGTTTTAAAATTTAGGAATTTTGTATAGAAGTAAATTCCATATTTCTCTTCTTCTCACCTTCCCAATCTCCAAAAATGTGGATCCTTAAACAATTTGGAGGTGTGATAGTCTAGTGTAAGTGAGGGGACTCTGGATTCTAATCCAGGCTCAGCCACTTTCTAGCTGTGTTTGCTTGGACAAGTACTTCTTGTATTTATAATGAGGATCACAATCATACTTAGCTCATAGGATTGGCATGTAAGGCCTTAGAACAAACAGTACTTGGCACTCTGCCCAGTTCTTTCCTATGTTCATTAAAATCCTTGAATGTACTATATTTAATGACATTTCATCATATAATATGATAATAGACATTTATTTTGCTAACTTGTTTTTCTTATTATAAATAACATTGTGGTGAATATCTTTGAATATAAATTAATATCTTTGCTATTTTTTTTCTTTAAGATCTATCCTGGAAGAGGAATCATTTGATACGCCTAGCCAATTAATGGAAATATTTTAATAATCTAAGAAAGTGACTATCTCGTGGGACCCTCTCTGAAACTCACTTATTATTTTACAGTTTGCTACTGGTTTTTGTACAGCCCATTAAAAATGATCATTTACACTTTTAGTTTTATTTTTTTAAATATATTTTTATTGATTTCAGAGAGGGAGAAACATCAATGATGATAGAGAATCATTGATCGGCTGCCTCCTGCACGCCCCCACTGGAACTGAGCCCTGGCATGTGCCCTTGACCGGAATCAAACCTGGGACACTTCAGTCCGTAGACCGACATTCTATCCACTAAGCCAAACCAGCCAGGGTGGTTCTTTACATTTTAAAATGTGACGTGAAAATTATATGAAATTCCAAGTTTAGTGTCTGTAAGGAAAGGTTTATTAGACCGCAGCCATACTCCTTGGTTCAAGTCTTGCCCTATGGCTGCTTTCAGTCTAAGGCGGCAGAGGTGGGTAGTTGTGAAGTTCGCAGACCTTGTTTTAGGGCATTGACCAAAATTCAAATTCAAGTTTATTTAAAAATTTTTTTTGGTCACTGAGTAGGAAGGGCTGATAGCCAAATATTTAAATATGGTCTTTACGGTCTGACTGCCCGGGCTTCCAGGCTCTGCCTGAGAACCAGCAGCGTAAGCTGGGTGAGTGACCCAGATTCTCAGGTCTGTGTGTGCAAAGTTTTCTTCTCTGGCAAATGAGCATAAGGACAATGTTTTTTGAAGTCCTTCCTGCCTCACAGTAACTGATCGTTAGCTGGCGTTTATTGGTATATGGTTAACAGATTGAGTTGGCAGGCTTTTGAAAACAGATTGGTAGGAAAATGAGGCTAAAATCACTTGCATGTTAGAAAGGTAGATGAGTTTGGACTTTTGTTTCCACAGTTGCTTTTACAGGGAAAATCAAAATACATCCGTTGGTGTTGGGACGTTAGAAAGGTGGAGCAAGGGCAAAGGCAAGGTCTGGGTGTGTCCTGGTTCCCAGTCCCTGCAGGGGAAGGTAAGTGGCTGTTTCTGTCTTACCCAGTTGGCAGGAGGAGAGCAGAGCAGCTGGAGTACCAGCGCATCCTGTCTTGGCTGTGACCATGAAGATGGGCTTTTGGGGGAGATATTCACTCATAGTCACTATCAGAGCCATTTTGTCCAAGCAGCTTACAAAGTTGCAGACTTTTGCCACTATAAGAAAGCAATCTCATGCGTTACCTATATAAAATGGTGAAGAGTGAAATGTGTGGTTGTATGGGTTTCTCAAATGCACATTTCTTAGGTGAAAGTGGGTGGTGGCAAGAGGGATCCCCCATTGTAGAAACCTGACCAGGCAGCATTCGGCCTTGCCCAGAGCCGAATGAGCAGATGTGAGCTCTTCTCACCAACTTTAATCCTGTCACAGTGTGGGCAGAGCCCCAGCTCATTAGGTACAGTGAGGATATTCTCTTGATATTTAAATGTACTCTCCAAGAGGGTCTGATTTCTGTAATGAAATAAGCATTACCTTTAAAACTTAAAACACACACACACACATCACTCTGTGTTGGGGCTTCCTCATTACCTGATCTTCTAAAAACAAAAACCACGCAACATGAACACACCAGCTGAAGCCCGTTAAGTTTGTGTTCCTTTCTGCAATTCAAAACATGGCAGGAAGGCTAGGAAATTGGACACTGATGTTGTGAGGGGAGGGGTGTGAACTTAGGGACCACCTTTTTTGGAAAGTGATGCCAGCAGAGCTATTACCGAGATTTATCCCTGCGTTTCTTTAAGGAAAGAAAGGGTAGGCTCTTGCCTTCCTCCCTCTGACCCAGGCTCGGGTAGATCTCCAGGTAGGTCTCACCGGAGGAGGCAGCAGTCCGCAGCGCCCTGGACACTGGCCTTGTGAAAGAACATTTCAATGTTCCTGTTAAACAGTAGGCTGTAGGTCTCATTGTGGAATCTTAACTGCTCAGGTCTGTATGTGCAAAGCAAGGAATAGAGATTCTTCATTCTTTGCTTACAAAAGACTAAAATTAAGTTCTCAAAGAAGTCTCAGATACCTAAATGTTCATGAGGCTGTCATTCATAGATAGGCGTAAATGCACTATTAGGCAGACGGGGGAAAATTTTGCCCTCCTGAGAATTTATTGTACTGCCTTTGATGTCGCTAATTAACTCACTCTGTGTAAGCAGTCACTAGTAACTAATAGCAGGCTAATAGATCTCCCTGACATTTTTTTAGAATTCTTAATTCAAGGAAAGATCTTTCTAAGCTCATGGAAAAAACAGGGACTATGTCCTCTCTTTTACAGGGAAACCTGAAGGGACCCTCAAGTCCTGTTTCCTCCCAACCCCCCCCCCCCCCCCCCCCCCCCCATGTACAGGTGGAATTGGCTAGTGCTTTCTGTCTGGGATTTTGAAAGATGGTAAGTGTGGTTGGGTTTGTTCTTGGACTTAAATGCCCTAATGTGTAGGGGAATGTTTGACCAAGCCACAATAACTCTTTGCTATCCTTGTCATCAATGCCCAGAAGCATTCTCTCAGAGGCGGGGGTACAAATGGGAGCAGGGTTGTAGACCTCTGATGTGTGAGGGTTCAGAGGCACAAGGAAAGTAAATGAAAACCCTACAGGCCACAGGGCATGCCTGGTGAAGCCACAGACAAGCAGATAGTGTTATCAGTTCCTGATTTTCCAGATGGGCAAGGAGCAGAGCCCTGTGGTATTATCTTTTTAAAAAGGCAGGAGGCTGCTTGCTCTGCATACCGTCACAGCCCTCTGCTGCAGTCCCTGGGGTCACAGCCATTTCGGGTTTTGCATTTTAGTTTATCTAAATTCTCATCTTGCTTTCTCTGCCTGCTCCCTTCTGGTCCCAGGGAACCCCTTTTGAAGTTGAATGGGGCTCTGTAAACTGAGTAGAGGGGGGGTGAGCTGAGAAATTAGCCTTGGATTGAGCACTAACCTGAACTTCGGAGCCAATACTTTCCGGGGAAGGGCCAGTGGGGAGTTAGTCTAGACTAGTGGTCAGCAAACTCATTAGTCAACAGAGCCAAATATCAACAGTACAATGACTGAAATTTCTTTGGAGAGCCAAATTTTTTAAACGTAAACTTCTTCTAACGCCACTTCTTCAAAATAGACTCATCCAGGCCGTGGTATTTTGTGGAAGAGCCACACTCAAGGGGCCAAAGAGCCGCATGAGACTCACAAGCCGCCGTTTGCCGACCACGGGTCTAGACTATATTTGATTCTTTGACCAAGGAGCTCTAGAAATGTTAAAATAACTAAGATACTCTTCAGACTGACGCAGGGCATTTTTTCTGTCCTTTCACCTCCAACCTCCAGGTGGATGAAAGTAGGAAGAGAGCACTCAGCTGTCATCTTTGAATGAGGGTTTCCACTTGAATTTCTCCAGAGCTTCAGGTCCTGCTGCAGCTCTCAGTGTGGTATGAAGGTTGCAGACAAAGCAGAGTGCTTTTTTCTCATCCATTGGGGCCACGCCCTCTGTCATCAGTCATTGTCAATGGGAGAAGTATTTGTGGCTTCAGAAGGGCTATGTCTCACGCCAAGGCATTGGAAATGTTCTTAGAGAAAGCATTGTTCCCTCTCTCCCTGTGGCAGCCGAGCTCTAGCCTTCCTTGAGCAGCCCCTGGTTTAGGCATAACTGCAGTCACATGGGAAGAGGCAAGAGTCTTCTTCTATAAACCACAGGAACTTTATTCCCCCTTTCTAGCACAGTTCTACAATATGTAGGGATATTCTCAGTCTCTTCTATTTTTCACTTCTGATCTCTCTCTGGTCAAAGTTATGAGAATTCTGAATCAAGGAGGCGAAAACTTGGATTCCATGGTGTTGTGTGTGGTTTTCTTTTCTTCGAAGAACATCAAAATGTAAAACACCAAAGAAATAGAAACCGGCAAGATGCAACAAATGAATAGTAGGAAAAAAATTGAAAGCATGCTCTTTGCAAGCATGGTGAGGCAGTTTCCTGGGAAGGAAGCAGAAAAAGACCCTCCATTTCTTGCTCTGAACAGGAAGGTGGGGCTTCAGGCTTGAGGGGTCACCGGAAGAACTGCACTCAACAGCCATTGGCTGAGCCTCAGTGTGCCGGGTGTGTGTGTGTGTGTGTGTGTGTGTGCAGGGTGCAGCCCTGTGCGAGGCAAATGTGTGTCTTCATGTCCCTGAGGATAGGATGCTCACCACAGATTTACCATTTGTACTGGGTGCTTTCCAGGAGTGGACGTATATTGACCAAAACTTAATGGGAGAGGGTTGGAATTTTGAAAATCTCTGTGCATAAATGTGTAGTTGTTCCTGTTTTATGGGTGGGAGCGGTAGTGGTGGAGGCTGGGAACGCAGACTACCTCAGGTGCTACCCCCAAACCTGCCCAGGAACAGACCTCTTGCTCTGTTAACAGGCTGTTTGGCTTCAGTAAGGCATGGGTGGCATTCTTCTTGCATCACCTACTTGCCCGGAAGTGGTTACTCGTTTCTGATCTGGAAATTGGACCTATCATCGTGCCCTCCACAGACTTTTATTGTGAGGAAGTGAGATGATAATAAATGATAAAACTTCCCATATCAGTAAAGGATTGTTTCTATTTTTAAGGGTGTGTGTGTGTGTGTGTGTGATGCTTGCTGGTGAGGGGTCATGAATAGTCCTCTGCATATTGATAGTCTCGACCCTGCTTTAATGTATTTGAAGATGACTTTATATCATTAAGTTTGGAAATGATTAGGTTTCACAAACTCCGACCTTCCTAAACATGGAAATATTATTTTCTCCTTAGAATTCCATTCAGCTAGAAATCTGAGTATCCACCCCCCCCAATACCGCCCCCCCCCCACCTTCTCCCCACCCCCATTCTCCCTTCATTTTGGCTCACCGAAATCTGAGTGCCACTTTTCTGGGAAAGCCTGATATTCTGACTTCAGTTTTGTAATTTAATGATGGAGAGTTTCCTTAGTAAACCAAATTTAGAGTCCTAGAATGCTTATCTTATATCCAGACCTTGAACATAAAAGGCATTTTATACCCGCAATTGTTCATTTAATGAGCAATTGCAGAGTGCAGGCCGGTTAAGGGATTGAGCTATATGCACTATTATTGCAAGAAGTATTCCGAAATACCAGAAATAGGACGTAAGCTCTGATCAGGGAGACTGCGAGCACAATTACCTTCTTTTCAAATCCTTCTGTGACACTGCGGGAGGAAAAAGGACTTTGAAACTTGAAAGGAAAGAGCTTGCTTTCAACCTCAAAAGCTAGGAGGAAAGGGCTCTGAAATTTGCTCAGAATTCCCAATTCACCATTAGCCTGTTTCTTCCTTTAGCCTCAAGGCATTCTCCGCTTTTTGAAAAGATGTTAAGAAATTCAGTCACAATAGAGAGCCTAGTTTTGAACATGTTTCACTCGGTCCATTGAGGTCTGGGCTCCAGCCTTTGTGTGGGGTGAATTGAGCTGAGCGGTTAGCTGGTAGGAGAGAGGTGAATGAGGAGTCTCTGTGCAGTCGCAAATTCTGGCAAAGAAAGAAGCTCCCCCCCTTCCTTTATTTTACAATATGCATTCCTGTAATACTCGGCAGTGGCAATATGTGGAGTTGAGCCTGTTCTTAAGTCAATACTGAGTACTTGGTTTATAGCAACTCTTGTTAAGTTTGTCTTGTAATTGAAGCTGTTGTTGACCTTGCTTGGGGACCATTTGTAAAACCGTTTATTTAGCATAAACTGAAATAATAAACCCTCCTTCTCTCGGGCTGATTGTGATAGGGTGACATTAGTTTGATTTAATGATTAGCCGCCTGACCCTTCTCCTGGAGAGATCGGCTTGAATAGAGAGAGTTCACTCAGAAGCACTCCGAAAGAATACTAATGAGCTTGTTAAATTTAGCATGGCTCCAACCACTTTTAATTCCTCTAATGGGAGAAGCACTGCCCGGGAGTGGGAGAGGGAGGCAGGGAGACACCAGAATGTTCCTTAGAGTATCTGCACAGTCAGAGAAAGCCCACCAAGAGAAGTTTGCAGAAAGTAGCTAGCCAGAGCCTGGGGCCTGCGTTGTAAGTATTGTCTCTTCTCTTACACACTGTCTTCTGCATCTTAGGGGAATGAAAGGAGTAACGATGTTAAAATGGGATTTAAGGGAACAGCTTAAAATCCATGTTAATTTTCAAAAAGGTGAACACTTGTACTGTGAGCTCCTTCCTAATCAGCTGATTTTGTTAGGGCGACAGGAGGTGTTCTTAGTGATGCGGAGTAGGGTTTTATTTTTATGTTGGAAGGATCCTTTGATACTTTTATCTCAAGTCTTAGGCAAATATACACTTGTTTCCTGGGTCGCAGTGAGAAATCATCAGGAGTTTGTGAGCAATGCAGGGGAGGAGTGTGTGGTCTAGCCCTGCTTCATGCAACAGGATTACTTTCTTCTTAATCTTTGTTGTAAACAGTCTAAGCAGTGTTTGCAATGAGGCGACTTCGGAGTTCTCAGAGTTTATGGCCCTGAGTGTCTGGCTCGATGTCAGTAGTTGCCTTTGGATGAGTTTGGAAAATCTGGGGCAGTTTCTAAATGTGATGTTTGGGCAGCTCTCCATTTGAGGCAGGAATCCGTTAACTTCCACTTAAGCACGAGTATACAGAAAGAAGGAGGTAAAAGGATGGGATTATGGTGACAGTATTTGAAATAATTTTCCCCCAAACTGCATGCGTTGGTGTGACCCCTGAGCACGCAACAGTTTAACACAGAGAAACCAAACAGCCGCCTTGTATTTGGCTGTTAAAGTCCATTGGCAGATGCTCCTGGAGCAGTGGGCTGTTTGCTTACATTTCTGCAGCCGACTTCTGCTTGTTGCCATGGTGGACAGTATGTTTCTGTCAATAATTTGGCCTGGTGTAGCTGTCTGCACTGACTCTCAAACTTTATTGAACAACTCGGTTCAACTGAACAAGATTAGACAGCTTTGGTCTTTTGGCTTGCTGAAGTGGTTGCTAAATTTATAAGAGTAGGCAGGAATATTGCTTGGAAGGCTTCCCTTTCACTGTGGAGAGTGTGCTTTCAAGTCCCCTTGCTGTTTGTATTCTGGAGCGTGTGTACTGTCAAGTTTTCATCTGAATGCCCGTCAGAAGCAACTCAGGGCAAGAGGTAAACTTCATGAAATAGTTGTCTACTGGAATGTTTTGGAGAAGGAGGGCAGGTAAAAATGTGGTAGCCTTAACTCTTATTGTAAAAGTAAGTCTAATGAAAGTTTCAACATTAAAAAAAAATTCTTGCCTGATTTTTTTTTTAACTTAAGGGAATTAGTTAATTTTTTTCTGTATTAAATATTTGAACTTTGCTTATTTATTTTTATAACTTAATATCCACTCGTGTTGGCTTAACTCTCATTAAGAAAATAATTCATTTTTATAAAGTTAAGTACTTGTGAAAAAAGGATCATATAGCTAAAAAGACACTCTTATTTTCTCTCCCCCCGAAATTTCCTTCTCCCAGGAGGCGGGGGGAGGTGGGAGGACTCTAAACAGACCATGCCAAATTTTCAGTTATTCATGAAGTTCGATTCAAATCCTCGTTATAAAGGCATGGCTTCTAAAAGAAACTCCCTCAATTTAGCGGTACAGCTTTAAGAGAAGAAGAGTTCATTTCTTCTAGGAAGAGTAAGTCAAGGGAATCCTGTTTTAAACCTGGAAGAGATTAGTAGGGCTTGGTTATTCATCTTTCCCAGAGAATGCTAATTAGGAGTCTCAGCCCCTCTTGGTTAAGGGCTTTCTGGCTTTCCAAATGAAGGTCCATTCTATAGCGTTTGCATCTCAGTGTTACAAGTTCAGGTTGAAATTTGAAATAAAGGTTTTATACAGGCAGAAATTAGTGGAAAATATGACGTTAGCCATTTGTAAGTTATAGAAAATTTTATAAAACTGACGGAGAGTTTTAGTGTTTTCGACACCCTTCTGCTTTTACATGACTGTGAGCCTTTATTCTATACTTTGCAATTTTACTGCTAACAAAGTACAAGGGTGGATAGTATTAATCAGAAGGAAAATAAAAGTGTAGGATTTTTTTGTAGCTTGTTTTTAAATAAGCACAAGCATGGTTTGAATTGTTTTTGTAAAGATCAATGTGTGAAAATGTGGTATTAATTCTGTTTTTTTAGCAGTAATTTGATAGAGTAAACTCTTTATTTATCCCATAATTATAAGGTTTGGGGGTGAGGATCTGCACACAATAATTTTTCACAGTTACCCTGTGGTAGTCAGCAAATTCACTGACAACTAAAGTGTACCTCATGGTTTATACTGTTTTGCAAGTTATTTGCTATACTGTAAATAATGCACTGCTTATTTCTTAAAGTCCTGGACATAGGCAGAAAGAGTACTGGCTTTAGGTAGTTTAAGTCCTTACTCAACACAAAACAGTAGTCATTACTTTAGCTTGTATTATCGTGCCTGTCTGTGTTTATAGTTAGCTATATTTCCTTCCGAATTTGTATGAACAACAACTAGACTGCTAAAGCACACTATTGCTGGTTCTTAGGGACTTTCCCCTAGACATATTTGCTTTATGAAATACTTTGAAGGTAAGTTTATATATTGGGGTATGTTCCAAATCTGTCCATATAAAATTTATTATTATTTATATTCAAATATAGTTTCCCTTTGTTGTTGTTTTTCAAATAGAGTTTCTTTATTCTTCTTTTTCTTTTTCCTTTTTTTCAGAGCAGTAGTTTTCAGATTAGGAACCTAAGCAGCGCCCGAACAACTTTGCTTCCATCAGCACTTGCCTGTCAGAGCACAGCCTGTTGGTTAAATGCAGAGCTTGTTTGGCGTAGGCAGTTTCAGAGTGTGTGTATGGTTCTAACAGATGAATTGGTTCACTTGTTGTGGGTTCAGATTGCCAGTTTAGTATCGTTTTATGCCTCGTGTCTTTGATCTGCTATTATGGAAAGGTCATCCAATCACATTTGTAGAGAACCATACTGGATAGATGGAAAGTTCTTACAGATCAAAGGAAACCAGAAGTATTAGGGAGCTGAGAATCTCATTGGGATGTCCTTTTCATGTTTAAAGCAATCTCTGGACCCCACCAGAGTATTTACATATCAGCAGAATGGGCACCTCCCTCACTCCTAGAGCCATCTCACACTTGAATTTTCACCTTCATGCCTTTTTCCTTCTAGTTATCAACTCTGTTCTGTGGTCAGCCATGTCATGCAAGGGGCCCTGGAGGTTTCCAGGATTGGCACCTCTATCCTTTGTAACCAGTGGATTTTCTGCACCATTTCTGGCTCTATTAAATGTCTCATTGGGTTACAAATCTGACTTAAAAAACTAAAACACGAGGATGTCTGGATCACTTTCTAACAGGTCATCCTCTGAGGTACAGAGGCTCTTTGACCCCAGGATTACCCAGAGCCTCAGTGGGTGTCCCAAGCCTCTGTTACCCCAGAGGCCTGGCTTCCAGACAGATGAGGGGAAGCTGTACACCAAGCATGTCAAACTCACGGCCAGCCCACAGCCCTAGGCTGGCAAAATGTGCCGCTCCAGTGGGACTTGCAAGGGCTTTGGCAAGTCCCCAAGAAAGAGCCTCGCTGGCAGATTCAGCTGTGAGCCTGTGAGGATAATTTGCTGACTCTATATCTCAATTTAATTGGCTCCTTTCTGGCTCCCCTTCATCCTCCCATTTGTATTTTGGACCCTCGTTCACAAGCAGTTTTGTCTGAAGCACATCCCATCATGGTGTAGCTTTTCAAAGTTGCCAGAATGAGAAATGGGCTTCTTTTCTGGAGGAAGACCTAAGGGATGACTGTTTTTGAATTGCTCCTTAAGATGGTCACAGAGCTTTTGTGTTCCTTCTTTCTTTAGAGGATGAAAGTCCTGGACAGACCTATCACAGAGAGAGAAGAAACGCAGTCACCATGCAGCCACAGAGTGTCCAGGGGCTTGGCAAGATCAGCGAGGAGCCTGCCACATCTAGTGACGAGAGGGGCTCACTGATCAAGAAGGAGATCCATGGGTCCCTGCCCCACCTGGCTGAGCCCTCCATCCCGTACCGCGGGGCTGTGTTCGCCATGGACCCCAGGAATGGTTACATGGAACCTCATTACCGTAAGTGGGTCCTGCCTCACGGCCTGTGGTCCAGAGCCATGGGCGGCTCTGTGTGTGTGCATGCACATGCGCTTTATGAATTATTTGGCTTAGCATTGATTTATACAAGCGTTTAATTAACTGCCCACTTTTCTACTCCCATATCCTTTCCATTCTTTTTTTAGGGACCGTCATTTCCTTAAATCCCTGAGTAACTTCAGACGTCAGTGGGGTGACCTTTTGGGAGGTGTCCACCTGTGGCTCACTCACGGGGACCTTTCCTGGGAACTGGCACACAATTTTCTTTCCCCAAAGTCTCATAGACTTTTGCAGGAAGAAAGTTGGTTGCTTTGGGGGGGGGCGTATTAAAGTGGGCTGCATTAGCTGAAATCTTTAACAGCAGCAATTCCTGTTTTCAGTGAATTTTTGCTTAATTGTTGAGGAGGAACCAACCTCTTCCAACAAATTAATCAGTGCAGATTTCCTCCACATACAAGTTTTTGGTACATGCTCTACTTTCCTCACTGACCGGTCCACCAGAAACATCAGCAGTTCCCCTTTTCAGCACTGATAAAGTGGACTCTGAGCACAGATATGCAATGGTTTTCCCCAAAGGCAGACACTCGGAAGGAAAATACTGTGCTGAGTTTATTTCTGGCCTGTTTCTAGTTAAGAAATATAATTTGGTTGGGGAGTAATGAAGTTAGTATTGAGGTGCCAAAGCTTGCAGCTCTTGATTACAGATTTATCACTTTGCCGGGATACAGGCTTGCCATTTCACCTTCCCGGCTCCAATTCCAGATGATCCATTGAGCTCCAGAGCGGGGGACTGGTTCTTGTTTCCCCTTTTCCACATCATTCAGAAATTTTAGTGTTTTAAGGCAAAAGGTCATTAGCCAGATGACTGATTATTGAGGACAGCTGATTAGTGCATATTTTCTTGCTCAAGAAAGTGCCCAGGATAAAAGCTAATTCCATCCCTTCATTAGTTGACTTGCAGCAGAGGGGGACGGTCCCTCATCAGGGTGCAGATCAAAGGGCCTCGCACAACCTGAAGTTGCAGCCATTGCCCTCCCCCAGTATTGTTGGTGAAGATGGGAGGTACATTATTATTATTTTTTTCAGTGGAGAGAGGATTTTTTAAAAGTGGTCAGAAGTGTGGAAGAAAAGGTTTTGTGGATTCTTAGAAAGTTCACAACTTCTCAGTTTAAGAAGTGCCTGCCAAGCCTATTGCTGCGGTTTTCATATTCACAACTTCAGGAATCAGGAGTGGTGGTGTGCGTGATCCTGTCCTTCCTTCTTTAAAGGGTTATTTAGCTTCATTTTATTTTAGAAAAAGCAGTTTAAAATGGTGTTGGTAAGGTTTTCATCTGAGCACATTCCTGTTTTATACATTGTTTTGTTTTAGGGGTTTCTATTAGAGATCATCCATGCAGAAAATGTGAGGGACTCTACATACTTTCTACTTATATTAATTTTCTCCAGTAGTGCACTAGATTATTATTGTTAAGTCTGGATTGTTAGCCATAAGCTCCTTGCATTGTTTTCATCCTTATGTGTGAACAAAACTTTTCCTATCATATATATTTGTCTCTTTGTTTTCTGTTCCAGATGCCCTCTAATTAGTGAGGTATTAATTGGTCAGGGCAGCTGAGAGAACTTCTTTTTTGGTTGACAGAAGTGACCGTTAACTTTCTCTGTGCCATTCACCTTGCAGCTTGCTCTTGACCCATTTGTTCTAACAGTTTGCCCATTTAATTTTCTCCTCGTCATTTGAGGGTCCAGGAACTCTCTTCACCTCTCAGTGGCCTGTGTGTGCACCCCACCTCCCAAGCCCCCAGGAGAATATTAGCCAGCACTGGGCACTGGGGAGTTCGTAGTGGGCCTGGAACTGCTCATTGTCCCTCTGTTTAGAGAGCATAGCATCAATTGATTGGTTATTCTTTAGCTTTTCCCACAGTATTGTTCAAGTCACTATTAAAATTACACAATAACTTACAAGCACTTGCCATTTTGACACACCACTGCAATGTATTCCCTAAATTGGTCATAAATAAATGGTATCATTGCATCTATAATATGGACAGGGAGTCCTGGAGATTACGCAGAGTGGCTGAGCACTGAAGGGATTTGAGTTTAAGTTCCAGCTTTGCCATTATTGGCTCTGTGATCTTGGCCAAGTGTGCTGACCTCTCTAGGAATCATTTCCTAACTGTTGATATGTGACTGCCTGCCCCATGGCGTTCTCTTGAGAATTACGAGAGCCAGTGTAAATAAAGTATTTAATAAAATCACTGGCTTATGGTGCCTCAAAAGTATTATGGTAGTTGTCCTGTGGTGGCTCCTTCTCCTCCCTCCCTTCCCCCTCCTTCTTCTCCTCTTCCTCTTCCTCTTCTTCCTCCTCCTCCTCCTTCTCTTCCTCCTTTCTTCCTCCTCCTCTTCCTCCTCCTTCTCCTCCTCCCCCCCCTTCACCTATTTCCATTTCCTTCCTCTTCCTTTTGTTTCATCACCATCATCTTCATCTGTACATGATGAGTTCATTCTCCAAACCAAGTTATTTTTGTTGCTGCTGAAGTTGTGTCTGGTTCTGGGTTTAGAATGGCTTTTCCCTGCCAGACCTGTTCACCTGCCCCCCTGAGGTCAGTGTCTCCTGTGAACACAGATTAGAGATGGAGTGGTTGGTTTATAAATTTAGGAAAAGGGTTGGGTGATAAATCTGTAATCAAGAAAGAAGGAACACTGTGGTCTGTGGCCTTCTGAACATAACCATTCCTCATGTAACTTGAGTAGATTGATTGTAATTTTTTCCTTACTTTTTTAAGTAAAGAAGTTTTGCATTTAAGAAGTTTTAACACGTTAAATTATCGACAGAAAGTGTTTTATGTAACAAACTTAATACATGTGGAAAGCGAAAGGAACAATATTATTTATTTATAGTAAACAATTTAAAGATGTCCTAAACTAAGTCTCAAAGAGGTAAGATAAGATATGACTTTACTTTTTCTAGACCCTTGTTGGCTTATTTAATCTTCTACTAGTATAAAGAGTATCTTTTAGGTACTTTATAATAAAAGCTGTTAGATTTTATCTAGACTGAATTATCCAAGTAAAGCTAATAACTAATGTGATGCTGCTGAAATTGATCATCACATCAGACCTCCTAAGAAACGTTTAGTGTATGAGAAAAGTACCACCTTTTGAAAACGAGACGTGAGTGCTGGCCAGGGGGCTCGGTTGGTCAGTGTCATCTCGTACACCAAAAAGTTGCAGGTTCAGTCTCTCCTCAGGGCTCATACCTAGGCTGCGGGTTGGGTTCCTGGTTGGAGTGCATACAAGAGACAACCGATTGATGTTTCTCTCTCCCCTGTCTCTCTTTCCCTTCCTCTCTCTCTAAAAATCAATGAGAACTTATCCTTGGATGAGAATTAAAAAAATAAATTAATTAAATTCAAATAACATGAGACATCAAAGTTTGATCACGTTTCTTTACCTTGCCTCAGCCCTGCAGCATTGTCAGTAACAAGTTCATTGCAGACCTTCAGTAGCTCAAGGTTCAGAAAACACCTTTTGGGGCCATTCCCTTTTCCTTTGAGTCCTGAGCCAGCACCACCAATGCTGTGGGAGAGAAAAGACTTCTCACACAGTGTCGCTGGGTATCTGACCATTCACAGTAATTTCTTCATTTCTGTGTGGTTGGAAAATGCAAACTTTCCAAGATGTCTAATTTGTGCTTCTATATATACTAACTTTGTATTTCTAATGTGTGGGCAGGCTTCCTGTAAGACCGGAAAAAGGAACATATTTTTTTTCCCCCTCAGAAGGACATCTGTAAAATTTTTATTGCACAAGACTTTATTATACTTGGGCATGCAAAGTTGCATCTTCACAAAATGCACTTAGGTAACATTCAAAGTATTTTAGGTTTTGTGGGTTTGACCTTAAAAAAACAAAGGGAAAAGAAAACCCAGGGATAGTAGGTACTTCAAACATTTGCAACATATGTTTGGAATAAAATCCTCGTGGGGGCGTTGGGGGTTATTCTCTCATGAAGGGAGCTGTGGATGGGCTGTATATCAAGGCCAGAAAGTAGACGTTCAGGCTGCATGGCTCAGACATGGTGTGGTGCTGACAGGCTCACGGCTGCAGGATCACTGGCGCTTGATAATTGGGGAGAGCATGGTGTGGGGCGTGCATTTGTGGGACCTGTCTTGCTTGTATTGGAGTCTGGATAAGGAACCCCATCTCCTTCCCAGGGATTTCTCAGCAGTTGTATTCTGCTTCTGTTCCATCTGTAGCTAGATATTTCAAATCACCATCATCCTCTGCTTTCACTTACTGCCATGCATTTATTCTTCTATAAGCTTGTGAGGCAGGTGACATAATAGTTAAAGCATTCCCTTACCCTGGGTGACACTTAAGTTTTATTCTCCTCCCTGTTACAGGAAACATGTGTTCCATTGTCTTCTGTCTTAGTCTTACTGTGAAGAGCTGAGTTTTCTAAAAGTCCCTGCAGGGGTCCTTGTGGGGAGTTTCTTGGATTTACTAGTCATGTCCTCTAGGTTCTCTGCTGGTTTTGTTCACGGGTGCGGGGCAGGGGGGGTGCGGGGGGGGGGAGGTTGGGAAGAGGGGAGGAGAAGAAAGATGCCCCCTTTCCTAAAATTTCAAGTCTGTTTTACAGTTTTATAGTTGTGTGAAGGCTGCTTTACTTCTGCCCCTAACTGCTCCCAAGCAGTCATTCCCCCTGGAAAATATGATTCATTCCTCCATGCCAATGCTGTGATTGAAAACATTCCACTGGTATTCTTCCTTATGTCTCCCAGCTCAGATGACAAAACTATTAGTGGCTAATTAGCAAAACTGGAGGAGAAGTGGCTTAAAGAAAATAAACTGAATTTTTAATTACTTGCATTTATTTTCTGTGGAAAGCTGATGTTCTGAGCCCACTTGCATTCTTATGTGCTTAAGGAAAATTCATATGAGACCTATACCCCTACCTATCTGTCTTTATAGTAGGTGACTTTCTACACTCCTCAGAAATACATCTTCTAAGTGAATGGAAGAGAAGATGAGTATTTTACATATTTAATAGGTGCACCTGCTCACATTTCTCTTACTATCAGAGTGTCATGAGGAGACTGAGAGAGACAGAAATGCCTACAAAGCACAAATGAATAGTTTGTGTTGCGCACGCTGTAAAGGCTCAGTACACATCTCCGTTCTTACCCAGCTTTCTTTGCCTCTTGGAGAGCAGTTGATGAGCCCATCAGGAGTGTTTTGGCTTTTTTTCCTTCTTGATCAGGAGACTTTTTAACATGAAAGACTGATGTTGGATCATACTCTGGGGGCTTTCTAGGTATTTCGCTTCCTCGGATGTTAGTCTTGACTTGTAGGGCGAACTGGAGTGGGAAATGCAAACAAGTCTCTGAACCTTCGCAAACGTGTTATTTGTGAACTTAAGAGTAACTCCCTGCTTATTCTTGTCTTTCTCTTAGAAATTCGATGTAATAATCCAGGCTTTCTTTCAACAACCCTAAGGTAATGTTTAAAGACTAGAGAGCCACTTCCATAGATTTTTTTTTTAAAGAACTATAGTGCAAGGTAACTGCAGAAAGTGGTAGAAATTGAGGGATAATTCCTTTTTTAAATATATTTTATTGATTTTTTTATAGAGAGGAAGGGAGAGGGATAGAGAGTTAGAAACATCGATGAGAGAGAAACATCGATTAGCTGCCTCCTGCACACTCCCTACTGGGTATGTGCCCACAACCAAGGTACTTGCTCTTGACTGAAATCGAACCTGGGACCCTTCAGTCTGTAGGCTGATGTTCTATCCCCTGGGCCAAACTGGTTACGGCTGAGGGATAATTCTTAGGGTTCCAGTTTACTCTTGCTAGTGAATGTTGACAACCCTTATGCCTACTGTCACTGTGATTGTTCATATTGATCTTGGGAGATAGTAAGTGAAATTGGGAACTAAAGGTAAGAAAAGCACGGCAGCATTTGAAAAAATAGTTACTGATTTTACCCATTGAATTTGGGGGATATGTTTAATAGAGAGGACAAGGGAGAAGCTTGAAGGCCACGTTAGGAGAGGAGTAAAAAGAAAAGCTAAGGGAGACCATATTCTAGAGAAAATTAATTGGCCTGTTAGTGCACTGGCCCTGCCTTTTCTTTCTCTGCTGCCTAACAGTCCTCACCTCAGGCAAGTCAGGCTCCCTCTGATCAGCTTCTTCTCCTGATGCTCCTTCTAGAATCATCCTTTGACATTTCTCCTCACCTTCAAATCCTATTAATTCTTCAAGCCCAATCAACACACCATTCCCTTGAATGTTTTCTTTAAGTTCCATTTTACCAGGCTATTTTCCTACCTTGACACTAAGTAGATGTGTAATTCTCACTTTTAAACATATTATGGCTATGTCCTTGTATGTTGATCTGGTTGTTACAGGAACAAGTGTCACATGCCAAAAGGCATTGCTCCTGCTAAAAGCCCATGATACCAAACTTAGATTTAATACTGGATCTAATCCCAGTTTCAGCTTCTCCGAGAAACATAATCTTAACTAACTAGTATGGAATATTCTGGTCAAGCAAAAGTAAGGTAATCTGTCTGGTGGGCCCACTTGGTGCCCCCTAGAAAGAAGAGACCCAAAGAAAGGGTGTCCTGGCCCTAAACTGTCCCCCCCTCTTTTTTCTCTCACTAATGGCTCCTTTGTCTCCTTCCCCTTCCCATTTTTCTTCCTATAAAATTCTTCCATTTTATACAACTCTGTGGAACACTCTTTTAGTTTCTATATGGGATGCTGCCTAATTCATTAGTTGCTTGATAAAGCCAGTTAGATCTTCCAATGTATTTGGTTGAATCTTGTTTTTAACAGCATAATATGGTAGTCCAAGGGCACTACTGAGTTCTTATATGTCTGCCAGGCATCTCAGAGCGGGACCAGAAAGGCTCATTTATGCTACCTTAGAGCAGAGAAGGGCAAGCTGTTCGGTTGCTGGACCAGAGATGAAGTGTGTCCAGGGCCTGCTGGTCAGAGGCAGCTACTTGGCATCTGAAGAGATGGTTGTTTCTGCCTCCATGTGACAAGTTAGTCATTGTGTGCAGCTTATTATCCAAATACAGTCAGTCAGTCCTTTTTAAAAGTAGGCAGGGTTTATAGTATCTAGGGCACATTTATGCATTTATAAATTGTACATTTTAAAACATCAAAAATATTTGCTTCTATGTATATACAGACATTTAACCCTGCTAGGATTCTCCCATATGGTTCACTGTTCCTTTGGAATAAGTCGGCTCTTTACTCACAGACAGGAATGAGGACCTTCATTTGCAATGTCCTGGGGTTGGGTTAGCACAGGCGAGTCACCTCTTGCTTGTTTTGACACTCCTCTGAAGTTGCACAGGTGGGTATTTCTCCTATAGTTAAGGTGAGCATATTTCTTTCTCCTTTCCCAAATTTCAGTGATTTGTCTTATCTTCAAGGCAATTCATGAATTTAGTAGTAACTTTTTAACTTGTGAGTGCCCAAGTGTGCAAGGTCACAGGAGACTTCATCAACAGGTTGATGTGGGATCATGAATCCAGGTATTTAAATATTGCATACCATCCTCTTATTTTTCTAATTTGGCACCCACTCAATGCAAGCTGCTTATAGTTTCTTTTCTTTTCCCCCTTCCTCTCCTTCTTGTCTTTCTTCCTTCCTTCGTAAATTAAACCTCGAGAAATATAGGCTGGTGTTTCATAATCATGTGCTAATAGCTTTCCATCCCATTTTCTAACAGAGGCAACGTTATCCCTGGCTCCTCGTTCTTTTTCTTGTATAATTAAAGAATGTTACCTTTGATGTCTCTTGAAAGCTGCATCTCCGGTCTCACTTGAGCTCTCTTGATCTGTACCTATACATTTGTGCTGTGTTGTCATACTTCTCAGTGAAAGGGCTACACTTTCTCTGTGTCTTTCACAGTTTGGTTTAATATAGGGTAACTGATCGAGCACTTTATTGCTCTTTTCTTCCTATTTCTGATAGAGTTTGGATTCTTGGAAAAGTATTCACCTTCCTCAGTCTTGGTAGCTTTTACATTTGGGTCTCTGCTTTGGGTCTCTTCTGCCTTGAATTGTTCTTATCTTCCTGATGTCTTCCTTCCTTTTTGGGGCTCCAGGCTTTTTATTAACCTCAGGTTTTGATGAGTTTCTTCCTGTTGGAACAAAATGAGGAAAAATCTAAATTCATTCAGCCATTCATCTGTCAGTCATTGTTACTTGAGCATGTGCTTGCTGAGCATCTTCTAAGTGCTCCTCAGTATTGGACAGAAAGAGCAAGGTCTTTGCTTCCATGGACATCTAGGCTGGGGGGACACTGCGACATGTAGTGCAAAGGTCCACATAAAGGTCCAGTCAGAAGAGACGGAAACAGGGTCCTTCGGGAGCAGGTCACATACATGCCTGGTTCAGACTCGATGAGCCCAGCGGCTTTCTGGAGGAAGTGACACACTGGCAAAGAGGTAGAGAGAGTAATGTTGGCAAAGACCTGGAGGCCAAAGGAAAATCCGACACCTGTGAGGACCTAAGAGGTTGGGGCTCTTTGATTGGAGATTGGAGCCCAGGGAAGGGAGAGGCAGGAGACAGAATACTTTTATTTTTTAATATGTTTTGATTGATTTCATAGTAAGGGAGAAGGATAGAAATATTAAATAGATTGGCTGTCTCCTTCTTGAGATCGAGCCTACAACCCAGGCATGTGCCCTTGACTGGAATCAAACTGGAATCAAACCACATGCAAACGCTCTATCCACTGAGCCAAACCTGCTAGGGCAGGACAAGGTATTTTTTGAAGAATGCAGGCCAACCCTTTTCAAGGGTAGCTGGTCCTCTTCTGCACCAGTACGTGGTGACCCCCGAGACTTGTTCCATGGCTTTTGAGTGTTTAAAACAGATCTTTGCGTAGCTATGTTTCCCATTGCTGACCCAGAGTTTTTTGTTGCAGAGTTGAATTCACCTCCTTACTCAGATCTGTCAGTGTGTGATTCTTACCCACAATCCTCCGCACTTCTTTGGTCCTCAGGTGCTGCTGCTTCCCCCAAGTAGCGTATCATCTTTTCCCTTGAAGACAACAAAATCCACTTCTACTTGTCCTCCAACTGCTGAGCTTTTCAGTGAGATAACCCCGATAATCCCTGTATCTTGATTTTGAAATACAATTCCCTAACATGGGGGAATAAATGTGGCTTAATTTCCAATGAATTAAGAGTGTTCTGTATCAATACACATTTTAACTCCAAAGTAGAATATTCATAATTTTAAAAACCTTGAGTTTAATTTTATTGGAAAACTCTCAGATGCCCTAATATTAGTCAAGCTAGAGAAATTGTGTGATGGCCCAGGTGAGTTTGCTGATAGGGGCTGGAAACAACAAAGTGAAATTCAGAGGGGAAATCCAGTAGCTATTACCCTGGGGGAAAGTAAGAACAAAGACTTCCAGTGATGGGATAAGCCTGAAATCTGGCCAGAACTGAAAGAGTCTTAAGAGAGTTGGAAAGACGTTCCCCAACCCCAGGAGGAGATATGCCCTCTCCGTGGGGGGCTGTGAAGCTAATCAGCTGATATTGTGCAAGGCCCAGGAGGCCCTTCTAGGAAGCTAGGTGTTTACTTGCCCACTGAGTGGGACACAAATCTGCATGCTGATTGTGCTCCTGACTTGTGAGTGGAATAAAAGGAGGTGCGTTTCCTGCTTTAGAGAGGAGCAGAGAAGTTCCCATGGCAGGTGCTAGGAAACAGGACACGACCTCCCTTTTTCAGCGTGCTTTTGTGGAATAAACCTGCTTTCAAATTCAGCAAGATTTCACGTTTTCTCCCCCATCTCTGTTTTTCCCTTTACGTAAGGCGTGTCCCGGGATGTCACTGCCCTGCTCCTCACCCCAAGAGGTCACTGTTTGCCAAGACCAGTCAGGTCCTTGTTCTCCTCGAGGACATACACCAAACACTGAGGCAGAGATGTCCAGGAGGCTGCACAGCTGGTGGCCAGCGCCTACTAAACAGGAGCTGTGCAAGGGAGGGAGGCTCAGGGGGAGTGACAGACCTTAGAATGGGCGGGGAAGGGCATTGCTCAGAGGTGTCTGTATAGCCAAGACCCAAATGGCAAAAAAGAGCCCATCATGGGAAGATTCCACTTGAAGAATGTAAATTTTGTTTTTTTAAGGGAGAGCATTTCACTTGAGTGTAAAAAAATTTGTGTGTGTGTGTGTGTGTGTGTGTGGCCATGTCCAGGAGCAGAGCGAAGGCTAGTTTGATTGGCTGGTGAGGAGGTGAGATCAGGTTGGGGGTACCTTGTTGGCCAATGGAAAGCCAATAGAGTAAGTGCTATGAGCTGATTTTTATTGGAGGAACTTCACTGTGTGTGTGTGTGTGTGTGTATTGCTCTGAAGAATAGAATTAGGGTGGTTATTTGCTAGGTTGTGGCAGTAGCCCAGGTGAGAAATGAGCCCTCTGTGCCACCTATTAAGGCACCAGCCTTGTTCTTGAATTCATCAAACTCACACACATCATTATGAGAGATGTCTTGAGGTTCCCCATTGATAGGTGAGGACATGGAGGACCAGAAGGGCTAAGCAAGTTGTCCATTATTACGTGGTTCAGAAATGACTGAGCCAGTGTTTGGACTCACATAGTTTGGCTCCAGAGCTCAACTGCTTACCCCATGCTCAGAACTGCTGAGATGTCAAAGTGGCAGTCCCCATCTGAGCAGGGGCCTGGCCGTGTGGGAAGTGGTTTAAGCTCATGAGGGCTGAGCTTGGGAACTCTGTGGTAACTGGTGTTGGTGTTCAGTGGTGATGGCAAAGGCTTGGAGGGCAGGCTGCTTGTCGCTCAGGTCTCCAGACATCCATTAGTGGAACACACGGGTATGCTTGGTGCCACCTCTGCAGCTGCTGTGCTCCAGGCACTGCTCCTGGGGAGGGAGGGAGACATTGCTTCTAAATTTATAACTCTCCTAAAGAATTGGAAGTTACCTATGACTCAGTTATGGGGAGGCCTCTGGGTCCTCTCTGTGTCCCTCTATTTGGGGAGGATAAGTGTGTGAGGAAACAGTGCCAGGCGCTGGACTATTGACCCCATTACATTTAGCTTTTGCACAGACTCATTTGGCAATTGAGTTAACTGGGCTTACAGTGTCAGTTTGAGTCCGGACTCCATGGCCGAGGTTTGGGGCATGTGAGGGAGGCCTCATGTGCTTTGCTCTTCTACTTGTCTTGTTAAACTACCCCTCCCTCCATACAGTCACAAGCTTTCAGATGTCACCAGGATAATGCAGTTTCTGGCCCCACTTAGACTTGTTTGGGAAGAATGACCCCTCACCTGTCCCTCTCAGTGCCTCAGATAACTTTGTTCCCCCAACCCCTGCCGGGGGTAGAATTGGCATGGACAGAGCACCCCCTTTATTTATAAGTATCCTTGGAATGTTATTGGGAGGTAGAGGAGGGAATACAAACAGACCTTTTTGCCCCAAAACATCTTGCCATCTCACTAATATGGACAGGGCAGTTCCTGGTCTCCAGGCTTTGGTATCTCAGATAAACTGAAAGAACCTTGAGGAGAAGCAGTTAGGCCTGATTAAGGGGCTGGAGAAATAATTTATGAGGAAAGATGAAAAAGACTGAATATGAATAACAGGGACAGTGCAGGCTAAGGAGACACATGGCAAACTCTCAACGAATATCTTAAGCCAGCGATTTTAAAAACATGCAAGACTTGACTATTTGGTCAGGGACTAACCTTTTCCCCTTAGATTGTCAAATAAGATGACAGCAACCAACCTTTCCCCTTAGATTGTCAAATAAGATGATAACGACCAACACAAAAAATAGCTGTTTGGTGCGAATGAATAAAAATTATATACCTATTTAAAATTATATACCTATTTTTTTTGTTGGATTGGCATTTGTTGATGTGCTGCAGAATTTCAGTTAATTAGTTTATGTATGCCATGAGATGAAGAAGACTGAAAATTGCTGACTTAAGGAAATAGATGTCAAGGAGGAACAAAACTCAGAAGACAGTCAAGGGCAGACAGTGGGATCCTTTCTCTAAGGGACCCGCACGAAGGACTGGTGTTTGCTGTAAAGACTGGTGTGAGCTATCCCACTCGCTCTGTATACATTTATGCTTCAGGGGACTTGATCTGACCTGAGATATGTTGGGATCTGGTTAGCAAGATACAAGTTGTAACAAAGCCCTGACTATATCAGAAAAATAGGAAACGTTAATATTGAGACTTTTAAGAGTGATTACATATCCCCTGAGATATTGTAACTAGAAGAGTTGGGAAGTTATGGGAAGTTATTACAAGGCATTTAGAGGGGGCAGGGGGATGGCTTCTTAGATATGTTTATTGATTCCCCAACATTGACTTAGTGTCACACACAAGGAGAAACAGAAATTATGACCTTGGCTCTTGATTTTATATTTTGGGGAGAGACTGCACGAAATAACACATGAAAGCAATTAAGAAACCTATCAACAAGTTTGAAGTAACAGGATGAAAGGCATGACCTGGGGCTGGGGAGGGCAGTTTCTGATTCCAAGGGACTTTTACAATAGGGCTCTGACTCCATGGCAAATTTCAATCCAGTATGAAATTTCTCCTAATTAACATTTCCCTTCTTCTCTCTAAATAGCAAATTTATGGACTCTCAGAAATTCTCAGAACACATCCACCGATGCTGCATTTTCTTTCTGCTTGATCCATTCCAGCTGCTATTAACTTTCACGTCTGACTTTCATTAATTTATGAGGACTTCTGAACTGCAGTCTGAATGCTCCTCTGAGTTTTAGACTCTTGAGGGGCAAATTTCACATCAGTTGATCATGACTCTTGCTAATATTTTAGCCAAGCATGCAAGTTTATTGCTGTCTCATAACCTTTCCAGGGCCCTCTGGTGATGTGTGCTTGAATGCGCTGTCCTGGCACCTGGGCGGTGCGTAGTTAGGGTAGGTCAATGCTGATTTCACTGCGCTCCCGACCCGATGGGTCAAACCTGAGCGTCCTCCGCCTGTATTTTCCGGCGCGTAGTTCCTGCCTGTACAGTCTAAAAAGCTCATAGGTAATAGGTTTTCTGGATTTTCACAGGCCTGCCCTGTCATCTAAGGCAGGTAAAAGTTGTGGCATTTTTGTGTACCATAGAGGCTGGTGAAAATGCACTTTTCCTTTCTTCTCTGTCGGCTGATGGTTCACAGTAAGAAAGAACTGAGTCAGTTTTTGGTCATTCATGCCTGATTTTTTTTTTTAGATGTGACTTCTTTTCATACTTAATATTGTATTGATGGCCAAGTATTCTTGCTGTCCGGGAGCACAACAGGAATACTGAAAGAGCCTAGTAAAGATGGGAGGCCAGTGGTCAGCACTTGGTACTCTCTGCCCTACAGAGGAAACAAGTTTGGAGATCTATCTTACCTTTTCTTTTTGGGAATCTACTTCAGTAGGACATTCAAAAAAAAATTCTCTCTTCTTGATAACAGTGCAACCTCTTTCCTTTGGTACCAGTCACCTGCTATTAATTTCTAGACTTTTCTGAAACGTCTCTTTCATCACGAGCTACCGGGTTAGCATGACTCTAAGGCATGGGGTTTTTTTCTGCTGCCTTCTGTCATGAGGATTAAGATTCCAATTAGAAGCTCTCTTAAACAGCTTGATAGTAGAGCTGTGATTGGCCCCTCTTCTAGAAGAGTCAAGATCCTACAGGGTGATGACGTGTGGAAGTGTGCGCTCTCCTGTCATGTGAATTCCTCCCGATACGAGTGTGTGGAGCGAGGTTTGAATTTAGACTGACTGAGAAGCTCTGCGGGCTGTGTTGTGTGATTGAGCTTTAGAATTAATGAACTTGTAACCATCAGCAATACTCATGATTGTGTGCGGCGTTTCCTTACTTATCCTTGTTTAGCTAGTACTTTAGACTAAGGTAAACTATTTCAGTACCTGCTTTGTTTTGAGTGACAAGGAGTCAAGGTAGAAATGGAAGCATTCTGAGAAGTTGGAACTTTGTTTTTTTCCACCTAGGCATAGGTAATACTTTCCTGTTGCTATTGCTTTTGTATTTTTAAAGAATTTAATTCTTTAAAGTAAATATTCCTAACATTTTTTTTAGATAAAATTAATATTGAAGGTGGCCTTTTTGTGTTCTGAAATCGTAGGAGAGACTTTAGGCACCTGGGCTCATGACAGTGGGACCTGGTGATATGCATAGAATTAAAGCAGTTGATTCTTGGTAGGATGGTAAGTGGATACTCCTATGTTTTTCTTTTCTTTTCTTTTTTAAAATATATTTTATTATTGATTTCAGAGAGGAAGGGAGAGGGAAAGAGAGAGAGAAACATCAGTGATGATCCACGCTGGGGATCAAGCTTGCAACCTGGGCATGTGCCCTGATCAGGAATTGAACCGTGATCTCCGGGTTCATAGGTCAGTGTTCAACCACTGAGTCACCTGGCCAGGCCCTGTGTTCTTTTTTGAGCTCCTTTTCTTGGATCTTTTTGTTGTCTCAGTTACATGCTTTCCACATTTAACCTGTTAATGTTGGCTCATCTCTGCCAAGTGAGGTCAGGTGTAGATGAGCCATTAGAGCTAATGCTCTGAGGGTGCCAAAATGGAATAAGTGAAGCTGTGAGACTTCGATCACTAGGGGTTCTAGAGGGATTTCACTAGGATTCCACCCCAGAGTGATATTCCAAATGGGAAAGCTGAAGCACGTGCAAGCACAGTTCTCCCTTTGAAACTAATTTATAAAAACTGATAAAAAAAACACAGACCCAGATTTGTAAAAGCTGAACCTTTTTTTATTTATACATATGGTGATTATTTGATGACTCTAATATCCATTTGTTATTTTCCTTAGGAGAATAAAAAAAAACCTTGAAATTCTCTTTCTAATTTAATTTGATCCTAGCAATAGGTATTTAAAATTTTATTTTATTTTTATTGAAATTATGTTTATGAGTAACACTCATTTCAACAGTTCATGAAGTTTTAGCTGTAGACAGCTAAAACCACTCCATCCATCTTTCCTGTGTCAGCCCCAGCCCCAAGTATAATTTTCGCTATTTTTGTTTTAGGTTTTGTCTTTTTTTTTAATGGAAAGTACAAAATATACCTATATAGTTGTTTTCTGACATATCAAGTCTAGATATTTTCACTCAATACAATTTATTGACTTTTCAGTATGAGAGTTAACCTTCAGTTTTCTAGCACTGTGCCCTCCTTTTCTTTCATTGTTGATATTATGTTATAATTTGTCTAATGATTATTTTTATCACTTTAAAGAATGTCTTAAAACACTAAACCTTCTGATTTTTCAGTTCAGAAGATGAGTATATTAGGTGACCCTGCCCATTCCATCTTCTGGAGCCAAGTTTGTCTATTACAGTGTCACAGTTGTTAATATCTCCGTGGTATCTCACAACCAGCACTTCATCTGCCATGATTCTATACGTAGGCTGACTGCAAGTTAAGAGCACTGAATTCTTAGCATTGAAGTAGAATGTTAGGATCACACCTACTTCTTTGAGGGTCCAGCATTTTAATTCCTAGACCATCCGATGATGATGGGTCTAGCATTAAGAACAAGTGTTTAATATATTCTTGTCCTTTCTTAATTGCTTGCATACCTACTAAATTGCATTTTTTGTAATTGGTTTGGTTTTCCTCTATTATTTGCCTTTATACACTTTAAAAAAATTCATTTTTATTGATTTCAGAGAGCAAGGAAGAGGGAGAGATAGAAACATCCATGATGAGATAGAATCATTGATCAGCTGCCTCCTGCAAACGCCACACTGGGGATCAGGCTGCAACCTAGGCATGTGCCCTGATCAGAATAGAACCGTGACTCCTGCTTCATAGATTGACACTCAACCACTGAGCCATGCTTGCTGGGTCCTTTATATTATTGTTATATACTTTTCTTCCAACTTTCTAACTATATTTTTTATACTTAAGGGAGAGCACCCATCTTACTTGGGCGTTTCATTCTCTCAAGCAATCTGGATCTGGTGTCTTAGGACATCCCCTTATCATCATCCTTATTGGAACTACTGTTTCCTGGGTCTTAAATGACTTTGTCATTCTTAGCTTATTTTTTAAAAAATTATCTTTGATGTTGAAAGTATTACAGCTGCCCCCCCCCCCCCCCCCCCGCCCCTCATTCACTCCCCGCCTCTTGCCCCAGGCCTTCACCACACTATGCTTTCTCCTTTTATTCTATTGGAGTACATCAAGCAACTTTCCAACAAGGAAGGAGGTATACTTTCAGAATTCTTACATATATGATAATATCTTTTTTTAATGTGATGATATCTTTATTCTGCTCTTGCTTTTGTTTGATAGTTTAGGAAGAAGTCTAACTTCAAAAAACCACCATCACCTTAAGATCTTTGAAGACATTACTACATTTTCTGTTAACATCCAAAATTACACATGAGAAGTCTGATGCCCCTTTGATTTGAATTCCTTTTAGATAGTTCCTTATTTTTTCCCTGAAAACTTTTGATCCTAAAAGCAATAAGTATTTAAAATTTTATTTTATTTTCATTCATTTTGCTTATCACCTGGGTGGACCATTCCAATGTGAAGATACATTCTTTGTCTCTGGGGATAAGTTTTAATTCTATTATATTTTTATCATTTATCTGCGCTGGTTTCTCTGTTCTTTCTAAGACTTTGCTTCGTTGAATATTAGGTCTCCTGGGTTATTCCTCTGTGTCTCTCATCTTTTCTCTCACGTTCTTTCCCTGTCTGCTTTTGGTTCTGTGTTCTGGGAAGTTTTTTTAAATTCATTTTTCAGTGCTTTCAGTGAAATTTTAATTTCAGCAATCATTTTTAATTTTCAGGCATTAAAAAATTTCATATAGCTCCTCCTATTTTGGGTACCTTTTGTATATAATACAGTTGACCTATGAACAATTCAGGTGTTAGGAAAGCTGATCCCTCCCAACACAGTTGAAAATCCTTGTATAACTTTTGAATTCTCCCAAACTTAACTACTTAATAGCCAGCCAAGGACTAGAAGCCTTACCAATAACATCAACAGTCAATTAACATATATTTTGTGTACTGTATGTATTATCTATTATATTTTTACAATAAAGTAAGCTGGGAAAGAAAATGGTTATTAAGAAAATCATAAGGAAGAGAAAATACATTTACAGTGTTGAAAAATCTGCATATAAGTGGACTCGTGCAGTTCAAATACCTGTTGTTCAAGAGTCAGCTGTACTTTCAAAACCTTTCAAAAGTTTTCTTGGGGCCATTTTCCCCCCTCAGGCCTATTTTTTTCTATTTTCTTTTGGTCATACTTATGTCCCCTATCTCTTCATAACCTTAGTGATCTTGGATGTTCATTTACATTAAAGCCACGGAAAAGGTTGCTGCCCTAGGTTTCCTCTGCTCAGCCTTATGTTTGGCATCCTAACGGCATGTGTTTGCTGGCAAGATTTTCTTTAGGGAAATAAGATGGGGCACTCCCTATGCCAGGACAAGAATGGCTTGATTCTGGGGAGCAGTGAGAACCAGCATGGCTCAGGCACCAATTAGGGCTTACACCCACCTGTCGGACTGACATTGGTGGTGAGCGCTGGTAATGGCACACAAGGTGAGTGTCTTTGAGTGAGAAATCTGGGGAATGGGAAACAGTTCCAAATTCCCTGCCGGAATTCACTTTTCCAGGGTATAATGATGTTGCTGTGCAGGGGGGCAGGAGACAAGCAACGTGACTGGCACTGAAGTTCCATGTAAATATTTGTCCAGACCAAGGCTTCTTGGGTGGACTTGGTTGGTAACTCTTTTTTGTTCCCTTAAAAAATAGTCTAGGCTGCTGCTTCTCCACATGTTTCAGTTATAATTCAAGTCTTAGCCACTTTGCATGGGTTAACATATTTTATTCTGATTTTATTTATTTCGTTGACTGTTCAAGCTCTGGAGCCAGACCATCTGGGTTCAAATCCTGGTTCCGCCACTTCTCACAATGTGCTCATGGGCAAATTATTTGGCCTTTCTGGGCCTCTACGTTCTCATTTTTACAATTGGGTAATAGCAGCACCTGCGTCCTAGGCTTGGTTTGAGGATTGAATTATTTAATACAAATTAAGCTCTTAGAAACATCTCGCACAAAGTAAGTACTCAGGATATTTTATTATTTTTGTTGGTATTTTGATCATTACTACACCATCAACTTCCATCTTTTGATTTCAGAGAGGTCTGCAGGAGGACAGATGAGAGACAGGTGGGTCAGGCTGCCATCTTGAACTGGAAATGACAAATTGAATTGTTTGCATATGGGGCATATTCCAGAAAGATTTAGAGTTAGTTAAACTTAGAATCCAGTCTCAGCTCTGTTGCTTTCTCACAGTGTGACCTTGAGCAATCGCCTAACTCTGGTTTCTTCGTCTTTAAAATGGGGACAGTGATGGCGACCTCACTGGGGAACCAGGAACTAAATGAGAGAATGTGCTAAAGCACCCAGCAAATCGTCTTCCCTCCTTGGGCACATGTTGAAAAGGCTTCTTACTAGAAGGGCTGCCTGCAGTCTCGAACCATGTCAGAGTTCCAAGCATTGTCACAGTTCCTTTCACCTCCCTGATGCTTTGCGTTTCACCCTGAAGGAAGACACACACGCAGGAGAGTGTGGCTTGTGCACTGTCATTTGCACATGTAGGATGTCTTTGGATGCTGCTAATGCTTCTGTATAATCTTCTTAACTTTCAGCGTTTAGAATGTATTTTATTCACTTTATGATTTTATAGATTTGAGAACCTTTGGAAACTATGGAATTTAACCCTAAGAACGAGGAAAAGCCCTACCTGGATAAAAACTAGGTATGGTCTTTGTGTCATATTTTATGAAGTAACATACAAAGACTATGTAGTACAACTTCCAGAAGGCAGCTACTAGCCCAGCCAAAAATATTTACTTCTTCAAGCTCGAAGAGCTAGTCATTTGTCTTTGGAGAAAAGTTTCCCTACTTTATTTTTTTACCCAAATTTACTTTGAAAAAAAAAACACCCAAAAACACAACTAGTGTAGTGGTTCAATAGAAATTGAAATTAAGTAGTTCAGCTGTGGCTCATGCATAACAAACAGTTAAAATGGATGATATTGTCATATGTTTTAAATTGAGTGCCCATTTACTGCAGACTCGCTGCATGGCTAAGTTTTCCCCCTAACATCTCTACATGTCTGTGTTTTTTTTTTTGTGCATGTGTCTTTAGTTTTATTTCATTTTTCATATTAGGTATGTTTTAATGAAATTGGCTAATAAACTGTTTTAATTTATTTTTAATATGGCTCATTGTAATGCCCCTGTACTGTTAGAAATTACAAACTTGAAGAAATAAATATTATATAAAACATACCATATATATATATATATATATATATATTAATTAGGTTATTTTCAACCTGCCCAAATATTATTAGGGTTTAAAGACTTTAAGTTGGTGCTGTATTAAATACCTAGACTGTTCCACTGGGGAAGTTGGCTGTGTTTAGGAGATGGGCATAGAGAAGTGTGGAGATGCACATGTGCTGGTACTTCAGCCTGCAAACAGTTTTACAAGTCAGATCTTGTTGAGAAGAGGGAGGTGAGCAGATTTACGAGCTTTAAATCCATTCTGCCCACCGCACATGTAGTAAATGTCATTGTGCTCCTTTTTAAAATCGCGCACCCCTGAAGAATGTGTAATGGGCTGTAGTGTCAGGGAGAAACATCTTTACCCCAGCTTGGGCAGAAGAGCAGGAGGCAGTGTGCCTGCTCGGAGCCTGGGAACAGTGGTCTACCTCTTGAAGGGCCCCTCGGGCCCATGTTGAAAAGGCTTCTTACTAGAAGGGCTGCCTGCAATCTCGAACCATGTCAGAAGTGGGAAGATAGGCTGTCGATCAGAGAACAAGACCGTGTGGTTGAAAGCCGGTGAAAAATTGAAAAGCTGAAAATCCAAACGGAAAGAATTGGAATAGGCCCAAGGTTGCTGAGGCCACACAGAGTTGGTGTGGGGAGTGTAAGGAGATGTGTCTCGAGCAAAGACCGGCTCTGGACCGATCCTTGTCACTCTTATTTTCTCTCTGTGTGTGTGTGTGTGTGTGTGTGTGTGTGTATGGGATCCTTACTTTTTTTTTGGGGGGGGGGCTGGAGAAAGTCCTCTAAGCCAGAACCAAGAAGACCACAGCTTCCCAGCCCCCTCTGGCTGATCCTTTCCCTTTTCTGAAGGAATGGGTTTTGTAGCCCAGACCCGAATACAGACCAGAAGAAAGCAAATACAGAATTGCAGGCTCATTTTACCTGAGGTGTATTAATCAAGTTCCATAAGATCATTCTTGTGTTTTTAAGTTATCACCGATATGCAGCTTTCGGATCTTAGCTCCCAGCGCCATTGAGCCCCATTGTAGCGCTCCACCACGTAAATGTGCTCTAGTTATACTCTCAAAAATAAGAGGCTTGTCTCCTGAGGACCACTCCATGTTACGGGTGGAGTATAATCCTTAACATTGTTTTCCTTTGCTTTCAAATGGCTGGGGACAGCGAGTCCGGAGTGAGAACTCCCTTTGTTTCATGTCGTGTGCGTGGCAGGGGAAGAACGTGGCAGGGCAGAAAATGAAGAAAGACATAAAAGGATCTCAGCTCAAGGAGGTCAGATCCATCAGAGGCTTAGTGTTGCCTTCAAAGATGCCTGGGACAGGTGGCAGTTCAAGACAATCACAGCAGCCGCACCCGCTGGAGCTGAGATAAGGGATTTCTGCAGAAGCCTGCTATCTGGTGCCCGTTGGCTTTGATGTAACTCTGCCAGCAAGACTTTGGGGAGCAGGTGACTGCCTTCCTCTGCAATAGGCCGCTGTTGTTCCGTCCTGTAAGGTCTCATTACAGAGCTCCTAGAGGATTAATCCTCTTTAAGGTTTACATGGCGCGGTTTTGTCCAGAGACCCAGCCAGAGACCGGGGTGCCACCTGCACAGCCCCCTGCGGAAGGTCCCTCTGCGCAATCCAGGTTGCTGGCATTGAAGCAGTAAACCTTCTGAAGCCCTGGCCTCACCTTCTGGAGATGGCTGGGTTTTTGTCCCGCTGCAGCAAACCTTGAGCCCTATACCGCCTGCTTCTGTTACTCATTCATCCTGCCTGTCAGTGTTTTTTTTAGCATATATACTTCTTCACTCTACTCCCTGTCAACTCTCTCTCTTTAGAAAAAAATGATGATGTTGCTTGGCTGTACAGTGGGTTGGTGAGTTCTTTTCACCCATTATTCTCAAAAGCACAGTTTATAAGGAAGATTCCACAGGTGCACCCAGGAAAACATCCATGTGCACAAATTGCATATTTTTTGGAGCACTTAATTAAAAAAGTATTTTTAATGAGCTAATCAAACTTAAGATGTATTGAATTTGTTGTTTTAAGTAATCCTGTTAAAGGGAAGGTGCAGATTTTTTTTTATATCTGCCTTATTTGATACTACAGCAGCAACAACAACTAGATAAAACTATCTCCTGAATTTCAGAAATAAACTTTGCCCTGACATTTCAAAGTGTTGGCTGAACAAAGCATTTCATAGGCTTTTAAGTGTCAGTTGAAGGGGCAAGTGGAGAATTTTGAGGCATGCCTTTGAGGAAGCAAGTGAAGGTGTGGCATTTGGCCCCTTACAGCTTCCTGTACTTGAGGGTGTGTACTGGATGGTAGTGTCAGGGAGAAATACCTTTAGTTGAGTGAGGATGGAAGAGCAGGTGGCAGTTTGTCTGCTCAGAGCCTGGGAGCAGTGGTCTACCTTTTGAAAGGCCCCTCAGGCACAAGTTGAAAACACTTCTTACTAGAAGGGCTGCCTGGGAATTAGCAGTGGGATGTGGGAACTTCTCACCCCTCAATCGTGGTTCAGGGTAACTTCTGTATCATTGACTGAAAGGAGTTAACATCCCACTATGCGGCATCTCTGGTGTCTGTCTAGTTCTTCACAAGAGGGGTACCTGAGTTAGAGCAATCACTATAACTGGCCATCACTCCAAGAGTAAGCATCGTCCACATGTTAATTTTGTGCAGGTCAACTCCGCAAATTGGAAATAATTTTTAAAATAATGGGAGCAAGCTAAGTCCCAGCAGTCAACTTAGTGAAGGAAGAGAATGTTGTCATATGAGCCACCTTATCACAGCATGGGGATAAGCGTGTGCTGTAAGCTTTAAACTTCTGCAGGGGACTGTTTTGTTGTGTGTTTATGTTGGTTGCAGTGTATTGGGTATCAATAGGAAAATCACCCCCCAAGACAGTGTTTTCTTGAGTTTGACTTTCTTCCTCTGACAAGTGAGTGTTTAATGGAAGGTGAGATGGTGGGAAGAAGTGGTTTGGGGGTTACACAGAAAATGATGTAGGCTTTGGTACCTTGCCTTTGAGGGTGACTCTTAAAACTGTAGCATCAGAACTAACTATATGATGCTTGTTTGGCCCTGTAGAATCCTGGCCTTCCCCCCCAAATCTCCTGAATTAGAATTTTTGGGAACTGAGTTTGGGATCCTGTGTTTTTAACAAGTTTTTGTACAATACAGTGTGAAAACACTGCTTTAAGAATTAAAGGTCAGATGTCAATCTCAATTTCTTTAAATTGCCAATTGGTAAACATTCAGATTTTTTTTTGGTCTCAAAATGAACCTATAAATCTGCTCACCTGATTGTTATACATTATATTGCTATTTGAATTACACTTTATTGTTGATAGTTGTTTAACTAGAAATTTGAATACTTATGAAATCAACTTCCTTTCCTTGTAAGGTAAGGAAGGTTAGATAAATTATTTGATACCAACAGAGAATTTTTATTTATTAGTTCTTCTGCATTGTGTGTAAACTGAATTAGCAATAGGCAGTAATGTGTTGTATATCTAAATTATGTGTTGTATATCTAAATTTCTGTTTAGGGAATATAAATATACACCCTTATATGTATTTTAATGTATATGTAGTTGAATGTATTTTGTCAACAAAAACACAGACCTTCTGAAATATGAAAGTACTGTCATTTGCTAGAATATCCACCAAATTTATGGATTATTTTTCTGTTGTTTCTTTTTTGGTCAAGACTTGCATTTGTTTTAAAGAAAGTTCTTAATTCTGAGATTACCAGATTCAGGATGTAGAAATGTTGATTGACTTGATTATTTCCAGGCATGGGAAAATACAGGCATGGTTGCTGAAAAAAGTTGATCTTATCTCTCCCGTGAGCCCACCAAAATGGAAGCTGTTAATTGTAGAGCTGATTAATGCACACTCCTGACATTCATATTTAAAATAAATGCCACAATGGATTTTCCAGTAGATTTTCCTGCATAAAAATCAAGGGTGGGGAACCTTTTTTTCTGTGAGGAGCCATTTGGATATTTATAGCAATTTGGGGGCCACACAAAATTATCCCTAAAAATTAGCCTGCTATATTTAGTAAAACATTTAATTAACCCCTAATGCCTTGGCAGGGCCAGACCAAATGATTTCACAGGCCTTATATGGTTTCTGGGCTGGATGTTCCCCACCCCTAATAAATGCTAACATTTTGTTAACATTTGTAATAAACATGTCTGAACAGTAGAGGCATAAAATAAGAAGTTTGGAATAGTACAAGTTTAGTGTTTAATATCCAGATCTATCCATTTGCCCATTTTGGTTGTAAGGTCTTGATTGTTCCTAGTACAGATATTTTCAACTCAGTCATTTCTCTCCCTGCTGCGTGTTTCTGCTAAAGGAAATATGGGTGCTGAATGATACGATGGCTTGGACGAAGAGAAGGTCTGATTTTGGGAACAGAAAGAACGGGATTCAACTTTCAGCTATTTGCTTGTTGGGGTATCTTGTGTAAGTTACTCAATATCTCAGTTTTCTAACTGAGATCAGGTGCCTGCTTCAGAGGCTGGTGGGAAGGATAGAGCAGGTCTGCAAGACCTTATTGGTATGAAGCACCTACCCTTCCTAAGTGACTTAAATTTGTAGGTGACGACTACAGTTAACACTGCTGGCTGGTAGATGAGAGTAAATCCTGAAGTTTTCATCACAAGAAAAAAATTGTTTTGGAACTATATATATATAGATAGATGTTAATAATCACTTCACAATATATGTATGTCAGGTCATTATGCAAGTACACCTTAAACTTGTACAGAACTGTATGTCTATTATCTTAATAAACCTTAAAAAAAGAGATTAGTTTCCTGTCCCAGCAATATTTCTTTTGGCCATTTTGATCAGATGTACAGATCTTATGGTTTTTCTCTAATAAAAGTCATAGAAAATTTGATTTTATGTGATTGGAAAAAGTATGTAAAAGCCAAGACTTTCTCTATAAAATATTTTAAGTTAAAAAAAGACACTAGTGGTATTTTTATGTGGCTTATTTTCATCTAATCACATTTTGACAGTTTTTTGATGCTCACTAATTTCTTGTCTTCGTGTCATGACATTGGAGAGAACTTGCGTGCTTGGCTTTTAAGATGCCTGTGTGCAGGAAACACAGCCACATCAAGGGGCAACAGGCTTGCCTACCCCACTCTGTTACTGGCTTCACCAACCATCCACCCGATGTGAGTGCTCAGGACCTTTTTATTTGAAGATATGGGCCATATCGAAATTATAAATACTAAAATTCAGTAAATCTAAATTGCCCTCCTGAGTTTCCAGGCTCAGGGAAAAGAAGAGTTCACCCGCTGCCTCTGTTGTTGTGTCCTGATTTGACTGTAATGATTAGAATTTTAACAAGGCCACAGCTAGTATTCAATGAGTGCCTATGTGCTCCCAGGTGTTCACGCCCACCTAGGTGTGGGTGACTGTTGGCCCAGGAGGAAGAAGTGGAAATGTGAGGGTAGTGCAGCCCTTAAAAGAACAGATTTGGAAACCAGAAGCTCTCAGGAAGTTCCCCTTCTTGGATCCGTGTGTCCCTCCAAACCCTTCAGATGGAAGGGAAAGCAGGAAGGGCCGTGGAGATCTTTGGCGGCTGTGTCATCAACCATGCATGTAAGTGGGTGGCAGTTGACATTTGTTGGCTACAACAACAGACACTGGTATTTTTTATTTCTGTATGAGGAGAGAGGAAAAATGCAATCTGGTTGTCATATTTGCTGTATTTTTGTGTGTGCTTCCTACCTTTTCTGCTGTGAACTTGTGCCCATCTACCTGCTAGGTTAGTGGTTCTCAGTGTGTGGTCCCTGGGACTAGCAGCCTCTGCATCCAGGATAACTTGCTAGAAATACAGATTCTGGGGCCCATGGAATTTTACCAAGTACTGTAAGTGAGACTGATACAGCTGAAGTTTGATAATCACTATGTTTGAGTACCTTGTGGAATGATTTGGGTCCCGTCATAAGATTGGGCTTCCAGAAGCAGGGGAAAGGGCTGTGAGCTTGGGAGGTAGAAGGAGTGTCACTTCTCTGGTTTCATCTGACTTCCTCAGGTCAGATTAAAACCCACAGTAACTGGTGGGAGGGTGATTCAGAGATGGGAGCCAATGTTTGCTTAAGTCCCTCCCTTATTAATCGATGACTTTCTGATCTGGAGTTGTATATCTTTTGAAATGGGCCTGTTTAGCTCTCAAGTTTGCAAGCTGCAATGCAAGAACAATAGCAGAAAGTCCTTAGGAGAAATTGGTAATTGTTTATCCTCCAATTATGGATTCACGGAACCTTATGAATTGAAAAATAAAGTGAGTGTTTGCAGGATTAAATCAGAACAGCAGGTGTAGAGACTGTGCTTGAACTCTGAGTTAAGTAAAGGACAATAGCCACTAAGCCTATGTATCCAATTTCAGTTCTTCCTTACATTCTTCGAAATATAGTTTGGCCTCTTGATTTAAAGAAATGAAAGAATCCAGACACTTTGTTTCTCTACAAGGCATCAAGGAGAGAGGGTAATAAACAGTACCTGGCTGATGTATTTTAATAAATACCGGTTTACTGCATGCCGCAACAGAGAGCAAACACATGCAATTACTTGCAAATTTCTTCAGTGTTTGTGCTTATAAATCTCTGCCTAAACCTTCCCAGCTGGGAGCTCAGTTAGTCTTTCTGCTGTGGAACCAGGGCTTTGTTCTGCTGCTCAGCCTCAGCACGGTCTGGAATAATTCAGAAACATATTAGAGAGATTGCTGCTCCCAAAAGGCATAAGGAAATAACCTTCCCTCTCGGCCTCAGGGAAATCAGCCCAATCAGAGTTCGGGCAGATTTCTCGATTAAACAAAGAACTAACTGTGCACAAATTGCACCTTAACAATTTGTAAGGAGTCCACCTTAGAAATGTCTTGCAGATGGAGAGCTGATATTTTTTAATCAGGGCTGTGGGGCTGCTAAATTCAAAATGTCACCAGCATTTTCCCTCCACTCAACAATTAGCATCCCCCCAAATTAAATTGGAAGTTGCATTCATAAGCAGTCTTCAGCTTTGGACTCACGGCCCTGGGTTGTGGAGCACAGATGGAAGCCACTCTCTGTGTGTGAAGGCTCAGGGTGTGTGTGTGTGTGTGTGTGTGTGTGTGTGTGTGTGTGTGTGTCTGTTGGTCTGTCTGTGTGTCTGTGAGTGTGTATGGATGACTCACTTCATCTGGAACACATCTCAGGGAGCTTTGGGCTGTCAATTTCTATTTCAGCAAATTTTGTATTAGGAACCAAAAAGGGGGTAGAAAGTTATTGCACTTAATGTTGTTGTGACTTTATGTGCTCCTAGTCAAATTATTCAGAAATCAAAGTCGGGCCGCTCTAGTGCTACAGAACATTGTTCAGACTAAGTCTTTTTGGAAATTTAGATTTCTGCTGATTATAAGAGATGCTTGTGCTAAATCAGCAACCTTATAACATTTTTAGGAAAATGACTGTTTTTGGATGGGAAATCTGGATATATTGGAACCTGTGTCAGTTTTATATTCATCCTACTTTCAATTTTTTTGTGCCCTAATACAGCAAAGAGGTCCATGTTTAGCTAAAAACTAACAGTCACTCCTAAGCCATATTGCTTATAGTAAGGACCTCTCTAACCTCTGTACTGAATTTCATGAGAGGGCAGCATTAGGTTAGGTTTGGTTACCTCATCCGTACCCAAGGTAGACAGCCCCACCTCCTTAGCCCAGCAGAACCACCAGGGATGCTAATCCATGTGGTTCACCTGACTCCGAGTTCTGAGTTCTATTTCTGTGAAAAGAAACTCAACAGCCCATTGATTCCATGGAAACTCTTGAGATTCCTCATGTAAATCAAAAGGCATTCTGGGAAAAACACTGAGTTCGGACTCTTCCTGATTTAAAAATGATTCTCCTCAAATGTTCCTTTTGGTTTTCTTTCATTTACACAGAAGTGCAGGCATTGGGCAGGTTCATCAACAAGGCCTCTTTCCTTAATAAAAGTCTGAAGGAAAGAAGCGTGCACAAAAGCCTGAACACCTGGGTGCTGGCTAGCACATGTGGCTGGTCTCTGCCTCCTGTCTAAGCCTCTCTCACCTCCCAGGGAGAAGCTGAGAACAACCCCGCATACCTTGTGCCTGTAGGGGTCTATTGGAGAGGGCTGATTGGAAGGCCCTTGCTACCCTGTGAAAGGGGGTTGGCCACAGTTGGTTTTGGATGCCAATTTTCTTTTCAGAGCTTTGGGACACTTTGCGAATGTTGACTTTGCAGTTTTTATTTTAAAGCAGTGGTCAGTGTGGTTTGGATCCATGTCTACCCCACCCATTGTCAGGGCTCTAAAACAGTGATGACAGTCCATTGAGCCATGCCCACAATGTTAAACTGGGTAGGTTAAACTGGTGGGAACTTCACTGTGAAACTCAGAAGTGCTGGGACCAGGGGTCAGTTTGGGGAGTAGCCATGGGCGAAGGGACAGGGATATTTGGCCTGTGCATATGTAAGCCTAGATGGAATTACAAGGCCCATTTTGAGTCATGTGTCTGTCAGTTCCTGGCTCTGTCATCATGGATGATTGATGGGTTTCCTGTAAACTTCAGGTTCATCACCTGGAAATTGGGAAGAAGATGTGTATTGTCCTCTAGGTCTTCTGTGAGGAGTCAGAGCCATGCAGGAGGAATTAATGGGCCAGATTTCCCAGACACCAGTGGGAATGAGGTTCTTGGGGTAATGCTGAAACGAGCATTTCAGAAGCCCCAGGAGAGAGGATGGGATGTGGGAAAGGCTTTATTTGCATGAAGTTACAGTCCTTGGGTTGCAGTGTCCCATTTCCTCAAACCAGTCCTGGAAAAGGAGCAGCTGGGTGGCTCAGCAAAGCCAGAGACAAGGCCAGTACCCAGAGCTTTTGAGTATAGTTCAGCGTCCCAAGCTCATTAAAGTCCATTAGTCTGTTGTGGGTGTCCCACATGGCCGGGAGCCATGTGGGTGCCGAGGAGCGTGCCCTTGCCACAGGAGACAATGGAGAGCTTGCTTTCTTTGTTTAAAAGTTTGCATACGTAGGTTTCGAGCACTTGCAGTGGCCATATCCATTCTGATCACTGACTTGCTTCAAGGTGTGATTGATGGGGCAAACCGGTAGGCACCTTCCCACATCACTTAGACCTTACCGGGATGCATCTAAATCGCCTTGTCCAGTCCCTCCCCCTACCAATCTGCGGGGAACAGACTTGTTTGTTAAATGCAGTGTTTTGCAAAGCTGTATAAATGGCATGCCTATATTATTTGGTCTCCCCTTTACTCCTTTCCTCTTAAATAATAACCAGGTTATTACAACGGCATCAAAATGAGATGATAAATAGAAAAGCTTAGTCCTTGGGCTCTGTGACTTAACACTATTGGCAGTGGAAACTATTTTGGGGGAAAACCTTATACATGAAAAAAAAACTTAGAAAAAAAGGTGAACAAAACTTTTGGATGAATATCATTAAGAATATTAAACTTTGGGGGGGAGGAATGAGAATATCTGGTCTCAGGTTATACACTTTGGCAGAAGTACTTTTTATATAACTGGCAGCTTCAGTCTGAAACATCACTGGCTTCCCTCTCCAGCAAAACCGGGCATCCAACAAGTCAAAACTCCTTTCTGTAATGAGTCCTGGTGTTTTTTTAAAGCACGAGATGCAGATACCTTCTTTCCTGCACCCATTTCATGGCGTCCGCTCGCACCCCTCAGATGGGAAAGCATTCTCATATTTTTCTTAAAACTGAGTTGCAACTATTAGCAGTCAAGTGGCTTGTTGCTCTCCGAATGTTACTAAAAGGCATTTGGTACTCGGTACTGCAACATGTAAAACTCTACCTGTCAGGGCTGACGGCGGCATTATAAATACTCAGCCTTATAAGGGTGCACCTATGTGCTGGGAGAGAAAACATTGCTTAAAAAGGCATTCCTGGGTCAGAATGCCCTTCCTCTGCCCGTCCTCTCTCTTTCCTATGCTAGTTGCTTTTCTTCTCCTCCCCCCTGTCCTTCTGACGACCATATTGAGTGCAATCTGTGCAACCCATGTTCCTAGCCACAGTCATTTTTAAATGTCAACACCAAAATCTAGTATTGCATGAAAGACCTAGGAATATCTCCAAAATAGGGAACTCTGGTTGGTTGGTTGGTTGGTTGGTGAGCATCACCCACAATTGAAAATGTGCATCTGCATGTTGGAGTCTTTCTCTCACCCCTAGTGGAAAACCGCTATTTTGTTCACAGTGACATTTGTCTGTGAGTGGCCTACTATCTCTCAGGGGGAGCGCCTTGGTAACTTGATAGACTGGTGAGAATTTCTGTCCATTGATGGGAGAGACTTCAACATAGCACAGCCCCTGTTGTGAGACCATGAGCGGAACTCTTATTTAATTTGGGGATGTTGAAAGGGATGTTTAACTACCTGTGGTTATGGATTCTGTTAGTGTTTTTATATGTTTTGTATTAATATTCCTGAAGACATATGACAGGATGACTCACATAACAGACAGGAAACCCGATTCAGTTTGAAGAATGTGTGGGCCAGTCAGGTAGCCGGTGCAGCCTCCCCTTCCTTTCAAGAGACCTCTCTGGCATTTTCAGAAGTGTTCATATAATAATGAAGGCAAGCTGGTACATTCTATGAATAGGTTAAAAAAGTTTCTGACATATTTGGAAAGAGGAAGAAAAACTTCAGTTTAATTCAGTTCTTTGCAATGCTAAAACTTGGGCCAGATCCCCTGGGTTTTGATGAAGATGTTACATTTATTTTTTTATCCATCTAATTTCAAAGGCTCGGAATTCTTAGTATCAGTGTGGTTTACAAGTTGTTCATCTTACATTTCCCCCGTTTCCTTCATGTGTATTAGTCGACACCCACATTTCATCACATCAGGTTAATCCCCAAAAGCTTGCATGTTGCTTTTTAACCTAGTCTGAGAAGTTTTAATTGTGCACTTCAATAGGGACCTGTACCTGAAGGTGGATCACCTGAGTTCTTTGTGCCTGTGACATTGTTGAGTCCTGGTGGTTTCTGTGAAGGCAGGTTTTACAGAAATTTGTGTTAAAGAAAAGGATTTCTTTAAAAAAAATAAGGTAAGTTTATTGGGGGAAACATTAGTTAATATGGAAAGGATTTTTTCCCCTACCTTGTTGCTTTAGAAAAATTTCAAAACAACTCTTAGGTGTTGGGAAAATATAACGGTGTTCTCCTCTGTGCTGGGCTGTGCCATCAGCGGGAGACTCTTCATTGATAGTGCTTTCTTCCTCAGAATTTTGAGGGGAAACCCCAAACAGCCCACAGGAATCTTTATTTCAGTCCTGTGTTTAATGTAGGTGTGACAGATGTTAGTACTTGCTGCCAACCCAAAATCATATAATGTGATGTAAGTAAGAACCTCTGTGCCACCTTCTTTCCACTCTCAGGTGGGATAAGAAATAATTCAGGGCATAAAACTTCTTAACGTATAACTTGGACCACCATAAAATGACCTCACTTAGATATTTTGTTTTCTTACCCAGGCAACTTAACTGTGCATTTGCGAGGTTGGTTCTCTGGGACGCGGCAGGGAGCTGGCGCAGCACCTTCACCGTGCTTAGTAGCCGTCGGAGCTCTGATTGAGTTCGTGCACCATCTCCATCGCCTTCCTTGAACCACCAGGCACATGGAGGAAAAAGAGAGAAGCTGTATATATGGTATTCCCTTTGGATGAAGGAAAATGCAGGATAGTTTGAAGTTAATAAAATGTAGGAAAATTTGGAGCCCGTTGGAGAAAAGGGGCTTGCCTTTTTTCATTTTAAGCACTTTCGCCCCATTCTATCCTATGTATTTCATCTTTTAAAACCCTATGTTGTTTTCTTAAATTATGCCTCTCTCCAGCACATGCATGCACATCTACACCAATAGATCTCTGAAAAGAGTTAATGCCTTTCAGGCAAGAGCCCCTGGCTGAAACATGATGGTAGAGTCCTAGGGCCTTCACTTCACAGTGTAGGTGTGTCTCCTAGAGATGGCTGAAGGACACCTTTCTTCTTCCTTAGACTTCTTTGCCTTAACGATCAACTCACTGCTACACACATCCTTGCAATTAAGAAAGCACTTCAGTATTTCTTATTCATCAAACTGCATACCCATCATTCCTCGACTCCTTTTTTTTATTTTTTATTTTTTATTGAATATCTCTTCTCTCCTGTCCAGGCTGGGGTGCATGAGCTCAGTATCTTCATCTGTAAAATGGGGATGACAACAGTATCCTCTTTCATAGGCTTAACATGTCTCTAGCTCTTAGACTCTTCTGGCATTCAGGAAATGTCAGGCATCGTTCTTCTTCATTACTATTGGTTGAAAGAATGTTAGAGGATTAGAATGATCAGGTCATATATAACATAATAATGTTAACTAGGTCACTAAAGAATTAAACCCAAGGCTTTTTGTTCCTGAACAGCTGAGGTTCCCTGGTTGGCTTCCTTGCCTATGACAGTAGCAGGCACAGTTTTCTGATGCTCAGTTATACCTGGTGAGGCATAGTCCATTTTGAGCAAAAAGGCTTTGTTTCCAGAAAAGGTTCATCTCTTCATAGAGGTCAGATGAATGATCAGGCATGCCGGAGGTAGTAAGGTAAAGTTTCTTCAGTCAGTGTTGGTGGCCCTGTCAGGCTCTGGTGAACCTTCTCCTCTGCTGTCATCCATGGTGTCTACACATTCCCTTGTTCTCCTCAGGCTCATTCATATTTCCTGTTCTCCAAGGCATTACACATCAGAGCCAGCACTAGGATGGCCACGCTGTGTCTCTTCCATTGCGTTCTCTGTGCCGCTATATGCTCGTGGTTTATCCAGTTTGCCCATAATGCTGGCAGTCACATTGTGCACTGTACTCAAACCTGAAACCCAGACCAACTGCTCTTTTTCCCGGGCTCCAGAGAATGAGTGAGCTGCTGAAGGGGCACAGCGTGGGAGCCTGGGCCAGTGGAGATGCTCCTTAATCCCATGGATACTTAGAGGTGCTCTTGAATTCTGTTTGTTCTTGCTGGGTCTCATGCATCTGACACTGACTTCCAAACATTTTCTACCTTCCTCAGGCCTTCCCTCCTCCCACCGTCAGAAAAACAGAAAGTGTCTTAAAGTCCTCATTTCCATCCTATTTTTGCTGACATTATTGTAACTGTCTTTGGGCTTTCTGTCTCCAGTCTGTCTGTCCTTATGGTGCTGCCTTATTAATCTTCTCTAAGTGCCCTGCGGAGCATATTATCCTCCTGCTTGATGGCTGTGACTCCCTGTTGACCCATCACCCTTGATCTCATCTTTGACTGCCTGCCATTGGCCCCTGTGGAAACCCTCTGCCTTAATCAGACTTTCAGCTTGTTCTAGGTCGGCTTCCCCACACCGGTGTGCCCTCTGGTCCTGATGCCTCAGGTGCACGCCCTGCCCATGTTGGGCCTCAGGCCAGCATTTCTCCCAGGGCTTTTCCTGCAAAGCTTAGGAGAATAGTGGATGGACCACTAAAGTCATTACTTATTCATTATGTATTTAAGCCAACTATGAGGTGAGTCCTCAGTAATTTTTAATAATCCTTTTCCTACTATGAATAATAGAAAGTATAAAGGAAAATTGAGGCTTAGAGGTGATAAATTACTTTCCAAAGATTGCGTAATTGGTGGCAGAGCTGAGATTAAAACACAAATCTGACTGATTTCCAAAGTTTGTGTTGATCTATCCCCCCTCCACTGCAGTCTCACTCGTTACCAGCCAGAACCGGGACCTGTCTGGTGAGGAAAATGCCAAGTAAAGCATTCTTTGAGTAAACTGATATCACTCTTTAGGAACTAATCTATTAAAACAAACAAAATCTGCCTGTGCTATTATTTATTTATTTATTTAACTGCAAGCCTCCTCTCTTATGTCTAATCACTTAAAGCTGGTTATGGCTTACTTCTCTTTAAATAAAAACATGTTTTGATTTTAGATTTAGTAATATCCTAAGATAATTGACAACACTAGCATTCACAAAGCTGATGATTTAGGTTTATGTGTTTTGTAGATACCAGGAAGGCAAGCTTGTTTGACACGAGTTTGTTCTGAATTACTCGCTTTACTCCGGCTTTCTCTTCATACTTCACTGGATTTCACACCTTTTTATTATGTAATTAATTATCTATGTGATGACTCGATGTCTGTCTGTCTTCTGCTCACTGCACAAGGCCAAGGGCCATGTCCATGCTGCCAAGGCTGTGTCATGAGCACCCAGCACAATGCCCAGCACACAGTAGGCATTCAATATGTATTTGTTGACATCTGAATAAAATAATGAATGAATGTATGAATGAGTGGGAATACACCTTTATTCAGGTGTCCTTGCAGAAAAGTTGGTTGTAAGAGGAATTTTTAAACCGCATTGTGTTATAAAACTGAACACTGACTTATGAGGAGAAACTTCCAATAAGTTTCCAAAAGCTATGGAAATGTTTGAAGAAAGTATTAAGACAGAGATCATTTCCTCTTTTGTTTTAACCTTTTTTTGTGTGAGATTCTCCCACTTGCCTCTTTATATTTCCTTGGCCGTCTTCCGGCATCAAATACGGTTCTTGCTGTTCTGAGTAAAACAAAACTATTCATAAGAAAGATATACATAGTCCTCACATTTAATTCCATCAATAGGAAAGTAATACAACTTGGTTTCCAATAATAAAGTGTCCAAAATAGGAATACCCAGCATCCTGCAACAAAGTATTCTTAATTTTTTGTTTTCTTGCTTAATGCTCCTGCATGTCCAGGTGACCTTAAAGTCGTTTTTTCAAGTGGAAAAGCTGCTGATTTTGCTAATTTTAGAGCACTGTTTTCTGTTCAACAGTAAGCCACCTAGATCCAGGATATGGGGTTTACTAGGCATCTCTTCATCTTATTTGTTGATTCTTTATTGTTCTGAAACCTCTTATTCAACAGTGTTAGCTTCAGTTCCAGGAAACTGGTTACTCTGGATAAAATCCATTTCCACTCTGCTGTGTTTTGTTCATCATTTTCACTGTCAGCTCAGAAAGCTCAACTGGAAAACCCCAATGCCCTGCTGGTTTTTCTATCGTCATCTCAGTTTCTAATTTTGTGGATTCAGATGCAGCTCATTATGCTGTTATTCATTACAGTCTCTAGGCCATTTTCCTCTTGTGGCTCTCTGGTGTGTATCAGCCAAAACATCAGCTATATCTTGTTACAGCTCATGGGGTCTGTGTGGTTCTTAAATTTCCCAAGGTGCCAGACTTCCAGAAATTCTGCTTTCCAAGACCTGGAAGCAGATTGTACCTCGTCTAGCTCTCCGGTGCTCTGCAGTTGCTGTGACAAACCACAGATGTGCTCATGGTCACTATCAGTTACCTTAGATTTGTCCCATGGATGGGATTAAAGCAAGGTGCTTCTTTTACACCTGGAAAAGAACAGATTGTGGGTGGGGTGGGGGTGGAGGCATGATGAGGTGTCTTCAAATACTGAAGGAGCCATCACAAAGAAAATCAGAAGCATGTAATGTAGGTGGTTTCAGGATATTGAGGTAGGACTAGTTGATGGGTAAAGTTGGAGGGAGGCAGCCTTGCCATCATGGAGGGGGGTGAATGGGTTCTTCAGACAGCAGGGTGGGGTGGGTGGCAGGTTCTATGTGAGGGATTCTTGTAAGGCGAGATTACAGTAAATACCTAGATAAGTCTTTTACATTTTTAAAAAATTCTTTATTGTTTAAAGTATAAATCTCCTTTTTTCTCCTATTGACCTTTTCCCGGCCACTCCCACCCCTGAACACATACCCTCACCTTGCTACTGTCTGTGTCCATTGGTTATGCTCATATGCATGCATACAAATCCTTTGGTTGATCTCTTACCTCCCCCCAATCCCCCCTTAGATTGGATGGTATGGTCAATGCTTCTATCTCCCTCCCTCCCTCCCTCCCTCCCTCCCTCCCTCCCTCCCTCCATCCCCCTCTTCCTCCCTTCCTCCCTCCCTCCCTCCCTCCCTCCCTCCTTCCTCCTCCTTCCTTCCTTCCTTCCTTCCTTCCTTCCTTCCTTCCTTCCTTCCTTCCTTCCTTCCTTCCTTCCCTTCTTATTTTGTGGAGCAGGAATTGTGAATTACTTTTAGTGGTTCAAATGAAAAGAGAAGTCTTTTTTTTTTTTAAAGAGAAGTCTTATCATGGACCATTTCTAATCAGACTTGTGTGTGTGTGATGAAGAAAGAACATTTCAGAATCCAGTGCACTGTAGGCAAAGCAAGGTTGGTTATTTTTAAAAACAGCAAACAAAATGAAAACACCCCCCCGCCCTCGGGTTGCTAACACAGAGGAGCAGTTCATTGAACAGGCGTCCAGAGATGCCACGTGTCCCCAGAGACCAGTGCCTGCAGCATTTCTCTGTCCTCAGCAGTGGTGACAGTTCCTTGCTCCTCTGGAATGTACAGGAAATGAAAGCTCCACACCCTCCCATTCACAAAAACCCTAGAAGAGAGCCGCCTGCCTGCCTCTGCTGTCCTTGGCCCTCCACTTCTCTGCTCCCACCTCCCACCCCCTGTGCCGTCCTCAGGCTGCAAACTGTGAGGAGCTCTAGGGACTGTGCTCTGCCTGCTGCCTCAGCCCTGTGACTGTCGTTCCATGACCCATTTCTTATGCCAGACTCATTCTCCTGAATTTCATACACTCTGTGTTCATGCTCAAGTTCACTCATGACTCGGTGCCATTGCTTTTTAGTTATCCTGATGCGCTTGAGTTTCCTTTGTCTCTTAAGGACGCCGTACTATTTATTAATCACTATGGATCAGTAGTTCTCAGATTTTTGGCAGTATGTTAAAAGAAAAAAATACTGTGGGAGAGATGGACATAGGGATGCCAGATACTTGTCCAAATAAGGACATGGGGGCTAGGGTGATTTGAGACGCTGGAAAAATAAAACAATAACAAAAACATCATCTGTTATTGCCATCAGTTCAAAACAAAAGCAGCTTCCACTCTGTGAAGAACATATTATTGAACAGAGAAGATTCTCTTAAAGAGAATAACTTTAGATGTGTGGAACATTTGCCACTTTTATTCTAATGAATCTCATTTAGCTTCTGTTCATTGAACATAAATTTACTCTTCCAACCAGTATTTAGAGGCCACTGCTGGAGGTCTTCCTTCCAGCAGCAAAACCAATACAAAGCCACCAGATGGATGCATTGGTCAGGGCCTGTGCCTGCTCATGTGGCCATAAAACCAGAAGTGATTGGGGTCCTGTTGCTTTCTACCCCTAACCTAACCTTAACCATAACCACTAACCCCAGCCCCTTACCTCAGCCCTTTACACTGGTTGTGGCCTGGCCAGTGTGGTTGAGGATTGACCTATGGATCAGGAGGTCAGAGTTCAATTTTCCGTCAGGGCACATGCCTGGGTTGCACAATTGATCAATGATTCTCTCTCATCATTGATGCTTCTATCTCCCTCTCCCACTTCTTTCCTCTCTGAAATAAATAAAAATATATTAAACACACACACACACACACACACACACACACACACACACACACACACTGATTGTAACTGGAGGTCCTGTTGCTCTGGGGCTGTGACCTTAGTGGTAGCAGCTCAAGGGACACAGAGGTTTTGGGCCACTGCGTTGTAGATTTTTGCTGGATCTGGTCAGGGTTCCTGAAGCCTTAAGGGGCAAGCAGCCCAGTTCTGAGGGTCAGTCCACATACCCAGCCTCTGGGTTTTTCTCTCTCAGAGAAGAAGTTACAGATAAACATGTATAGTTAATAGAGGCACACTGCAGGCTGTAAGAAGAAGGTGCTTGCTTGTTGGGCAGTGAGGGAAGCCTGCTCTGTTGCGGAACACACTGGGTCTGCTGGAGGGGGAGGGGGGGCGTGCTTCCCCTGCCTGCCCCGCTGCTCCTGCCCCGGCCTCCTTTGGCTGTTGAACAATTCAGCCAGTTTGGCTGAAAACCAAATGCATAAAGGATAAGAGAAGCCTTTAGGGACTAAAAGGAAGGCTCAAAGTTTAGGTATGCACTGAGAAATTTGATTTCCTGCTGGGATGGCTGGGCTGCTCCTATGAGCTGATGCACCTTGGGTGTCAGCTCACACCTTGCTCATTAAAATCACTCTTCTATGACCATGGCCAGTGAGGTGCTCATATATGAGGAGCAGAGCTTCCTGGAAAATTCATTTCCAGTCAGCAGATGTGGACTGAGAGCTGGTCACTGCCAAGGTAGCTCTGGGCTGGGCAGGCCGGGCCTCTGTGGAAGGATTCCAGCTTACAAATCCTCCTGTTGGGTTGGTGAGAGGAACTGAGGAATGCCTCTGTTTAATTTAGACAGACGTTTCCTGAAAAGATTTCCTATCATCTGTAATTTACTTTAAGTACAAATTATCTTCCTTTTAATCTTTCCCTGTTTTCTTTCCTTTTCTCCACTGCCTCCCCACCCACACCAATTTTCCTCGTACTTCTTGTCGCTCTTTTTTCCAATACTCCCCTCCACGGAGTTTTGCTTTTATATAGTTTACCTTTTTATACACATTGAAACCAAATTTATGCTTCTCAGAGCCAAGTTGCTTTCTGAAAAATAATTTGGAGGATAACATTGTAATTCAGTTCCACATGTAGATATAAAATATGGAGCAGAGAAAGAAACGACCATTTAGAGACTGACTATCCATTTGCAGAATCAGGTTGCCCTCCTGAATTTGCTCACCCGAATTCAGAGTCTGTAGACAGCAGAAACATGGCAGATTTAGAGTAAAAATCTGTAGTTTAAGAGATAAAAATACAGTTTCAGGCCTGGTTTTATAAGACCTGGGGCAATTGGTTAGCCTATCTCAGTCTGTTTCTTCACCTGTAAAATGAAGACAGAATTTTACTGTCTGTTTCTTTTGATAAATACAGATCATAATTAGTAAAGTTTCTGGCTGTCTCGGTCAGTTCAGGCTGCTAAAACAAATTACCATCAAGCAGGTGGCTTATAACAATAGAAATTTACTTCTCACAGTTCGGGACTCTGGGGAGTCCAAGATCAGGGAACTGGTAGATCTGGTGCCTGGTGAGGGCCCACTTCCTGGTTCGTAGATGGTCATCTTTTCTTTGTATCTTAACATGGCAGAAACAAAGGACTAGCTAGCTCTCCACCCTCTTATACGGGCACTAAATTTCATTCACAAGGACTCCACTCTCCTCACAAATTACCTCCCAAAGGCCCACCGCCTGATAATATCCCATTGGGATTTTGTGGGGACACAAGCATTCAGTCCATAACATTGGCAATATCTTATAACTTCAACTTTATGTCTAAATTCATTTATCTGTAAACATAAGGAATCCAGGAATTTGAACCTCAGAAAAATGGGTGTTTAATAAATGATTTCATGATCTCACATCATTACACATGATAATTTCAGGGATGGTTAATTCAGTAAATATTTGGAAATGCCTACTATATGCTAGAATCCCTACTGGGATTCAAAGTTTAATATGACCTTCTCCCCCCCCCCCTCCACTTTCCCCAGTCTGTCTTTTTACCCATTGTATGGAAGGTGGGAAGAGCTAGAACTGATGTCAGAATAAATCAGGACAGTGGGGATGTCAGGGCAAGCTTCAGAGAGCAAGGGAACATTAGTTGGATATCAAAGGATGTTGGGTGTTGAGTATCTCTAGGTAAGTTCTGTGTGATGCACTGTTGCTTTTTCTACTATCTCTTTGGTTTGGACTTAATATTGACCATCAAAGAAGTTAAGTTCAAGATTTTACTGAGTACGATGGAATCTCAACCAGTGGTCTAACTGCCAGGCACTATTTTCGTATGCAATGCTTTCATCCACTTCAAGTGGAGGAAATCAGCATCCACACACAGATGGCGTACTGGGCCCTCACAGATATGACGGTGTACGAAAAGAATGCACAGTAAATACCAACCGTTTAGTCACCCACACCCCTGACTTCATCTGTCATCATTGCAGCATCATTACTATGATCTGTTTATTAATAACTTTGCTCTTACTTATGGGTAATGGTAATGTTTTATCAATTTGTGGTGCTTTTCTTTCTACTTTTGACTTTTTCCTGAATCTTTTCGTGTGTCATTTTGTCTTTGAAGAGGCAGATTTGCAGTCTCAGCCTGGTTGGTTCTGGTGTAACTTTGGGCAAGTTATTTAACCTCTTAGAGACTCAGTGCCCAAGTTATTTAACCTCTTAGAAGCTCAGTAGAATTCAAATATCTACTTCATTGGAATGCCCAAAAGATCTGGTGAGACCATGTACATAGAGCACTTAGCCCAGTGCTTGGCCAAACTGTAACAGCTGAAAAAATGGAGTTATAGGAAAGTTGGCCAATTATCTTGGGTCGAATGGAGCTGCCATCAGAACTCAGATCAAAGCCACAGCTTTTGGCTCCTAGCCCTGCTTCCTTTTTAATAGGATACATTTGATCTTTGAGTCATTTCACTAGATAAATTGGAGACTAGATAAAGTGCAGCTATTTATGGCACTGCATGGGTTTACAGACATGTCCACACGCTTTTCATTCTCCTGCCTGAAGAAGTGGGGTTTATTCATTTCTCTTCCCTTAAGTAGGGGCGGGACTTAGTGAGAGTGCTAGCAAATACAGGATGGCAGAGTGGATGGATGTCACTTCCAACACTGGCTTTTGAAAGGATTGCAGCTCCTCGGTGGTGGCTCTCTTGCTGCTTCTTGGATCCCTCACCTGGGAGGAAGAGCAGTGCCCTGCCTGAGGTCATGCGGGCAGCCGGTGCAGAGGCCTGTGAGGAGAGCACGGATCTCGCCAGAAGCTCTGCCAGTGAGCTGGGGCACCTCCTCCCCAGGCAGAACTGGCGAGGTCTGGGCTCACAGCTTGACTGCAACCTCAAGAGAGTCCCTGAGTCTGAACCATCCAATGAAGCTGCTCCCATATTCCACATGCACAGAACTTGGGAGACGAGTGTGTTGAGTTAAACTGGTAAATATCAGGTAATTTGTTGTCAGCAGTGGATAACCAATGCAGGGCTTGCTCTGCAGAACGGCCTTTGGAGTTTTAGATGTGATGTATGTTGTAATATGCCTGAGCACCCCTACGCTGTTACTGTTCACACTGAGTTGCCACTCCTGGTAATATATTCAGGTAGATTTGGGGACTCCCAGTAAATAGATTCAGGTGGATTTTAGGACTAACTTAAAAAAAATGTTGTTGAAAGTATTACAGATGTCCCCTTTGTTTGTTGTATTTTTTTTACCCCATTGACTCCCTCCCAGGCCTTCATTATTCTGTTGTCTGTACCCATGGGTTATGCATATCCTATATAATAAAAGAGAAACATGCACCTTTGACCGTACCTTTGCTCCTGATTGGCTCTGCTATCATCCAAACAGGAGCAGGGGCAGGGCCAAGTGGCATGAGTGCCGGGCCTGGGGGTGGAGATGAAATGGCAGTGGCTGCGAGCGCCCAGCCCCCGGGCGCTGTGAGGGGAAGCTGCGGCAGCAGGGAGCCCCCAGCCCCTGGGGCCAGGTGGTCGCAGGCAGCCAGGGCTGAGCTGAGCCTGGTGATGGCCCAACATCCCTTGAGGGCTCCCAGTATGTGAGAGAGGGCAGGTTGGGTTGAGGGACCACCCACTCCCCGTGCAAGAATTTCGTGCACCGGGCCCCTAGTGTGCATATAAGTTCCCTGGATAATCACTCCCTTCCCACCCTCTCACCCTGGATTCCCTCTGAAATTCTGTTCCATGCTTCTATATCTCTGGTTCTATTTCATTCATCAGTTTATTTTGTTCATTAGTTTCCACCTATGAGTGAGATCATGTGAAATATTTGCTCCCCTATGCTCATAGCAGCGCAATTTACAACAGCTGAAATTTGGAAACAGCCCATGTACCCATCACCAGACAAGTGGATAAAAAAATCTGTGGTACATGTACACCATGGACTACCATGTAAAAGAGAAAGCTTACCATTTGCAACAGATGCATGGACTTGGAGAGTACTATGCTAAGTGGAAGAAACCAGTGAGAGAAAGATAGGACTAACTTTCAAAAGATGCCCCGCTCAACATTGGGGCACGCCAGGCAGGAATGCTCTACCTGCAGTTGAAATCCCCATTTCCAAACCTTCCATAATCCACTTCCTAAGCAGAAACAGTCAGAGTCATAAATAACCTAATTTTAGGCATAGAAAGAGAATCTGGGGGTGCCTGACCCAGGGACTGCTTCAGCCGGCAAAGCATTATCTTGATGGGCCTCTGAAATGACTCCCCAAAACTGCTGGTCAGCTGCCTTCTGTGGTTTTCTTCTCAAGTCAGTCAGGGCTATTTAATTACAGGCCAGGATTCCAATTCTGGCACGAGCAGGAGCTGCTGGGATGACTTTAGGAGCTCAAAACTGTCCAAAAATCTAGAGAAGGAGGTTGCTGCAGAGACCGGGAGTGGAAGGAAGGGCTCCCAAAAGGGTCAGTCAGTCTCTTCTGGGGAAATGAACTCCAGCAGGTTCTCCTTTTTTCCTCCTTTTCTCGCCTAAGACTCCATTTCCCAGAAGACACCTCAGCTGTCAGAGCCGGATGCCCTGCTCTCTGGATGGCGAGGCTCATGGCTTTTTTATGTCACTTTCTACAAGGCCTAGATACCATAGAGAAGGAGTAATTTCCCAAAGGAAGTCAGAGTTCTTTGGGAAGGAAGAATGAATGCTTCACAGCCAGAAAATTGACAGAGGCCAACTGCACATACTTTTCTGAGAATTTTGGTATTCTTTGTTTCTTGTAAATATTCATCACCGCTCCTGCCCAACAGGAGAGCGGCCTGTGGACCTCTCTCTGGATGTGGCTGATGTGCCGTGGCCTCCCAGGGCTCCCAGAACAAAGTAGCACAGACGCGGTGGCATAAAACGACAGAAGGTTGTTCGGGGCTGGAAGTCTGAAATCAAAGTGTTGGCAACGCTGTGCCCCCTCCAACACCTTGAGGGCAAGGTCCTTCATGCCTCTTCCAGCTCCTGCTGGCCTCAGGTGTTCCATTTCTCCTGTCTCTGCCTTCCCATGGCTTTCTTCCTATGCCTCTATGTTGTCCTGATCTCTTCCCCTGAGAAGGACCCTTGTCATAGTGATTGAGGACCCACCCTACTGACCTCATCAAACCTGATGACTTCTGCAGACCGTTTTCCCATGAGCTTACCTTCCAGGGGTTAGAGCTTCAACTTACCTTTTCAGGGGATAGAGTTCAGTCCACACCAGGTGGCTCATTATACCCTCGTTCTGCAGCATAGAAGGTGGGCACAGGCTGCTGGTTTTCCATCATCAGCACAGGCCTTTATTTTTGCTTTGGATGCACTGGACATCTCCCACAGCAGTGCCCTGCGCTTCATGAGAAAACGCTTGGAGGTCCACTGGTTTTGATGGACGTGGCTTGCTAGCTCCTCACTTGCTCTTAGAAAGCTGCCTGTATTTACGCTGGGTGGTATAGCTTGTGAGGATGACACAGACTTTAAACACAGAATCAGATGAGAAGTTCTTCATTAGCAAGGCATGTGGATACCGGTTGCAAAGGAAGACCGCATATGAGCACTAAAGTGGATATCATGCTTGTGGGGAGAAAGTATTCTGGCATGAGCCTGCCTTTCCCAGATGATTCTAGAATGTCAGATTCTGTTTTGAAAGCGCATTTTATTTAAAATTTTAAAATATTAAAGTATTTATTGTACAAAAATTTGAAGTTACAAAGGAAAACGAACGTAGTATATAACAACTATTGTTACTGCTAACAACGATTCCGTGTGACCTGTTTTCTATATTAAATAGTGGATTGATTGTTGGACTGATTTTCTGTTATAAAACAACATGGGAGATGGTGTTGAATTCAAAGGAAGTAATCATTCCAAGTTAGCATCATGGGGAGAATGCAAAATATTGACTTGAATTTGTATTTCCTACCCCTGATTGTAGGCACTTAGTTCATGAAATATGAACTTACTATCAATATGCAGTAACTGGTTTCTCTAAAAATGACCTATCATGAAAGTTGGTGAAGGTTGAAGTCTTCTGGGGCAGGGCCTTTGCTGGCCTGACATCACCACCTTGTCCAGGTGGGAGGAACCCAGGGCATCTTTTTCATGCATGTCTGGCTAGCTGTCACCGTGTCTATTCACCCAGCCTTAGGTGTTCCAGCCTCAAAACATGTGACAAGATGAGTAGGAATTGAGATCTATCCTCTTTAGAGCCAGACAGAATAAAGGAAACTCTGTACTGTCCTCACCTTCAGCATGGTGTTAGTTCTGTTTCTCTTGGGGTAGCTGAGCAATCAGACCCATTAGGGAATAAGAGCCATTTAAAATTTTTGAATAAAAAGCACTATTAGAAACAAGGCTTTTATCATAGTTCCAGATGACGGAATGGAAGCTACCCTACTAAATTGACATAGCACTTCCCAGCATATACAGTACTTTTATATACATTAGCTCCTTTTTATGTGGATTTCTGGAATGACTTGGGGGTGAAGGTGGGGGGTGGGAGGGTTTATATCAGAGGATGGATGCTCTGAAAAATAGGGAAATCTATACAAGGTTGTCCCAGGGGACTTTTATGGGGCTTTGCTGCCTGGTGTAGCAGTATGACATAGAGCAGGGATGGATCACCTCCCCAGTTCTGTAGGTGAGGAAGTTGGGACTCACAAATCTCAACAGGAGGCTCAAATATTATTAACGAGTAAGTGGGTAAAATGGGGCATTGTATGGATCGCTTTTTAAATATATTACACAGAGACAAATAAGCAGGGAGGGGGATGAATATTTTTTGGGGTCTACACATTTGGACTGGTTAAGCATCTTTCTGATGGGCATTCAACATACTTCTTCATTTCTCTGTGGATAGCACCAGGGTGCCATGGAAAACAGATATGCTTTAGAGCCCTGAATTCTGGATTTAAAACCTTACTTACCCTTCCACTTAGGAGCTCTGAGACTTGGGGCCTATTGTTCACCCTCTCAGAGCACTAATCTCCTTATCTCTGAAGAGAAGATAATATCACATGCTTCCTGGTATTGTGGGAATTGAATAAGGTAAATAAAGTTCTCAGAAATGTGCTAGGCACACAGTAAACACTCTGTAGATGATTTTCTTTCCCTTGGATGTCTGGTCTAGGGCATCCTAGGTGAACAGGGCAGGAAGGTGCAGAACCGAGACCTTGACTCAAAGGTCCATAAACACAAGAATTTAGAGCCATAAACACAAGCTCTGTGCAATCATATCATTAGTCATTTTAGGATGGAGAAAATGACACAGGCAGAAGGCTTGGGAGAGATATTTTGTTAAAATCTTAATCAATAAACAGAGCTTGCCAAATAATCTTGCCAAGTATCATCTAAGAAGAGGAAGATCCTGTCCTTTTTCTCGGACGTGGAAGTCCCCCATGGGCTGGGCCCGTGTTCCTGGCTGTGGAGGGGAAGGAGGGCTGGCTGCCTTGGCCTCACCTGCCTCTCCCTGAAGCAGTTCCCCCTCCTGTTTAACGGGCGCCTGGCCGGTGGGGCTGACAGTGCCCAGGTCTGTTGCCTGCTGCTTGGTGTCTCACATCTTCCACCCATGCTTCTCCATCTTCTAAGGGAAATGACTGTCTCTAATAGGGTGTCTGTGACAGATGCTGTGGGAATTCTGAGTTTGGGATAATGAGCTGTCATATGTCATTTCACTTAAACACAATAATACAAATATTTTGATCAAACATTTTCTCCAGCTGTTGAGCGAAAGCAATAAAAGCAGCGGGGAGTGCCAGTAAATTCACTGTTTCAGAAATGTTTTACCCTCTAAAAGCTGTTGCCTGTTAACTCTTTCTGTCTCTGTCTCCCTTCCTGCACTCTCTCATGGCCCCTCGGATTCCCCATAGTATGTCCAGGGTTGGAAATAAAGAGAGTGAATTCAGGGTTGAGAAGGGGGTGAAATTGACCACAGGTTTTATTGCACCTCCCTTTTGCTGGCCTCAGCTCAGCTGCAGCTGCTGCCACCTCGTAAAATCACCCGGCCACAGCAGCCACCCCCTAGTGCCCATGCATGCCTCCAAACCCTCCACGCCCCTCCGTACAATCCTGTGGCTGAGGACTCTGGGCTCATGTAGACTTTTAGGCACCCATTTTTGGGGGCATGGCGGTGGAATCTGGTTTGATGATAGATCTCCATTCCTGATTTCTCTGTTCCATCCTGTTTGCTCCCCACTGCTCTAACCTGGCTCCTGGGATCGCTTCCTTTTTTCTGTCTAGGTGCCAGGGGAGATACAGCAAGTATCTCCAGGTCTAGTCATAGGAGAGGAATCTGGCGGGGCCCCTGGAGCATTAGTTTTTAGCTGATTGAAGCAGTTCTCTTTGCCAGTAGGAAGGAAGTAGGAGTGTGTTCTGAATCCATCCTTCAAGCTGAAACTTCTAAAAGCAATCGCCTACACCCTACTTTTTTTTTTTTTATCCTGTGGTCTCAATTTTAAAAGAGCCGCCTCTGACTCAGCAGTGCCACCTGGTTAGACATTTTTCACTGGAGCCTGTCTGTTAGGGATTGAAACAGATCAGCCCCTTCCCTTTCTCTTCCATCTCTCTGATTGTGGGGGTGATGGATGTGCTAACCTGCTTCCTGTTCTGGGTTCTGGGAAACCTGACCCACCAGTGTCAGCTCTCTCCTTTCACTCTGTCTTCCAGCCCCTGCTGGATGTGACTGGTGCCATCCCTCCCACTGTAATGTGCTCAGATGCCTCCCATCCATAAAAAAGTAAAGATACCACATAGCCCTCCTCCCTGATCTTGGATTTTCTCTAGCTGCTGCCTGTCTTCTCTTCCCACAGCCAAATTCCTTGGGTTGGGAGTGGGGTGGGGCATATCATAGTCTTCACCTCCCCAGCTTCTCCACTGCACCTTCCACAGTAGTACATGCACCCGAGGCTTCCTGGGAGGCTCTGTGGCCTCTTTGCTGTCTGCCTGAAGCCACCTCCTCCCTTGGGCTCCTCCACGGGCCTCTGATACTGCCTCCTAGCACAGCTTTGCTTTCACGTCTTCCTCTGCTCATCTTTTAACTGGTGGCCGCCCTTCAGACATCCTCCTGTTACTCTGTGCCCTCACTCACCCTGCTGATTTAGCTCACTCTGCCGGCATCAGCTGCCCCTGTGAGCTCATCTCCCATCTCCAGGCCAGACTTGGCTCTGGAATTCCAGACTTGACCCCCCTCTCTTCAGACATTTACCAGGAGCCTTGATGCCACAGTCTCCAAACCTCGCCCATCCCAGGGTGAACCCATTCTCTGCCTGCTCCCTGGTCCTAGACCCTTGCCTACCTTCCCTCTGTGCTCCCAGAGCTAAGATGAGGCTAACATAGCACCTGATCAACATACACTAGCAGTCAGACCGATATCCTTTCTCTGTCTTTTCACTAATAATCCTTTCATCCTTCTCCACCCAGAGTCTCTCCTCACCTCTTTATTTCCATTCTCACTGCCCTGCTTGAGTTTTAAGCTTTTACATCTCCTCCTCCCCACCTAATTTCATCCCTCTCCAACCCATTCTGCCTGTTACTGCAAAGAAATATTTCCAGAATGCCTGTCTGACCCCTTCAGTCCCTGGGGTACAATCCTTTCAGCTTTTCTCCCACTTGGAGTTGAAGCTCCTGGGACTGAAACACTAGGAGCGGCGGCTCTCCCAGTGCAGTGCCCCAGACCAGCGGCAGTCTCACCCGGGACCTGTCCACATGGGAGTTTTAGCACCAGCGCTGTTCCGCTGTCCTGGGCCCTCATGCATCACCAGACATACCTGCTGCCTCATGCCCTCCCTCTGCACAACCGCTCCCCGGGCTCCCACTCCTCTTTCTGACCCATTCTCTCTCCCCCAACCCCCTCTGAGTCTTTTCAATGGGACTGGAGCTAGTGTCCTTGTTAGCAGCTTTTTGACCCATGAGCCCAGTGCTCCTTTAGAGCAGTATTACGCGTTTTTTGGCTCCCCATGTTTCCACAGTCCTCACAATGCCTGGGAGCCAGCAGTGCTGGTGAGGTTTGTACCAGGAATCGATGTTTGCTTATTGAGTCCTGGGGTATGTGACTGCCATAGCCCAGGAAGGAAGTCCTGGTTTCGATCATCCTAGCTAAAATGGAAAGATCAGGGTACGGGAAGAGGCAAGAAGAACAAATTGTTTAGCAATGAAGCGGTTATTTGAAGGGCGAGTACAGTAGTAACGTTACCCGAATTGCTATGTCTCCATCCTAGACCTTTTTTCAATCCCAAAGCGCTTCCTGGATGGGAGCGCTTCCTGTCTCCTGCTTTACTTCTCCTTCATTCCTTTGTTTTATGTCTTTGGCCCTCAGTCCTGAGTTTGGAAATGTGGACCTTTAATGATTTTTTTCACCCCTGCGTTGAGGACGACTGGTTTTGAATAGGAAAATAGACAGAAGCTTTTCTTTGGGAACAAATATTTATCTCAAAGCTCTAGTACATGAGCATTCTCTTATGATTCTGCATTATCGCGTGTGCTTTTCTTTTGTAGATTTATTACGTCGGCACTTAATTACTCTTCATGGCGGTGTTACATTTCATGAGTGATTTAGAGTTTTAATAGAGATTTGTATGATTTATTGCAGTTGGCATTTGAGGTTTGCCAACTTTGTAAAAGCCATGAGTACTAGAATTGCTTAATCTGACCTTGTCCAGCACAGCCACAATATGGGTGAAACCCCAAATTCAAGTATAATAGGGAAGCTTTCACCACCCAGGCCATTTCTGTCTGATGTGACTGTTGTAGCAGGCATATGTGTGGGGCAGTGTGTTCTGAAATGTGAGCCCCAAATGGTTTCCTGTGCCCTGGATGGTTGGTGAGATGAGATGCTGAGATAAAGTGGGAGGGAGGACTGGTGATGGGATGGGGCTCTCACTCCATCTGCAAAGGGGTTCCGGGTCCAGGCCTTGGAGGCCCTGGCTGCCTGGGGTGCGTGTGCTGGCTGTCCCACAGATGGCTTCAGGCCTCAGCGGACCACTGACACACTTCTCTTTCAGCAGCTGGAGAAGCACTGACTGCTCTCCCTCTGTCCCCTGCTTTACTCAGTGTATCCAGGTCTTTCCTCCTGAGTTCGAACCCTGACGACACACCGCAGTCTTCATTCCTGACCAGGTTCCTGTCCTGAAGTTTCCCTTTGTGCGTCCACTTGCTGCTTCCTCCTACGTGTTTTTCCCCAGGCACCACTTGGTAGCTGTTACTAAAATGAGTATCCTTTAAATGAGGTGTTACTTTGCTGATTTGCACTGGGGGTAGCTGCACACTTGGGCGTTTTCCCAGATAACTTTATTGACTTGCGAGTTTGTTTGTTTTTTAGGGAAAAGGTGTGCTCTCCCTCCCAGCTCTGCCTTGTCCAGAGTGGCCCAGTAGATAATCCTCTAGGGCCCTCAGCCTCCAGGCAGATAATCTCTTTGGGGTTATCTGTTAATTACCAGTGAATGTGTGAAGTATTTGTTAAGAGGGTTTTGAAGTGAATTCCCGGAGCTATTGCCTGGGCTGGAGCACCAGGCCGCCCCCCCCCCCGCCCCCCACCCCCCCATGCAGAGGGTTTCAGGCCCAGCCTGGTCCCCTCAAGGGCTGGTATTCTCTTGCTGAGTTGTTTGCCTTTCTAATGGAGTGAACTGTTTGTTTGACTCTGCAGAGGAAGGCATTGAACTGGGCACTAAAGTAAACTTGGGAGACAGACGTTCAGAAAAGCCATGCGGATCTGCTTTGTGAAGGGAAGGAAAACAGTTTGGCCTTGCTAACCTCCAGGAAGAGTCCTTAAGGAACTGTTTAAATAATAAACGAGCCTAGGGAGCGGATATTGCCTGGCCAGTTGGGAGCTTTTGTGCAAGCCCAGGGGCCTGGGAATTCCTGTGCTGGGCCTCTGGGGAGGAGATTGCCGCTCCAGTCTTGCAGTTAGTAATTGTGATTTATTTATGTGTAGAGGGACTTTGGCTTCATTCAGTTTTGATTAAAACAAGCCAATTAGCTCCCTGGATGGCTGGCGGATGGCAGGGCAATGTTGTTAGCAATGGCAACGATAGGCAGGAGAGTGGGATAATGGGGTCCAGCTCCTGTCCTCCATGTTCGGGCACACGGTGGACCTGCTGTGTGACAGCTGGGCTCCTTATGCCTGGGAGGACTGTTGAAGGTGCTCATAAGCAAGAGAGCATCCTCAAAAAGAGAGGAGTCACCTACGTTTGAGTCTGCACAATGCCAGGCTTATTAGAGGAGACCTCCCTGATAAGCCAATAGTCACAGGCAGCTTACATAGAAAGAGGGGGAGCTCATGTGATAGAAGTGAGCAGAGCAAGCGCTCCTTGGAAGGTCCTGGATCATTGGTGGTGTCCACGGATGGAGAAGCAGGGCTCAGAGGGGGATCCATGGTACAGCCAAGCTTGAATGTGGAAGGTTGGAGCTCTGAGTTTATATAGCCCATAAGAGGTGGTGGTCCCATTCAAATTAGTGTCCAGATGGAGTTCTTATCTCAGTGTTCAGACCTGTGGTTTTGGGCACTCCGAGCCTCTCCCAAGGATGTTCCCATTACACTTTATTACTTCATTTCTGGGCATCATGCTACTTGACATAACTGTCACTGCTGACAGGGACTCCATATTGGATTGTCACAAGGTGTTCAGAAAGTCTGCTCTGCTCTTGCTCTAGATGTGGGGCGATTAGACCAGAAGATGTGCAGCTGAATGGGGGAAGGGGGGAAGGGTAGAAGGCCAGCTCTGTTCCTGCCTCAGGCCCTCAGGGTGCAGGAGGGCTATGAAAGATCAATGGGTGGATGGATGTCTGTGCTTTTTAGAAGCTTCTAGCTTTGGCTGTTGGGAAGGGTGAAGCAGGGAATACATGTGAGGAGAAGGATAGCTGTATACAGGACTGGCTTTGTAATGGTTATTTGTAGGACTCGCTGTCAAAAGAAAATTTAGAGCCTTTGCTTAAAAATTATTAAGAATTTCAAGATGACAACAGCAGAATATGAAACCTTCTGAGTGGGGGCCTGGGTTGCTGTAGCTTTTAGAGATCTGTAGGCAGGCTGATCCAGACAGAGGCCAAGCTCTGTCAGTCCTTCCCTGAGTAACTTTAACTTCATGTCTGCTTTGATCCACTTTCTCATCTGTAAAATAAGGATAATAACACCTACTTTACTGAGTTTTTACATAGCATAAATTAAAAAAATATGAAAAATGTTTCGGGCAATCCTTGGCACATAGTGAATACTTCATAAACGATAGCTATTTATTATTTGCATGTATCTGTGGCTGTAGTTTTTATCCCCTTGCCTCCCCAGTAGTTGAACTGACACGGTGTATGGTTAATTTGGAGTTCAGAGGACAGAGTTGAGTCTTTGCCACAGATTTTACTTAGAAGCAAAGCTATAGAGAACCTTTCTTGGTCCTCATGATTAGTTGAGTGCAAGGAGAAGCATGGGCAGAGCAACTGGATTAGGTACAAAGCTGAAGATACTCAGTGAAGTGTTGACTTGTCAGTGTAAGAAACATCCTGTAGAGAATTTTTATGAGTTTATTTGAGCCCAACTGACAACATATGCTAGGGAGATCAAGATCTCAAATCCTTCAGAGACTGGCAGTGTGGAGAAGATCAAACTTTCCTCTACACTCAAGGTTTTCCTGGCTGGTCTAATAATCAAATAGACATGAGACAGATTAGCTAGAGAAAATTATTAAATTTAATACATACATATACGTGTGAGAATCAGAGACCCCAGATGCAGGAGCGGTTCAGAGATAGAAAGGGGGACTGAGGTATACAAGATTTTTCTGAGCTAGGGTTGAGGTAATAATGCATATGGGGTGGGGATGCGGGCGGGGAAGGGCTTCAAAGGGTCATTGTAGGATGACAAGAAAAACCTTAATTTTAATATCATAAATAGAAGATAATTTCCAAAGAAGTTTATCTCTGATAATAGCTTATTATTGGTAAAGCCCCTAATTCAAGTTCTTCCTGGGAGTAAGGTTGTGGGGAGGCAGAAGTTCCTCTCCAGCTTGCAGCTATAGTTAGTTGCCTTTAGTTCAAAGTAATCTGCACACCACTGAGGTACATCTTGGGGGCGATTCATTCTGGACCTCCACAGTAGTTTTGTAGCTTATTTTATACATTAGAATCAAAGGAGAAGACGGAAGGCACATGAAAGCCATTGGTGGTAGATTAAAGAGGTGGGAGAAAGTACGGTGGAGAAATCTGTAGGATTGGATAAAAGGCAAAACGGAGAAACATTATCCATTTTTTACATTGATATTTAATAATTAACACTTACAGCACATGGAGATGGAATGTGGGGGGAAGATAACAACGAGGGGTTCTGTGCTCTCCTGCTCTGGTGGGCTTGTGTTCTGGTGCTGGCTGGCGGTTGTGCCTTTGAGCGGTAGGAAAAGAAAATTATTCTGACATTTCAGAAGCATGTTGAACACTGGACAGAGCTCACTTGAGGTCAAGGTTGACCCTTGTTAAGGAAACTATAGGCCCTGGAGGTGACGATCCACTATGACTTGCCCAGTTAGGAATTTGTGACCAGACCATCCTGTGTGGTTACTTTTGGTCACTGAGCTTGTCAGGTTTATTGCATAGCCCTCTTTCTTGTTTACACTATCGATGTTAACTTGGACATCAGTTTTGAGAAAGACACACTTAGAATTTGCAATAATCCCCCAAATGTAAGTCCTTTAAATTTATGAATTGCCTTCACCTATGTCACTTGGCCCCTTGGTTTTATTGACCTTAAAAGTGTTATATTATGATTATAGTTGTTATTGACATTTCTTTCTATGTAATCTGTAAAATATGGTTTAAAATGGGAAGCATTTTCGGCTGAATGGATGATGGAGAGCAGATGATTGCTGTGGGAAGGGCGTACCCAGTAGGTATTGTCCTATCAGGGCGGCAACATGCATTATTCAGTGTGCTAAATATTTGGCCTTCTCCTGACTTCAGAAAAGGGGAAACTGATTGGGAAGGATGTGTTTTCTAAGGTTTTGTGCTGGAAGCATTATAAAGGTTGTGCAAATACTACATACTGGCTGCAAGATGACCAGGAAGTCACCATCCATTTGACCTACTGCATAGTATCATTTATTAAACCTAGCTTTGTTTCATTTATTTTTATTATTTTATTAGTATGATTTTATTTATTTCAAGAGAGGGAGAGGAGAGAGAGAAAGAGAGAGGCATCAATGATGAGATCGGTTGCCTCTTTCTTTCACACCCCTTACTGGGGATCTAGCTGCAACTTGGGCATTTGCCCTGACCAGAATTTGAACTGGGGCCACCTGATTCATGGGTCAGTGCTCAAACACTGAGCCATGCTGGCCAGATGCTATGCTTTGTTTTAAATTCCCTGAGGTTCTCATATTATCACTCTTTAAGTCTTTATTAACACAAACGACCAAATGTTAGAATCAGCTTTACTTTTTAGAAATGTGTCTAGAGTTCATTCTCTGACAAGTGGAAGCTCACTGAGAAAGTGCAGCATGGGGTTATCTCGGTAAGGGTGTGTCTCCTGTTACCTGGGTATGCACATCCATGTATTGAGGTGCTAGTTTCTAGAGTTATCGGTGGATCCAGGTGGACCAAGTGGAGATATGGACTCCAGAAATACACCATGTTTTCTGTCCTCAGGGGTCTGAGGAAGCAAAGGGATATCACAGATTTTAGACATCTACCAAGTGTAGTTTGTAAAGACTGGGTCCCATGCAGTTGGTCCAAAAACCAGGGTCACTTTGGGGAAAGGGAGAAGATCCAGGTGATGATCACATTGAGATCAGGGAGAGTCTGGGCCTTTTTAGACAAGGTGGGTAGCTGCCCGGAGCTGGTGGAAAGTCTTGGGAAGAACCAGCCGTGTGGTCACACTGTGATGCATATCTGCCAGGGGTCACTGCAGAAATAGGATAGAAGCAGACGGAGTACAGGCCATCTCAGTGGCACAGGGGAGTGGATAAGAGAGCCTCGTCCTCCGGAAGCATGGCTGGAAGACTCACAGCTCCTACTCAGTGCAAGTAGCCTCGGGATCATTGCCTCTCCGGAAGAAGTGTCCCCAGCAGTGCCCAGATGAATAGGCTAAGGTTGATGACCCCCAATGCCATCATTTCTCCCTGTCCTGAAGGAGAATACTGGCAATTTGAATTCCTTTTGAATATTTCTGAGCTGTTGAGCTTGTCTGAGTTGTAGGAAACACGGATGGGTAGAGAGAATGAGTTGGCCTCTGTCCTCTGTGGGCAGACTGGGTTGTTGTGCCAACAGCTTGAGCCCCTGGGTGAGGTTGCCTGGCCTGCAGTATAGTTTAGACCAGTGGTCAGCAAACTCATTAGTCAACAGAGCCAAATATCAACAGTACAATGACTGAAATTTCTTTTGAGAGCCAAATTTTTTATTTTTTAATTTATTATTTTTATTTTTATTTTTATTATTTTATTGATTTTTTACAGAGCAGAAGGGAGAGGGATAGAAAGTCAGAAACATCGACAAGAGAGACATCGATCAGCTGCCTCTTGCACGCCCCCTACTGGGGATGTGCCCGCAGCCAAGGTACATGCCCTTGCCGGAATCGAACCTGGACCTTTCAGTCCGCAGTCCGACGCTCTATCCACTGAGCCAAACCGGTCTCGGTGAGAGCCAAATTTTTTAAACTTAAACTTCTTCTAACACAACTTCTTCAAAATAGACTTTCCCAGGCCGTGGTATTCTGTGGAAGGGCCACACTCAAGAGGCCAAAGAGCAGCATGTGGCTCTCGAGCCGCAGTTTGCCAACCTCGGGCTTAGACAACCAAGGGCATTATCATGAGAACAGATGTTCTAAGGCACAGCAGATTAGAGATAATCTGAAAGTTATCCAGTATCCCAAAAGCAATTAGGCTAAGAATCAAGATAGGAAGTCAGATGTGATAGTGGCAAAGGGAAGGGTTGCCAATAAGAGAGGAATCACAGTGTGAACTTTTGAGGCGTGGAGCTTGGGGTAGTTCTGGACCAACCGGTGGGCCACTGTGGGCTCTTTATCTGCATAACAAGGAGCATGTGGGCAGCAGCAGGTTGAAGGACAGGTGTGAGACTTACAGCCTGGGGGCTGTGCATGGACAGTGGAGAGGAGGTGGTCAAGTAAGTTGGAAGACACTGAATGTCACGGGCTGACAGGTGGCACAGCCAGATGGACCCCATATTCCAGTATGGGGCGGGGGGAGTTTAGATGTGATATTATGACAAATTTAAACAGGTTTTAGTTATTTTGAATTCTATCCTTTCTGGGTACGTGCTATCAAGATAATAATTTGCTAAACTGAACTTTTTTGATGGACCAGGCAGTGAGAGTTTCTCCACTTTGGTCGTCTCACACATTAATGGCGGGGAGTCCATAGGGATAAAGGCCACAGTTTTGAAGCAGGAATCTATTTTCCTCAAATGATAACATGTGATACATGCTCACATGGCTAATGTCTTGGCCGGTGTGTATAACGTGTGTCTAGTAGCTAATGCAGGATTGAAAAAAAAGGGGGGGGGGGAGTCTAAGAAAAATGGGGAATGTTTAGTTGCATGCATTTTCATGAGCCAAGAAATGTAAAGGAAATTTCTGCTCCCCTTAGCAGTGGCAGGTTCTCTCATTTTTTTCTGATTTCCTTGCTCATCCTTGTAAGGGAATCACTTCGTGCGCTTTATTACTTTACAATCATGGTGAAAAGAGTGCTTAAAATAAACTTTGCTTAAAAGCTTTGTATTTTCCTGCTTCATGATGCTTCGTAGACAGTGAGAATTCAGAGTTTAAGGGACAGGAAAATGGAGCCATTCAGTGCTCCCAGTGTGTAATAAATGTGCTGGAATTTCAATGGATTCTAAAGGCGTCACAATAATAGCATTAAGAACAGGCCAGGGCCTTTGATGTTATTGACAAGAAAAGGGGAGTGGAGGCGAAGGGGCCCCTGTCATTTCTGTCATGAGCTTTGAAACTCTTGACCTTCAACCTTTAGTGTCAAAGAGCCTTTTCCATATGGGTGTTAGCAGCCTGCTTAAGCATCCTGAATTGACTTGAGCATCAACATTGCCTTGGTGGGAAAGGACATTCATTGTCCTGGAAAAGGCCCAAGGTGGGGAGCTTATTGCTGAGGGCCCACCACTGCCTGCCCTGTCTTAAGGGTGACGGGGTGGGCTGGAATGGTGACTTCGCATGCCTATCTGAAATGATTTTTGGCCCAGTGAGAAGCAGGGAGCCTTGCAAGGCTAGAAAATGAACTTCAGAGCTATGATTTAGCTCGGCCATCTGCTAGGAGTTGGCTCTTGAGTGCGCTGGAAGCCTGCACAGGGACAATTCTGAGGAGAAGGTTGGGTGTCCCTTTGGTGTCCCTGGTGTCGCCTGTTGTTGGAGACCCATTGGATATATGGAAGTCCTGCAGTCCATAGAAGTGAGGCTGGCCTGGTCTACTTTTTGCCATTGTATGGGCTGTTTCCTTTCTTGTTATTCTTCCTCTTCCGCTTTTCTTATGGTAAACATTAAGTGAGTTCCTATAGGGTGTTCAGGGATAACTGAGCCCCTTCTGCCTTCATACTCCAGGTAGTGTGGGAGGGGAGGGAGACAGTTCTGATCTGACCGTGTGCCAGGCCAGGGGTTTGTCACCACATTGCCTGGCATGTTAGTGGAACATGGTGAGAATTCATTTTTCGTATGTGATTAAAGCTCAGTGCATATGCTACTTGTCTTATGATGGGATTATACCTTTCTAAACCCATTGTCAGTTGAAAATATTATGAATTGAAATGCATTTAATACACTCAACCTACCACTATAGCTTAGACTAGCCATTTTCTACTGTATCCCTTTTGCACCATCATAAAATTGGAAATCGTAAGTTAAACCATCGTAAGTCAAGTTGGGCATCATCTGTATTGTGTAAACAGGTATTTCTGTGAGGGAACATGCCTAAGTAGGGACACAGGGTCCTCAGTAAACTTAGTCTAGTGAGAGAGGAGATGGTGAGGACACAGTGTGGTTGCAAATAGAGTTCCACAGGTTGTCCATGGTGGGCCTCCATAACCCAAATGGTGAAGAGGGGAGGAAGGAGCAAGTATTCCCCCAGCGCCTTAGGGAACCTTGGCTTATGGGATGGCATTTTCTGAGTCTTGAAGACAGAGTTGCACTTGGGTAAGGGGGGTGTTGTTTTTACTGAGGGGACAGCCTAAGCCATAACAATTAATGGCTGCCTAAGCGAACACTGACTCTTCGACAGCAGTATCACGGATGCAGCTAGGTTGTTGGGGACCTTGAATGCCATGATAAATTGTTGGGCTGGACAGGGGGAAGACTGTCCGTACATGGTTGAGTCTAGGTTTTAGGGATGTGAGTCTAGAGAATGTAGTTTAGATAAAAAATGATAAAATGCCGGTACTTGGACAGCGTCATGGTAAGAAGTAGAGTGTCTAAGAGTGCTTGCTTTGAAGAGAAAAAGACACCAGCTTGCCACTCTCCCCACATTTCATTGGAGAGGGCCCTTAATCAGTTCCCTTGTCCAGAACAATGGGCATACTCTTAGTGTGCTTGCTCCCTACCGTTGTAGGAAGAAATAAATTATTCTAGAAAGGTTTAAAGTATTCAGCAGTAAAGTATTCAGTGAATAGTACAGTAGGCCCCCTTTAACTGAGGTTTTGCTTTTCACGGTTTTAGTTACCCACTGTTGTAACATATTAAATGGAAATTCCCCAAATAAACAATAGATAAGGTTTAAATTGCACACTGTCCTCAGTAGCATGATGGGATCTCACGCCATTGGACTCCAATGTAAGCCGCTCTTTGCCTTGCGTATCCATGCTTTCTGTATGCACAAAGCTGTAAGATACTGCAAGAGAGAGACCACATTCACATAATATTTTTCTAACGTTATAGTTGTCCTGTTTTATTATTAGTTATCCTTGTTCATCTCTTATTGTACCTCATTTGTAAATTAAATGTAATTTGTATGTGTGTATAGGATAAAACACAATAGACTGTGCATAGGGTTCTGTATGATCTCTGGTTTCAGGCATTCCCTAGAGGCCTTGGGATATAACCACTGAGGATAAAGGGGATACTGTAGTTATACTTGTGATTGTTTTTTAAAAAATTTGATTACTACAACTGGGGAAAAATGGAAGACATTTAGTTGTTGATGGGCAGGAACTAGAAATAGGGTAGATGGTGGAGATGGAAGGGGAGAGACTTAATAACCTACTCTCTAACAGCTTCTCATCAGATTTTGAGTGGAATGAGTATGTGCCTTATTCATTGCTGATTGGCTATAAAAATACGCCAACAAGCACACTTAATGATCACTGGTGGTTTTCCAGTGCCTTGGAAATATTTTCCAAGGTGGACTTGAATGAGTGGCTCTCTGATTCTCTGCTGAGGAACTCTCAAGACAAAAGTGAACTCCCCTGTTGCTCTGAGCCTCAGCCCCATCAGTCTGCATCATGTGGCCTGCTTGCATGCTACTGCTGCAGAAGCAGAACTGAGATGGAGATGGGGCTCTGTTACTTATGCCTGGAATATGCCCCTCGACAGGGATTGCATTAGGAGTGCCACCTGGTTTATGCAACTTTGGGTAGATTATTTAGCTTTTCTGAGCAGATGATAGAATTTCCCCTTCTTATTTCTCAGCATTGTTGTAATATAGGAAATAAAGAGAAATAAGACTTAGGAGAATAGTACTAAATCTTTGAAAATGATGATTTTTGGGTTGTCAAGAAGAGCACACGAGCTTTATAAAACATAAAGCTTTGTATCCTTTTGCTTTCACATTGCACTAATTTTTCAAAATTAAAAAAATTGGAAACTTTTTGAATAGATTTATTTTGGATAGAGTACAATTTCTAGACCTCACCTTTTTGATTAATGGTTAGTTTACTAACTAAACCATGAAACTTCTGAGTCTAATGGGTCTCCCAGGCTTTTGTAGTTAAATGTGAGATACTTTTAAATCCAAACTGTGCTTTTCCTGGAAACATTTCATGCTCTGCTTTCATTTAATCAACATTATGGACCCTAAAATATAGTTTTGGAATGATAAATTTAGATTTTGAATTGTGATGTACAAAAATATGATTATAGGTACAAGAATTTGTTAACCAATAACCTAGTTCTACCTTTTTCATTTCCAAGGTTACTTATTATCACAGAAAATACACCATTAGCATATTTAAAAGTAATGGATTTGTATTGTTCATGAGATTTCCTTTGGAGAGTTCTGCAGTTTAGGTATGATGGCTGTAAACATCTTGTTTTTTCTTTCCTCTTGTTGATTTTTTTCTTTCTTATCCTGTCAGGAAAGCCAGAAAGAACAAAGATGTCATGGGTGCATATATTTGTGATCATAAGCGAGATACATTCCACAGACTGTGGATGGAATGATTTCGTAGTCAGTCAGTGGGTAGACGTGGTCTATTTCTGCCACCGGGAACTCAATGGCTGTGATTTTTCACTGAGAAACATGCAAAGACTTCTGATAAAAGAAGTTAGAAGGGACCAGAAAAGGGAGCCATCAATTGTTTGTTCACTACCCAGGACACATTTGAAGTGGTAAAGACAGGTTTGTTTTGTCAATTCATTTGCAAAGGGCTGTTTGCCATTTTCTTGTGGAAACACATACTTATGTTTGTTAAGGAGCATAACGTAGATGAGTTGTGGTTTGATAAAACTATTGTGCTGGGTTAGCATTTAGGTCTAAAATATTAATTAAATGAACTTAATATGCCTACAGACTTGCACAGAAGAAATGACAGCAAGATGGCTCTTTGAGTAATGGGGAATGCCACGGAGTAAGGAATGTCAGGCAGTTGCCAGAAGTAAAAATTTATTGGGTTTTTAGAAATAGCATAGTTTTTGTTGGTAATTTGCTTGCTATGTAACTTTGTTTATGTGTTACTTAATTTATAAGGAAACTAAAACTTGCAAATATTAATTGATTATTGCCATTATTTGCTAGATCCATAGTCAATTTCAACTATTATCATTCTTATCTTAGAATTTATTTAAGATATTCTTTGCTAAAATCACAAAATAAGCATCCCTTTTTTGAATAATTACTAATATGGATATTTCTATAATGATATTCTTAAGTCACATAAAGTGGCATATAAATTTTCTACACATACAGTGTTACCACTAAAAAGCTACATATTGATAAGGAAAAATTGAAATGTGAAAATTGGAGAAAAATCATTGTACTGTGGTATGCTAGAACAGGGTCTGCCAGACAGCTTCCTGTAAAGGACAGAGAGCAAACATGTTTTTGTTTTTGGTTGCAACTGGCCTACTCTGCTAGTGCAGCGCAAAAGCAGTCAGAGGCAGCCGGTGAGCAAAAGACCACACGTGTGTTCCAGTAAAAACTTACTTGCCAAACAAGACCTGTGCACAGTAGTTTGTGGATGCTCCCATAACATATGCTCTCCAAGTTAAGGCTCTGTCATGGTATAAAGCGACAAAGCAATAGATTTTTTTAAAATGTTTTTATTGATTTTTAGAGAAAGAGGAAGGGAGAGGAATAGAGAGATAGAAACATCTGTGAGAATTTTTATCCATCCGCTGCCTCCTAGATGCTCCCTATTGGGAATTGAGCATGCAACCCTGGCATGTAGCCTGACCAAGAAGCGAACCAGTGACCTCTTGGTTCTTGGGTCCATGCTCAAGTACTGAGCTACACTGGACAGGCCAATAAATTTTTTTAAAAACTGAATTTATTGGAATGACATTGGTTTACAAAACCAAACTGGTTTCAAGTGTACAACTTAATAAAATATCATCTGCATACTGCATTGTACCCCCATCACCCTAAACAAAATCTCTTTCAACCCCGCTATTCCCCCCTTTGACCGCCTCCCCTTAGTCTCTATCTGCCTTGCCCTCTGGCTCTCATGGCACTATTGTGTCTGTGTTATATATGTTTTCTGGCTAACCACCTCAGCTTCCTTCATCCACTCCCCCAACTCCCTTCAATCTGATAGCTGTCAGTCTATTTCATGTATTAATGCATCTGTTTCTGTTTTTTATTTATTATTTTTAAAATATGTTTTTATTGATTTTAAAGAGAAAGTAGGGGAGGGGGGAGAGGAGAGAGAGAGCGAGGGGGAGAGAAACATTGATGAGAGAGAAACATTGATCAGCTGCCTCCTGCAAGGAACTGGGGATTGAACCTGTAACGTGGGCATGTGCCCTAACTGGGAATCAAACCAGCAACCTCTTGGTGCATGGGACGACGCTCAACCAGGGCCTCTGTTTTTATATTGTTCATCAGTTTATTTTGTTCTTTAGATTCTACACATAAGTGAGATTATATGGTATTTGTCTTTCTGTGATTGGCTTGTTTCACTGAGCATCATAATCTGGCCCATCCCTGTTGTTTTTTTCTTCAGTTAATCCTCACCCATGGATATTTTTTTCCATAGTTTCCCCCATCCCCCAATTCTATACAACGTGCCTATAAGAACAGGAGGAGAATTCTTGTTCCTCCATGAGATGTTCCATGGGGTGATTCCACCAGGGTGCTCAGCAAGTCCATATTATAGCTGGTCCCTGTGAGGTGCCACTCCTCGGTGTCTGCTAGGAACCAACCAGGAGGGCCACAGACTGCCTTGTTGCCGTAGACACTCAAGGTCAGGCATTTCTGGGCTATTGCCCTCAGAGGGGCTAGATCAGTTCTTTTCTGGCTCAGTGCTGTCTGTAGGCATATTCCTGTCTGTAGACAGCATGTGTGAGGTAGGTAGGTAGGTAGTCTGGGTGTTGGAGTCGATCCGCATGGTGATAACTGAACCCTGGAAAAAGTCTTGCAGGTGCCAAGGTGATGACTAGAAATGCCCAAGGCCGGAAGAGGCCGGGGTACCGCTCCACCCTCTCATTGGTCTTACTCTTTGTACCCCTTCTCTACCACTTGAGGCCTCTCATTTGATAGATTCTGGATAATAATTTTGGTTTTATCGTAGTGGATGTTAACCACAAGGGGTTTTGATGTTTCTAGTGATGACAGGCAAGTAAGTGAATTTGTGAGAACTGGACATTATTACAGGCAGGGCTGACCCTGATGACAAGAAAAATAATCTCCAGCTCTGGTCGAGAATAAACTCCAAAGTCAGTGTATAGATAACTTCAGTATTTAAACAAGCCAGGAGGACTTGTGCAGGCCAGGCAGTTTACTCTTGTGGCTTCTCCTGTGTTATTTCCTGTGCACTTGAAGGCCACTCAAGTATCATTTTGTGCTTTACTCCTTCAGGGCACTTACTTAGCTGACTTTGATCTCTCTTTTTTAATCTACAATATTTGTATGTAAATTTCAAACCTTAAAAGACTGTCCCAGAGTGGCATCCAACAGATCTTATAGCCTGAGGAGCTAAAACTATTTCTTGAGAGAATGATGCAACTGAAGATAAATCTCCAAGTGTCTTCCTCTGGCTACAGGTTTTATGATCAACCCAGGCTGTTGTGAAGAGACCTAAAAATCAATGCCTCTGATTCCTAACGAGATCCTTAATGCTCAGCACAATGTCAGGCTGCATGAAATCGAACACTGACAACTGGACACAGCACAAATATTTTTACTATGCATTTCAATTTAAACAGGTATCCGGCCAGTTACGGATTTATAGGGTTTAGACTATTCTGCTCAAGCCTCAGATAATATGCGCTCTTCAGAAATCTCAGTTTAGTACAGAAGAACTTGGTCTAATAGTCAAGCCTCTTGCAGGACTGTAATAAATCATCTTTGCAACCATAAGCATGTACAGTTGACTGGTTACCACTGCTCCACAGACTCACCCCCACCTGGTAGAATTTTAATTCCCTCAGTAAAATTGATTTCACCAGTTCTGCACATTATTCTCCCTGTCTTCCATTTAGCACGTTAGTTTGCTGACAGTAGAGTACACAGCAGTTAGCAGCTGGTTTGTGGAACCATCAGTCAGGAAATTGTATGATAAATAGGAGGTAGCTAGGTTTAGTGGCACTTCCTTCTGCTTCAGCAGTTTTAACTGGAGTTTGGAAAAGTCATCATGTGGTGTTTTGTCAAGGGCCAGAACAGGAGATGGCTGCGGTGCCGTGACTTATTACACATACACTTGAGTTATGATGCGCCACAGCTGCGCTGCTCATGTGTAAATAATAAACCATGAGGTGGATAATTATGGTGGCTGCTGGCGACATGGGTCTGCTCTTGTCATATGGGTCTTTTTGGACAGTTTCTTGGGGCCGTGATGGAGTATGTGGCTGATCTTCCAGATAGAAACGACAAACCAAGATGCAAGGGAAGCATTCAGGGTATGAGGATCAGGCTTTTTTCTGTCTCTCTTTCTTTTTCTTAGGTTTATTGTTATGTGATATGAAAGGACGTCCCCATTCTACATTTTACTCTTTGTTTATCTTGTTAAGTTATGGCCAAGCAGGTCTTTCATTGGATGAGGTATTCTGTTGCATTTTTGCAGAAAGTGGCTTAAGAGGTGTCATTCCCACCAATATATGACATAAAGTAAATTGTCTGAGTAGATTTTATCAGTCCAGGAGAAGTTATTTTAAACTAAATCAAGAGGGAAATAAATAGAAATGGTAAAATTCTTAAATCTAAAACCAGAGGCCTTTGGCCAAGTCAGATCATAACCATAACTTTTTGTTGTTTACTTAACCTAATTCCAGAATGCAGAATTTATAAATTTCCTTGGGACATAAGTAAAGACTGTGCAAACAGTGTTGTAAGATGCATCACAGACTTTCAGTTAGAATTAACTTTTATTCTCACACAATATACTCACCAGTGAGAAATCACTGCAGTAATTGTTTTATATTTTTCTCTCAGGTGTTTTTACAGTGCTTGGTCACTTTCTCTTTCATCCTAAAAAAAAAGAAAGAGGGTAGGACAGAGATGTTGAAATAAAATCCCATTAGAATAATTTCTCAAAATTAAAAGATGGAAATGCCTTTTAAATACCCATGATAGTACTGTAAAATTTCCTTGGGTTATACTCTCTTGATTTTATAGGAATAACAAGTTTGTCTTCACTCCTATGCACATAATCCCTGTAACTTTATTATAAATACTCACATAATAGGTAATGACTATCAGTTCCTGCATCTGTGTGAGTCATATATTGAATGTGGAACTAATTTACACATTTTGAGCCCTGTGTGTTTGAAAAATGTGGCCCTAGCTGGTTTGGTTTAGTGGACAGAGCATCAGCCTGCAGACTGAAGGTTCCCGGGTCCATTCCCGTCAAGGAGACATGTCCAGGTTGCAGGCTCGATCCCCAGTTGGAGGTAACCGAGCAATGATTCTCTCTCATCATTGATGTTTTTGTCTTTCTCTCCCTCTCCCTTCCTCTCTGACATCAATAAAAATGTGTTTTAAAAACAAGAGAAAAATGTGGATTTGTGCTTTGTCATAATGCACATAGAGAAAGTCAGGTACAGTTAATACCCACTTATTTGTTGGAGAGAATTTAATGAAGCAGAACACAGCCAAGAGCGAAGAAACAGGGAAGTTAAAATATCTTCCAACTCTTGACATAGTTGTCACAATTTACTTCAAAACGGCCATATAAAATGGTACAGGGGAGAAGCCTTTTGGAGATGGGTTAGACCTTGTGAATGCTTACTTTATACATAGTTCTAGCAGGTTTATTCCCCTGATTTCCAAGAGCAGAAGGCATGTGTTCAGTTTGAAGTCTGCTGGAGGCAAGCGTGTCCTCAGCGGCTGCTGAAAGGAAAGGAAGAGGAAGACGAGCCAGCTCCTGGCCATCCACCTGACCCAGACTGGAATTGGGTTTACTTGGGCCTGTTTCCAAATGTAAAATCGGGAAGCATTCACTGAGTGGATGTGTCAGACTTTCCAGCTAGTGGTAAAGATTGCTCCACTTCATATTATGTTGTTTTCAGAAGGATGAATGATTTTTATTAAAAATGGTTAAATAAAGTAGGACATTCTGCTCTGAGTTACGTGGAGCGCTGTCTGTGACAACTGTGGTGGAGAAACTTTTAAACTTGGCTGATGAACTATCCAGATTTAATAGTAAGTCCTCAGTGTGCATGTAAAATAGGATTGCTCTTTTTCATATGCACTCTATAAAATGTGTAACGTGCAGGATATGTGACCGGGCAGTTAGCATAGCCCTCACCACTGAATCCCAGCATTGCTGCACATCCTCATATCACAGCAGCAGTGATTGGAGCACACCAAGATGGTTCCTTTCCTTCCTCTGAATCACCCCTTTATATGACAAGAAGCACAAAATATCACGAGTAATTGACACTTTCAGTATAATGGTCTTTTCCCCGCCACGGAAGTTTCCTAGGTTCTAAATCTGGTGGAATCACAATTTTGAATTCTATCTATGCTATGATAACAGTTTTTCACTCTCATTTTTTTTCTCATAACCATACTGTTAGATTTCCAAAGGAAGGACAAAGTCCAAAACAAAGGAAATAAGACATACTTTTATGTACTTATTTTTGTAAACTTTATCTTTCAGTGACAGTTTCTATTTAGTATTATTTTGTATTAGATTCAGGGGTCTAGCATAGTTATTAGCTAATCATATCCTTTACAAAGCGATCGCCCCAATATTACAAATACCCACCTGGCACCATACACAGCTATTGCAATATTATTGACTATATTCCCTCTATGCTGTACTTGACATCCCGATGAGCATCTTGTAACTACCAATTTGTAGTTATTAATCCCTTCACCTTTTTCACCCAGATACCCAAACCCTCTACCCTCTGGTAACCATCAGTCTGTTCTCTGCATTTATGAGTCTGTTTCTATTTTATTTGTTGATTTCATATGAAGGTATTTTAATACCATAAAAAAAGAAGAAAAAAGAAATAAGCCAGACAGAGAAAGTCAGATTTCACATGATTTTACTTACATGTGGAATCTAAAGAACAAAATAAACAAAATAGAAAATATATAGTTTTAAGAAGTTTGTCAGGTTTATATTCTAAAAGATGCTTGTTGAAGATTTAGAAAAGAGAAATGTATGGGGAGGAAAATGAGAATCACCCGAATTCCCCACACAGGCACTCAGACTAGCCCTCCCCTAGGACTTCAGGAGCTCCTTGGGGCTGGAGGGAGGGGGTAAGGTACTAGTTACACCCTTTTCTGTGTTTGGCACAGCGTGTCACCCAACACACGCGCTCCGCCCTCAGGGCTCTGTGTTGCTGCTGGCAGCCATCATTTGGAATCGCCTGCGCCGCCTGCTACCCTCAGGTCTGGGCAGATCTTCAGACTTGTAGAAGTGGCTCAAAGCCCTTCAGAGGCACATTGATGTACACGTCAATTCCTGGGAGGGTTGCCAGCTCACGGGCAGCAGCAGCACGATGGCTGTGTGCAGGCCCCGTTGGTGCGGAAGGCACCATTGAAAAACAAGTTGGGCTTGTTTGCTGTAACATCAGGCTTACATAAAGCCCAGGAGGCACACCTCCAGGGTTTGCAGTTCTTTATTTTGCTTCTTGAAACTTGGTGAAAACTAGAGTGTCGGTTACAAAATACCGCCCCCCAGCCCCCCGTGGTTCTAATGATAAAAGGTAGCAAAACTCCAGTTTTTGCAGTGAATCACTATTTTTTTTTGGGGGGGGGGGAATACTTCCAGATTTGTCAGACTTTAGCATAGATTACTACAAGTAAGAGGGAGTAGAGGACCTATTGTTCAGTGTGCACACAGGAACCCAGGAAATGGTGAACCCCAAACCTGAGCATAACAAGATGTGATGATGTGTGTGGAAGTGGGATGGATGGGGGAGGAGGAGCATGTATTGTGTGTGATGTGGAATGTGGGGTTTGTGTGGGGGTTTGTGTTGTGTATGTGGTGTTTTGTATGTGTATATGAGATGTGTCTGTGTGGTATGTATGCATTGTGTATGCGTGATATGTGTGGTTTGTGTGGGGATATGTTGTGTGTGATATATGTATGTGGGGTGTTGTGTGTATGCCATGGATTCCAGCAGGGACTTTAGAATAGATTCCTTCCCTTAAAAAGCATCGTGGGTCTAGGATAAATGAAATTAATATTTATATTTCATTTTGGCCTAAAATTCACTTGACAATGTAATTTAAAATAAATAAGAGTCTCATAATCTGTTTCCTTTGATTCTGTGGCCCAGTCTTTCTGTTCTGACCAGCCTTCCTCCAGGGTACGTTCAGGTGCTTCTCCTTTCTCCTTTCTGCTTTCCGCCCTGGACTTTGGTTCATTCATAGGCTCTGCTTTCTCAGCTGCAGGTGGTAGTGACTTGGTCATATTTCTTCATTATGGAGCCTCATAATGCACTTTAAAGAGTTCTCCCACAAATTCTTAAAGGAGGCTTAGCATACGTCATGAAGACAGCATAGCAGCATTGCTTCATAGGTTGGAATTCTGTTCCAAAGTGTTCTTTTCATACAGGTCGGACTTTCTTTTTCAGACCCTCCTCACCTGTTTCCTGCATTCCACCCTCCTGTGCCAATCGATGCCAGACATCATGAGGGGCGTTACCATTATGATCCGTCTCCGATTCCTCCACTGCATGTGTAAGTATTAAAACTGTACCCAGTAATTAAACAGAACAAAATAGCAGCTTCTACTAGCTCTGGTCCTTTCATTTTCAGCATGGCTATTGGGTGTGAAAGATGTGTAGACTGTGTAGGGTTTACTTTTGAAATATAGCAAGCCTATCTAGTCTTGGACCCACTGAAACAAATCCCAATGCTTCCTGAAAAACGCCTGTTGTACTACATACTAGATAGCGGGCAAGTAATTCCTATCTAGTTTGGTGATGTGTGTTCTGTGGGCTGTAAATACTAAATTAAAACGTAGAGGACTAATGGAGGATACCACACAGGATATGTATTTGGTTGAGAATGCCTTTAAAGTTTTTCATGCTAAACTTTTTGTTATGTGAAAGTCTTGTCCCAGGGATCACATGAATCGTAATGAAATTTCTATGGTAAATTTCATAGCCCCTGTGGTGTGTACACCAATAGTCAGTTGATTGATGGGAATGTCACCAAACAAAATGGCAAATGTGATTGAGCACATGGTTAACAATGATAAAAGGAAAGGATGGTGGTGATAACATACATTAGAAAAGGAAGAAGAAAATCTTGTGGAAATATGATCTTACTCAGTTTGGGAGAAAAGAAATAGTAGACTTACAAGCTAAACTGTATGTGTGTATGTGTGTGTGTTGTATGTATTTGTGTATGCATGTGCTTTTAACACTGTCCAGATAACTAGAGTCATGTTCTAGGAAGGGCTGTCCTTTAGAAATGGACACCTACACACACAGAAATACACACACATTTAGTTATATGTAATCACCCTTCATTCTGAGACAGTAAAGCTAGAAAAGCACAAATAATACTTTGAAGAATAATGCTGGTTATTTAGATGGTAGATTGCATCTCCCTGGCTATTAGTTACAGCTGTGTAATTACATATATGCCAAAGAAAAATGAGGTTGTTTTAAAACAAGTCCTCCTCTGTGAACAGAATTAATTGATATTAACAACCCTAACTATGTGCCCAAGTACACATATAATATTTTACCAACTGCTTTTTGGATCCGTCCTCCATTGCTAAATTGTAATTTCAGAGCAGATTTGCCTGGAGGTAAGTAATAAATCTGTGTTGTAGACTTCTATAAGCATTATAGGAGAAGTGAGTATTTATAGAGAGAAAACACAGAAACTTGTGACTTTTTTTCTCACTTTTCACTGGAACATAAGAATTTCCAGGGTTCTGAAGCTTGCTAGAAATACACTCAAATAAAACCAAGAAGCCAATTTAAAATGCCCTTACAAAAGGAAGGAAATTCCAAATTCAGGCTTAAACCTGCAGTGTAATTCACCCGTTACACAGAGGTTTTGCATGGCTGATTCTCCCAGACTCTACAGTCTCTGCAGTGATGTAGTAATTTAAATCAGATTTTCTGTGGAATTTCAGAGTTTTATTCACTCTTTCAAAATCATGTTATAGAAAAATTTCAAAACATGAGTCTATGTGATTGAATGAACTGGTTCCTCTGGGTTCATTATAACTTGCCTTGCAATTAAATCCAAATATGAATTTATCAATAAAATCCCAGATATTAGTTCTTTGGCAGAATGTAGCAATAGCAAGCCCGAATATAGTCCACACTATGTGCCCAAGGCCCCGATTGCTGTGCCTACAGTGTTAGCTCACTATTGATAAAAACACAAGATAATTTTGGTTGAGTTTGGAGAAACCTGGGAAAGGGGTTGCATTTCAGATATGACTGGTGGACTGAGATTTTTACAGATGTTAGTACTTCCTTCTTTTCCAGCCAAGTTTTAGGATACTTTAGCAGCAGTTGACTGGAGGTAAGTAATAAATCTGTCCTCCAAAGATTCATAATGTAAGGTGGATAAATAATACCGAGCCTCAAAGGAGAAGCCCTGAAAGGTTCTGAGAGGAAAGGTCACTGTCTCTGGCCTCCTGGCAGGGTCCTGGGTGGAGACACTGGGTTTATGAAGTAGGCTCTGGGATGCTAGTGCAAACCACACCTCTGGTGCCTCTCTAATATGACATTGTCTCTGCTTGACCCTCAGTGGCCTTCTAGTTCTGCATGGCAAAGGCCTGCTTAAACTCCCCACTGTTTGCTGGCGGAGCCTCTTTCCTGCTTGGTTATTGTGTAGTGGTCACTGTCCTTGTTAGTGCCCTGCACTCCACCAGGTACTTTGTAAAAGGTGCTCAGGAGACACCCACGCTGTCCATTCAGGGAAACAGCAGACAGGCAGTCACAGAGCTTGAGTCCAATTCTTAAAGTCCAAAGTTATCCTATATAATAAAAGGGTAATATGCAAATCGACTGAACAGCAGAACGACCAGTTTCTATGATGCGCACTGACCACCAGTGGGCAGGTGTGCAATGCAGGAGCTGCCCTCTGGTAGTCAGTGTGCTCCCACAGAAGCTGGCTGACAGCTGGCGAGTGCAGTGGTGATAGTTTAGGCACTTGGGGAATGGGTCTAAGCCAGCAGTTGGACATCCCCTGCGGGCTCCTGAACTGCAAAGAGTGCAGGCCAGGCTGAGGGGCCCTCCTCCACCTCAAGGGCATGAATGTCATGCACCGGGCCTCTACTGTTATAGAAAATGAGACCAAGTGAGCTTACTATAAGCTGTTAGAATAAATATTTGTAATTATAAGAAGACAAAATTTGGGGGTATTCTCATTATTTTGTCAGAATTGTTCTTCTGGTGCCACCTTTAAAATGTCAATTATAAGTCTTGAAGACAGGGTTTGCGTTGCTGATGGAAATGCTCACAGAGCTCTGTTAGGAGGGATGGCAGGCCCTGCAATAATTATGCTATCATATATTATCATTAAAGATTCTATTGAAAGAGGTTTATAAATTGCTCTTATTTTTAGATAAACCACCCTATATTAAGGCATCAGCGATACTGTGCAGAATTAAATTAAAATCTCATAAAGTGAAATATGTTCTGTATTAGCTGTTTGACACTTAATTTGCCTCTGAATGAGTCGAGGAAATCACAAATTAACCTGCCTTTGTTTTTTCAACCATGGCTTATTAGGTGTTAGAACAACTGCAGTTACAGCCTAATAATGGCCATCAAGCCTTATAAATATGTGCAGAAATATGTCAGTTTGTATTAAAGAACTCAGTGTGTTAAATGGAATGTCTTTAGATTACTTACTCTTAATGTTATTTCACCATTTATGGTGAGACAGTGTAGATAAGCGTATAAAATCTTATTTTTTTCAAATACAGTACTGACAATAATATTAGAATTTATTGGTATTTGTCGACTAAAAACATGAATTAAGACTAAGAATTTATAAGTAAGACATGGAGTATTATCTTTCCCTTAGTTGTCACATAAAGATTGTTACAATTCCTGCATTTTGTTTATTTAATTCAAGTGGTGTGAAAATTAGAATACACTGGATATGAAAAACTTTCTCTTTTTTTTTTTGGAAAATGCTCCACTGAATTCACCAGGACTTATGCTCTCTCCAATTATTTGCTTTGACCACAGATTTGATGCTTTATTAAGCCATACAGAAAAAAAAAATACCAGTGTTTTAGAAAAAATCTTAGTGAATACATTTTATTATATTACTGAGATTATTTGGAGCATAGACAGAAAATGAATTAAAGTCACATAGTCAAGGCAGTAACTTCATGTGAACATTTACTTCTTTGCCTGCTGTGTATACCATACTTTGTTTTGTTTATACCAGAGCTTTCCTTGCACAATTCCAGGAGGCAGTATTGTATTCTTTGGGAATGGATGATGTTATAGGCTAAAAATTGCTATTTGTTTTAAAAAGTTATTTGGAAATTTAGGCAGTTGGAATATTTATATTCCCTCCCCCAAAATACAGATTTATTTTCAAATGACTACTTTTGCACTAATAAAGAAAGTGTTCTTTCTTTTGCATTTTGAGTGTGTGTTTTTTAAAATGTATGTTAGTATTCATGTAAGCATGCTTCTTTTAATGCATTTGTAGAAACACCAACATAACATTTTAAATCCGACATTCATTTGGGATTTTTTCTTGGTGGGGGTGGAGGGGATATTTTATATACAACCTTTATGACCTAAACCTTTCTTATTCATAGACCAATATGAATTGAATTTCAGCTTGTCCATTTTCTTCATCTGAGCTCTGCAATTCATTTTCTAAAGCAGATTCCTTAGTTTATTGATCCATTACAGTCATTCAAGCCCCACAGACCTCACCATTGGAGCTGAGGGCTGCCCTCTTCTCAGGCTGTGGATGTGAGGAGCACTGCACCCCAAGTTGCATCCAAAGCCAGCACTCACAGGCGGCTGTCGCATGCCACCATCCACTCTGCTAATTCACTGAAGAAAACCAGCCTCGTCATTTCTCTTGGAGGAATGAGCACTCATATTCTGTTCTACCTGGCGGCTCCTTTTACTCTTAGTTGAGTCAGTGTAGCTCTTTCCAAGGCTGCCTGACTCACTGAAATTATTCCACCTAAGTAGGAGCTGTTCTCCCTACTAAAAGCGGTTCACTTCCTGGCGCCTGGGGAGAGGGCTCAGTACACGGTAGGTCATTAATATTAGCCGTGAAATAGAGCACATTGGAGCTGGTAAGGCTTCTCCCCCATGATTATGGCTGCCTTTTAGAAATGAGAGCAGGAAGATGAGTGGCAATTTTGGAGCATGAATAAATACATTTTTTTTCCAGAGAGAAAAAGCTCTAAGAAAAGATGTATCATTATGGTAAAAGCTTAGAGAGAGAAAGGGTAAGTAGATAGCCAGGGTTACTACTCGATTCTCACCCTCTCTTTTTGCCCTCCCTCCCTGAATTCAGCATTTTGCATGTACTAGGTACTGTGATTTTGGGATCTTATATAATATATATTAAAAAATAGCCTTCAATCTAGGTCCTTACTTAAAACTTTGTGATGGTCCCATAATGCATTATAGTGATTTCATTCTTTCCATTCCCAGGAAAGCCTCCGGTAGCATGCAGAGGTGAGCAAAACCTTTTATGTGTATTTGGGAGCATAACTAGTTTGACATATTTTAATAGTGCAACTTAAAATTAGCAAAGGAAGTTTCTTTTTTCCCCCTCCAGTGTTTGTGCTCTGCCATAAACATTATTAAGGCTGGTATTGTGTAGTGACATATCAAATTACATCAAATACTGTAACCTAACACTGTGTAAATCCATCTTCTCCTACCCCCTCCTCAAAAAAGAAAGAAAAAGAAAAAAGAAAAGAACGACTAGATTATAATTATATTTCTTGAGGGCAATGACAAGACTGTATTTCTTTGCATTTACTAGGCCAAGTCCATGTCTTACACATGGTAGTCCCTAAATAAATATTATTTTCAGTGATGATGATGGGTTATTGTTTCTTAGGCTACTGCAGGAGGACCGTCATCATTTTATTTGTTGCTTACTTTTGTTAGAATGTGTCCTCTCATCCCAACAAAGCTGGCAGACTTAATACTCAAAATCAAAAGCTTGGTTACTACTTAAAATAATAGTAAAGGTCAATTCACTGGCAAATACTAAATCAGTTACTGGATGCAAAGTAGGATACTATTTAATATACATCTATTGCTGCTCTTTATGTCCTTCACATGGAAATAAAATAGATGAAAATAGCAATCTCGAATGGACAACTTAAGAAGAATAACAAAATTTCAAAGATAAGGGAAAATAAAAATGAACAGAAAATTCACCCCCAAAAAAGAATAGTGACCATAACTGTAATGTGATGTTTTCGAGTACTTTACCATGGTGTAGGCACAGTTTTAGAGACTTTACCTAATTGTGTAGTAGTTTCAGCATCTTGTGATGGAGTTGTTATTACTAACCTCATTTTAAAGACATGGAGATCTTGATGCAGAGAGGTTCCATAGCTTAGGAGTAGATCGAGCATTATTTTAACCCAGACGTCAGGTGCTATACTTTTTGCTCTTGGCTTTCAAGTTCTGCTCGTGAAAATGAGCATTTCAGACTTTGCTGCTCTGGTTCCTACTTCCTGGGTGAGCACAAAGGATCCTAACCACACTAGAGGAAGTTTTCCGTGTTGGTAGCTGTCATTATCTTCTGCAAATTTCTAAGGTGTGTATGGGTATGGCAATGTGAAGAGCTGTACAAAGCCTTTTGAACGAATAAGCCTTTCTGTGGCCAAGCAATGTTTGGCAATACAACCATGTTTGCTGCAGTAGAATTTGTGACACCAAATAACTGGACAATTTACATAACCAGTTGTTACAGGGAATTGTTTGACAACTTGTGGTTCGTCGACTTGGTAGAATATTGAGCAAAACTTAATCACATTTGAGACAACCATGTTAAAACATGGATAAATAGAGATCAGTGGGAATAGCCGTTTACTTAGTAGATTGCAAGCTGTGTTGGACTAGATCACAGCATGCAGCTGCCTGGAACCTTCTTTCCTCAGATACCCATGGCTTGCCCCCTCAATGAATACATTTCTCTACTCTAAGGTCTTCTTACCTGAGAGGTCTTCTGTGAAAAACCATCTAACGAACACGGGTTGGCAAACTATGGCCTGTGCACCCAATCCCCCCTGGCCTGCTTTTGTTAGTGAAGTTTTATTGGAACACAGTGATTGTCACTTGTTCACTACTGTCCACGGCAGCCTTAGCAATCAAGGGCTGAGTTGCTGACACACAGACCCCCAACGCCTAAAATGCTTGCCATCCCCTAATCTAAGGTAACACCCCCTTTCCAGCCTGCTCTTTACTGCCCTTGCTCTGCTTTATTTTCCTTTCTTATAAGCAATTGCCTTTTTATTTTTATTATAGTTTCTACTTTTAAGCTCTCTTACTATTATTTCCCAGCATATTCATTGTATATCATATCAGCTCAAAAAAAGAACATGTCTTATTTTGGTTACTGCTTCTCGTGATAAACTGAAAAAAAGTGTAAGTCCTGCTTACTTTTTAAGAACTACCTTAGATGATTTACATCCCTAGTTTGCTGTGCAAGAATGCAAATGTGGGTGAGTTACAATTTCTGAACTTCAAACATTGTAATGAGCTGGCCACATTGATCCGGATCAAGCTATACACACTTTATTTCGCAATAAGAAACATGCAATAAATCAAGACTCAAAGGACATAATGCTTATATCTATTTTCCAATATTTCTAATGACTGAAATAATGAATTTGGTCACCGGTTGCAGATAAAGAAGGCCCTAATTACAGTGCTACACTCAGAGTCTGAGCGCCAGTTTCTTGACTAAAATTTCAGTGTTCTTTGTGCAGTGCTCAGAGTCGGCCGGGAGCAGATAGTGACTGAAGGTATTCAGGGGCACTGAGCCGGAAGCAGCAGGCTCTATAGAGCCTGCTGTCAAACCTGTTGCGGCTGCCTGGGGGGTACTGGCCTGTAACAGACTTTTTTCTTTGAGTACAATGCTTCTACTCATGGTAAGCTCGGCTTCAGAGAAAGCAGTTTACTGCCATCATTTTTCTTTATTTTTCAAAATATGTGTTTGAAAAAAATTGAACTTTAACAGAATTTGCTCCAATGAAGAGATACTTTCAGGTTGGTTTATGTGATGACTGCCACCCAAGCAAAGTTGCCTGCAGCTCATCTTCTGTGGCCAGCTCTCCTTCACTTAGGTAGCAGAGCCCGCTTCTTCCACCTAAACAAAGACATGTCGTTTCCTATAGCCGCACAGCAGGCCGAGTACATTTCAGACCTTTCCCCAGGGAACAAAGGCCAGGGACTTAGGCCTGCCTGTCATTCATTCCTGTTTGTTGTTGCATCCCCACGCCTGCCCACAGTGAAATTCATACATCAAAAAATAAAATCCCAGCATATTTGTTTCTAAGAAGCTGCCTGCTTACTTTTTTGAATCCTAAGTAACATATTAACTAGAGTTTTGCATGTCTGGTGATCCAGAAACTAAGTACAGTAAAAGGAAATAGCAGGAGGAAGATCAGTTTTGGAAGCCCTCATCTCAGTCCTAAGGTAGGGATGTTTTTGCAGAATATTTCTCAATAACTGTATTGAAAGGATATTTGGGAAAAAAATCCTGACCATTTTTAGTTTTGTTGTGATCTTTGCAAAAGAAATACCAGAATAATAACAGGCATCAATATATTGCAATTGTTAAATGGCTTATGGGTCCTATGTTTATCTCCTGTAATTCCTAGTGGAATTGGTGGCATTGCATCAATTTTCTTACAACTCTGATCCTCAAAAACATCATGTGTAATGCTGTATCTGTATACTGTACCTCTGCCTCTCACTCTACCTCTGCCTCTCCTCTTTCTCTTTACACCACACACATACACACACACACACACACACACACACACACACACACACACACACACACACTGCATATACAGGAAGTAGGGAGGAAAGAATACAGAGAAAAGTAAGAAGTGGAGGTTAGGAACTGCCTTAAGGCATGAGAGAGCATTTCCAGTAATGAACAAAATAAATATAGGTCTGTAACCTAAAGCTGTAGATTACTGTGAGTAATGCCTAATACTGTGCGTCATGCCTCATCTCACATGTTTATAAGTTATAGATATTTGAGACTTTCTCATACAGCTACAGAGAGATGATAGATACATTAAAAAGTGCTCAGTTGGGACCACTATATGCAATAGGAAGCTAAGACTCTGTCCAAAGATCTAAATTAATTCCAGAATGAGTTATGTGTACAGTTGCGATCTTTTAAAGGTTTGCCAGTGAGGGTCCTTCAGTGCTAGTCATACCTGCAAACTGTTCCCAGAGATCCTAATCCTCCTCAGGCCCGGGTCACTCCCAGGTAATAAGAACTCTGACTAAAGTCAGTTATCCTAATTCAGAGCATTAAGAGATCACTGGGTTTATTTAGACTATGTATGCTACCACCTGGGAATGAGTTAGGCTTATGACTTTCAACTCAGATGCCACAAGAAATATGCAATATCTGACTATTTAGTTCCCTTAGATTTTCAAATAAAAAAAATGACAACAGCTTGGCTGGTATAGCTCAGTGGTTGAGCATTGACCCATGAGCCAAGAGGTCCTGGTTTGATTCCTGGTCAGGGCATATGCGCAGGTTGCAGGCTGGATCCCTATTAGGGGACATGGGGAGATAGCCAGTGAATGATTCTCTATCAGCATTGATGTTTCTGTCCATATCTCCCTGTCCCTGAAATTAATTAAAAAAAAATTCACCCGATCTTTCTTAAAAAAGACAACAGCCAACACAATAGTAGTCTGGTGTGAACGAATCAAAATTAGACCTATTTTTGTCAGATCAGCAAAAAATAGAAAATATTCATTGGGTTGCTGCAGAATTTTAGTAATCAATTTACTAAATGTGTCATAAAATGAGAAAGGTTGAAAGTTGCTGAGTTAGCCCCTAACTGGAGAACACCAATACTCTTATAAGTACATTCAGATAATATCCAAATATTGCCTAGTTCATCTGAAGTGAACAGTGATTCTTTTATATGTGGGAGTCGGTGGTGGTGGCGGGGGGGGGGGGAGGGGGGATGGGGGGGGGACGGGGGTAGGCACTGGCAGTTTAAATATCTGCCTCATTTGCAAAACAAATCACCACACCCTATTGCTTGGATATGATTTACATTTTTAAAACAGAATCCCAAGTGAGCATTCCTAGTTTACTAAAATGCTTCTTGCCTCTATTCAAAGCAACCTCTGGCTCCTCTTACAGAACCAGAATCCCTGTATTCGCCATCTGTGTTGCTTTCAACCTAAACTTCACACACCAGCGAAAGTTTTCAGAAACAAATTCAAAATTGTGACTCGTTAGTAAAGGCAGTCAGACCTGTAAAGGGGACTCTGGTTTTCAAAGGTTTTTCATATTGTAGTGGCCTGGGATATAACAGATTAATATTAGGATTATATTGAATTATATTAATGTTTATATTACATTGGGGTTTTTAATTTAAATTAAGTATTTGATATCTTCATTATTATTAATACTAGTGGCCCAGTGCATGGATTCATGCACATTGAAATGAAATTAATTAGAAGAAATATTTTAATATCATTTTCCGCCCTTTCTCTATAATAGAAGTGTCAACCAAATTCACAGTCAACAGTGACAGATCGAAAGACACATGTGCAATTGGCACCAGTGAGAGCTTTGTATATGGCATGCATGTGCAAGTCAGTGATTATTTTTAAAATGCAATGTGCATCATATGTACCAGCTGGTTGATCAGTCAGATGGTTGGGCTGATGGATAGTCGGGCACTTAGCCTTTTATATAGATATAGATATAACATTAAAATGTATGCACATACACCACTCACTTCTGTCCATGTTCCTTGTGGTAATCTCAGCCTGCCCTTGGATGGGTTAGTAAAAGTTTGCATTATCTTCTTTCTTAACTGAAGTAAGAGGGGGAAAGAAGGTCAGCATAAAGCATTGTAATCTTGTTTGAATGCTCAAAATATGGTGACCTCAGATTTTGGATTTCGGGACTGTGGGATAAATGTAGATACTGGATTGAGAGAAGAGTCCAAGTCAGTATTCCACTGGGAATTGGGCAATTATGATGTGAGGGTTGAAAGCAGATGTCCCGCCACTTGCATTAAGCTCTATGGAGGGCTTCCCTCTTGGTTGAGTATGTCACATGAAAGTTATGAGAGAGAATTTGCAGAGTGTAAGTGACTGCGCATTCCACAAGTCTTAGGTGGTTGGCAGGCTGTGTGCATCTGACTTGGGCATTTGTTTCATGCACTTGCAACTGATCTGAAGAACACTGAGCAGATACATTATCCCTTATTTAATTGGGTTAACTTCTCCGCCTTTCCCCACCTCTTCACCTGGGCAGACGGAGCATTGTTTAGTTATTTTGGTTATTGTTTATTGTTTCTCCCTTTGTTGGGAGGAGGGAAGTGTGTGGAAGTTGAATTGGGAGGAATAAAAAGCAGAAGGCGGCCTCCCTCCCCCTAGTGCACAGAGAGAAACATCCTTTCAGGTCTTTTGGCTTTGCTAGGGTATCCTTTGATGAGGCCTTTGTCTGAGGCCCCGCTGAAGTCTCCCTGTACTCAATTTTCAAAAAGGCTATTGGTTCTTCTTTGTTTTCTTTGTTGAACTGTTTATTTTGCTTTCTTCCCACGAGGTTCCCTGGCCTTCTTCTGACAACACTTTTCTGCATGAATTACATTCCTCGGAGGCAAGGTCTCCAGATTCTTGCAGTCCATCTGATTCTGACCTGTCTGATTAGTCCCAGGATTCAACCTGCTGTGGGTCTTTGCCAAGCCATGTGCTTGCTAAGTTTCCCTAACGTGGAGACCTGAAGACTGTTTGTAACCTCATTAGTGAGAGGGCAGTGCTTCATTCCAGGTGAATAACTTAGCTGCTGTTGAATCATCCCTGCCTTTAAATCACTGAAGGACACGACCAGTCATCTGGTTTCCTTCACTAGTAAGGCTAGTGAAGGAGGGGAGTTCAGGTTATTATACCTATGCCCACTTCACTGACATAACCACTTGTGCAGGGTTGGGCAGGAGACCATTAGTTCCATTTAAGTTGAATTTACATTCAGAAGGAGTTTCATAATAATGTGCATAAAATGCATTCCCATCTGTGTAGAAATCATCAACAGCAATAAATGTTCAGATATCTTAATTGTAGCCATTCCATTTCCTTGTAAATATGTTTTTATCTATAGTACTGTATATGACTGAGACAGAGATGAACAATTAAATTCGGAAATATTTATTTAATAAACAATGAAATATTTGGTTCTTTGATAAATTACACCTTCATTATAGGTATTGGTCAAACGGGTGAGCCCACTAGACAAAATGTGGTTGTCTTAAGGGAAAGATTCTGTAAGGGATCTGTTCACCTGTTTGTACCCATTTTGTGATACATGAGGACCAGCAGGTGGGGTGTACTGTGCTCACTGGATGCCTGCATAGATTGATAGTGTACCTGCAAGTAGTTTTGAACTTCCCAAAAGAGCACCAAAGGGTTTGTTAGAAATGATTGAACATGAGCCCTAGCCAGTTTGGCTCACTGGATAGAGCGATGGCCTGCAGACTGAAGAGTCCCAGGTTCAATTCCATCCAAGGGCACATGCCTGGGCTGCGGGCTTGATCCCCAGTAGGGGATGTGCAGGAGGCAGCCAATCAATGATTCTCTCTCATTCATCATTGATGTTTCTATCTCTCTCTCCATCTCCCTTCCTCTCTGAAACCAATAAAGAAATATATATATATATTTAAAAAAAGAAATGATTGAACATGAAATCAGTGGTGAAAATTACATGCTGATGAAATACCTTTTCCTACATGGAAACTTTTCCTAAAAGAAGTGGATAAGGCCCCAGCAGTGATGATGGTTTCTTGAGATCCTTCTGTTTCCTTGCTGGACCTAGTTTGAACTGGCCTCTTGGCATCTGATTGTTGTGAGCCTGGGGCTTCCTATGAGGGTCTCCTAGCCAGTGTTCCTTTGGGCAGATAAATGCATTCCCTCTGTGGGGTCAAGGTGCTTTCTCACACAAGGAGGATTTGCCTGGAAGATGGAAGTTAAGCCTCCTTTGGCCAGAAGAGGCACTTCCTTCTTGGAGTGGGCTCTGAACAAGATTGCCCAGGGAGCTGCAGCACAGCTGCTGGGATACTTCCTGTAAACACGGTGGACCATCCGCAGAAGTAGGACTGGTTTGCAGCTTTGATGAATAATCACCCCTAAGCATACCCCCTTCCCACTCAAGATAGTGGTTACATTAGCTAATGTTAATGCTTTCCCCCGTGGGTTTCAACGTGTCATTCCAGAAAATTCAAACATAAGTCTATTGGCACATCGTTTCTGATGAGCCTCTTAAAGCCACTTCCTTCTTAAGCTGTTTTATCACAGATGTGGGCCTCGGACGGACAGTTCCATTCTCAGCTCTGCCACAAATTACCTGGATCCTAACACTTTTCCCTGGCCTTTCTGGACCTCCTTGTTTTCATCTGTGAAATGAAATAGTCAGATTAAATGATCTGACTTTAAGATTCTTAACATTGCACCGGTATGGGAAAGTTTAGGTTTGCTCTTTGTATTTTTCTCCTATGTATGGATACTTAGAAGAGGAGTCCGTGAAACACTGTGGCCCTACTACATGCATGCCCATGTGCCATTTTCCCTTTGTCCCCTCTTTTCTTATATGAAGATGTACATCCCTCCCTCATTCTTTTTCAGACTTCCCAAGTCAGGTTTTGCACATCCCTCCTTAGCCACCATCGCATGGAGCTGCCAGGCACTATCCATGTCATTTCAATGTCGCTCACATAGGTTCTCACTGGAGTGGAAGGATAACTGGGAAACCAAGTCATCTGTTCTATTAACAGCATTAGTAATGCTAAAATACTTTACTTAAGCATATGCAGATTTTTGCATTTGGTTCAAGATAATTTTCCTTTGTGTTTAAAATTACAGGCTGAGGTTGAATCCAGCTTAGGTATTTCCTATCAGATGACTTACTCTGTCCAAGCCTATTTCATTATTCAATCCCATTTTATATCATGAATTCAAAGAATGAGCATATAGATAGCACTTAGCACAATCTGTCATATCATAGGTATTTGATAAATGGCCGAATTCCCTAATATGTATTTATTATATTACCATATTTAAGTCATCTGTTTTAAGTTGTGTATCTCTTTTCACCTTTTAACATCTCTGAAATTGGAATGTATCTCACCCTCTGTAGTGTTTTATGATTACTGTTGGTGAAGTGGCAGCTATGGGGAAGTTTCAGGTATCTCTCAATAAAATTATTTTGCTGATATTTCTCTTTGTGTGCAAGTAATTTGGTGACAATATGATATAACCTATGTCTGAATAAGTCTAAGAGAGTTTTAAAAATGAGTATAAAGTAAAAATTGAAAGCGATAAGGAAATATTGTCATTCTTAGAAGTACTTAAAATAATAGTGCTTTTTTAAAGGTCTGTAGCATCTTAGCTTTGATGAAATACAGTATATAGCATATGGATTGTGTAGGTGTGTAATCAGCACACACTATATCTATATATATCTATATATATACAATATATATTACTGTCTAGTTTTTCTCCCAAGGGCCAACCCAATTTTTTCTAAATATTATAGTTATGGACCTGTTTACAGGACTGTAAAGTTAAAAGGTACTATGAATGTTTTCAAAAATGCCATTTTTACCTAAATCATAAAAAATAGAAAAGGAGGACAACTTCAGTCTGAAACAGTATAAAGAAGGGAAGCATGTGTTGTGTGCTGGCTCGGCTGGTGTATTTGTGCAGATGCATAGCACAGGCTCTCAGAGGGTAAGACTTCATGATTAATGGTGTTTATTCTTGACAGAAGCCTCCTTTATTTATCTACAATACAGTTTAGTGATTTTATCAGCCACCTGAATGAAAAATATTCAGTCATACCAATATTGCAGTGTAAATTGAGTAGAGTCACTTTTTATTATATCTTTCCGCCTTATCATCTGCACAGTAATTTTCTAGCAGAGGTTTGATATGGAAAGGCTGGATTTAGCTGTACTTGACACAAAGCCTCTTCAATTTCCCCTAAAAGTTCAGGCTGCTCTTAGAAGTGTGTGTGTGTGTGTGTGTGTGTGTGTGTGTGCACGCACGCGTGCGCGCGCGCACATGCATGTGCATGCGTGTCTGTGTGTGTGTATAATATATAAACCCTTTCTCTTATCCAAGCAATTTCGGGATTTGAAAGAATGAAGATAAAATGCACAAACCTGGATGGGAGAAATGTTGTTAATATAAAAATTTCTAATAGCTCTGAACTCACTGGTTAAAGCTTCTTTAGTGCTTAAGTTGTAGCTTAGTACTGAGCCTTTTGCATGGCTACATAGCCCCAATTTCTTGTAAACAATTGCCATCCAAATCTAATCAGCATAAAGCCAAACTCTTTTCTTTCTTCTGGGAGTAATATCAAAGCTGGAGTTCAGAAGGCCCGGCGGATCGTCAGTCGCTGTAATGATGGCAATGCCATTTAGAAAGAGGGGGAAAAGAGATCTCACTTGTAGGATACTCTAGTAAGGCGTCACTAAATTTTAAGCGAACTTTATTCAAGGAACAGACTTTGTAACGTTTATTGTCAAAATGAACCAGTGGGAAAGAGGGCTAAATGGTTTGAATTGTAGAAAGCATTGGATTTTAGGCCCAAAAGGCCTTTGAACCTCATTGGTGAAAAGGAGATCATCTTGACCAAACCCTTACATTTTACAGATGAGAAATGTGAAACCCAGAAAAGTGCTTCCAGGAAGTCTGTGGTCTCTCGCACAGGCTCTCCCATGGTAATACGAACAAGTAGTTCTCTGGCCCGTCATTTAGATGTTTCCCGTCTGTGAAATCTGTCCGTAGTGGGGATCAGAAGACTCGCTTTCTCTATGAAGGAGGGGTGCAGTAGGAGACTTTGTGGCCCCCTTTCAAGTGGCCAGACTCCATCAGTCTTCCAGGTCCTCTTCTCTGGGCTCAGGGCAAAGTTCTCTGAAGCCATGATAACAGGAACTGTAAGAAAATGATCTCATTTCTTGGATGTTAATGCTTCTTTTCTATGGAATAACGTTGACAGCTTTTTCCTCAGTGCATTAGATATACTCCCTTCCCATGATTAATTTACTTTTTTAAAAGTTTGACTTCCTCAAAGGGGTTTAAATTCTGGGATACTGGCAAGTGCGTCTCAGATAAAGTCTTCACTAACATGTAGGGGAGACCTATAAGGTCTACTTCCACTGGAATCTGAACAGACTGCTACTTAGAAAGGGCTACTATTTTCACCTTTACTAGGAATGGGCCCCTAGCAAACCTTGGTGATTTTATTCTATAGGAGATCTATTTAGATAATTGATAATAGTTAAATAGTTAATAATAGTTCCTTGTTGGACATCATTATTATCACTTTAAAAAAATTTGATTTAAAGAATGAGGGAAAATATGAATCAGATATTTCTTGCCAAGAATTACAAAAGACAACCCAGAAAAGCAGTCTAGTCGATAGAACTGGTAATAATAATAATAATAATAATGATGATTATAAGGATTGTAAGGATTATGAGGATAATTAAAAAGTCCCCATCAGCTCCTGGAAGACTGCTGTTGATAAAGAATTTGTTCTATCTAGTTGGTTCTTGAAGTAACATTTACAAAATATTGAAGTAGAAGCCTTGTACTCTCTCTGGCTCAGAATTCCAGAAGCACCCTGTCTTTGAAATAAATAATCTCTTTACCACCTGTAAAAGGACTCAATCTGAAGCAAGGATTAGTTGTTGGAACCTAACTTACTATTTCTAACTAGAGCCCCAGTACCCAAAACTTGTGCACTGTTAGGGTCTCTAGTGGCTGCGGGCGGGGGCTTCCCTCCCTTCCCTGGCTGGCCCCGCCCCCTGGTCAAACTCCCGGACTTATTCACAGTTGAGGGGACAATTTGCATACTACCCTTTTATTATATAGGATTATTTCCTCCCAATATCTGAAGCCTCTTTCTGGGAGATTTCTCATTTAAATAACAGATCCTGGCATGGGGCTCTCAAGATTTTAAAAATAACTGTTTACCTTAAATTGTTGAGATTTCTAGTTTAGTTAATTAAATCAGCAATTTGAATCCACTCTTGTATATAATTGAAGGTATCCTTTCTTTGCCTGATGGATATTATGGTGCAAATCCCAAAGTTCTTGCCAAAGGATACCATGCTGATAGGATTCTACGTTATTAAGGAACATAACACCCAGACAAATGCCACACTTTCCAGGCGTTTTCTAATATTTGCCAAGTTATTTGACATTATCATGTTTCAATGTCTTTCTAGTTTTCTGTGTGTTTTCTTTTTGGAAAAGTTCATTATTTGGCTATTTTGAATTCTGCTTTTTGTGGGGAGTGCGGAACTGGTAATTCATCAAATTCTGAAAAATAGAATCTATTAGTATGAGTGGAAAATTGGTGGGAATATCAGCGAAATCAGACTTTCAAATGTTTGTCCCTTCCGTTTTTTCTTTTCGTGTGGCAATGAGGTTTTGAACTAACAGTACAGAATGACCAATCCCACGAATTTACTTTTAGGGAAAAATAATCCCACTCGTTTCACTAAAGGTCAAGTAAAGTTACTAATCTATTTGCTTTGTTAGAAGAGGTGGTGTGGGTGTTCCTAGATGTCAAATAGCTCTAGAACACTCGTATTGGCGGGGAGGGGTCGTCCTGAGAACATGAATACACAAGGAAATGGTGAAAGCAGGGTGACTTTGGCCTTAACCAGTCCAAAGCTCTAGCAGTAATAGTATCAGCAAGAATGAGCGAGTTGGTCAAAGGGGCTGGTGTGCTGAGAACTTACCACCTGATTGTCCAAAATTAAATAGAACGGCACTGCTGCTTTTCCATCTAGGTCTAAATAGCCTTGGAGCAAAGCAGACTTTGAAGATCTGGTTTACCCAATACCACATCTAAATGTGAGATCTTGTGACTCTGATGTGTAGAACAGCTGATTAAGTGCACACTTCCTGCCACGGGGAGACTTGGAGGAAGATAGTGAAGCAGGAGAGCACACCCCAACCCCATCCCCTGTCCTCTGGGTTTCTCTGGATTGAACAACTTCCCTTGATGAAGAGAGCATCCAAAGGAAAATAGTGACTCTTCAAAGGGAACCGTTTATACTATCTCAGGGAAGGAAGAAAGAAAGGACTGTTTCTGTCTGCTTTGTCACCAATACACCATTTGGGAGCTCTCTAGAAAACAGGACCCCACCAAGTGTCCCCGAATTGGACCATTGAGGGCAGCTCTTCATCTGTTCATCTGCAAGGTGGTGGGTTAGGGGAAGATTAGCAGCTGGATATTTGAATTTCTCTCCTAGGCCACCACAGTTGTTTCCTCTTCAAGGTGGTATCTCTAAGGACTTTGTAAAGGAACACACAACACAGTAGTTCTTCTAGCAGTCCTTATATTTATCATATCATATATTTAAATATATAAACATATGACACACAATGATTTATATTAATTTTAAAAATTAACATTACCACTTTTATGACTTTCATATTTCACACAAACTCTAGTAATTGGAGGAAGAAGAAAAATATGATTTATCTTTATTTTATATTACAAAAAGAAGGGTACCTTTGTATGGAATATTTGGATTCCATTTTGAGCAACCAAAGAGGCTGTCAGATAATCATTTTAAATATACTATGCACCTAGGAAACTAAAATGTTCAAAACTGATGACAAGTTATTTAAAAACTGGTTTGTTAACTGCCATTTGGGTCATGGATACTGTCTTCCCAACTGGTGCACTCTCTCTGCCTTGTTTCTGAAATGTTAGAGGCACACAGCAGGTTTCTTTATACAAGTGTGAGTTGGGGCAGAAAGAAGATGCCTAATGTGAAAAGTCATTTAGTGCAAGTGCTTACTTGAATCAATAGTAATTTTAAGAATTCTTTTTTCTTTAAGTACGTTTTTATTGAGTTTGGAGAGAGAGGAAGAGGGAGGAGGGAATGAGAGAGAGAGAGAGAGAGAGAGAGAGAGAGAGAGAGAGAGAGAGAGAGATTTGCTGCTGCGTTTATTTATGCGCTCATTAGTTGATTCTTGTATGTGCCCTGACTGGGTATTGAACTTGCAGCCTTGGTATGTTGGGGATGATGCTCTAATCAATTGTACTACCCGGCCAGGGTCTGTGTGCATCCCTTTTTAAAAATTGATAACATATATAGTACATATGCAGAAAAGTATACAAAATATGCACTTATAGCTCCATAAATTATATTAATTATCAGACTGAAAACCTGTAACCACTAACCAAGTCTAGAAAATAGAAGTCACTAACACCCTGAAATCCATCAGCTCAAAGGTAAACATTATCATGACGGTTCTAACACTAAAGTTTAGATTGTCTCTTAATTGAACTTATGAGATTATATATCATATTCTCTTTTGCCAAGCCTTTTTTGACTCAATATTATGTTCGTCAGGTTTTTCACATTCTAGTTTGTTCATTTTCATAGGTGTTTCCTGTTTCATTGTATGAATTATTTGCCTATACTACTGTTAATAGATATTTAATTGTTTCCAATTTTAATATGGATGAGTAATAGTGCTCTGAATATGTTTGACGTTGTGGCACATGTTTGCATATTATTGTTGGATATGTAACAGGGAAAGGAATAGTTGGAACGTAGGGTGTGCATCCATTCAAGTAGATAATGACTATTTTCTAAATAGTTTGTGCCCGTTTATACTCACATTGTTTGAGAGTTCCTACTGCTGCAAATCATCATCAATACTTAGCGTCATCAGTATTTCTAGTTTTAGCCATTCCAGTGGGTATTTAATAATAACTCATTATGGTTTTAATTTGCACTGCAATTATAAATGATGTTTATGTACAGTTTGTTAAGATATATTAGAAAAACTTTTTAATGTTAAAAGTATAATTCAAAATATACTTTTATTTTGGCTATGTTTGAAGTGCATAATGCCTGAAAAAGTGAGGGGGTTAAATAAGTTAAAATACTGACAGTGCTTCAATCTGGAGAGCTTTGATATAGGGAATTAATTTTTTTAAAAAGTTCTTAACTTTTCCATTTATGGGTATAAACTCCTTTTATATTCAGACATAATTAGAAAATAAAAATAAGAAAGTCATTATGAAAAGATCTCATGAACTGATGTTTCATCATTAAAAAAAATACCCATTGTCCCCCCCCCATTTTCTGTTTGTTAAAGAATGCAACCATAGCTCTTAAATTCTCTGTATAAGAAAATATTCACACTAACTCAGTGTTAATGTGTAGATTAAGCAATGTTTTCACTTTCACCTTTATTGGTTACTTCTTACCAAATCCTGTCTACATTTTGTAGCAAAGTTTACATTCCATAGTTTTCATAACCAAGATGCATCCTAGAAGCCCCCTTTGGTACTTTTGAACTGTGCTGCTTGCTCATCGGATAACATTTGCTCTAATGCATTCCTTATATACTGGCTACCTCCTGCAAGTCCCACAGTGGGGATCGAGCTTGCAACCCAAGCATGTGCCCTGACTGGGGATTGAACCCTGACCTTCTGGTCCATAGGTCCACGTTCAACCACCAAGCCACACTGGCTGGGCTACATGCATACTTTTCCCCCGATTTGACTATAAACTCTTTGAGATTAGAGACTGAATGACCATACATTATATTTATTGAAATCCTACCAAGTGCTAAAGTCATAATGCATTCTTAGTAAATGGATGTTCAATAAATGTCTATGTAGTTATACAGGTAGTTTTTAAAAATTGAAATCCAACACGGTAAGTGTGCAAAAAGCCTAAGTCAATTCAAAATTCATGAGGATATAATTTAGCCACAAAGGTGATAAAAAGGGGATTTGAAGCTGAACCATCTTATTAGTTAGGGTCCTGGCAGTTTAAAAGAGTGGATATTTACAGAGATGTGAACAAAGTGAAAGGCCCCCAAAGTGACCCTAAAGCCCTGCAGGCCCCAGGAGTAGCAAAAGTTGGAAGAAGTCCCTACCGCTAACCTGAAGGTACAAACAAACGGATTCATTGAGGGCTGGAGCCCAGGAAGAGGAGTCACTCTTCTGGAGGGGTGCCCATGGGGTAGCCTACAGATCTCAAGCTAAGGAGAGGATGTGACTGGGATAAATACCCCTGGTCCCTTTTTCCTCCACTGCATCTCGTTAGGAGAATCCAGAGGTAAAAGGAGCCAGCTTATTCAGACCCTAACGACCAGTCTTCCTGGGCATGCAGGGGCTTCCAGGTGAAGGATGGTAAATGAAAAGTAATTGGCAAACCCTCTGTGCATGGAAGGGTCCCATGATAACTCTGGGCAGAGACTATCTGGGAGTTCACCTTGAATAGAAGAAAACATGAAGTTTAGGATTGTGCAGGTTTCCCGCAGTGTTTAGTGTACTAGCCATGGACATTTTAATGGTTTCCTTCACTGTATGGAAAGCAAATTTTTTATTACAAATTTTGGTTTATTAAAACTGCGACTATTGAATAATTAATTAGTTGGTTAAAAATACATTAGAAGGGATAACTCCCTTTGTTCTCTGTTAGGCCACTGCTTGAATATAAAGAGTGTTTACTTGTTATGGGAAGAACAAAGTTAAACAAAAAAATAAATTTATTATATTAAAAACCCCATTTCATTTTTCTGGTAGTTGGAGCCCTCATACAAAGATGCGAGGGGTATTATATACATTTCCAGCGTTCCAGGCAACATGAAAGCAAATTGTAATAATCCAGCATACAAACCTTGTTTAATGCTCTCATAATAAGTCATGCCAGTGATTAAATACTGTGATTTTAATCTTGGCATTTTAGTAACCCAATAAGATAGATGAAAAGGCAGTAACAAATTAAATTATTTAATCATATTTCATCCTAACTAAGAAGGTATTCTCTGCAATGTGTTTTTGTTTTGAAGGTTATCATACATAGTATAATGTTTAAAACATTCTCATAACAATCTTTCTTCTACTCTTTTTATTGTAATGTATTTTCATGACCTTTTAAAAAATTTAATCCAAAGTCAAATCATCTCCACAAACAAACACACAATTTCATATTGCTTTCTTGTTTTGGGGGGAACATCAAAGTAATCCCCACCTTCTTTCTTGTCTGAAACTGCACATTATATAGCCATTGGAAAGAAATGGCAGCCCCTCATTAGGCCTCTATGGCCTTGGGCGGGCAAATGGGTGAGAGCAATGTAAGGGCCATGTCCCTGACTAGGCTGGGCCCGCGTGCCTGAGCCAGGATGCAGAGGTAACGGAACAGCAGTTGTGCCCTGGCAGCCCAGAACAGCGCTCCACAGCTGGGGCATCTCTGGCCCCAGGCTAAAGTTAGCATGACTTAATTCAGAGGGCCACAGTCATATTTCTGTGCTCTTTGGCGACAACATGAAAGGCCTGGAATCTCTGTACTTGGAATCGTTCTAAGTTTCAGTGTACTTCCAAGAATGTTTCTTGTTTTGGTTTTTCTCTCTTTGGTTTGTGCTGTCCTTCAATTATTGAGTCTTGTCCAGGCCCAGAACAGAGAGGGAAGGGAAAGCTACCGGCAGAGGAAGTCATGGGAAGCCAACAGCAATCTTCAAATTGTGTATTTACTAAAAATATAAACCAAGAAGGAGACACCTATAATCTTTTTCCTGGTGCTACTGTGATCTTCAAATGAAGATTTTTAGAAAGTTTGACAAATATTTATCAGGTCATATTCTTTACTACTATGTAGTTTGTGAAATAATACATGTCATTTACATGGGAAATTTTGTGGCTGCCTTTCACACAACTCCCACCACCTTTCCTTGCAGCAGAATTCCCCTCTCTGGACATAATCTTGACTGGCTCTCACACACAGCAATACACACATATCTGCCTATTAAATATAAGGAGGTTACTTTTCCCCTCTCAATCTGCTTTACAAAACAAAACAAAAACCCTGACAAATGATCTAGCTTCTGGGAATTTGGAAGTGACTTTGGTTAGGTAATGTTAAAAGCAGCTCTCTTGGAAAACGATAATTTATATATCTTTACATCTGTGTCCTGTGGCACTGGAGCCATTGGAGTTCAAGGTTGAGTGCTCAGCCTTGGTGGCTTAGGAACTAATTTATGTCAGGCTTCAGCTCTAGAAGCATGACATGCTAGCCAACTCCTGGGCGACTGATGTGGAAACAATTAATCAGTGATCAACTTCCAGGGAGAAACCGAGCAGCAAGGAAACCAGAACACCATGCAGACATCTCTTTGCTGAGTTTAGAACATGAGAGGGTTTTTTTTGGGGGGGGGGTGCTTCTGACAACCCCCAGGGACATCAGCACTCTCTCTGTTCACTGAGTGTCAGTGCCGGTCATTGGCAGCAGCCTTGTGCGGGGTTTATTATTGTTCCATTTTTGTGTTTATCAGGGAACTTCTGCTCATTGACATAGTCAGTGATGCCTGAATTCAAATCCAGTTCCCTCAAAACTCTTATATCTAATTACTGAGCCCTTGTTCTTAACCTCCATATGTGGTCTTACCATTTACTAAGAGGGTCCTGGGGAATCCAAGAAGATGCTTTAGGAACACTGTTAGGTAGGGGAGCAAAGTGTAAGATTCACTTTGAAAAGAGGGTCCAATATTTCAGTGTTTGAAAATCATGTAATATGCTGTTTATGCCATCTCTAATATGCATGTGTGTGTATGAGTACATATGGCTATATTGTATATGGATATAGATTAGGAGTGGAGTATATATAGCATAATGTATGATCTATATATGATATGATATGATATAATATATATAGATACCCACTCACTACATCAGGCTTTACTCATACATACTTGCTAAGGCTCCTACAAGGTAGATATCTTCCCTGTGGGATCCTTAAGGACAAGGAGAGGGTAGGTATGGTGGCTGAAGTTGCACCTGAGCCCTTTCGAGTGCCACTGCTCTAGGGGTGTGTCTCACCTGTCTCCAGAATTCCTAATGACCCCTCCTTGGGTAACCCATTCTGAATATTTTGCTATTCGTATTCTGGGAATGGCAGTTTCTTTCTTTAGGGCAGTGATGAACTTACAGTTTTCTTATTGGTACTCCAGTCTGAAGGCATGTCCCACCTTTGTTTAGAACTAGATGACCCAGTGTCTCCACAGCATCATCTCTCTGGAAGTGACGTGTGATTATGACCTTTCCAGAATGGGTGAAGTCGCCTGGCTTCACCTCCAGGAGGAATCAGCCCTCCTCTCTGTGTAACTGCTTCCTGGTGTTCCTGCCAGGGACGATGTGAGAAGGCCTGGATTCCTTCTCACGGCAGGGCTTTGAACAGTTCTTTTCTGTCTTCTTGTGGGCCCGGGTGCAGACGGCAGACGCCCAGACTTGAGGAAACTGCCAGCCCGCCTGGCTTCCTTGCATCTTTGGATGGTGATTGCCCAACTCCCACCTCTGTAATTTTCATGCGATTCTAGGTATGGATTCCTCCCCCTCCCCCAACACACACACACACACACACACACATGTGTGTGTGCTTGCTTCTTCAGAGTGGAATCTAGCCTCTAAAATATTCTTACTACTCTTCTTAATTCTGGAATTTCAGGAAAATAACAAGTTTTAATTTTCCTCTACACTAAAAAACAACAACACAAGTAAGATGGCCTTTGCCTTCACTGATTTTTGGTTCAGATTATTCAGACCCAGTCTGTAGTGGGTCACAAAAGCTGATCTAGGAGATGTCACTAAGTGGATTTCTTGAAATGTCTACTTTTCTACATGTCTGCTGCACTGATCTCATTATATGTCTACAAATAAGTTTATATTTCATAATAATTATTGTGAACCAGTTTGGAAGGCTGATTTTTCTTTCTGGCAAAAAATGAATTATGGGATGGGAGCATCCCCTGAGCTCTAAAGTAACATGTCTAAGTGCAGATTAGACTGGAACACAGAGCAAACTTGCTTTGTGGTAAAGAGCTAAAATAGGATATACTAATAGGTTATACCAATTTTTGTTTAAAGTAGAAGTAATTTTACTATTTTCTGAGTGGGTATGGACAACCTCAAGTAGTTTTGAAAAAGAAAGCTTTCCCCCCCCCCCCCCCCCCCCCCCCGTGGGGAGTTTTCACTCTTCTTTCATGTAAATTCAGAGAACTGGATTTTTATTTTACTTCACCAAAAGTGGCGTCTGAATAACAATAAAAAGCCTCTTTTTTTAGTTCAAAATGGAAAAGAGAATAACAAGGAGCAAGCGAGAGAAAATCTTTCCCTCCCCATATTTCAGCCTCTTTTATTTTCTACTGAGAGCAAATTCATTATCTGATCTTCGGTTTCATTTATTTCGGTGCCTGTGCTGTGCACTTGGTGGAGCCGGCTTCTCCCGAGATTGTGTTCTGACAGGGTGATAGGGGCCAGAGCCCTGCCGTCAATATGCACTTGCTTTGAGAGGCGTGATGAGAACACACAGTTCCCCTCCCTTTCATTTTACACTTAAAGCCAGTGGCGTAAGAGGAATTTGCTGTTCTCCGTAGCTCTGTCTCTATCTTGGCTTCTCCTTTTTGTGGTCGGGTCCTCTCAATGGAAAAACGGAAAGCGCAAGAGTTTAGCCTGTCGTGGCTAGTTCACTGGATTATCCACACAGAATGCTTCCTATTGAAGAAGAAACAAGGCAGGGAGGGTGATGCACAGACCGGCTATTCTTTAGAAATGCCTCTTGCAGGGGTTTCAGGGATGGCTGTGGGGAAGCAGGACCAGGAGGGGATCGGGGTATGGGGGCAGCAAAGTGTGTTAAAAAATTGATTTTCATCAGCTCAAGTGTACAACCTGCTTTTGCGCCCAAAAACCAAAGCATGAGCTTGATCAAAATATCATTCTTTCCTGACTTTCCAACCGCAGGAGCACTTAATTACTGATTGTCTCCTGAATGTGGCTAGTCAGGAGGCCATGCGAAAAGAGAGTGTGAGAGGAAGCCGGCTCCACGCCCCTGCCTTTCAGAGAGGAGGACCTGCCCTCAGCAGAGGGAAGCCCAGATCTGTGAAACTGGTTTCGTTCATATGCAAGACTTCCCAGTAAAGCTTGAGCAGGGATATGTGGAGTGTCTGATTTCACATTTTGCAGACTTTTACAGTTAGTCACCTTTCTTATTGGTGGGCAACTCTGCCATGTGCGTGCTCAGATTTCCAGTCTAGACACACTTGCTTTCTTCTCAGGGCAACACCATGATGGTGAGAGGTAAGTTTTCAATAGTGAAATTAATGATCAGGTCAAATTGAAAATACGGTCTCAGAAGCTACTTTAAGCTCAGATGCCCGTGGCTCAGAATTTCTTTCTCTTCATGAAAGCCAAAAGCAGACCTTTGCTTTTCTATATTCATAGTGTCATAAAACTTTTCAAAAGTCAATTTTCTTTGCCCAAATAATCTTGTACACTACCTGCATTATGTCACCATGATTTTAAAGTAAAAGAAATATATATTCCTGATATTCCCCCCCCCCCAAAGACATATTAAGTTCACTTAAAATCTTATGCCCTCTCACAGACAGTCTCTGCCTGTGGCGACACTGGTTTCATGCGTCTTCTTGTACCCGGTTTTCTTTTTCGCCAGGCCTTCTGCCTTATCGAGTAGCCCAACGTATTCGGACCTGCCCTTCATTAGGATCTCCCCGCACCGGAACCCTGCCGCCGCCTCAGAGTCCCCCTTCAGCCCTCCACATCCCTACATCAACCCCTACATGGACTACATCCGCTCTCTGCACAGCAGCCCCTCCCTCTCCATGATCTCCGCAGCCCGGGGGCTGAGTCCCACAGATGGTAAGTCTCAGACCGACCCATTTTGCCTCTACGCATCATGCCACCTTCTCCTCCCGCCTTCTCTGGGATATGGTGTTGAGTAGCTTTGTTTATTGAATGTTTTCCACATGCCAGACTCTAGGCTAAGTGCTTTAAGTTCATGCTTCCATGTCAACGTAGAGACACCTCCATCAGGGTCGGGTTATTATCTCCATTTTCAGGTAAAGATAGCAATGTGCTGATGGGCCAAATAGTTTGCACCCTGGTCCATCAGCCTTGTAGGTGACAGAGGTGGAAAATCCTTGCTCTTACCACCTTTCTGTTTTGCGTCTTGACAGAAATTTAGACTGGCCCTGTAAGCGTTCAAACAGTGAGCATGTGTGATGACTGGGGCCTTTTGCTCACTATCCAGAGTTTTCTGTTCTGCAGAAACATTTATAACAGATGTGGCTACTCCAGTGGCTCTTCTCAAACTCCATGCGCGTATGGATCAACCTGGGAGTGGGGATAAAATGTGATTCTTTGTTGGATGGGTTCAGGAGTGGCCGGAGATTCTACACGTCTGAAAAGCTCTCAGGTGATGTCAGTGTGCTGGTCCGTGGACCACACTCTGAGCAGCAAGGTCTTAGAGAATTTGATGGTTCAGAACTGATGCTACCCTCTATCCTTGATGGTGCCAAACAAAAACTGGAAGAGGGATGTGGTGGGAACAGAAAAGGACTTTGACCTTAATTCAGTAATACCTGATGCTCATGTTAAGATCTCAAGGATCAAATTCTGGTTGATTCTGTTAGCTTCCAAATTGATTATGTTGACATGACTCTTTTAATTGGACTTGTGTATTCTGCACCTGTCAAGTTCTAAACCATTTCTTTGATTCAAGAAGAACATTTTTTATTGCATACATACCTATACAAACTCACTTGCCCACAATTGCCAGAACCAGAATTAAGGTCCAAAATTGCATACACCTTATTGATTGTAGGGGGTAGGTTGGGAGTTCTCTGTAGCAGGTCACAAATCCTATGCTGCTAGAGGGGGGGCTCCAATACACAGAGCAGCATTTGAAGGTGCCCTACAGGGCTCCCATTTCTATGCAGACACTCTCCAAGGCTGGCTGTGTGTGCTGGGAATAGTGTGTGGGAAAGCCGCATGAGGTTGTTTAGTAAACATCTACTCACTTGTGCTTCCAGGAGTAACAGTGCTCCAGGAACAGGTGCCGGCTCCTTGTAAGCCACCTAAAGAGAATGAGTTTTGCCATTTGCAGAAGATTCACCTTTTTTTCCCTTTTCAGTTTTATTGAAATACTAGAGGCCAGGTGCACAAAATTCATGCATAGGGCGGCAGGGGGGGGGGGGGGGGGGGAGGGGTTGGAGAGGATGGTGTGTCTCTCAGCCCAGCCTGCACCCTCTCCAATCTGGGACTGCTGGTTCTCAACTGCTCACCTGCCTGCCTGATTGCCCCTAACCACTTCTTCCTGCTAGCCTGATTACTCCCTAACTACTCCCCTGCTAGCATGATCGATCCCTAACTGCTCCCCTGCTGGCCCAATTACCCCGACGATAAGATCTGCAGGCGAGGAGAGTTATTCTCTCCTGCAGATCTGATTGTCCCCAAGTGTCTTCCCTGCAGGCCTTCTTCCTGCCCCCCCCTCAACTGCCTTCCCCTGCAAGTCTGGTCACCCCCAACTGCCCTCCCCTGCTGGCCTGGTCATCCCCAGCAGCCCTCCCCTGCAGGCCTGGTCACCTCCAACTGTCCTCCCATGCAGACCTGGTCGTCCCCAATTCCCCTCCTCTGCCAACCTGATTGCCCCCAACTGGTTCCCCTTGCAGGCCTGGTCCCTCCCAACTGCCCTCCCCTGCTGTCCCGGTCACCCCTAACTTCTCTCCCCTGCTTGCCTGATCACCCTCGACTGCCCTGCCTTGCTGGCCATCTTGTGGCGGCCATCTTTGACTGCATGAGGGCAGCTATCTTGTGTGTTGGAGTGGTGGTCAATTTGCATATTACATCTTTATTATATAGGATAATTGACAAAAGCACTGTATAAGTTTAAGGTGTATAGCATAATGACTTACGTATACTGTGAAGTGATCACCTCAGTAACTTTAGTTAACATACATTTTCTCATATAGATAGAAAAAGGGAAAAGAAAAAAAATGTTACCTTCCTTGTGATGAGATAGTTTAGGATTTAATGTCTTAGCAACTTTCAAATACACCGTACAGCAGTGTTAATTATGTGCATCATATTGCACATCTCCAGTTCTTATTTCTCTTATAATTGGAAGTTTGTAAGATTAACATTTTAAAAACAAAATCAACAGAGAGTCAAATGCAATCTTCTGTTTGGGATTTGCTTTAAAAATGGGAAAAATTGAAAGTTACCTCCATGGAGCACTTGGGAATTTTTGGAAATGACTACCAAGGAGACCAGAGGCAAGAAGGGGAAGGGAGGTCAGCTCACAGTGGACTTGGACTGTGCCTGGCTTGTGGAAATTTAGTTGAGTCACGAGAAATTGGACATCTAGTTAAAGGATTTTATCCTCTGCTACCCATAGTATTTCATGATGAGGGTGAATAAGACACTTTTGATTCGTTGTTCTACCTAACTCTTCTTGCCTCAAGAGTCAAATAATATCCAAAAAATAAAGTCAAGTCACTAATATTTCCTGTGGTCTAAGAATTTTTAATATATAACATGTCTTTATCATGTATAAAAAGTCTGTGCGCACACCATCAGTAGATGACTGGATAAAAAAGCTTTGGTACATTTATATCACCAAATACTATGCAGCAGTGAAAAAGAAAATCTCTTAGCCTTTGGGACAGCATTTGGGGACCTGGAGAGTATCATGCTAAGTGAAATAAATCAGTCAAAGAAAGTCAATTATCACATGATCTCACTCATGTGGAATCTAATTAATAAAATAAATTGATGATCAGAGTGGGTCAAGAGACATGAAAGCATGAAACAGTATGAAATCTCAGAGGGAAGGCGAGGGAGGGAGGCTGGTTAGGAGGTGATCAACCAAAGACCTTGTATGCATGTATGCATAACCCATGGACACAGACAGTGGGGTGGTGAGGGTCTGGGGTGAGAGCAGGGCAGGGCGGGATTGGGCTGGAGGGGATTGATGGGGCAAAAAGGGGATATATGTAATGCTTTCAGCAATAAAGATTTTAAAACAAAGTCTTTGGGCACAAATGGGAAACACAAACCTATTTATAGAATGCCAGTTATTCTACATAATAATTGCAAAACTAACTTTTAGTGATGGAATGCTATGTGCTAATAGGCACTTACATGCATCACTGCCTTCATGCTCCCAACAACCTCGTGGGGCAGCAAGAGGCAGAGCTGGCGTTTGTATCCAGATATTCAGGAATCTGGAGACCACCCTCAGAACCTCTGCCATATCCGTCAGTTTTGCCATAAATTGGCAGGTGGACACTGATTATTATCCCACTGTTACAGAGCTGACTCTTGCCAGTAAATTGCTCCAGATTGGTAGGTATATTTTCTTTTTGATTTTGTAATGAAAAAAGAGCTTTTAAATTATAGAACACAAAATTGCAGCTTATCATTCAGTCGTGTGTTATTAAAGCTGTGCGGCCTTTCCCCTTGTAAGTGCTGGGTCCTCCAGGTAGTGAGAGCTGACTCAGACATGCCTGTCAGAAAGCTTAGAGAAGTATGTTAAGTATGTCTGGAAAGAAATCATAGATGTCTAAGTTGTCAACTACTGTAAGGAATGTGAACACACTGGAATTTTATATAAGAAACAGTTTTATTTTGTAAGGCAGAGGTGGGAATGAATTATGTACGTGCATACATACATTTTAATCATTTTAAATTCTTGAAGATTTTTTTAAACTGTGGGGGTACGAGAAATAATTTTTCTCCCACCTTCTAAGTTCTTCTGGCTGGCTGGTAATTAATAAGAGACAGATTAACAGGAGAAAATGCCCCAAATTTATTGCGGATATACATGAAGAGGTGCCATAAAAACATGGAACCTGAAGATGTACTTGGGGCTTATATGCCATTCTGGACAAAGGAGAGATAGCAGGCAATGTACAGCAGGTAGATAAGAAAGAGCAAATGTGCTGAACAAATTCTAGCTGGGTCACCCGGAAACAATTGGACACAGAGGGATGTCCAAAAAAAAAAAAAAGGCTTTTTTTAGATTTCACTCTGCCACATTTAGTTTATATTATTAAATGACGTTCCCTTCTTTTTTTATGTTTCAGATACAGTTGACATTCAATATTATTTTATGGTAATTTCAGATGTACAGCACATTGTTCGCACAGTTGAATAATTTACAAAGTGATCCCTTGATAATTCTGGTACCCAGATGTTCCTTTCTTGTAAACAGGGTTTTGTGTGTGTGTCTGAATTCCTGTAGGTGTGTAAGGGAGAGGGTCAGAAGTTCTTTCCAAGTCTTTCATGTCTTAATATCAATACTCTAACATACATCTTTTTGGGGTGGCAAAACTTTGGTCCCTTCAACACTAACCTCAGATATTTTATAATATATTTTATTTTCTCTATTCTTTTCTTTCAGTGTTCTTTCCAAATAAAAGCTATCTGGTAGACTTAAGTGAAAGCACAATTTGAGTCAAAGGAATTTTGCTAGACTGAGCCATAAAAGGAATTGTTGATGTGGGCTGCATAACAAATGGATTGTTGACCTTCTTTCAGCAAGTACCCATCCTTTTCTCCTCTTCCCTTCCAGCGCCCCATGCGGGAGTCAGCCCAGCAGAATACTACCATCAGATGGCTCTGTTAGCTGGCCAGCGCAGCCCCTACGCAGACATCCTTCCCACGGCTGCCACCACGGGCGCTGGGGCCATCCACATGGAATATTTCCATGCCATGGACAGTAAGTGATGGGGCCATTTTCTGTAGTGGGGGGTGGGCAGATGCTAACTTATGCACTGCAGAAGAAGACACAAAGGTCAGGTAATTGTCTAATTTGACAAACCAGAGAAAGAGGAGGAGCCACCAATACTTGGTGCTCTGGTTCTGTTGGTGTTTTAGGAAGCTGCCAGAAATTGGGCCATCCCAGGACTCTCTGTTTAACTCTGAACCAACTGGAAGGTGCAGGCGGTTGTAATTTGGCATTTAAACAAAAAACTGCTCTGCCTTGTCTTGATAATGAAATAAGGAAACCTGTTTGATTATATGAATTTACTTAGCCTAGCCATTTCTTGGTTTTATAGTTAATTTTAAAAGTTAATTTTTAAAAAGACCTGCACTTGATTTGACATTTTTTTTTTCATTTGATTTGCCTCAGATGTTTTCTTTATATTAAAACTTATATTTCACTAAAAGCTTTTTATCTAGGAAAAATACAAAGCATTTCCAAATTAGAAGCCTATTTTTGGTACATAGCAGTGGAAGAAAATGGGATCATTTGATGCATTTTATATCAGTTATTTTGGGGTCTATGATGATTTCTCTGGGTCACTTACCAAGATGTGTAGAAAAAGGAGGCCATGGTTGTGACTTTTCAGAACACCCAGGAGTTCTCAGTTATGCAGATTCTTTGAGTTCACATCTATTTGTCAGGTGGCAGGAAGTGACTTGGAAGCATCATCCAGTGGGTCATCAGTGAAAGCCACTACCCTGTGAATATGACACTAATATGACTTTGAGGAGAGCATATGCTTGATATTTTGTTTATACTCTCTAATAGCAGTCATTAACTTGTTTTTATATATATTTTATTGATTTCAGTGAGGAAGGGAGAGGGAAAGAGAAATAGAAACATGGATGATGAGAATCATTGATTGGCTGCCTCCTATATGCCCCCTACTGGGGATCGAGCCCACAACCTGGGCATGTGCCCTGGGACCCTTCAGTCCTCAGGCCAGTGCTCTATCCACTGAGCCAAACCAGCTAGGACAACTTGTGTTTTTCCATCACAGTCTATTTGTATTCTTTTGTGAAAAGGGCATACATTTGTCAGCTCTGGCACTAGTTAGTAATTCAGTCCTCTGGTCTGGAGAAGGTCTGGGTAAAATCTATAGCTCAGTCTGACCATGAGGAACTAACTTGGCTATGTTACATAGTAATCCACGCTTGCACAGGTTTCCCTGGGAGAGTTTATTACCTCACTCCATGTGAAAGAACTGTATTTCATGTTCTTCGGGGCCTTTGTTTTCTGCTCTGTAGAGAGGAGAGCTTCAATTTCAGATTCATCATAACCACTTTTCAATTAGGGACCAATGAAAAAAAGTTCAGTGTTATTATGCAAATTCGCTATTTTAAATCTGCAAATAATTAAAATAATATAGAATCCTTGGAAGGTCAGCCCATATATTACCTTCCTTATTTGATGAGAATCTGTTTAGTCAGACAGTGGTGGTTTTTATCTAAATAAAGGATGAAGCTCTCCTTTTACTTTGTAAAAACTAATTAAGGGAATTTTAATTTGCCAAGTATATGGTAAATTGATTGTCATTAAGTTGGAATTTAGATGTCCTATCATTCATCACATAAAAAGAAAACTCCTTTTTCTTTGTCAGGATATTTTATTAGAATGGAGAAACAAAACAATTAACAGAAAGCCAAATCGAAGATACCCGTGTTGGAACAATAAGAATGCTCAAGCTTATGTTTAAGAAGGATATGGTTTGGCCAGTGAAGACCTGGGCCTGTTCTCTTTCAGCTGTTTTGAAAGTGCTCACCTTGTCTCCTCTACCCTTCAACAGAGGATCCCACATCACTGCCTTGCAGTGCTGACTTTATCTTGCTTTGCTTGGTTACTAGGGGGTTGGGAAAAGCATAATGAAAGGCTTGGGAAGTGTATAAAGTACTATATTCTTTATCTCTAAAATACTTGAAATAGCATTTGCTTAAACAAAACATAAGAAGTGTACCCAGGACTTAGCAGACTTTTCCACTAACAAAGTGAAACCATTAAAATTTTTTCTTAAATATATGTCTTTATTGATTTCAGAGAGAAAGGGAGAGGGAGAGAGAGATAGAAACATCGATGAGAGAGAACATTGATTGGCCGCCTCCTGCATGCCCCCACTGGGGAAAGAGCCCACAATCCAGGCACATCGAATCTGAGACCCCTCAGTTTGCAGGCCGACATTCTATCCACTGAGCAAAACTGGCCAGGGCCCATTTAAAATTTTTGCAATGAAAGCACAGCTGCAATAGCAAAACCAAATTGGGCTCCAGCAGGTTACTCGGGTCTGTTGTCAAAGATCTGGACTCCTCGGTTGGCAAAAATCAAGACTGTTTTCAGATGAGCAGCTGATTTTTAAAAATATATATTTTTATTGATTTCAGAGAGGAAGGGAAAGGGTGAGAGATCGAAACATCAGTGATAGGAGAGAATCATTGATTGGCTGCCTCCTGCATTGCCCCCTATTGAGGATCAAGCCTGCAAGTTAGGCATGTGCCCTTGACTGGAATCGAACCTGGGGCACTTCAGTCCACAGTCCGACACTCTATCCACTGAGCCAAACCCACTAGGGCAGCACCTGATTTTTAAATGTGCCAATAGTGGGCATGGCTGGGTTCCAGCCAGCTTCAGTATAGAGCATTTTTGTGTTTCATGCTGGAAGAAGTCTGTTTTATGGCTCTCATTCTACCTTTTGAGATTCGAGTGACCTTAAAGGACAGGGGAGCGAGAGGTATCCCTACAAACAACATGCTAGCGATGAAGACACTTGAAAAACAACACTGTTGATATTGGCGAAAACCGACTTACATTCCATCTTGGAGGGAAAACAGATTTGCTGGACCAACCAGGCCCAGAGCAACCCCAGGGTCCTTGGAGGGATGAAGTTAGGCTCTGCCTGTGTCAGTCTGGCTTTGGACGGTGTGAAGGGAATTTAAGGTCACTAGAATTTTATAGTATCAGATACTCTCCTTAGCTAGTTAGCATTTAAATAATTAAAGGTGTTTCAGAGATCAGCTCTTTCCAGAATGTCCTGTTACTTCTAACTGTGCCATTGATCCCTGAATCCTAGTGAGTCCAAGAGAGAATGGTTATCGTTGAGAATTGTCTGGAAGTCGACCATAAGTCCAGTTTGTCCTTGGAAATATTTTGAAAGTGGAATGTGTTTCTTCACTGAAAAATTTCTATATGATGAAATTAGCCTCTCGTAGTAAATGTCAAACATCTATGTGTAAAGCAGATGCCATAATAAAACACTCAAAGCTGTGTACATAGCTGGGGTTACTTTTTGTACTAATGTGCCCTGAGACAGGTAATGAATCTATTCTAAATGAAGAAACTCAATTTTAAATGTGCCTGAAAGAAAAATTTGAGTAGGTTCCACATTTGTCATTTGAGTTGGTTTTCCAGTTTTATACATGGGTGGTACTAACTTATTAAGTTCCAGTTTGTGATTTATTTTTTATTAACCATAAAATGTATCTCTATTTCTATAATATTATCTGTAGGTTCTTTATATTCATTTATTCTGTTATTGCATTAAAGCATGTTGGATTGTGGTCTTGTGTCAAGGTCCATCTTTAATGAGGAAAATATTCCCAGAGGGTTTCCCAGAGACCAAGTGCCTAGACTTCTTTATATAAAGAAAATTTAGCTTTTACTTCTGTTTTCTGAGTACCATAAAATTGCCTTGTCCTCCTAACGAGGCATATCCATGCCATGACATAGAATCCCTCCATTGGTAGTTCAAAGTAATCATGTTTTATTTGCCACTATCTCCTGGGATTATGTTTTCATTCTTCCATTAAACTTTATTTTGATGACATTGTAATATAAGTGTAACCTTAGAAAAGACAGGAGTGGGCCTTTGAGCCACATGCTTAGCTATGCCCTAAAATTCAGATCTCTAGTATCCACCAAGTTGAAGGTAAATGGGCATTTACTTTTTAACTCTCAAGTTAAGAAGGGTTAATACAAGTTGTCATGCCTAGGTTGTGACTTGTTAACCTCCAGATTGGTGGGATCTTTTTGAAGGTGAAACATTCTAATAAATGTAGATAATTAATAAATCCAGAGAATTAAAATAGACTTATCAAAACTCATAATGCTTACTGGGGTTGAATAAACAAACTGCATCCCAAAATTTTAAAAGTTTCTTGGGACTTATGTTGTTGTTAGGCTGTGGAGAATTTAGGGCAGGGTTCCTCAATTTTAGCACTTTTGAGGCCAGACATTTCATTGTGGGGAGCTGTCCTACACATCACAGGATGTTCAGCAGCATCTCTGGCCTCTCCCCACTCGATGTAAGTAGCACCCCATGAATTGTGATAAGCAAAATGTCTCCAGATGTTGTCATTTGACCCCTGGGGACAATATTGCCCTCCAATTGAGAACCATTAATTTGGGTAATATATTTAGCAGTTGTTTTAAGATATGAATCAGATAACTACAGGGGAAATGAGTGTATAACCAACTGAATCTTTTATCTTAGGTTACTTTAACTCATTTTTCCTTTGCCTCATTGCCTTAAAGTGGTGCATGTTGGGAGGGTGGTGTGTGTTGTATAGCTGTGGGAACCACTGTCTTTGTTGCTTGTGGTGAATTAATGACGAGAATATCTAAGCAGCCATCAGATTCATAAATCACTAGAAATGAGAGGGATAACACATAAAAGTCTTTCCCTTTTGTTTAGCAATTTATCATTTTGCCTACACATTAATAAACAGAGCTCCCCTGAGGTAAGCCCTTGGAAGATAAATATTTCTCCCTAATTTCCTCAATTGTAGCCAGTAGATCACAAGTGGGAGGAGAGATACTTGTCATCGGAAGTTGCCACTTCTTATCCTTCATTTCTTCCACACAGGCGAGTAGCAATAAATAACAGGTACAGCAGGTAATCAGGTTCTGTTTTGTTTATTAACAGGCACCAGATTCCCCAGCCCCAGGCTGTCAGCCAGGCCAAACCGAAAACGTACACTGTCTATATCACCACTGTCCGATCATAGCTTTGACCTTCAGACCATGATAAGGACGTCTCCCAACTCCTTGGTCACAATTCTCAATAATTCCCGCAGCAGCTCTTCAGCAAGTGGCTCCTATGGTCACTTATCTGCAAGTGCAATCAGGTATGTATTTCCCCGAAGCTGTACTGTGTTTCTTTAATAAAACATCAGCTCTGATTTTGGATTTGCAGTACTGACTACCTGTGAGGACGGATACAGCAGCGTGACACGAGGCCTGACCCAGGAAGCAGACTGAATGTCACTATACTGAATTCCAGATCCAATTACTGGGCCCAAAATACTTTTCCTATAGACTTTTAGTCAGTAGCCCATATATAGAAATAGTAGTTATTCAGTTACGATGAAATTCATTTCCTAAAGACAATGAATAGGGCAAATCTTTTTATCTCAGCCCTGTTATTGATTATAGTTCTGTAGTGGAAAAACTGACTTCCTATCTGGTTGTGGGGCACATGTAAGAATGGGAGTGAAAATCAAAAGATCAGGCGTGGTGTAATTTACATGTTACTACTGGGGAAAGGCATGCACGAAGGTGTGCACTTTCCCCAGTAGTAACATGTAGCAAGGAAGGAAGGAAGAAGAAAGGAAGAAAGAAAAAGAAAGAAAGAGAGAGAGAGAGAGGGAGAGAGGAAGGAAGGAAGGAAGGAAGGAAGGAAGGAAGGAAGGAAGGAAGGAAGGAAGGAAGGAAGGAAGGAAGGAAAGGAAGGAAAGGAAGGAAAGGAAGGAAGGAAGGAAGGAAGGAAGAAAGAAAGAAAGAAAGAAAGAAAGAAAGAAAGAAAGAAAGGAAGGAAGAAAAGGTGGCATCATGGTCTTTAGTGGATAAATGGGAAGGCATATCTGTCACAGGAAATGGAGGAAAAAAGTTTTAGCTGTAGTAATATACCATACATACTAGAAATGATGAATACTATTGTTTGTTCCAGAATGTTCTCAATTACCATTTTATTTATTTTCTTGTTCCATTAGCAGCAATGTTCCTTGACAAACAAGTTAGTATTTAAATATTGTAAATCCCCATTTTGATACCATATCATTTTCCGCAGTGAAAATGCTATGGTCAATTTATTTATGGTCAATAAAGTGCCAAACTTGGAGCAAAGCAAATAACTCTGCTTACTTGATAGAAGACAGGAGATAGAAAGGGGGCCTAGGTGTTTTCAAGATTAACCACGTGTAGCTTTGGAAACAGGGGTCTCTGTAGGCAAATTTCATATTTGCCACCAACCCCCTATGGAAACCTGGCTCACTGGCCAGCTCTTTGAAGTTGTCTTCACACTTGTAAACTAAAGACAAGACACCCACTGTATGGGAAAGGGGCACACTGAGTTAAAGCTGATGTGGATCTGCAATCACAGGAGAAAGACCCCCTACCTGTGGGCAAAGCCTCAGGGGAACTGGCCCTGGATGGTCTGTCCAGGAGCTGAGCTGTCACTGCCCGGCTGTGCTGCTCTTTGCTCATCCTAGTCTGGCTCCGAGGCAGTCCGCTCATCTCTGAACTGTGACCTGGCTCTTCTGTACTCCCAGTAGATACTCCAGTGTCATAGATGCCGTTGACCATGTAATTACTATGTGGCTGGACTAGAAGTCATAGTATCACAGTAATAGAAATGTGGCACAGGGTGATATTCACACAGAATCACTCTGTGAGCATTCCTTTCTCTTGTTACTTGTTCATTTTTCTTCCCCCTTGCTCTCTGCCCAGCTGTCTTGACTTTTTACAGCATACAAAGGACTTAGATTAAAATGTGGTGTGCAAATGGTCAGTGTTGTGTTTATTCTTAACCCAGCCTCTCGCTGGTTTCTTGATCTCCTTACCTTTGCCCAGGTAACCTAGTATCAGTATTTGGAAGACCTGAAATCTTCAAGTACAGTGACTTGAAACTGTCATTATCCCCTGCCTCCAAGGACCTACAGTAGACTTTGTTATTGTTATGAGAACTGGAGGAAGACTCTCTGAGGACCTTGTTGCAGTTGGGAGAGCCAGGCCATCACACACTCCTGTTTTTCTCTGTCTTCCGTTCTTTCCACTCTACATTTTCTCTTGCAACATGACTTCTCATTCATTAGTACAAGTCTATGTGTTAGGTTAACATGTAGCTTTTGATGCATATAAGGTAATACACATAACCCAGGATGAGGTGAGCTTACCATATTATACAATCATGAGAGTCATTGTCATCGGGACTGTTTGCCAGTCCTTCAGCTGGAGAAATGTTAGCGCTTTTCTTGCCCTGTTCTAAGTTTCATTTTGTGAAATCTAAAAACTGACCTGAGGAATAATTGGTGAGCAGTAGGACCAGGGATGACAGGGAAAGGGAGGAAGCATGAAGAAATCTGAAAAGAGGAGCTAACTTTCTCAAGAGTGAAAGTTTATAAGGGCAGATGTGCGCTCAGGATGCACTTATGCTCTGCCTCATATCAAGGAACATAGAGGCGCTAGTAACCCAGGATTTTGGAAAGCATAGTGTTATTCTTATTCTGAACATCAGCACAGTGGGTCTTTGCAAGAGGAAATTGACAAAGGTCATGTCTGGTGGGCATCAGTGTCAGCACGCCAACCCCTTGCGTTTGTTTTAATTCACCCCCAACACATTTGCCTTTCACACAAACATGTTTGCTAATATCTAGTCTGCTTCTGGTATTAGAGTGCATAGAATAATGATGTTGGTTAAAGAAATGTCTAAATATGTTAATCAATGTTTAAAGACACACATAGAGTTTTTTAAAAAATGCCATAGCCATTTCCTTCCCATTTGTGTCCCAGTTCAAACGTTACTCTCCAAAAGGCTGATAATACCATTTACCACAATTGGAAATCCCATGTGTATTTGCTCATTGTGCAACTTACTGTATGCTTCCTCCTTTAAACACAAGGCTGAAGGCTGTGTATGTCTTTTTCATGGCCACAGTCCTCACCCCACAAAATCTGCGCTGTCGCCTTCACATATGAGTTAACACATATTTCTTTTTTAAAAATTTTATTTTACTTTTATTTTCTTCATCACCATTTATCCCTTCTATACCCTCTTCCACCTCCACCCAACTCCCTCTACCTCCACAAATCATCAAACTGTTGTCCCTGTTAATGAGTTGTTTCTTTTTTTATTTATCCCTCCCCCTAAACCCTCATATTCAGATGTCTGCCTGCTCTCTATGAATATGTCTCTACTTCACTTACTTACAGTTTGTTCATTAAATTCCACATATGAATGAAATCATATGGTACTTGTCTTTTTCTGACTGGCTTATTTAACCTAGTGCAAGTTTCTCTAGATCAATCCATGCTGTCTCAAAGGGTAAAATTGTCTCCCTTTTCATGGCAGAGTAGAAATCCATTGTATAATTGTACCACAATTTTTTATCCATTTATCTACTGATGGGCACTTGGGCTGTTTCCAGATCTTAGCTGTTGTAAAAGACACTACAATGAACATAAGGGTACATATATTCTTTTGAATTAGTATTACAGGTTTCTTCAGATAAATTCCCAGAAGAGAAATCACTAGGTCATAAGGCAGTTCCATTTTTTACACTTTGAGATAACACCATTCTGCTTTCCCCAGTGGCTGTACCATTCTGCATTCTCACCAACAATGCATGAAGGTTCCCTTTTCTCCACATCCTCACCAACACTTGTTTGTTGATTTTTTTTTTATGATAGCCATTCTGACAGGTGTAAGGTTTAACATCATTGTGTTTTTAATTTGCATTTCTCTGTCAATTAATGATATTGAGAGTCTTTTCATATGTCTGTTTGCCATTTATTTGTATGTCTTTGGAGAAGTGTCTATTCAGGTCTTTTGTCCATTAAAAAAAATTGGATTGATTGTTTCTTTGGTGTTGAGTTTTATATAAGTTCTTTACAAATTTTGGATATTAACATCTCATCAGAAGTATCATTGGTGAGTAAATTCTCCCATTCAGTGGTTTGTCTTTTTATTTTGTTGATGGTTTTCTTTGCTGTGCAAAAACTCTTTTGTGTGTGTGTGTGTGTGTGTGTGTGTGTGTGTTTTCTTTAGTTTCCCTTGCCTCAGGAGATATAGCAGAAAAAAATATTGCTATGAGAAATATTTAAAATATGACCACCTATGTTTTCTTCTAGGATTTTTATGGTTTCTGGTCTAATATTTAAGTCTTTAAGCCATTTTGAGTTTATTCATGTATGAGGTGTAAGATACTGGTCTGGTTTCATTTTTTTGACATATATGTCTAATTTTCCCAAACCCATTTACTGAATAGATTATCATTAGTCCATTGTATGTTTTTGCTTTCTTTATCAAATATTAATTGACTATAAAAGCATGGATTTATTTCTGGGCTCTCTATTCTGTTCCTTTGATCCATGTCTGTTTTTATGCCAGTACCATGCTGTTTTGATTATTGTGGCCTTGTAGTATCAACAAATATCTCATAAGTGAAAAAATCAAGGAGCTCTTTAGTTAGTAATTAAAATTGTAATCACCTTTATTAAAAGAAGTTTTATGTGATAGATGAATAATTGTGGTTTTCAGAGAATTATAGTCTTTCTAATGGTGTATTAATATGTTCATATGTTGATAGTTATATAGATATAGAGACAGAGAGATGGATGCAAAATAAAGGATAAAAAGATCAATGTCTATTGCTCAAGTTTTAATTTCTCTATCACCCTGAAGACAACCATCTAAGATGAGATGATTCACATTTATCAAGTACAGCATATAATCCCCATTCTGTATGGATAAGGCTAGTGTTTTAAATATCCAATTAATGACATTATATTAGAAATAGTTTTTTTCTATGCTAACACCTGTCCCTCGAAATTGCACTGCCATTGGAAGAGGTGTTTCAAATGGCCCTCATCATCCTGCAGGGCAAATATAAATAGAATAAAGAAATTAGTAACACACTCATTTCTCACTTTCAGTTTAATGGCTAAAATGAAGATGGTTTCATATCCTTAGTAGTTTTAGGCCAGGATAGAGATCTCAGTGCAAGTGAGAGCTATGTGCCCAGAGCTACGTCAGAAGTCAGTGTAGCTTTCCATTTTCAGCACTGACCAGATCTGCCTGGTAAGCAGAGGGCAGGTTGTGTTTTCTGCTTCATGTAGCATCAGCCCTTTCCAATAACATACCTGGCAGGTCCGTTGCCACTTCCTGAAGCAGAATAGGAATGAGCGTGACCTCCATAGTAAGTTGGTTCTGCACCCTTGCTGGAGTCAATACCTTGTTGAATGTTGAAGAGTCAATGCAAAAGTGACGGGGGGGGGGGGGGGGGCGGGGAGGGGAGCAGATATTGTGTAATAGAGGGATATAGCGCCATATTACCTCAAAGCTCTCTGAGTGCATCTTTTAAGGATCATGAGACAACTTTCTCTCCCCCACCCCCAGTATCAGTGAAGGTGATTGATATTAACTAAAAAAGGTAGTTTTCATTTATTCCCAGATATGGTCATTAGTTTCATATATTCATTTAATCAGTTATTTATTCTCCAAATACTTAACTGCATATTCATCCATGTGCTTGTCACTGGGCTGGTCATGGAGGCTACAAAAATAAATGAGAGACATGACCAATGCCCTCACAGAACCCACAGAGGGAAGAGCTTTGGGTCAGACATGAATGAGTGAGTGGAGCAGGGGTCCCTGAGTGGGAAGTGTGATTGGTGAGGGGCTATCAGCAGCCCAGGACTTCAGATGGCAATAAACACAAGGAAGAGTTTACTTACTTAATCTAAAACATGAGGTTGGAGGTGGCCAAGGGCCAGGCTATACACTGTGTCCTGGACTATGGATCCAAGAATAGGAAGCTGCATTGTTTTAGGGGTGAGGGAGCTGATGCTCAGGGAGGTTAGTGGGCTGAAGCAAAGGCACTCAACTACTTACGGGGCAGAATCTAGTGAATCTAACTTTGAACTTCATCTTTCTTTTTTTTATTATTGATACTGTTGCAGATGTCTCCCCTCCCCCCTCAACCCTTGCCCTTTGCTCATCTCTACCCAGTCCTCTACCTTTTCCCCAATCTGGCTATCACCACACTGTTGTCTGTGCCCATGGGCTATTATGCATATATGTTCTCGGGCTATTATGCATATATGTTCTCTGGCTAATCTCTTCACCTTCTTTCCTTCTGTTCCCCAAGCCATACTTCCTTCTCTCTTGACTGAAAGGATTGGCAGGAAACAGCATTTACAATGAGAAATAGTATCTGATATTTTTAAGAGTTATGTTATGCTTGTACTATTATGGTTTTCCTAAGCAGTGCTTTGAGGCAGATATCATTGGAGAGAGTGACACTGCTCTTTATAGTCCTAGAGGGTTTGTCTGCTGGGCCGTTTAGTGGCAAGTAGCTTTTAAACTACTTTGCTCATATAAAAACTAATGAATTTTTGTCTAAAGCATTATTCAAAAAGTGTGTGTTTCTCAGTGAAACGTTGGGGTCGTCCTTGTTTTGTGAGTACACAGGCCTTTGTGTGCGCATTACATCTGTGAGACTGCTGGGTTTTCTAGTAAGTGTCTTGCCTGGTAACTTTCATGGATGGAAGTGGAAGCCTTATTTATTTGTTTTTCTTTTCAGGAACCAGCACATGCACGTTAAGTGTGTCCCTAACCTACCCATACACAAATAATAATAGCTATTGGCCCATTCTCTGCAAAACTGGAAAGATGTGTTCTTACTTTGAATGGCAGTGGTTGTGTAATAAATTCCATAGCTGTAACCAGAAAGTGGATGGCCTCATTAGTACAAAGCCACAGAGTTGGTTTAGATTAGAACTTCTCCTCCTCACCCCCCCTCTCCTATTGAAGTAGGTTTCTCAGATTATGGGGCCCTCATGTTCTCCCAGTGTTGCCTGATTTCACCTTCGAAGCTGGTTTCATGAGCAACCATTGGAAGAGAGATGAGATACTGAAAAGTAAATGTTGGCATTGGATTCTATAGCTACATAAAATGAGCTTTTTCTGCAGCATGAAGCTTCTTATCCCATGCCCTAACCTTCATTATAAAAGGGTCACATGAGTTTCTTTTAAGGGTGTTTTAAAAATTCACATCTGAATGAAATTTAACAACCAGGGCAATTGAAAAAATATTTTTTATAGGTAGAGTTGATTTTACATTTAAAACAAGACCTTTTTAAAAAATTCTAGAGGGGCCACATATTTTTTACGCTTCCCATTGGGTAGGAGATGGCGCCTCTGTGATGGGGGCCTTCCCAGTACTGCCTTCTCCTGGCTCTGATGTGGCTTAGCTCTTGGGTCTGGCGACCACTTAGGCCCACCATGTCACGATGGAGTTCCAGAGATGAACCAGCAAACTGATGATCCTCTCTGATGAAGCAAATATTTTAAAAAATGTGGGAGTATTACTACTTTACCACAGTCTCCCTACCACCTTTCTCCACCTGTATTGCACCTTAATGCGAAGGAACCCTAGCACCTCGACTCTGTGGAAGTGAGATTTCCATAGCAACTCTAAGGGAAAACTATTATCTTAAAGAAGCATTAAAAATGCCATGTGTATGGAAGTCATTAAACAATAAAATCAAGCCTTTCACCTTTAAGTGTGCAGTGGCTGGGTGATCCAGCCTCTTGCCACCTTTCTTATAATTCCTCAGTTTGTTTGTTTTTCATTTGTACTTGAAAACAAATCTCTTCAATATTGTAATCAACTCTCTTTACCCTTCCCACATAAAGGGCTGCAGCAGGCCAAATTATGTTGCTGTGTTTATTGTGCATTAAGTTACCCAGTATAGTCCCTACCTTCCTATCCCCCTCCACATACAGAATTCCTAAAGTGATTTTTACACACATTATGGGCTTGTCCCATATGCTTTTTTAACTGGGTTTTTATCTCTTCTAATCTGAATGACTTTGAAATGCCTATGGACTGAATAAATGTTTAATTATTTTCTAATATGTGAACTGTTAAGTGTCTCCATTTAGATATCATTCTAGGAATTAAATAGGGATTTTATATACAGATTGATCACAAGGGTTTCTGTGCTAATGTTGAACTCATCACTTCCTTGGGAAAAAAATAATGTTTCTTGTCAAAGTCAAACATGATTATAGACTTCAAAGTTTTATGAATTGGTATCAATTAATAACTTTCCTGATACAAATAATTATTTTATTCTTTGGAAATTTAAGTGAGATGTATGGAAAGTACTCAATTAAAACTTGCTGAATTAATGAATAATGCAGTATGTGGATTTTATGACATTTATTGTAGTTGCATAGCATCCTTACTTTCTACTTATACTCCAGATTTTAGCCTAATTGGGAATAATTATTGGGATTCCAAGACCGAAATCATCTAGGCAAGTGAAGTGTTACTGTGATATTAAGAAACAAGACTCAGTTTGCCACATTTGACCACACTTTATAAAAAGGTATTGATAAAACTTTACCTCTGGTTTTTTATAGGAAATTTTAAAAATTTATTAAAACTTTCTTAAAGATTCAGAGTTTGGGAATTTGAATTTAAATCTTTGGATGTAGAAGAACTGGCTCCCACTATATTTTAACTAAACTCTGAGCTAAATTTGAAGGGGGAAGTGACTGTGCATAGTTATCTTGACTTAGATGTGCTCAGAAAGAACTCTGTGCTGTGACACCACGGGCAGTGGAATGCCTCTTTAAAGTATTTTATCAAACAAAAATCAGCAACCACACATGTCTTCTGAGGGATACAAATTATATTTGGTGATGAGGCTACCACACACATAGTCAGGGATCTGAAATCCACTTTTTTTTCTTCTCTAAAAAAATAAAGGGCGAATTCACATTTGAGTTAATTTGGGTTAATTTATACTGGCTTTATAAATGTTGTCTCTGAAGAGTGTTTTTCAAAATGTTTTACAAGGAACACTAGTCTCTAAAGCTCCTCCAATTACGGCTGCTCAATGTATCTGGGTGCCCATTAACGCTCCACTCTCAGGACTGTTGAACCCTAGTTCCTCAGACCTTTCGGAACTTGCCACTTCTTTTTCTTTTTCTTCCTTTTGGATTGTTATCTTAGGAGGCCTGGGACCATCTTAGTGCATTGTTAGGAAGGTCTGAGCCACCCAACACTTTTTCTACAGATTTTACCGACTAGACATAGATTAACAGTCTTAAGTCACATTCTTACAAATGTTTGTGCTTTTTAAGTTATCCCATCTTTCATATAGTCATGTAGGAAAGACATGAAAGCTATAGAAGTAGTTTTCTGAATTATACTTTATAGAATGTTGAGTGAAGAGAATTTAGAAGCCAGAATATAAAATCAATCTGTATTTAAGTGAAATCTGTGAGGAAGAACCGGGTGAGCAGAAGTGCACAAGCTTGGGGTCATAAAGTTCTGATAGACCAACCTTGTAGACTAGACTCGGTCCTTCTTTAAAGGAGACAGAGATTTTGACAAATTTTCAACAGTATCAATACTTTTTAAATCTAGTAAGTTATGGAATAAATGCATGAACCTTTTAGGAAGATTTTTTAGGGCTTCTAAAGATACAATTTACTTTTTAAAAATTCTGACCTCTGTAATCAACAAAATCTATTATAAGCTGCTGAAGTTCTATAGAAAGAAGTGAATCTAGATACGAGTTTTGTTATGTAATATTGTTTTACAGACATGTTGTCAAATTGTACTTTTCAGAGTTAAACATGTTTTTCTTTGAAACACAATTATGAGTGTGGTAGACAAAATAATGGCTTCCAAAGATGTGCATATCTTTTAAATATATATATATTTTTTATTGACTTCAGAGAGGAAGGAAGAAGGAGAGAGAGAAAGAAACATCAGTGATGAGAGAGAATCATAGATTGGCTGCTTCTTGGACACCCCACGCGGTGGATCGAGCCCACAATCCAGGCATGTGTCCTGACTGGGAATTGAACCATGACCTCCTGGTTCATAGGTCGATGTTTAACCACTGAGCCACATCGGTTGGGCAAGATGTGCATGTTTTAATCACTGGAACCCATAAATGTTACCTTTGGTGGCAAAAGAAATTTTGAGCCTGTGATTAAGTTAAGGATTTTGAGATGAGGAGGTTATCCTGGACTGTTCAGGTTGCCCTAATGAAACTGTAAGGCTCCTTATAATAGGGAGACAGAAGGTGAAAGTCAGAGTGAGAGAAGGTCAAAGTGATGTGGAGCTACGAGCCCAGGTTGCCAACAGCCTGCGGAAGCTGGAAGAGGCAAGGTGCCTAGAGACTCCAGAGTAATGCCACCTTGCCAACCTGTTTGAGACTCTGACCCCAAAGCTGTGAGATAATATGTGTGTGTAGTTTTAAGCCACTAAGTTTGTGGAAATTTGTTTTAGCAGCAACTGGATATTAATATGTTGTGGAAACAGTTTAGCCACTCCTCAAAGTTGAGTGCCTGCTATGTGCCAGGCAGTGTTCCAGGGACCAGGGATCAGCAGGGAGCAAGACAGACCAGCCGCCGGGCCTTCCTTATCCCCTCCCTCAGTCCCCCTCCCCCAACCTCACCTAGACCTTACATTACTGTAAGAGTGCCTGTGCTGCTGTGAGAATAAAAGTGACAAACAATAGAAAATGATTGGGCCACGTGCTACAGAGGGGCTCATTTTGATGTGTGCGTGGGAGAGGGTCTCTGGTCTCAGGGGGCCTCTCTGAGGAGGGGACATTTAAGCTAAGACCAGAGTGATCAAAAGGAAGCAGCCATGCTGACTTCTGGAAGGACAGACACAGCAAGTACTGTGTGCAGAGAGACTCAGGAGGCGGAGCTTCCTAGGATGACAGCTCACCACCACTTAGGGTCCCAGAGCAGGAAGTCCTCGAGGTTCTTTGCATACACATGGGAGGGGGGACCTCCTTGCCCAGTCACTGCCCATCCTCTGCTGCTTCCTAACAAAACTTGGTCCCAGCCCCACAGTCTGCCAGGGGAGCGAGAGGAGCCCTGGCTCTCAAAACCACGCCCTGACGCTGTGACAGAGGCAACAATTTCTCCTGGATGATCACGTTCTAAATAGTCTTTGTGATCTGCAGCACCTTGAGGAGCCAACGGCAGCACCGGCCCTTCTGGGCCGAGCCCTGGCCTCCGTATGTATCTCACGGAGAAGTTTTCTGTTGCTAGCTTCTTATGAATAAGCAGCGAGAGCTGAAAATCACCCGTTCCTTCCCTACATTCTCTATATCTTGGAGCCTTAACAGTTGACATGGGTTTTAGAGAGTGTTTATTCCTGTCGCCTGGTTTTACCAGCAAAATAGCAGCCCAGAAAGGGAACGTCGCTCAAATGTATTGTAAGCTTTTGCATCCCCCTCCTGGGTCTTCGGGAGTCCGAGAGGGTGCGGCTCAGAACAGGACTGCAGCTGGGTGCTGGGGCTGGCTTTCCTCTTCTCTCCTGCACCTTTTAAAAAGAAAAACTACTCACCCTGTTCAGCTACTCACATTTTAAAATGAAGCTGAGTGCGTTTCTGCCTTGTGAAATGTATTTTTTAATGGCTCTGATTCTTAATTAGGCCCTGCCTTTTTGAGCCCCCAAATACTCTGTCTTCTAGAATTAGAGTGTAAGTGACCGTAGGGCCCCATCCCAACTCCCTTCCCCCCGACCTGCCTGCTCGCATGGGCTCAGGAAACTCTGGATCGGTATATGAAGGTTCCTGCAAAGTCTGTGTCGAATTGAAAATGTATGTGTGAAGGGGTCTTTTGTTTTTTGGGTTTTTTTAATGAATAGAGCAAGGTAGTTACACTTAGTAATACCCATTCACCAAAAGGAAAGGGTGTGTGTTAAATCATTGTGTTTTTTGATGAATGGCTTGTACACTGAAAAATAAATTGGACAAACTGGCAGAGAGCTCAGTGAACATGAAATCAGCTATTAGAAGAAAGCTTGTGAACAAATTCTGAGGCAGATATGCATCTTTTGATTAACGCCCTATCAATCATCCGCACAGCTCCCTTCGCTAAGTCTTGCTGTAATCATTCATGGTTGCTTTCGGAAGCCCTGGCAGAAACTATAGTGCTGCCGAAACGGAATATTATTACTGATTTCTCCCTAACTTACTGTGAACAATGACTGTTTCACCATGTTTCTGCTTTCCTTTATTACAGAAATACAATACGGAATGAAAGGCGAATTCCTCCCAGCCTGGTGAAATTCTCCTAGGGTATTCTTAATGATATTCGTCCTTAAATGGGCAAGCTATTGTAATGTGAGGTTCTCTGAAGGAATAATAGTAATGTAATCCCATTGAAGTCGCCTTTTATAGATTGTAATCAAATAGGCAAAATGTGGAGTCACATTAATGAACAGAGTATGTCTTCGGAATTATTGCTTAAAGTTGTTGAAATGGTTTGAATTTTGTTATTGTAATTATTATATTCTCAGTTAATGTGCTGAATTGCAATAGTAATTAACCCACCAGATTGTAAATTTGCATGAATTCTACCTCTGACATTACAAGAAACCCTGATTCTTTCCAAGTATTACACAGCAGGATAGAGGAAATATATATAGATACATATTTTTTTCACTGATTATTTCTCAAGAAAGACATTTTCATGAATGCACTTATAATTTTTCATGTACTTTTAAGCCATTGACAAATTCCTCAAGGGCACTTCATTCTTTTAAGAGGATTTGATTACTAAACTATGCTGGCATGGAAGATAATTTGGCACTGCCTACTAGACTTTAGGAAGTAGTGCGGTTTCCAAACCTACTGTAGCCTGGGAAATCCTGTGGCATAATAAAGCAGTGACAGGCATTAGCATGTATAATGGGCTTTAATAGACATTTAATGCTGTTTAACTGGGAGAGGGAGCTGTTCTCTCCCAATGGGATATTCCTCCATCAAAGCCCATTGATCACCGATTGCGCCCAGGAGAGGTTAATCCATCAGTTTCTGTAACCAGACGGCACTGATGGAAATTCTTTAGGTGGCATTCTGGATGAACCAAGCTCTCCATCTTTACAAACAAATGAGTGATATGACAAGCATGGTGTTCAAAACACATTTAACCAATTGATTTTCTTTCCTGTTGTAATAAGATCTGGAGACATATGAAAGTGCACAGTGTGAGCCAAGATTAAAGGAGTTGCTCCATGCACAGGAACATATGGGATTGAGAGCCAATAAAAGTACTATAAAGCTTGTAGTCACCCATTCTCTTTTTTTATATAAAGTTTGTTATTGCAATAAATAGCTGTTATTGAGCCCATGCCTTTTGTTTCATTTTACTGAATCTTATTTCAGGTCTGCGTATGTGTGTGCACACATGCGTGCCCTGTCATCTTTTCTCTTGAAAGTTCTCAAGATGTTTTTCAACCATTGTTTTTACCTTCTAATTTAAACAGACGGATGGATATGATTTGGGATGGTACAGCCAGCGGTAAAGGTGTACACACGGCTGTTGCACCAGTCCCCATGCTCTGTGTAATGATGGTATCCTCCTCTTTATTTCTCCCATGCAGCCCTGCCTTGAGTTTCACCTATCCTTCTGCGCCTGTGTCTCTCCATGTGCATCAGCAAATCTTAAGCCGACAACAGAGCTTAGGCTCAGCCTTTGGACACAGCCCTCCACTCATCCATCCTGCCCCAACATTTCCAACACAGAGGCCTATTCCTGGGATCCCTACGGTTCTGAACCCTGTCCAGGTCAGCTCTGGCCCTTCGGAGTCCTCACAGGTGAGAGAGAGACAGCTCGATGAGCTGGTCGGGCTTGGTAATTGTAGAGGAGAGCTGTGCCACACCGTGCCAGCTCTTCCTGGGCACAGTGCCCTGGCATTCTCAGCACTTCCATACTATAGGCAGCCTGTCTTGCAAACTCAGGGCTGTGGTCTTCAGTCTTGATGAATATGCTGTGTATGTGCTCCTCAAGGAACAGCAGCTTCATCCACCAGAGTTGGTTTATCCTCGGTGGAAATGTGGCTGCTTGATGAGGCTTCACTCTGAGCTGGTGCTGTCTGTACCCCCACTTAATAGAAATACATTCAGGAATGTGGCTCGCATTTGGTCACTGTCCGCTGGCACTTAGAATTGTGTGATACTCCAGAGTACGAATAAAATTGTTCTTTTCTCCATACGGATCGCGCCGACAGAAGCATCTGATGCTCTAATTGAAGAACTTGGCAAACAGTTCATATTGGTTTCCTACCCTCCTCACAGCTTTATTCTTTTGGAACTTGTTAAAGTCCAGGCCTCAGTTCTATTCTTCTAGCTTTTTTACTATTTATATTATTATTTTCTTTATATGATAAGACATCATCAATTTTTTTATTTTTTACATATTTTTATTAATTTCAGGGAGGAAGGAAGAGGGAGAGAGAAATAGAAACATCAGTGAAGAGAAAGACTCACTGATTGGCTGCCTCCTGCATGCCTCCCCACACTGGGGAGTGAGCCTGCAACCAGGTCATGTACCCTTGATTGGAATCGAACCGCAGGTCGATGCTCTGTCCACTGAGCCAAACTGGTCAGGGTTATCATCTAGCATTTAAAAGCCTAGGGAGGTTATACTCAGGAGGCAAAACTAGGAGCTGCCTCGTGAATGTGTTTTCTGCTACCATGGTGTTGGAACATTATCAGAATCGTTGTTCCAGTGCCAAACGAGCCTGCTTCTCTTAAATTGCAGGTTTTAGCAATAGTCCTGCTCATTGATTACAACCTAATTTTTGTCTCTGTTTCTGCCACGGTGGCCAACAGAACAAGCCCACAAGCGAGTCTGCAGTAAGCAGCACTGGCGACTTGATGCACAACAAACGATCCAAGATCAAACCGGATGAGGACCTGCCCAGCCCGGGGCCACGGGGCCAGCAGGTGAGGTGCCTGGGCTCCTCAGTTTATTTTTCTGGCTCAGAAGCAAACACAACAAGTGCAGGAAGCTGTGTGAGGTATACACTATGGTTCGTTGAGTAAGTGGTTGGATTTATGTGCTGCTGACTGTCGATGTGACCGGGCTTCAGTCTCTGATCTCAATTTTTGCCTAAATTGTGAGCTCCTGGTCCTAAGCCTGAGCTGGGCAGAGCTAGTGATGTTCTCTTTATCATGCCCCCCAACCCCGCTTTTTTTCTGATTTTGTCACTTCCCACTTGCTAAGAGAGCCTGGGGAACAGAGAGGTATCAGGTACAACTAGCCTATTCTAAGGCTACTTAGATTCTAGTCCTTTACTCCAAGTCCTGAAAGGACGAGGTCCTCTGAGCTTCAGTTTTAAGATGTGTTTCTCACTTCCTGGGGTCCCCAGGCCTAACATAGGAAAGAGGCCAAGGAATATTAATTCTCAGAAATAGGGGTTGAACAAGAATCTGGGCATCCACACAATCTGGATCTTGCTATGGCCAGGCTGTTTCAGCCCAAACCTCAGACCACTTTAGCCCAAAGTTTTGTTTGAGTGACAAGCTCTTTGAAGATGGAATGAATGGGTGTCCTTGGTTCTGAAATTCATCCTTTTCCATTTTGCTAGTCATCATCCTTTCTGGTCACACCTCAATGCTTGTATAGTTTTTCCCCAAATTACAACTCGAATCTATACACCTAATTGTCTCCCAGAATTCTAGAAATTCTTTGTATTTAAATTGCTACAAAGCTGCTTAGAAGACTAGGAAAGACTATACCCATTCCCTCTCCCCCATCCTCCAAGCTTTAGATGCCATGGTTCTGGGGCAGAGAGTGCATCATTGGACATCAGGAGTTGAACATCGAGGACATTATCCCTATAAAACCCACAAAGTGCCTCTTAAGAGCAGCCCCCAAGGGCAAGGAAAGCAGAATTAGAATTACTGGTAATCATTTCCCTGGATTCGAAATATGAAAATAAACAAATTAATATACTGAAAAGAATTTAACCAAAAGAGAAAGACCAATCTTTTGGGTAAAGATGACATCACCTGGTTTAATTGCTTCTCTAATGGATGACATTTTTAATTGTTTTTTTCACCGTTGTATTCAAGGATAGCGGAGTTTGCCTCAACTTCTTATCATCATGGTTTAAACTGTTGTCCTTAAAGTGAATAATCTCTAAAGGTATATTTGGTAACTTTGAAAAAATACACATAAATGATTCCATATGTTTGACTTCTTCTATTCACAAAACCTAGTTAACGGACCTGGGACTGTTTTATTTGCACTGAAAATTTTTCATCAAGAGGAAAACATCTAAATCAGGTTTTTGTCTTTCTCTTCTTTCATTGTCTGATTTTTTTCTCTTTCTTCCCCTTAACTATCAGGAGCAGCCGGAAGTCACCACCCTGGTGAAGGAGGAAGGGGACAAAGATGAAAGCAAGCAGGAGCCTGAAGTCATCTATGAGACCAACTGCCATTGGGAAGGCTGCACACGGGAGTTTGACACCCAAGAGCAGCTGGTGCACGTAAGTGAAAGAGACTTGCCAACTGGGCTTTCCAACTACGTGACCTTTCCGCGGGATCAGCTTCCCTGACCCTGCACTGCGTCAAGTTTCTCAGCTAACAGTGTTCCGAACTGGAGAGCCCTTTATGACTTTCTGAGAATAAAGAGAACTCGGAGCCCTGGTGCTTGACCTGTGCAGTCAGCTAAAGCTTAGTGTAAAATTCAATAAAGTCTTCAACAGAGAGTGTAATGACTCTGATCCTGTAAGTCAGAGAACACTATTTTGAGTTAGTGACTTGGATGATTATTGAGTAATAGTAAGCTGGACATGAATTATTATTAACCTTTAACCAAGTTTGAGTCTCCTCTCCAAGAGTAACAACAGAAAAAATTCCTCCCCCCCCCCCCCCCCCCCCCCCACTGCATTCTACTTTGCTCTCCCAGCCCCTCAACACTTCAGGAATCTCCATTGTTTTAGGCAGCAATTAGTACTGTATGTGAGATAGGTGGATGCTCGGGGCAAGCCATTAGCAATTTCTTGACTTGAGGCCAACCCTTGTAAGCCTAATAGTTTCATGGAAAAAGAGATGTGTATTGTGCAATGATGTGAATTGTGTTTAATGATGTCTGCTTTTGAAAGCTGTAGCATGGTCATATTGAGAACTATACCTTCTCTTGCCATCCCATGCTCTGAAATCTTTTTCCCTCATTCCCCGGTGTATTGTTTCAAATACTGCAGCACTTCCCACCAGTGCTCATACCTGTTTAGCCGCGTGTCCCTTGCCAGTGTTTCATTTTGTTTGGCACTTTTTCTCAGACCTGTGGAGTCTCCCTGGCAGATCTGACCAGGAGCAATTGAGATGGAAGGGCATTTAGAAAAAGAAGGGAAAAAAAAGAAGTAGCTCACATGCTCAGTGCAGAAAGACAGGGTCCTGTGGAGGCATTGAGGATGGTTTGCTAAGTGTGGCAGTTTCATGAGCTTTTAATCTGATGGGAAATCTGACAGAACAGACAGCCTTTGTTTCAACTCCCTACCCTCCATATGCACACTCACCCTCTTTTCTTTTCTAGTAACATTTTATTTTTAAATGATCCATGGTTCTTGATAACTCTCCTCCATTTAACCACTGAAATTATAAAATTCCTCACACATCACACATGTCTTACAGGTGGCATGAGCCTTTGAAGTGTGTCTTCTGCACTGTGGCCCATATTGGAGAATATGTTTCACACATTGCAGTTACATTATCATGTTAAATGTATGATTTGCCAGTTTGCAGAATGGTTATATACAGATTGTTTTTAGGATTTAACATGACCTCAGTAGGGTTGTCCGCCCCCCCACCCCTATTTCTTTTTCAATCCTGTCTCCTTGTGATGGTATAGGAAGAATTATAGATTTCTCAGCACAGCAAGAAACCAGAAAATCAGATGGTTTTAATTAAGGTATATTTCCAAATTTTTCCATGAACTTAATTTATTTTTTTCTCTTTAATTTGATGCAAGTGTTATTTTTAAGCCAAGCCTGATTTAATGGCCCTTTATTCTTGCTGACTGTTTTTAATGGAAACCACAGACATTGTCATACTAAAGGAGGGAAAAGAGGTTTTGAATTTTTATTTTAATGTGGAGAAATATTTTCAAAGATGAGAGTGTGCCAAGAGTACTCTGAGCGATATAATGAGTACCCGACGTAAATGAGGGAATTGTTCGGGCAACAACTGCCATCAGAACCTAGACATTGGCAGTGCTTGTTAAGATGTCCTTGTGAGAGACGCTGCCTTGGCTCCTTGTCTGTGGATAAGTCTCTTAGTTCTCAAGCAGTGCTGTGACTGTGGTCAGCCATTACCAAATGCGGAATGAAATAGGAGCCTACGTTTCAATAGGAGGCGTATATTTAAAAGGAATTGTGGTGGCCCACCAGCGTGGCTCAATGGTTGAGGGTCAACTTATGAACCAGGAGGTCCTGGTTCGATTCCTGGACATGGCACAAGCCCAGGTTGCAGGCTCGATTCCCAATGTGGGCTGTGCAGGAGTCAGCTGATCAATGATTCTCTCATCATTGCTGCTTCTACCTATCTCTTCACCATGTTTTCTGTTTTATTATAAACATATGAATGAATACAGTAATTTTTTTGAAAAATTCCAAATAGCTGGAAGAAATTCATGTCATAATTAGAAAGAAAGTTAATATATTATCTGTGTGTCATTAATTTTAGTCTGATAAGTTATATGATCAAATAAACTTGTTGAGTGAATTAAAATTGATAACTTACAACAGCATAAAGAAAGATACTAGTTTTTTTATCACTTATTTGCTGCCTTTTTACTTGCTATGTGAAGTGTGAAGATTCCAAATCTGTGCCTTTAAACTGATTTTACTTTGCATGACATAAAAGCATCTTCATACTCCTGGGTGTATCTGGTAGCATTTGCAGTGGCCCGGTGTATAGAATAGGTGCTTTATTTTTTGTTGAATGAGTAGGTACTTCAAGTCCACTTAATTATGGTACTTTGATGGCAGATGGAAATAATACCACTTGCAAAAGCCACTTTTTTTTTTTTAGGGATAACAGGAAACATTAACAGCTTCCGTTCTTATGGCTTCTCTTGGCGAGAGGACATTCCCTGAATTAGTTGAATTTTCATGGTACATACAACCAAGAGGCAAGGTGTTAAACCATTCTGATGCTCTGCCATATTTATAGCCATGACCCATTCTTTTTCCCCCTCGTACAGTTAATAGAAAGATTCATGATTCTTCATGGTTGTCTATCTAGTGTCTGACAGTCCCGACTGCCTGCTAAAGCAAGTCACTATCTATAATTGATATCCTTCTGTGGAATAGGGTGCTGGTTGCAATTGAAGGGCTTTGCTGAAAGCTCTTAAATCCTGACAAGTTCTCCCCTTGTTCTGGTTCAGTCGCTGAGCTGCACAGTTGGAATTCCAGCGTCATTTGAACTTAGTGCAAAAGGGAGACATGTGTTTCACATTAGCAAATCACAAAGTTGAAGGAGAATTAGGGAATTGGCTGACTCTGCCCGCCAGGTAGTCTCATTTCCAGGGTAATGCACTCCATGTTCTCTTGAAAAGATTACCTTGTCCCATTACTGTCCGAACAGATGGGCTAAATATTGCCTTTCCCTTCTCCTCCTCTTTATTTCAAGGCCCTGTCCTTCTCCAATTGTGTATTTATGCTACTTTTGCTGGGGGGTCTTTATCTCTGGATGTTTAATTAATTTCTCTTCCCAGCAAGATAATTATAATTGGATTTAGTTACTCTCAAACTAGTATTAAAACTGTCATAAATTTACTTCTATGCCCAGAGGCTACAAAGATAGATATATATTTTTGTTAACTAGGTTTGTGTTGTACTTTGTTCCTCTCTTGGTATCAATTAAAATAGGAGGCAACAAAAGCATAAGAGAGATATATAGAACAAAAGTTAATTAATTTAAAGTACCTTTAATTAAGACTGCATTTATTATTGATTTGTTAAGATCCAGGCACTGTCTCTTCCCTTGACATCTGAAAGCACATTTTCTAACATTCCCAAATAAGTGGAAAATCCACATTTCTACGTCAATTCTAAGTTACTTAGACCCTCTTTTTGCTGTTGTGCATTATACATTACAAAAGTCATGAATCTTACATTTACATTTGTCGAATAGCCCCTCTCAAAGTGTTATTTCTGTTTTGTGTGGTTGGGTTGAGCTTTCGTTATTTAGCAATCTGTCTTCTGGCTTGGCTTCCCACAGGTGCGAGGGCTTTCTGACTCTTGCCTGCCCCTCTTGTGTTAATCTTGTCCTACCAGTCAGTGCATCTCTGTTGGGTGAATGAGAGTCTGAATTGCGCACAGCATGCACACACATTAGTCTTAGGTTCTTGGAAACTGGCCTGCTTTGTTTCTGAATGACACTGTGTATATACCACAGGTGTTTTGAGAGGCTTTTTCAAAAGGAGAAAGGGAATGAATGTGAAGAATGTTCACCTCATTGTGGGTCACCACTGTTGAGTGGCTAGTTATACTTGAAAACATGGCTGCTGGGATTTGAAACACTAAGAATTGTGTAATCACCATGCCTAATGCCACCTGTTTGATGCATTGCTGCATTTCCTTACCCTCTATTTCTAATCTTCTCTATCAGTTTAAGAGATAATGAATTATTCTGTCTAATAAGAGAGCAATGTGCAAATTGTCACATCAAGACACAAGATAGCCACCCCCATGTGGTCAAAGATGGCTGCCCCCATGTGGACAGAAGATGGCCTCCACAAGATGGCCAGCACGGGAGGACAGTTGTGGGAAGTTAGGGGTGACCAGGCCAGCAGAGGAGAGCAGTTGGGGTGACCAGGCTGACAGAGGAGGCAGTGGGGGGGGGGGAACCCAGGCCTGCAGGGTAGGGCAGTTGCTGGAGACAGACCTGCAGAGGAGGGCAATTTGGGGTGACCAAGCAAGCAGGGGAGGGCAGTTTGGATGCACCAGGCCTGCAGAAAGGGCAGTTGGGGGGGACCAGTCCTGCAGGGGAGGGCAGTTGTGGGTGATCAGGCCAGCAGAGAGGGCAGTTAGGGGTGACTGGGCCAGCAGAGGAGGGCAGTTGGGAGCCAGCAGTCTAGTATTGTGAGAGGGATGTCTGACCACCTGGTTAGGCCCAATCCCAGTAGGTAAGGGTGCAGGCTGGGCCGAGGGACACCCCCACCACCATTGTGCACAAATTTCATGCACCAGGCCTCTAGTAAATAAAAATTTATTTCCAAAGGTCTTTAAAAGTTCAAATTATTTTTTGATAGTTTTATCCACTGCACCATCCCAAGAAGAATGGTTGTGGCTATTGCACTGGGGAGGTTTGTGTCTCTCAGTAGTGGAGCTGGACAGCAGCAAAGAACATGAGTTGTGGCTACATCAGCCCCAGCTTGAACTGGGTGGCATCTCAGTCTCTGAATTCCTTCCTCCACTTTTAAGCATAGTGTCAGAATTCACCTTTTTGTACACTGATTAACCACCTACTTGGATTTTAAATGCTTTCATGTGCTGTGAATTTTTACCTCTAAAATCATGCTGAAGTTGCCTTTATTGAAAGAATACAGTTATAATCACCATTGCTACCATTGGAAAGCAAATTCTATACATTGGCAGCATGAAAATGAAGGGCTTTCTTTTTAATAGCGTAGAGATTCAGATAAAAAGAGAGCACATCTAATCTGTGAAGAATTGATACATCTGGACAAACATGGGGAAAAGTTAAGATGTGGTGAAGACATTATTTTCATATTAATATCATGATCCTAAATTTGCATTTTAAATGTTTTCCATCTAATTTTGATCCCTTTGTTAAAGTTGCATTGTATATCCTTACCTAAGAGAAAACTGAGTCTAAGATGTGATAGGGGTCTCAGATACGAGGCTGAAATTAGTTTTGTGTGCACATAAAATGTAAAACGAATGAGTGGAGATTTTGATCTTATTTTCCCTACATGGAGTTAATAGTTAATTTGCTTTAATTATTTGGAAATACTGCATGTAAAATATAGACTAAGAACTACCAACTTCAAAGCAGTTCTTTGACAACTGTGCCTTCAGGGTCACTTTTTTTTTAAAACTTACTGACTAAATTGCACCTGCAGAAATTGTTCCCATAAAGACACTCGGGAGATTAGACTGAGTGGGGGCCTTGAGGGCTGTGTGGTCCACCACTGAAAGCCTCCCAGGGCCACGGGAATCCTGAGTGGCAGCTCGCTCTCTGCTCTGACCCTCAGAATGACCTCCTTGGGACTGTTTGACCCTTTAGAATGTTATTTTCTCACTTATCATACTGTGAAACAGCCGTGAAAATAAATGCCGTCCCCAACACCCAAGGCCAAACGGAGATCACATGCGGCCGGCCTAATGAGAAACAGACAGAGGGCCTAAGAGGCTTCATCTCTTTGTTTTATGTATTTGTGTTTTGCAGGGTTGGGTGAGGGAGGGGAGGGGAGTGGTACTGCTCGGTTTTGTGGCTTCTGCATGTTAGTTCTAAGGTTTATTTAATAGTCATTGTTGCTGGACTGGAACATGCTCTTAACTGAAGCAGAGGCCCCATTCTGCTCCCCAGTCTGTGTCTGTCTGATGGGTTTTGGCCAAGGCATTTCGCCTCCTTGATCCTCGGCTTTAGTAAAAGCTAGTGAAGGCGTGGTAAACAGGTTTCATTTTAAGGGCTGGCAGTCACCTGGAGTTCTATGATGAGCTGCCCCCTCCCATCCCCACCCCCATTTCAGCTATGGAGCCAGGGTGGGGATGTGCAGCCAGTAATAGAAGGATGCCTCCAAGTAGAGTTTTGAAGAGATAGATACTTGCCATTTCTTTCCAGGGTCTAGTCCAACCCTGCAGATTAAGTGCCCTCCAGAATAATTGTGGTTAATTTACCTGGGGGGGTGTGTGTGTGTGGTGGTATATTAATTACTAGGGGTAATTATTGAATTATTAAAATGTTCCCTTTATAGTATGCCTTAACACCCTGAATGAAGAATAACAAATCAATATTTCGAATAAGATATATCTAGTGCAGAGTAATTAATGACTTAGTTACTTCCTTAAATTTGCTGAGCTGTTTTATACTCCCTGAAATGTTTCATGGTATGTGCCCCTGAAATATTTAATTAACTCTTCATCCAAGTAACTGTTTCTGCTATTTGGGGAGGATTTTCCTATCAAAAGCTTATTGATTGGTTCTAAGTGGTACTTTAGGTGAACTTTAAGAATCTGCCAATTATTATTCCCCTGGGATAGTCTCTATGGACACACTTTATACAATAGGGATTGGGCTGCATACTTCGTTGACACGTAGCTGCCTATAGCAGATCTGACCGGCATGATGTGCCCTCTTGTTTATCAGGAAAAATATGAGCTGACATTAGTAGATCAGCCTTTTCTCTACAACTGCTCATCAGAAGTGAGCCTAGGAGCAGCCTGCATGCCGCCCACTGTCCCAGCTCGAAGGTGGACACATTGCCAGCAAGACTTAGACAAGGCGCTCCAGGACTGGTCATTGTCACTGAGAGGGGTGAGAAGGAAATATAAAAGCGTAATGAACAGTAGGAGGCAGGATTTAAGGAAGACAAAACAGTTAGGTGAGATGCTAGAGGCTCAGAAGAGAGAGAAATACATGATGGTTACCCAAGGAAACTACTGAGAAACCGGTGGGAAATATGGTTATGGTCAAAGCAAAGCATGGAGGTCAACTTTTGAGGCATGATGATGGTGATGGTAGTGGTGGTGATGATGATGATGGTGATTGTGATGGTGATGGTTGTGTAAGAAAAAATAGTGCCCAATCTGAAAGAATTCCATGGCTTGCCACTGTTCTCCTACAGCAACAGAACAATGTGTTTCAAAGCTGACAGACCTGAGTGCAAGGCCTACTCCTTCATCTTAGACACGGCACATTCCCTCCCTGTGAAATAGTATATGAATAGTACATACTAGAATAGTGATTATTCTTATAAAAGTGAAAAGTGTAAGGATATTTACCAGTTGCCAGGTTGATATTTGGGCAGTGTATGGGTTAGCATGTCACCATGAAATTAATAATTACATCAAGATAATGATTGTTCCTCATGCCCCCCCCCCCCCCCCCCGCAACACCCATCCCGGTTCATGAAGCCATGAGAGAGGACTGGAGAGGTTCCTGGGTTCGTTCCTTGGGCTTCATGTTGCTCCTTGCACTTGCTAGTGCTATGCTGAGCATCTGAACTTCATCCTGTTCTGTATTCTGTTGTCCTGACATCCTTCTGAGACTTCTGCTTGATAATCACTCTACACCAAGGCTTCCCAACCTGGGCACAGGGGGCCGGAAATCTTTGTTGTGGGGCTTGTCCATTGTGGGACTATTAGCAGCATTGCTGACCTCTGCCCACTGGATGCAAGAGTGCCCTCCCCCATCATGACAACCCAAAATGTCTCCAGACATTGTCAAATGTCCCCTGAGGGGCAAAATTGCCCCAGTACTGCCCATACCTTTCTTCCTACAGTGTGAAAAATAAACAACTAAAAAAGTATATTTGTGATTAAAGATAAGTTTTCTCTTGGTTAAATATACTTTAGATTGATCAGATTTAAGAGAAAAAAATAGCCTAATTAAATAGTCCTAGCCAAAGGCTATTTAATATATATGTATGTAGGTGGTATGCTTTTATGCATGTGTGTGTATGTATATGGTATATACTTGTGTGTATGCATGCATGCATGTGTGAGTAAATTGGCAGAGCTTAAATTTAAAACCACATTTGCTAAGGATATGCATTTAGTAGCTCTCAATGAGGCCCAACACCAGCCAGGCCCTCGGTGTTGGTGGAGAAATTCCATCATTGTTTTTTTTTCCACAGACTAAGGGAAGTCATTCAGACGTCAGCTTCTGAGATCATGGCCAGCAGGACTGAAGATCAGACTCCTGCTTTGACATAAAACAGAGCGCCAGGAACAGAAAGCAATTTTCTATGCAAGGACTTTTTGAAGATTCAGGAACATTTAGGCTTTTCTGAGATTAGCTAAATACTGCCAGAGATGGTTTATATTTTCATTTCTAGAACAATTAATGTTGGCATGAGAATAGAACTATCAGTGGCATATCCTCAAAAGACTAAACTACTTACCCCCACACCCCACCCAATTACTGGTAAAACTAGCATTAATCAGTGATTGGGGTGTGAAGAGAGCATTGGATGGTGTGTTAGAGTTTTAACTTCTATTCTTGTATTTGCCAATAGCTGTTCCTGACTTTGAGTAAGTTACCCTACTACTTCTGTTTTTAAATTTGTTGTGTTTATGAGGACAAAATGAGATCATGTCATGGAAGTGCTGTGTAAAGCTACAGCATTATCTATATTCATGAAACCTTGAGTGACCAAATGACCAGTTGCTATGATGTCCACTGACCACCAGAGGGCAGATGCTCAATGCAGAAGCCGCCCCCTGGTGGTCAGTGCACTCCCACAGCCAACCTCCTACAGCTGGCCAACTTCCCATGGGCCCTCCCCGCTGCCAGTCAGCCAACCTCCTGTGTGCCCCCTCAACACACCCTTGCCCACTGGCCACCTGGCCAGGCCAAGGGACCCCACCTGCGCACGAATTCATGCACAGGGCCTCTAGTTCAAATATAAGGAAGAATGGACTCCACAGGAAGTTGTACTAGTAAACTTAATTAATTGAAGAACATAGAGGTTAAGAAGACTTAAAAAGGAGTATATAAGTATGTTTTTCATTCAGTTGTACCCTCTCATCTATAGGCTTATTGATCTTACCTACTGACACAACATCACCACCTGTTGGCCACCATGAAAATTGCAGAGATGGTACTGGAAGGAAAAACCTCATGCATATCAGGTCTATAGACTTGGGTTGGGATTGGGGCTAATGGGGAGAATAAAACCTGACACATAGATACTTTGTGTGTGTCCCTTTGAGTAAAGGGAACATACTAGTACAGAAGAGGCTATTCAGTGAGATAAAGGGTGAGCTGTTGTGAGGACTAAAGATGTACAGGCAGAGCTGAGGGAAAACAGGTAAGTTGAAGTTACAAAAGAAAGAATGAGAGAAAGTTCTTGTAGAGATTGCATTTGAACATGGTCTTTAAAGAACAGGAGGACTTTTTCAGTTTTGAGAACCAAGATGGCGGCATAGGTAAAACACCTATCTTGCCGTCATACTCAGCAATTTTAATATTACAACTTAATGAAAGAACAAACACCTTCCAGAATCACCAGAAAGCTGGCCGAGTGAAAATTCCACAAATAAAAGTGAAGATGAGACACTGTGACTTGGAGGAGCGGCGGCGGACAGTGTTGAAAGATTCGCGTGGAGAGAGGTTTGGAGCGTGCGCCGCGGAGAGGGCGGGTGGCTGAAAACTGGCCAGTTTTCTCGAACGGGGAGACAAAGACGTCCCACTGGACTGATTCTCCAGCTCTGGGCTAAGTCCAGGGAACCCACTATCATACGGGGTGAAAACTGGACAGTGGGAGGGCACGCCGAAGCTCGGGTGCTGCTGGGCTCTCCCGGCTTGTGGAGAAGGCAGCTTGCGAGAACAGCTCAGCTGCGTGACCGCGTAGAGAGCGCTCTGCGACTTGTCTCTCATTCGGAAAACCGTCAGTCTGCTTTGTTTTACAACCCTGGGTGAGACATTGGGTGTGCAGAGTCATTTGGGGAGAGTCTGAATTCCCTGGCAGCCGGTGGAGCTCGGCAGCAGCTCTCTCTCAGAGGTGCTGGCGGCCATTGCCCCCGGCGCAGGGTCCCTGGGGCCACACAGGGCGGAGCTAACGCTGTCTGCTTGGCCCGGAGACTCCGCCCATCCAACCTGAGCACAGCTGAGCTTCACAGACAATTGGCCTGGAGGTCAACCCCTCCAAGTGCTAACAATGATTAACCTGAGCTTAACTTCAGCAAGACTGTGCAACCCATATCCACCTCAGATAACTGGGGAGGCTGAGCCACTGTCCCTAGTAGGAAGTCTACCACACAAAGCTAATTGACCAACTCAGGGAAGCAGCCACGATGCAAAGACATGCAAAGGAATCAGATGTGAAAGAAACGGAGGAAAAAAAACAACTGGACATGGAATTCAAAACCACGGTTATAGGGTTTTTCAAGAGGCTCCAACAAAAGGTCGAGGCCTATAAGGAAATAAGAAAGACTGCAAAGGAAATGAATGAGTCCTACAAGGAAATGAACGAGACCCTCAAGGATATGAACGAGACCTGCAAGGAAATTATCAAGACCAACATGGAAATGAATGAGTCCTACAAGGAAATGAAGGAGACCCTCAAGGATATAAAGGAGACTCTCAAGATATGAAAAAGGACCAACCAGAAATTAAGCATACACTGACTGAAACAAAAAATATTATACAAAGACCTAAAAGTGTTCTGGAGCACCCCAAGAACCAAGTTCAAGATGTGAAGTACAAAGAGGTAAAATCCACTCAGCTGAAAAAGCAAGAATCCAAAAAATTGAAGATAGTGTAAGGGGCCTCTGGGACAACCTCAAACATACCAACATCCGAATTATAGGGGTGCCAGAAAAAGAGAGAGAGCAAGACAATGAAAACCTATTTGAAGAAATAGTGACCGAAAATTTCCCACACCTGGTGAAAGAAATTGACTTTGGAGTCCAAGAAGCACACAGAACCCCAATATATAGGAACCCTAAGAGGACCACACCAAGGCACATCATAATTAAAATGCCAAGAGCAAAAGACAAAGAGAGAATATTAAAAGCAGCAAGAGAAAAACAGATGGTTACCTATAAGGGAGCACCCATACGATTGTCAGCGGATTTCTCAACAGAAACGATGCAGGCCAGATGGGAGTGGCAAGAAATATTCAAAGTGATGAATAGCAAGAATCTACAACCAAGATTACTCTGTCCAGCAAAGCTATCATGCAGAATTGAAGGTCAGATAAAGTGCTTCACAGATAAGAAAAAGCTAAAGGAGTTCATCACCACCAAACCAATATTATATGAAATGCTGAAAGATATTCTTTAAGAAGAGGAAGAAGAAAAAGATAAAAGTGTAAATTAGGAACAACAAATACACATCTATCAACAAATGAATCTAAAAATCAAGTGAATTAATAAGCTGATGAACAGGATATACTGGTGAATGTAACAGAATCACGGACATAGAGAGGGAATGGACTGACAACTCTTGGGGAGAAAGGGGGTGTGGGAGGTGCAGCAAGAGACTGGACAAAAATCATGCAACTATGGGAGAGGACAGTGGAGGTGGGTGAGGGCGGAGGGTGGGATGGGTACCAGGTGGAGGGGAACTATAGGGTGAAAAAAAAAGGGAACAATGTAATTAATAAACTAAACAATAAAGATAAAAAAAAATAAAGAACAGGAGGACTTAAATAGGGAAGGACCACTGCAGGGAGGTGTTGGGGCTGATATATGGAAGTTAAAAGCTAATTGATGCAGAAAGTATAAGAGAATTTTATCTATGATAGTGGCTGATATAGTAAAAGGTTGGTGTTTTTGGTACTTTTTTTTTTTTGCTTAGAAATATAAGTGCAAAATGACCTATCTTAAACTTTTGGATTGAAGAGTGGTAAATAATGGAGTTACAGTAAACCGAAGTGTTTTGGAAGGCAGAGTATAGTGGAAAGTAATATTAAAAGGTAGCGTAGCACTGTTTCCTGGGTGGCCTGAGTGACAGACTAGGAGTCTGCTTATGTTCAGATGGAGTAGAGGGAATCACTTGTTCCTGATGGAGGAACATGGAGGCAGCATGCGTGTTCGAGAGATAGAAGTGGGCTCTTTACGATGCCTTGAAAGCTGTAAGTACCATGTGCTGAGGAGGGGTAGGGATAGAGTGAAGTGAAGCAAGATGTGAGACTCGCAGTATAAATTATTTTAAAAAATAATTGGGAGCGCCGAAACCGATTTGGCTTAGTGGATAGAGTGTTGGCCTGTGACTAAAAGGCCCCGGGTTCGATTCCGGTCAAGCGCACATACCTTGGTTGCTGGTATATGCCCAGTAGGGGGTGTGCAGGAGGCGGCTCATCGATGTTTCTCCCTCATCGATGTTTCTAACTCTCTCTTTCTCTCCCTTCCTCTCTGTAAAAATTCAATAAAATATATTAAAAAAATAATTGGGAACATAATTTGGAGAGCTTTCACAATAACAGTTTTCACAGCCAATGTAGATGTTGTAGATGTTGATCAGAGAGCAGTCAGGAGGCTCCAGGTGACTGGCTCAAGTGGTTTTGCCCCCTGGGAACCCTTGTTTCTTGTGTGTGTGGCCCAGGCTCCTTACTTAAGGGTCCTTCAATGCTATTGTTTCTCTTTAAAGTGGAGTGATCTCTGATGACATGGAAGATGCCTGCTACAGTGCCAGTCAAGTTTTCAGGGCCCAGTTTGAGATGATTTCATTGTACTGATCGTCTTTTGTGTGTGCATACCTATTCTCTAGTTATGAATACACAATCTCAAGCTCTTAAAATGTCTTCCTATCAGGAAAACAAAACTTTGCAGCGCCTTTTGTAGGTGAGATGGTTGGTCTCTTTCCATCCCTGGCTCGGTCTTGTCTCCTCTGCTCCTCCACTTCACCTGCACAGACATGTGCTGCTTTGGGTGCTGCCTCTGTGCCTGGCACACGCGGTGTGTACCAAAGAGCCAAGAGCTCACTTCACGACAGGTCCGTGGAGAGTAGGTTATTCCGGTGGCTTATCCTGGAGTAAGCAAACGTTCTCGAGCCTTCCTCCCTGTGCCACTTGGTGAGAGATGGCGCAGTTTACAGCGCAAGATAAAACAGTCGCACCGCAAATGAAACACTACACTCATTGTGTTCTGCTTGTGTTTCGTGGAGATAAACTTTACTGCAGTCTTAGGACTGAGCCATTTGACTTCTGGCAGCGACTTTAATTGCTAAAATGCAGATTTTTTTTGATCAAGAGGGGATTATTCTTGTTATCAATCTAGAGCATCTTACTTCAAGATGAAAAACCTTTACGAGTTACAGATGCCAATGTTTCTACAAGGCTTTTTGGCAATTGACAACTCAAAGAGGAAGTATGATTTATTAGCCTATAATGCCTAACCCTGAGTGATGGTCTAGGTCCTACTGATTTGTGAAATTGCTTAATGTGAACTGCCTTTTTATGCCACTCAAGCCCCAAGTTACTCAAATAAATGTAGAGTCTACGTTATGTGCTATGTTATGGGAGAGGGAAAAAGGAAAGGAGGGGAAAGGAGAAAGGTGACTTCTAAAATCCATCTTGGTGGTGCCTTGTGGCACCTTTTGCAGTAGTTTGGCTGATAAGCCGAAGGAAGAAAGATTAATAACAAGGCTTGTCGCTATCAGTACCTACTTGTCGATTCTCTGTAACAGGGCTGTCTGTTCAGCATGGAAATTATTGATTAAATAAAAATTGCTATTAGATTGTGATGTGATCCATAATCACAAACAATGGTAGACATTCCTCTTTTAGATCCTCGGCCATGCATCAAGTTGTTTCTCTTTTCTCCTCCGCGGCGGTAATTTATATTGCGCTGACACTTGCGCTCATTAGGTTTATTCTTTCTGCTTGGCGGCCGGGAAGCATGGGCCAGAGCCCTGCAGACCGGCTGGAAGAGGCAGGAGGATAAAGGTCAGGTGCCTGTCCGGTTCATTCACTGGACTACAGCTGATTTTTTTTTAACCTCCCTTTTTTAAAAAGTAGTAAAATACATAAAAATTTTCAATTTCATTTTATGTTTTTAGCTTTATTGATGAATAAAATTTGGTATATTTAAAGGGTACAATGTGATGATTCCATCATGCATTATGAAATGATTAATACCATCAAGAGAATTAACATATCTATCACCTTACCCTTTTTGGTGTGTGTGGTGACAACACCTAAGAACTCTTAGCAAATTTCAAGTATATAATATGATGCAGAATTATTAACCACAGTCAGTATGTTGTACACAGATCCTCCTCAGAACTTACTCAACTTAAAACTGAACCCTTTGCCCTAGCCAGTTTGGCTCAGTGGATAGAGCATCAGCCTGTGGACCGAAGGGTCCCAGGTTCAATTCTGGTCAAGGGCATGCACTTTGGTTGCGGGTTCCTCTTCAGCCAGGGCCCTGTGCAGGAGACAGCCAATCAATGGGAAAATATCTTCAGGTAAGGATTAACCATAAAAATCTATATATAGATTTAAGCAACCATTTGACCATTCAACTGGTAGCTATGACGACCACTGACCACCAGAGGGCAGGTACTATAACCGATAGGTTAGCTTGCTGCTGGGGTCTGGCTGATTGGGACTGGGTGATATGGGCCAGATACACCCTGGGGCTCTTCCATGGTCGATCGTGCACTGGTGGGGTCCCTCAGCCTGGCCTGTACCCTCTCACAATCCAGGACCTTTTGGGGGATGTCCATTGGCTAGGCTGAGAGACCCCACCGGTGCATAAATCCATGCACTGGGCCTCTAGTAAACAAATAAAATTAAAAAATTGAACCCTTTAACCAACATTACTCTGCTTCCCTCAACCCTCAGCACCTGGCAACCACTACTTTACTCGCTGTTTCTATGAGTTCAACAATATTTCTTCCCTTTTTAAAGATTCCACATGTAAATAATACCATATAATTTTTTGTCTTTCTCTGAATTATCTCACTTAGCACAATGCCCTCCAGATTCATTCATATTGTCACAAAGACAGGATTTCCTTCCTTTTTTATGTGTATTATCTATCTCTCACATTTTCTTTATCCATGTATCTGTTGATGGACATGTAGGTGGTTTCCACACGTTGGATATTATGAATAATGCTGCAGTGAACATGGGAGTGCAGATACCTCTTTGAGATTCTTTTCATTTCTTTCAGACATATATCTAGAAGTGGGATTGCTGGATCATATGGTAGGTCTATTTTTAATTTTTAAAGGAATGTCCATATTACTTTCCACAATAGCTACACCAATTTACATTCTCACCAACAGTACACAAGGGTTCCTTTTTCTCTATATCCTAGCCAACATTTATTACCTCTCTTCTTTTTTTATAATTGCCATCTTTGTAGATGTGAGATGATATCTCATGGTGATTTTGACTTACATTGCCCTGTTGATTAGTGATAGTGAGACCTTTTCATGTACCTGTTGGCCATTTGTATGTCTTCTTTGAAAAATGACTATGCAGATCCTTTGCCTATTTTAAAATCAGATTTTTTTTTGCTACTGACTTATTTGAGTTCATTTTATATTTTATATATTAATCCCTTATCAGATGTGTGATTTGCAAATAATTTCTCCTATTCTGTAGCTGCCTTTTAATTTTGTTGATGATTTCCTTTGCTGTGCAGAAACTTTTTATTTTGATATAGTCCCACTTGCTTATTTTTCCCAAGTCCAATGTCAAGAGCATTTTCTCTTTGTTTAGTTTGAGGAGTTTTACAGTTTCATGTCTTTAATTTATTTTGAGCTAATGTTTTCTATATCTGTGGGAAATGCAATGGAATTTTGACAGGGATTGCTTTGTATATATAGGTCCCTTTGAGTAATATGGGCGTTTTAATAATAATTTTTTTCCTATCCAAGATCATGGACTATATTTCAGTTTATTTGTGTCTTCAATCTTTTTTCATCAATATCTTATAGTTTTCAGTGTACAGGTTTCTAACCTCCTTGGTTAAATTTATTTTTATGTATTTTGTTTTTGATGCTTTGGTAAATCAGATTGCTTTTTAAATTTCTCTTTCAGGTAGTTCATTCTTAGTGTATCAAAACAGCTAATTTTTGTATATATGTTGATTTTGTATTCTGAAAGTTTATGGAATTTGTTTATTCTAACAGTTTTTTTGGTGGAGTCTTTAGGGTTTTCTATATATATAAAATCATGTCATCTGCAAACAGATAATTTTCCTTCTCCCCTTTCAATTTGAATGCCTTTTATTTCTTTTTCTTACCTAATTGCTCTGGCTATGACTTGCAGTACTATATTGAATAGAAATGATGAGAGTGGGCATACTGATCTGACCATTTGAAAGTGTGCAAGTCAGTGCCATTTAGCACAGTCACAATTTTGTGTAGCAATCACCACTCCAAAAGGAGACCATGCACTGTTAAGCAATCACTTCACTATTTTCCTCTTTGTGGAAACTACTAATCTGCTTTCTCCTATGGATTATTTGCCCTTTTTGAACATTTCATATAAATGGAATCATAAGATAAATGACCTTTGGTGTTCGGCTTTTTTCACTTAGCACAGTGTTTTCAAGGTTCATTCATGTTGTAGCATGTGTCAGTGTTTCATTCCTTTTTATGGTCAAATATATATTTTATTTTATGACTATACCACATTTTGTTTATCCCTAGATCTGTTGATGGGTATTTGGATTGTTTCTACCTGTTGACTATTGTCTTGTTAGGAACTTTTGTGTGCAATTTTTTGTTTGAGCCCCTGGTTTTAATTTTTTGTGTGTATATTTCTAGGAGTGGGATTTCTGGGTAATTCTACATGTAACTTATTTGAGAAACTGCCAAACCTCTGCCAGGTTTTAAGCTGTCTTGTACAGGCTCCGTCTTTTCTGGTGGCCTTATCTCTAAGCTCATTAGCCCTTCTGAAGTACTCCACCTGCCTCCCCAAGAACCTCACCTCCTTCCCTGGAATGTAGCATAGGCTGGCTCTCTGGGTACTTCTCTACAGAAAGCCTTGTGGCGCTGCCACCTGTGTGCATCACTCAGCAAGTAGTTCCATACATCCATCGTTAGCACTATTTTCCAAAATGTGGTAGCACTGTTTTGGACAAATGCATTAGGTCAAGAGCGCTTATACTAATAAAGAGGACAGATAGACTGACCAATTTTCATTTCTGAATGCTGAATCAGATGAACGGGGGTGCAGTTCAGCATGCATGAATATAATCTCCCAGTATCGAGTTTGTAGATATTAGTTGTGATCACTTCTAATTGTAGGATCTTAAAAATAATCTAACCTGTCTTTTTTGTAAACCAAGTACAATGTGGTCAGGAAAGATTAAGAAACTTATTTAAGGCCACTAAATTCATTAATGAGTGGCTTTGCTATTTACTAATAATTAGTTCCATCATACACAAATCATCTTGCTTTAAATGGCTTGATGCCTATGAGAAAGGTTTGGTCTTTGGTCTTCCTTAACTATTAAATGTATGCATTCTACCATTCCCAACTTCACCCACCTCACTCCTTTCCCCAACAGAATCCTTTTACGTCACAAACGGAAACTGCTTCAGGTTTGATTTCCCCCCACATTTTTTGGAAGTTGGATACTCTTGAAAATAAACATAACTCTTCATTACAACCTTCAAACCTCTTCATCAAAATCAGACGAGAGTCAGATGCTCATGTAGGACTCAAGCTAACATTCATCTAGAACATGTGTTTGCCTTTTGCATTGAAGGACGTCTAGTACTGATTACATACGGTGAGAACAACACTAGGAGAAGGCAAAACTTTGGGAGCTTGAAACTCCAAGGCTGGGTGCTCCCATCCCCCACCCTACTGTTACTTTCTAGTTTTACTTTAAGCTATGGCCCTTCAAATGGAGAGAGCCAAAAATGAGACTTCTCCAGGATGGGAACAGCCAGCAAGCCAGCCCTCTATGCCTTACATTGGCGAGAGTATCAGCTACAGAGACACGGTCAAACCAAGGATCCACATTTCCTAGTGGCCTGTTTAAACAGCAGAAGACTCTGCAGGGGAAACTACTGCAAGAGAATTTGCAGCCGCTGAAGAAAGTCATTCTGATTGAGCAAGCACAACTTCCCTGAGAAAGCACAATGTGTGAAAAAGACAGGTCCCCATGGAATTCTTTGCTTCTGTTAGATTTTAAATCATAAGTATAGACTATGGAGAGAAAGTATGCCATGTGGAGATAAGAAAGGGCTGTGACATAGACTTACTGATCTGATCACCATTCAGTGCTCAGGCTGGTGAAGATGGTGATGCCTGCTGAGGGCCGCAATAGGAGCTGGGGAAGGGGAGGCTCCTTCCCTGGAACCAACATTTCAGAGGTGACTCACAACAGTAAAAGCAAAACAGTTCACTTCCAAGTGTGCTCTTCTGTTTTGTGTTTATTTGAATGAACATTCATCTGGGACATGGAACTGAGGGTGCAGCAATGACTCAGACGAGGCATCCAGGACAGGGAGAGCAGGCAAAGAAAGAAGAGTGCCTGTCAACCAGGATGTGGATGCAGATCACAACTGGCAAAGGAGGTCAGAGGCCAATTAAATGGCAGCATCTTTCCAGTAGATAGCTTCTCCTATCCCAGAGGACTGAGGTTCCTTACAAATATAGCCATGAACCAATATCAGACATTTTTGAGAACCATAAAACATGGATGAGGTACTGGGAGACTGAAGATGATAAATGTCATTCTGCACTTTCAAAGGGGACAACAAAATGAATTCTAAAGATTAACAAGTGAAGAAGGTGCAGTCAATTCTTCAGAAAAGTCTATTTGTGTTCTTATGATGAAATGAAATAATAATTACTAAGACCCTCTGGGCTCACCAGGAAGAATGTCATGCTAGACCATGCCAATTTTTCTTTGAAATATCGTTAAGTTGGTTGATCAGGAAAGTGTCGTAAATATGTGTTGGGACCACAGCAAAATATTTAATGAGCAATGCTGGCCAAGACAGAAGGTGATGGTTGTGTTAAATAGCAGTTAAGAGATGTAGTCACTGGACAGAAGATAACAGATGGCTGTACATCAGTCAGGGGAGCTATTTCTAGAAGCTGCTGAGCTTGGCCCCAGGCGCTGTTTTGCTTAACAATTTAGTGTTTGTTTCCTGGATAAAGTCACTGGATGCAATTATCATCAAAGTTGTTTATAAGGAATTTTCAAATGCAGTTGAAATGGGATCCTCCAAAGATCTTGAGAAATCAAAACACTGAAATAGCTCCAAGGAGATTAAAAAATTATGATAATAACACAGTGCCTTTAATTAACTTTTACTAGGTCCTGAGATTTGCCATCAAACCTAGCTAATGGGATTCTCAACTACAAAAATAGAAATGTACTCTAGTAGACTCATGCTCAAACTATTTCTGGAAAATCTCTCTTAGTCCTGCACTCTGTATTGTAAAGATAAACAGACTTATAAGCCTTGGATTGAGTACAAGGAGATCCAAAAATGACTTAAGAATGGTGGCTAGAAGCAGGGAAGAGAGATTTGGGGGTTCTTGGCAGGCATAGAGAGCTGGGGCCATGATATCTGCATTCAAGTATGTGTGGGTGGCTCAGCTGCCTTGTGGAAGGTGAATCTGACTTGTTCTTAGTGTCAGGATATAGGCACTGTACATGGGAACCCTAAGGAGACAGATTTAGGCTTGATAGAAGGAAAAATGATTTGACAATGAGAGCTGGCTAAGATGCTACCCCAGGAAAGAAGAGTCCCTGAATTGGACTGTTAGGTATTTAAATTGGACACCGCTGGCCATGGGGTATTAGGGGTAATTCAGGGCTCCCCTTGGGTTCAGAACCAGATGGACTTGAAGTACTTCTCATATGTGAGAGACATTCTTTTATACTACAGACTAGAGGCCTGATGCACAAAATTCATGCACAGGGCAGGGGAGTGTTCTTCAGCCCAGCCTACACTCTTTCCAATCTGGGACATCCCTCTCACAATCCAGGACTAGTGGCTCCCAACTGCTTGCCTGCCTACCTGCCTGATTGCCCCTAACCACTTCTTTCTGCCAGCCTGATCACCCCCTAACCACTCCCGGCCAACCTGATCGATGCCTAACTACTCCCCTGCCAGCCCAATTGCCCTTAACTGCCCTTCACTGCCAGCCTGGTCACCCCTAACTGTCCTCCCCTGCAGGCCTGGTTGCCCCCAACTGCCATCCCCAGTTAGCCCAGTCACCCCTAACTGCCCTCCCTTGCCAGCCAGGTCACCCCCAACTGCCCTCCCCTGCTGGCCCAGTAACCCCAACTGCCCTCTTCTGCAGGCCTGATCACCCACAACTGTCTCCCTTTCAGTCCTGGTCCCTCCCAACTGCCCTCCCCTATTGGCCATATTGTGGTGGCTATCTTGTGTCCTCTTTGACCACATGGGGATGGCCATATTGTGTTGGTCAATGTGCATATTACCCATTTATTAGATAGGATGTTTCTTGAAGCCAGTTATATGCTGTATTCAGAGCAGAGACAGATAGGCATTTTTTCTTAAGTAAAAATAATTAATGAAATCATCTCAGTTTTATAACATTTCTAACAGTCTATCCAAGCTTTTTCTTATTTAATTTTTTTTTATTATAGCCCTAGCCAGTTTGGCTCACTGGATAGCCTGTTGGACTGAAGAATCCTGTGTTTGATTCTAGTCAGGGGCAGGTACCTCGGTTGCAGGTTCGATCCCCAGCCCTGCTTGGAGAGCAAGTGGGAGGCAACTACTTATGTTTCTTTCGAATTGATGTTTCTCTCTTTCTCTGTTTCTCCCCCTTCCTTCCATTTTCCTTAAAAACCAATGGGAAAATATCCTTAGGTGAGGATTAACAAAAACTTTTTTTTATTATAATACATTACTAATGAGTTAATTGAATTAGTCTGCCACACCATTTGAAAGTGAGCCTCTGAGTTGCCCAGATAACAAACTCAAGTTAAGAACTTGGTTGTTGTGAGGCCAGAGTGCCCTTGTTTGCCAGAGCTAACTGTTAATCCAGAAACTTCTTGGATTTTTGTTTTTTTCTCTCATTTCATTTTGGTGTGACTAGTCCTGCTGTGGTTATTACATATGAAAATTTTCCCTTAGAATTTTCTTTAGAAATTAACCCATGTGCTGAGTAATTTCCAATCACATACCTTTTTTTTTTTTTTTTTGAGATAATTTCAGATAAAAATGTTAGTGCTAAGCTAATTAAGAAGTAAATAATCAAATGCTTTTTGAATACTAGGAAAGGAATTTTTCCTCAAAAAAATACTTCCGTTCTCTCTGGGTTTGGACTGTGGATATGTGGTCAAAGTCTTTTGTGATTTGAAGGACATAAAACAGTCTGATTATTCGTGTTTACATCACTTCTTTTTTTTCCAGACTGAAGTCGTTATCATAGTAGCCCCCATCTTGTTTTTGTGTTTATTTCAAACACATGAGAGATTATATAATAAACTTTTAACTTGTCTGCTCTTTCTCATCCTCTCTGTTGCGTAGTAACATATGGCTCTTGTTGGGTTCTCCTTTCTTTGATTTCTCTCTTTTTTAAAAATTTCTTTCATTAGCCTTATTATGTTGAAAATTCATTTCACTCCACCCCCCGGTGTTCTGAGTAGAGCTAAGACATATGTGGTGATGTTGGTCGTTTCTTAATGGCCTTTCATTCTCTCCTTTTGTGACCCGCGGGGTAAGAATGACATCTCATTTGAAGGAATGTTGTGCCGTAGGCCCAGGCTGAGCTCAGAACATTTGGTGGATCCTCACCTGCCACACGTGGCACCAGTAACACCTCTGTGCCCTGAGAAATGACCTGACAGCATGACCAGTTATACCTTCAGTGTCCTTTTCTCATCAGAAATTCTTGAAATATATTAACAAATTGAGATGAGTGAAAAGAACCAATTAAAAATGAACTTTTAAAAATACTTTTTATTAATTGATTGATTTCAGAGAGGAAGAGAGAGGGAGAGAGAGATAGAAACATCAGTGATGAGAGAGAATCATTGATTGGCTACCTCCTGCATTCCCTTATTGGGGATGCCTGTAACCCTGGCATGTGCCCTTGACTGGCATCAAACCTGAGGTCCTTCAGTCCACAGGCCGACACTCTATCCACTGAGCCAAACCGACTGGGGGGGTGGGGGGGAGGAGGAGAACTTTTTAAAACCTTAAGTACTAAGAAATTACTTTATAAAATGCACTTATCATTATTTCCTGAACTCCACCCTGTAGAGATCTGTTGGGTGTCAGTAATGTTTCCCCTGAGGAACTTGGAGACTGTCTGCCTAGTCCATGTGAACGAACAGATGGATGTCTCTTTGGAATAGCACATTTCCAACTTGGAAATAAATCTACTGACCCTAGCCCTCAAAATCTGGACATTGAGTCCCTACTGTGGATTTTATGCCTGCCCCCTAATCACTACAAGAGAACAAATAGCTCACATACTATTTATCTAAATATTTAAAAACTGTAAGTCAAGCTAACACACTGCTAAGTAAACTATTTTATATTCAGCCTGGTCTAAATTCCTTTGTAACAAGTGGGACGGCCAGGTTGGAGAGAGAATTCTTAGTTGTCTGCCAGAATGTGGCGGCCCAGGGACCCCTTTTTCCATGTTTGCTCTCTTCTTTTCCTACTCTGACACTGGAGAGGCCTGGAGACACCTGCCTGCAGGGCCAGGTCCCACCCCCTCCCTATTGCTAGTCATGGGCCTGGGGACACATACTAGGGACAGTGGCATGGTTTATCTTGAGAATGAGGAACCCCACAAAGGCTCCTGTCCAGACACTGGGAGCTGGCTCAGAGTCTGTGCGGCCCGGGAATTCCAAACTCTAGGATCTAGAGTGTGGTCCAGAAGGGGGGTTGGTGCCCAAGTCTCTGACTCCTTCTGTGAGGCAGATGTGCTGCTAGAAGATGCTGGAACAAGACCCTCTAGAGCAATGGTTCTCAACCTGTCTAATGCCGCGACCCTTTAATACAGTTCCTCATGCTGTGGTGACGCCCAACCATAAAATTATTTTCGTTGCTACTTCATAACTGTAATTTTGCTACTGCTATGAATCGTGATGTAAATATCTGTGTTTCCTGAGGGTCTTAGGTGACCCTGCTCTAGAGATTATTCCCGGGTTTGTCTTCAGACCAGCTGCCAGTTCACAGACTCACTGGTATACCATGAGATGAGAAGGCTGTGTCAAATGCACATCAAAGCCACTTGTCCGCCAAAGTCTTACTTCCAAAAAAGAAAAAAGAAAAAAGTAAGTCAACTAAACTGAACACTGTGCTTAGTGGGTTGACTATCAGAAACAAATACTTTCTGGTCAGTGACCGGCGCTTGGGGCAGTGCTCCTAGAAGCACTGGGCCCAGACATGGCCTTTCCTGGCAGAGGCTAACGACAGAACCGCTCAGTGATCTTGGCTTCTGCTGGCTCCTCGGGTCCTTTCTGGGGTAAAGGTATATGACATATCCTGTATTTCCCCTTATTGGGTGCCTTACATCTTCCCCTTTCTGGTAAGATTCTGTAAAAAGGCTGAATTGTTTTATTTCCCTCGTTGGAGTCTTCCCTGGGGCCCCTGCATCGTTTCTTACTGGTGATGAGACCAGGTGTTGTCACAGTGAGCCTGAAGACCCACCTGCATCAGTCACTGCCTGTCCTTAGCCTCCCCCTAGAGCTGATGGTGGACTTGAGAACCTGCATGTCTAACAAGCTTCAGGTAACTCCTGTGCTTGCAGAGAGGTGAGAATCCCTGCTCTGCTGGCTCCCTGGAGTAGGTGCCTGGGGGCTGGAGAACCTTATTCCTGTGTGGTCTAGAGCTCCCATCCATTATACATTTTCTTAAGTACAGGGTACTCTGTATTCTAGTTTAAAATCTGTTCCCTGTGTAATTTTCTAAACTTATTTTGGGGGTGACACATTCAAATGAGATGTAAGAGGTAAAACAACTACAGTTGGTCCTTGACAGTGGAGGTGGGGTTAGGGGTGTCAAACCTTGCATAGTTGAAAATTAATGTATAACTTTGACTCTCCCAAAACTTAACTACCCTTAGTGTCCAGGGGGGATTAGTTCCAGGACTCAGGACCCCACTCAGATAGTAAAACCTGGAATACGTAAAATGAACTAGAACAATGCATACAGTAAGCCCTCTGCTTCCATGAACTCCCAACTGCAGATCTAAAGCAGTGCAGTTATTTACTGGGGGGGGGGGGGGGGGGGACAAAATCTGTGTAAAAGTGGGCCCTCACAGTTCAAATCCATGTTCAAGGTCAACTATAGATACTTAGTGGAAGAAATATGCATGTGGTTTGGTTCTATCATTTCACGTGGCAGCCATGCTGAACTCTGGGCTTTGAGAAGAAAAGTGATATGAGTTACCTACCCTTCCTCCCCAAATTGCCTTATTCCTCACCCTTCTCCCTTTCTTCCCTCAATTCTTCTCACCAACTGGAGCTCCAGCGAAATTTGGACTTCAGAGACTAGAGATGAGCAAAAGAAGAAAGAAATGGAACAGAAAGCTGGGGAGGTAGTAAAATAAATGTCCTTTGCTTTTAACCCCTCTCCACTTCCCCTCCCTGCACTGAGTTTAGTTAGGTTGTGGCAGAGCCTAGGTGAAAGGTGTCTGAATAACAGACAAAAGGAGGCCCAAGGTGGAGAGTAAGTGGGCTTTTTCTAGGGCCAGGAGTTAGCTGTTCCCGTCCAAGTGTACAATCGGGCCAGTACACGCCTCCTCGGATAACTTCTTGACCCCTGTGTGTATGTCCCAGAAATCCTCAGGGCAGTGCGGGCACATGAAGGTGCCCCGCTGAGGGCTTGTTAATACAGTGCATAATGACAGAGGATGATGAGGGCTTAGGTCTCCAGCATTTTACTAGGTTTTCAAAGCTCCTTCGCTTCACTTTTCCTTCCCTCACATGCATGGCTTTTTCAGACCTGTAATTTGGCTCTTGGGATTAAGTGCTTTGTCTGTACTCATAAAATGCTATAAAGCTGCTAGACCCTGTAGATGCACGTAAACTTAAAAAATAAGTTGGTTCCAACATGCTGGAAGTCTGCTTCCAAAATTTTTAATTGCAATACAGTGTAAAATTTAAGAGGGGCTTGGGAGGGTAATTAAATATATGCAATTAATGTAGTGTATAATGGCTCTTCCTATTAATTTTTACAGCTCAAATACGGTTTTCCTGCCATATCCTTTCGAGTCCCACGGGGCTCTTTACTTTCACTTAGACACCAAGGCCCGCCCACCCCAGGACCTTTACACTTGCCATTTTTACTGCTCATGATTGATCTGGCAGAATCCACAGGCTTCCCTCCAGGTCTCGGCTAAAGTTTCCACTGTATACAAGGTTCTCACTGTATCTGAGTGGCTTCCCCTGACCTGCCTATAGAAAATGACAAGTGTCATCACTCTACTTATCCTACTTTTAAATTGTTTACAGATCTTACAGTCTAAACAGTGATCGGCAAACTGCGGCTCACGAGCCGCTGTTTGCTGCTCCGTTGACTAATGAGTTTGCTGACCAAACTCATTAGCCTAAAACACTACTTGAAATTTTTTTTAATCATTGTATTCTCTTCCTTCCATCACAAGGCTATCAACACCATGAAATTGAAAATTTAGGTTTAGGAAAACTTTGTTAATTATTGCACTCCCAGACCTGTCATGTACATAATGTTGAATGAATGAAAATGAATGAATGAATGAATGAATGGACATTGACTTTCTCCTTAACACAATGGCTAGAAAGTGTGTGTGTGTGTGTGTGTGTGTGTGTGTGTGTGTGTGTATTTGAACTCAGGGTAAAAGAATACTTTTTAATCAGTGAAGTACTTTGCTATCTATTTCTTCATCTATCGATACCCCATTCATTGTAAAACTAGATTTTGAAGTTCTAAAATATGGTGAATGTTATATTGATACACAGAGAGAGCCCTTAAATATTAAATGTGGAATAGCATTGAACACAGAAATATTAAAGTATATTAACTACTAAAAAATCTACAATGCCTTTGCAGTAAAAAAAAAAAATATATATATATATATACCAAAGGCAACTTTTATGAACACTTTTAAGGATTTCTCTCTTCTTTAAGTTTTTTTTTTAATGGAGAATATACTGAGTCTGTTTGGTAAGCAAATTTGTATTTTTTTATCTTTCATCAGATGGATGCACCATAATTACCTCATCATATTGTTGGGCATTTAGGGTTTTTTCATAACATTTTTTTTACTATCAGAAATAATAATCTTTGTCTAAAATTCTCTGTTTCTAATTTGGGTTGTTCCCTTCAGATATAATCTTTAAAACAAGGAACTAAGTTAAACAGATTAATTTTAGGAGGATTTTAACTAAGTGTAAAATAATATACTGTTGGGATGTTACCTGGATTTTGTTAAACCTTAAATTGAAAAGAATCTGTATCTTCTGGCTATCACCACAGTGTTGTCTGTCTTCATGTGATACGTATATATGTTTTTTGGCCAATCCCTTCACCTTCTTTCAGCCAGTCCTCCCACACTCCTCTCCTCCTACAGCTGTTAGTCTGTTTGTCTTTTGTTTGTCAGAGTGTTTTCTTCATTAGATTCTACATATAAGTAAGATCATATAGTATTTGTCTTTCTCTAACTGGCTCATTTCACTTAGCCAAATGACCATTTATTGAATTAATACTCTTCAGGCCCATCATGCTGTTGCAAAAAGATGTGGCTTGAGAGCTGCAGTTTGCCGACCACTATTTTAGACTGTAAGATCTGTAAAAAATTTAAAAGCAGGATAAATAGAGTGATGAAGGGGGCTCATGTGTCATTTTCTACAGCTGTGTAGTATTCCGCTGTGTAAATGTTTCACAGGTTTTTTTTATCCACTCATCTACTGATGGGCACTTGGTCTGTTTCCAGATCTTGGCTATCCTATATAATAAAAGGCTAATATACAAATCGACAGAATGGTGGAGTGACCGGTCACTATGATGCGCATTGACCCTAGAGGGCAGGCGTTCAATGCAGGAGCTGCCCCCTGGTGGTCAGTGGCTCCCACAGGGGGAGTGCTGCTCAGCCAGAAGCCAGTCTCAACGCAAGTGCAGCAGTGGTGGTGGGAGCCTCTCCCACTTCTATAGCAGAGTTAAGGATATCCAACTACTAGCTTAGGCAGGAAGCAGGCCTAAGCCATCAGTTGGGCTGAGGGACACCCCCGCCCCCACCCCCCGTATGTACAATTTTGTGCACCAGTCCTCTGATTGTAAATAATGCTACAATAAACACGGGTGCATATGTTCTTTCAAAATGTGTTCTTTCGGGTTTTTTCAGATATATCCACAGGAGTGAGATGGCTGGGTCAAAAGGCAGTTAGTTCCATTTTTAATTTTTTAAGGAAACTACATACTGTTTCCCACAGTGGCTGCACCAGAGTGCATTCCGACAAACTAGAGCTCCCTTTTCTCCACATCTTCAGTGGCACTTGTTGGTTGATTTGTTGATGGGGAGCCATTTTGACAGGAGTGAGGCAATATGTCATCGTGATTTTAATTCGCATCTCTCTGATGATTAGTGATGTTTAGCATTTTTTAATGTCTATTGGCCATCTGTATGCCCTCTTTGGAGAAGTGTCTGTTCAGGTCCTTTGCCCATTTTTTAATTGGATTGTATGTCTTCCTGGCATTGAGTTGTATAAGTTATTTATTTTGAAAATTAACTCCTTATCAGATGTATCATGGCAAATATGTTCTCCCATTCAGTGGGTTTCATTTTCATTTTGTTGATGGTTTCTTTTGCTCTTCAAAAGCTTTTTTGTTTGGTGTAGTCCCATTTGTTTATTTTTCCCTTTGTTTCTCTTGCCCTAGGAAATGTACCAGTGAAATTTATGCTACATGAGATGTCTGCGATTTTGCTGCTTGCGTTTTCCTTTAGGATTTTTATAGTTTTGCAATTTACACTTAAAATCTTTTATTGTGTGTGGTGTAAGTTGGTGGTCTAGTTTCATTTTTTTTGCATGTATCTGTCCAATTTTCCCATCACCATTTATTGAATTAATATTTTGTCAAATAGTAATTGGCCATAAAGGTCTGGGTTGATTTCTGGGCTCTCTGGTTTCTTCCACTGATCTTATGCCAGTACCAGGCTGTTTTTATTACAATGGCCTTATTGTGATTCCCTGGACATGGGATTTTGTTTGTTTATTATTACATTTAAGCTTATATTATTATTTTATAATTTAATCTGGTCAGTAGAGATTTTGGTGTGTGCAATCTGTACTTGTAATATTTTATTGAGGTCATTTCCAAGGTGTGATGTATATTCATTTTTTAAATGTTCAATTGATAAGTAAAAATAGTTTGAGGCAATATTCATTTATTTGACTTTTCTGTTGATGTTATGTCAAATCCTTTTTTCCTCACTTATTTTTTGTTTGTTTGTTTGCTCATTTTGGTAGTAACAGAAAGGGTTTATTAGAAAATTCTCACTTTGAACTGGCGTAGCATCTACTTATTTCTTAGTCCACTTATTCTATCATAAGCTGGTACTCATGTACTAAATCTAAAGTGACTATGTTTCTAACTATATCCTTCATAATTTTAACAGGTTTTGCTTTACATATTTGATACTTCATTTGAATACTTTTGTCGTAAAGTCTAATTTGTTTAATATCTCAATTACTATATCTAATATATATGTTATGTCTAATACATCTACCTATTTATCTTTTAACCATTCTCTATAGTTTTGTTTGTAATGACTCCCTTCTAAGGTTTATAGTCATGTTTATCACCATCTGAGAGATTTTGCCTATAGTGGGTAGATTTTAGTCATTTATTTTGAATGTGAATTTTTTGTTTCTTAAATTCTCCCCATTATTTATATAAATATTTCCTTTTTTCTACCATAATCAATTTAAAAGTAAATTTAGTGTTTTAAATATTAATGTGTTCGCATATGTATTTATTAAATACATAATTAAATGCATAACTTCTAATTGCTAAAAAAATAGATACAAAAAGAAACCCTCTTCACAATCACATTATCTTTTCAGGACAATTCATTTATCATTTTAAAAGTTATTTCCCTCCTCTTTCTTTACTTCCTGCTTTTTTCAATTTAATTAAGGCATATAGGCTCACACATGTATAGATTTTACCATGCAGTTCCCCCTGTTTATGGTTTTACGTATTTACTTTTATAAGTCTTTTCAATAATCTTTTATGCTTGGTTCTGTGTGTCCAGTTGATTTCAATGCTTTGTCCTCCATGCAATGGCTTTTCCTTGAGATTTCCTTCCCCGTTATTTTTGTCAACAGGAAAAAATTTATTTTTTATCTTTATTATTCAGTTTATTAAATTACTTTGTCCCCCTTTTTTCCCCCTATAGCTCCCCTCCACCCAGTACCCATCCCACCCTCTGCCCTTATCTTTCCCCCACTGTCCTCTCCCATAGGTGCATGATTTTTGTCCAGTCTCTTGCTGCACCTCCCACACTTCTTTTCTCCCCAAGAATTGTCAGTCCATTCCCTCTCTATGCCCATGATTCTGTTATATTCACCAGTTTATCCTGTTCATCAGATTTTTAATTCACTTGATTTTTAGATTCATTTGTTGATAGATGTGTATTTGTTGTTCATAATTTTTATTTTTACCTTTTTCTTTTTCCTCTTTTTAAAGGATACCTTTCAGCATTTCATATAATATTGGTTTGGCAGTGATGAACTCCTTAGCTTTTTCTTATCTGTGAAGCACTTTATCTGACCTTCAATTCTGAATGATAGCTTTGCTGGGTAGAGTAATCTTGGTTGTAAATTCTTACTATTCATCACTTTGAATATTTCTTGCCACTCCCGTCTGGCCTGCATCATTTCTTTTTTTTTTTTAATATATTTTATTGATTTTTCACAGAGAGGAAGAGAGAGGGATAGAAAGTCAGAAACATCGATGAGAAAGAAACATCGATCAGCTGCCTCTTGCACACCCCCTGCTGGGGATGTGCCCACAGCCACTGTACATGCCCTTTGCCGGAATCGAACCTGGGACCTTTCAGTCCGCAGGCTGACGCTCTATCCACTGAGCCAAACCAGCTTCGGCTGGCCTGCATCATTTCTGTTGAGAAATCCGCTGACAATCGTATGGGTGCTCCCTTATAGGTAACCATCTGTTTTTCTCTTGCTGCTTTTAATATTCTCTCTTTGTCTTTTGCTCTTGGCATTTTAATTATGATGTGTCTTGGTGTGGTTCCTATAGTTTGGCATTCTGTGTGCTTGTTGGACTCTTAAGTCAATTTCTTTCACCAGGTGTGGGAAGTTTTCAGTCACTATTTCTTCAAATAGGTTTTCATTATCTTGCTCTCTCTCTTTTTCTGGCACCCTTATAATTCGGATGTTGGTATGCTTGAGGTTGTCCCAGAGGCTCCTTATACTATCTTCAATTTTTTGGACTCTTTTTGCTTCTTGCTTTTCCGGCTGTGTGTGTTTTTCTTCTTTGTATTTCAAATCTTTGACTTGGTTCTTGCGATCCTCTATACTGCTTTTAGGTCTTTGTATAATATTTTTTATTTTAGTCAGTGTATGCTTAATTTCTAGTTGGTCCTTTTTCATATCCCCGAGGGTCTCGTTCATATCCTCGAAGGTGTCATTAAGCTCATCGGCCTTTTCTAGGAGCCTCTTGAAAAACCTTATAACCGTGGTTTTGAACTCTATGTTCAGTCGTTTTTTTTTTTCAACAGGAAAAAATTTAAAAACTATCTTCCTACATTAGTAATAATTTAAATGAGTCAAATAGTTTGGAGAGAAAATTTCATTTACTCTTACATCCATATAATTTAACGTTTTCTAAAATATATCCTGCAGAATACTAGTATGGCAGGATATTGATAGGTGCCCAGTGAAAATCTATTTCTTGCCGCAGGACTTATCCAAGCCTTTAATACGCCAGTGTGCCATGTGGCCCTCCACCTTGAATCCTATTTCTGATTACTGTGTGGCAAAATTATGGTAACTCGTGTTTTCTTCTTTGAAATGATACATTTTGCTTCTTTTTTTTTCTGAAAAATTTTCAATGACGCCAAATATATCTAGGTCTTTTTCCTTAAGTTCAGGTCTGCTTTATGCTAAGAACGTTTAGTTTGCTATGGGTCAGTTTTCCTGTACTTTCTTTATTCCACTTTTTTCTTTTGGAACATATGTGTTTGTGCTGCCCACCATGATGGGACTTGGTTTGGTTTCTCTGATTTCTGTAGATTTGCTTTTAGAACCGCCTCCTTTCCCCTCAGCCTACTTGTTTTTCCCCCACTCCTGCAGCTCCCCCCCCCCCGCCCCCGCCCCCATGCTTTGCGTGCAGGCATCATGGCTTCTTTTATCCTATTTGGGAGCAGCAAGCAGATCTTTCTAGTTTTTTCCCTGTTGTATTTTAGTTCAATATTTGCAAACTGTTTTCACTCTGAGCCTCTAGCAGTCTTCTCCATTTTCCTCAGCAAGAGAAAAAAATGTTCACGGCCCTCCTGTGAGGGAGGCTGGTTTTGGCAGCGGTCTGGACTGAAAGTGGGCTGCTACTCCCCTATGGTGGTGGCAGGTTTCCCATCTCAACCCACATCGTTTTCTAAGTTAATTTTTCACCAGCTCCTTTTTTTCTGGTTTATTTTATATAACTTTAGAATTTTAAGATAGAACACATTGATGTACTTAAAAAAAATGTTACAAAAGATAAGGCTTGAAAAGTCTTTTGTCTCCTTTTTCTCGGCTCCCTCTAAAAGTCACAACTGTTCTTAATTTCTGTATTTTGTACTATGGGAATATAAGCAGACACAAATACAAATTCTTATTCTCCTCCCTGCTTTTTCTCTCTAATAGCATAAACAGTGTGCTAGGCTCAGCCCTAACCAGTTTCCGTGCTTGGCAGGCATTCACCTCTGTGCGGATAAGGTGGAATGTTCCCTCTGCCCGCTTAGGTGAGAGAACACTGTTAGTTCTTCTCTAGGGGTGTGGCATGGCATGGCATGGCATGGTTCTCGTGCCCCTCAGCAGTGAGACACAGCCCAGGATACGCTCGGTGTGTTGCTGACCCGCTTCTTCTGATTCTGTAGAGCCTAGTGACCCACAGTGTGTCCTGGGACAGAATAGACAATGCTCACTCGTTTAGAAACTCATGGCATGTTGGCATCCAAGTGTGTGTAATCAGTGGTTCCTCTCATTGACAGAGTGTAGACCAATATAGGTGTAAAACTAGGGATCCAGTATCCTATATAATAAAACCCTAACATGCAAATTTACTGAACTGAACCACCAGTTGCTATGATGCACACTGACCACTAGGGGGTAGATGCTCAATGCAAGAGCTGCCCCCTGGTGGTCCGTGTGCTCCCACAGGGAGAGTGCAGCTCAGCCAGAAACCAGAAGCCAAATTCATGGTGGTCGAGCTCAGCAGCGGTGGTGGGAGCCTCTCCTGCCTCCGAGGCAGGCAGACATCCCTGAGGGCTCCCGCACTGAGAGAGGGCACAGGCCTGGCAGAGGGAATACCCACCCCCGACCCCCTGCATGAATGTTGTGCACCAGGCCTCTAGTGCTAGTATAATAGGACTATTATATGTCATCAGCAATAGATGAGGTGGAGGATGCAATGGTACTTCAACATAGAGCATTTGAGAACCACTGCCTTAGAATGTAAAGATAGGAGTTAATAAGTCAGCAAGAACCACTCTGGATGACTTGAAAGTAATGTGGTTTATGGGAGGAACATTTCCTTAATTTTATTGTCAGTGCTGCCCTAATAATTCAGAGGCAAAGGAAGACAGTAAAATTAATAAAAAATGTTTTGTTGGTTTTTCCTTTTTGAACAGTGGTGAGTTTTGGTTCAGAAGATGTATTAAAGGGGCCACATTACTTATTTCAAGTCAGTAACATATCAGGCCATGGTCTGAGTTTTTATTGCTGTAGTTAATTGTTCTCTATACAATGATGGAAGCAGGTATTCTGGGTCATTTTTGTGTGTCTCACTTGTTAATTCAGATGGTTCCATTTTTTTACTTAATAGTTTTGCCATCAGAGGTTAGACTTGTATTGATATTAATTTCCTAATATAAAATTATGTTATATGGAAAGCAAAGAGAACTGTACCCTACCTTCTTTCAACAACAAAAACTTCCCTTGTCTGAATAATCTTATTTACATAGTAAATAAAATTCCTACTTTTTAAGTAACTGCCTACTAAATGTAAAATACTTTGGGTATACTTGAATACGATTTAATTCCATGGGCCCATCATACTCCATAGAGGCTGAAAAGCCATATGAAAGGAAATTCAGAAAAATAAGTGGACATCAAAGTAGATTGGGGTGAAAACAATATCTTTAGGCCAAAGAGAAAGAAACAAAATAATTGAAGATTTAGTTCATATTTACCTCAAAGCTTTATTCAACAAAAAAGTGATTTGACTGTTTTTTTTTTTTTTTAAATATATTTTATTGATTTTTTACAGAGCAGAAGGGAGAGGGATAGAAAGTCAGAAACATCGATGAGAGAGAGACATTGATCAGCTGCCTCTTGCACGCCCCCTACCGGGGTGTGCCCGCAGCCAAGGTACATGCCCTTGACCGGAATCGAACCCAGGACCCTTCAGTCCCCAGTCTGACGCTCTATCCACTGAGCCAAACCAGTCTCGGCTTGACTGTTGATGTTCAAAATTGACAGATAATTTAGTGAATAATGTAGAGGTGAAAATATCTATAGCTTAAACATTAAGTTGGCTCTGTCAGTGTAATTTGTATGAAGCCAATATTATGTTCGCTCTGTTCACAGCCTCTGCCAATGAAACTAAGTACTCTATTGAAATGCTATAATTCATTATTTTACTTTTTTGCTAAAAGTAATTCATAGTCTGATGAGAAGTGTTAAATATTAGAAATGGACTTTATTTTTGAGGCATCAAAGGAGGGAAAATTATATAATTGATGGATGTGCAATAGGCCCATTGATGATGCTTCATTGCTAGTTTGCTTGATGTAACCCACACCCTGCCATAGTGAGAAGCAGTTGGTTGCAGTACATTTTGAGCATCCTTTAAATTTTTTTTTCAAGTTTTCTGGATACTTCAGTTGAGAAATAGTAAAGGAGCTATTTTTTAAAATATGTATAAAGAAAATACAGTATTCTCTGTCACATGCTTGGAATTTGGGCCTGTGATGTGAATACCTTAGAGAGGAGGTGCCATGTACTGATTAGTTCAACCTTCTCAGTTTACTTATAAAATAAATCAAGTCAGCTCTTGGCCCCTCTAAGTCTCTGATGAACACTTCCATCATTTACCACCTCTTTCCAAGCATTACCATAAGATGGCCTGGTGGAGCCAGCTTAATGACAACGTTAGAAAAAAAAAGAACTCCTGATCCTTGTCTCTTGCCCCCCCCCCCCCAAAATGGGGGGGAGTGGAGCAGGGGGAGTTTGCAGCAGGCATACAGGAGATGTTCTTGGCCCTAGAGCATACCTTTTTTCTGAAGTACGGCAAGAGAAGCAGTCTCATCTTTAGATTGAAAGAACCTTTTAGTGCATCTAGGGGGATGAACAGCCTACTCCAGCTACCATGAAATATGAGGGAATGAGATGATTGGATCACATAATGGCTTCACATTTCTCCAACACCATTTCCTGAGCCCCTACTGTGTGGAGGTCATGGTGAAGGACTGCCGGGCACCAGGGTGAATGAGATACAGTCCCTCTACTGGGGAAGCAGTCTGGAAGGGACAGGATCTGTGCTCAAGCAAAATAAAGTTCTCTAGGAATGCCACGTGGAAGGTATCACTCAAGGAAGCTTAGTGTTCAGGAGAGTTCGGGCACACTTCATGTCCAGACAAGGTACCCACTCTTCCCTTCTCTCCTTTTTGTTACAATTTCTATTGTGTTAGCACTCTCTTCCCTTTTGCTCATCACAGCATATGGATGCAGAGGACACCAGTGGCTCTGATACTCTGTGATCTGGAAGAATGGTCGGTTCTGCCCGGAATTGTCAATAGCATTCGCTTTCACAAAATGTGAACATCGACATTGGTCACAGGCCAGCCCGCTGTACTAGCAAACGTATAAGCCTGCAGGGTCGGCAGTTCAGCCACCACATAGCAGCTTTTAAGGATGTTGTAAAATTCTTTCCATAAATAATGTTAAAGGTGGGGGAAGAGGGAGCTGAACTGCTCAGAATTTCAAGTTTCTTTATCAACTTCTAACCAGTGAGGCAGGATGCAATTATTTCTGGGAGATGGCACCTGAGGCTCAGGTTACATAGCGTATGGAAACATCAGTGGGGGGGAAACAAAACTTAAACCCCTGTTTTTTAACCGTATTTTTATGAAGCTGTAAAAGGGAAATGATCAACGCCCACACCACTCACCGCTGAGATGAAGGGAGTGTCCCTCCCGGCAGCTTTCCAATACGGAGGAATAAAAACCCTGTCCTTCTGCCCATCGTTCCATGGCCCTGTGCACTTGCACAGGAAATGGAGGGAGATTGTAAAACGCTGCATTCCCAGAGCCTGGAGTTTCACTTCGCCACACTTACCACATACAGACGCATCCACTCAAATCGGAACAAGATGTGATCTTACTGAGAAAGAATCCTTATAATATTATGTTACCTCCCCCTTGAAAATTTCCTCATGCATGTATAAAACCCAGAAGGCCGAAAGTAGAATACTGAAGAAAGTCTTTAAGGCTTAAAAGCAAGCTGCCCTGACTTTCCCTGTATCATATTATATATACATATTACAGTTATGTCAATGATTAAAAGTGCTGTTATGCTGCATTATGAACTGATTTTGTGTTAAGGATTAGATAACTCTCCCCCAACCCCACATGACTTCCTTTTGTATCCTAAAGGCAAATCTTTCCTCTTGGGTCAGGAATGTAATAAGGTAAGTTTTCCTCTCTCTGGGATAGTGTGTCTGTCTCACTGTGTTTAAATTGATACAGAAAGCTTTTCAGAGCAAAATACAGTATTTTCTTTGTGTCTGAGCCAGCGGTTCACTAACCCAGGGGGGACTCTCTGTGTTGAACATTTTAAAGGCACAGAGTGGGTGTTTGAACTGGTGATGCTCAGGGAAACCCGCTGGGAACGTGGCCTGGCCATGGCTCTCTCATGTGGTCTTGAGGGGGAAGTCATTGTTCTAACCAATGATTTCTTAAATGATAAGTTCATTCAGAAAATTTACCCAGCTCATTTTAATAATAGCTCAAGGCAGAAATAAAGAATAATTTTGCAGTATGTGTAAATGTGCTTACATATAATTTAAACAAATTTACCTACCCCAAACAACTTTCTTACATTTCCATCAAATGCATGAAATATGAACATGTACCTTCTGGGAGTTGAGCCACAGACCCTGGTATCCAAAAAATCGCAAATTGACTGTTTGAAGTAAAGGTGAATTTCTCTCCTTTCAGACCACTAGTTGCCAGAGGTCAAGGCTGTTTCTAACCAGGGATAACTTATTTTGCCTTTGAAACTTTGGTTAATGGTTTTGATAGTAGTGGGGTCTTGGAATGCTTACAAAGCATAAGCAGTACCTCTGCCTGAGTGTGTGCATGTGTCCCCACAGGAATGCATGTGTTTCCCTCCCTTTCTCCTTTGGTCCTCCCTCTTTCCCTCCCTCCCTCTCTCCCTCTTTCCCTCCCTCTCTCCCTCTTTCCCTCCCTCCCTTCCTTCTTTTGGGTGCAGTTCACCCTGTTTTTTTTCTGTACACTTTCTGTATTTAACTAAAGGAACTGAGAAATTCTCTCCCTTCTGGTTAGCTCTTGGGCTCTTTATTTCTGACAAAAGTGCTTTTTAAAAATATATATATATATTGGCTCTTAGTCTTGAGTTTATCACTTTTTCCTTAGTTCCATCTATATGGAGGTAGAAGATTTAGCTCTGAATTCTGTTCTTAGCTATGCCATGAACTCATAGTGTACTATGAGATAAGTTTCTGCACCTCTCTGCGCATCAGGAAAACCCCCTCTAGGAGTTAAAGAACGAGAAGGAATTCGACAAGTGGAAAGCCGTCACACAAGCAGGCCAGGTGCAAGAGCTGATATGAGCAAAGATACAGTGCATACAGCCTGCACATCAGATCCCTGGAAACAGACGAGAGAAAACAAAGCAAGACTGATTGTGAATGCTGGCCACCACCCTCCCATGACCCTGTACAAGGGATTTATATTTCTTCACGGGAAGCTGTTAGGTAAAGACAGCCTGGAACCATGATGTCCACCTGGTTCTTTCTCAAATTATTGTGTTGATACTTGTGTTGTGGTTGAGTGACCTAAAAAATAAAACGCACGGACCAGCCAGCATAGCTCAGCGGTTGAGCATTGACCCAGCAACCAAGAGGTCACTGTTTCGATTCCCAGTCAGGGCACATGCCCGGGCTGCAGGCGCGATCTCTGGTAGGGGTGCACGCAGGAAGAAGCCAATCGATGATGTGCCTCTCTCCTCCAGGTTTCTATCTCTCTTTCCCTCTCCCTTCTTCCATTGATAAAAATCAATAAAAGTATACTTAAAAAATAAAATAAAATGCACAAAGGTCATTTTGCAGATAACAAGCAAATAGTAGTTTTACTTTAAATATCAATCCAGGTGACAAAATTTGGACCTAACATTGAGTTTTAGTTAGCTCCGGTCTCTCGTGTGTTGTTTTTGGCAAGTGCATTTACTGTTTTTCCCAATGGAATGTTGACATTCATAAACTTTAGCCAGTTTCTGTGCTATTATAATTACACGATATTAATACTATATTCATAGGCAATGTGGAGACAATTATGAGAGCCACCTATGTGTTGGCATATGCTTAAAGGATGAAATGAAACTTTTTTTTAAAGTTGCATGATTACTTGGTATATATACTGGCCACATTTTTCTTGGAAAACGTGCTTATACAATATGTTTTATAGAATCAAGCCCCCAAATTAAAAGCATTTTTAGGAATAAATTAACACTTTCTGAGAAATAAAATTCTTACTTTGGTGGAGAGGTGAAAGGCAAAGAAACAAAAGCAGAAATGGCTCAAATTCAAGAAAAGTCACCCTCCCCCAGAGTGATTTCATCGTGTGAAGAATGGCACTTAGCATGAGGTGGGCTGGCTTCCCAGTCACTTTTGGTTTCCTTTAAAAAAAAAATTATGTATTTTTTGTTTTGATTTTCTAGTTCACTTTTGGAAGGGTCACAGATCATTTTGTAAACATAGACCCCCTTATATTTATTTATTTTTTTAATTGTCAACTTTAAACCTTTGTCTCTTTGTAAAATGACTTCCTTATTTATTTCTCCAGTTGAAACTCTATAGGAACAATCTTACATCATGGTTTCTGTCTGAACAAACACTTTAGTCATGGTAGGGGGCGAAATTTCCATTACATTAATGAGATTTCCACAAGCAGATTAGAGAGGAAATATGGCCCTCGGTCTTCTGTTACTTAACAATCTCACATTAGGAAGAAATCTGGGCAAACTATCGACAAAAACAGTAGCCAGGGGGCAAAATTTCAGTGAGACAGAATATAGTTTAATCACAAGAGAAACTTGGCCATTTCACTCCCCCATCTGAAGCTTTATTGAATTATTTCAGGAGAAACCTATAGTAAAGTATAAGATTACTTACTTTCTATAGACAATACAACATGAAAGTTAAGATAATCACTTAAATCCCAGAGTTCCTACCCCAAAGTTAATGTCAGCTCAGCGTTGTCTTGGGAGGCAAAAATAAGTTTTAGAATTTATTCAAAAATAAATTTATGAATAGGCCCAGCCAGCATCAACCTAGTAACCAGAAGGCATGGTTCAATTCCCTAGTTGTGGGCTAAATCCCCCGTGTGGGGCACTCAGGAGGCAGCCGATCAATGGTTCTCATCATTGATGTTTCTATTTTTTTTTCCTCTCCCTTTCTCCCTGAAATCAATAAAAATATATTTAAAAAATAATAGGAGCCAGCTAAGATAACTCTGAATTATGTCATTATTAGCTCAAAATATCACTCTACAATTGAAAGATAAAAGGGCAGTTCTACTTGGTTGACCCTAAAGGCATATGTGATGCTGAGGTTTATCCAGTTGTTAGGAATGGAGGTATCAGAGGAAATTGCTTCTGTTCCTTATACCTTCTGGTTCTCATAGCACAAACATAAGGGAAGTGGCAGATTGGGAGTATTTTGCGGCCTAGGACCACATTAGCTCTAAATGTAGTCTTTCTGATATCACATTCCTCCAATAAAAATTTCCTGAACACCTACTCTACTGGGTATTGTTGCAGGCACTTGGGATATATCATTGAACAAACCTGATAAAAATCCCTGCCTGTGTGGAGTTCACATTCTTATGGAGGAGAGCAGACAACAAATCATAAACAGTCTCTGGATGCAAATTAAAGCATGTTACACATGATCCGAGCCCAGCAGGATAAGGAGGGGGGTGGAGCTTCCAGGGACCAGGAGGTTGGACTGTAAGTGGGTGAACAGTCTTATTAAGGAGGCCACATTGGAAGGAGATAAAATAATTTTGACTTAGTAGCCCCATCCTAGATGTAACCCAAGTGTCTCCAGCTGTGTATCCAATTGTCCTGCATCTAGAGTGCCATTTTCCCTTAAGGCACTGCCCAGCTCTTCATCTGGTATCCTGTGGGAAGTCAAGTGTGCCCGGGTCTCTATGGTCCTTGAGACCCCTCGAATTTCATCCCATCTTGCTGGGCACTCAGTCCCTGGGGACTGCTGTTTCCTTCATGCTGTTGCCCAAACCGAGAGAGGCAGGTAGCAGTCTTCTCCACTTCTGCTGCTGTTCTCCATGAAAATGCTTAAGCACAAGACTGAATGTTGCAGACATCTTGGAGGAAACAAAGAATTCAAGCAGGAAACACCTTAAAAATGATTACTTTTTATTTTTTGTTACCTGTTCATTAGCCCCTTCCAGCATGGGAATTAGAAATGGGACAGTTTCCCTTCTTAAGCTCCCATTCTCTGCCATGGTACTAGACACTGTCTGTCTTTCCCATCTGATCCCCCAGAACTTGCTGGAACTGGGAACTGTCACTGGCAGAGAACTTACTTTTACTGGCTTCTGTAGATGTTCTGCCCAGGAGTCCTGTGGATACACACAACAGGATTGATGTGCCCCAGTTCCCGCCATCCTGTTTTTCTCCTTTGTTCTCTCCTTTACTTTCTTTTTTGTTTATGTATTTTCTTAAACATTGGTTTTCCTTCATTTCCAATTGCTGTTCTTCTTCATTCTCTTTACCATCTCCATAGACCAGGGGGTTTCAAATTGGGCTTTGTGCAATCCTTACAATTCTGTATATTGAAGTCACCAAAGGTAGCATGGAATAGGGCAGGAGCTGTCTTCCTTTATTAGCCATGGCCTTCCTTACATTCTTAAATCTTCATGTTCGGACTTGTCTTTTCTGTGGTATCCCTTTATGGAGGTTCCCTGGGACACTTCCAATATGTCATACCCCAAACAGAAACATAATCTCTCCCAAATCTCCAATGCTATTATTTCAGATTCTGTCAAGCTAGAAACTTCAGTATCATTCATCTATTACTCTACTCTTTATTTACCATCCACAAATTATTTCAAAATGTCTCCCAAATCTAGCTCCTTCTCTCTATCATCATGAGAGGATACTGCCTAAGCTCAAGACTACAGCTCTTGCTACTGCCTTAGTTCAAGATCATAGCTCTCTTGGATGATTATAGCAGCTCTCTGAATGGGCTTCCCACTTAGTTCCTTGCTGTTACATTACTCAACTACCTTTTATCATCACACATCTGATCAGTGTCCTTTTCAAAACTTTGGTTGCCTGTGGTCTGGGTGCCTTAGGGCATTCAACACCCCTCATGGTTTTGCCCCACCCAACCTCTGGAGCACTCATCCTCCTGACCTCTCATTCGCCTCTTGTAGAGCATGGCTCACACACACACTCCCTCCCCTGCACTTGGTGTTATTTACTAACATACCATACTCCTTCTTGACCTTGGACCCTCACTCTGGGGTACACTTCCATTTATTTCTGGGTCCCTCTCCCTTCTGGATTCAGCTCATTTACCTGCTCCTAAAGGCTTTCCTGACTTCCTGTCTTTATTGCTACCCTCTCCATTTAATTTTAACCACTTGTTTCTCATTTGCCCCATTTAGAGTATCATCTTTTATTTATATTTGTTTTGCCACAATAAATGAATGGCTCCTATATCCTAACTAAAGGCTTGTTGCACAAAGATTAGTGCAATAGGCCTTCCTTCCCTTGGCTGCCAGCACCAGTTTTCCTCTGTCACCCAGGTCCCAGACCTTCACTCTGGCCACAGCAGAGAAGCCAAGCCTCTTCAGTCTTCACTTAGGCCTGAGCATGCATATGCAAATTAATCTACCACCTTTGTTGGGTTAATTTGCATACTCACCCCTGGTTGGCTGGTGGTTATTGTGGAGATATGGTCAATTTGCATATTTCTCTTTTATTGTAGATGTCTGGTCAATGTTCTTTCTATAAACTCTGTGTTACCTACTAACAAAGAAAACTATAGGCTAGATAGGGAAAAGTTAGTGTATGTCCATCTATAATAATAATAATAAAAAAAGGGTAATATGCTAATCAGACCAGATGTACTTCCCCAGGTCATTCCAGAGGTACTTCCTGATGAAGCTGGGCCAGAGGGAAGCCAGCCCGGGTCCCAGGTACCTGCCAGCAGCCAGAGGGGGGAAGCAGCCTGGGTCCTGGGAGCCAGAGGAAAGCTGGTACTGGCAGCCTAAGGAAGGGAGGACTACTTTTGAGTGACTTTTCGTGCATCAGGCCTCTATTATCATATAAGAACTTTTATTTTTATATCCTTATATACCAGCAATAGGGGATTACAATGTGTAGAAGGGGAGGATAGCATATGAATAAGTTAAGAGTTGATAAAAAAAAATGGTAGTTATTTATTCTACATGTTGAAAAGCTTGCTAAAGCATCAACATGCAAGGGTTTTCTTTCCATGTTTTTGGTGAGACAAACCTGAAAAGGCCCTGGGCCACGGGCATGCTAGTTAGTTGTCCATGATATGTGATGTGAGGGAAGTAAGAGGCTCCTGCATTCTTCTGGGTAGTTAATTTACTTTTTAGTTGCAAAGGTAACCATGATGTGAAACTAATTTTTAAACAGTATTCCTTTCTGCATTTCAACAGCCAAATTTGGATAAGATCCAATGGCTATGTCTTATTCAGCCTTGGATCTTCAGTGTTTAGGACAGTAACTGTCATATCATAAGTGAGCACTGAGTTAATAGTGATTGAATAAGTCAGCTCAGCGGGATTGTGGGCAGATTTCCAAATGGATAATTTTGCCTGCTTGCCTGCCGCTGTCTTTTCTTCCAATATTTCTTGAGATTTGCCGGTGTTTCCAACTGCAGCAGACCCCATCCCCTTTGCATGGTCACATGCACACATGTGCTCACTAATCTCTTTCTGACTGCTGACGGCTCCCAGCACCTCCTGCAGCACCCTCCGTTCGCAATGCGATGGGCAGGAAACCTTCAGGCAAAGTCATGCTTAGGATTGGGACTGAGCCGGTACCACAATAAATTGTTTTTTCTTTTTAAAAAAAATATATTTTTATTGATTTCAGATAGAAAGGGAGAGGGAGAGAAAGATAGAAACAACAATGATGTGAGAGAATCATTGATTGGCTGCCTCCCTCATGCCCCACACTGGAGATTGAGCCCACGACCGGGGCATGTGCCCTGACGGGGAATTAAACCGTGAACTGCAGGTTCAAAGGTCAGTGCTGTATCACTGAGCCACACCAGCTGGGCCACAATAAATTTTCTATTCCATATCTCAGGAGTTCATTTTTTTTTTAAAGTTGACTTCTCTCCAAAAATTAAAAAATAGATTATCATTTTAAATCCAAATACATTTTTGTTATTTTCTTAACAAGTATTATAGTCATCAGAATTATGGTATCAAAACCTGGGAAACAGTACATAGTTTTTGGGTTGACCAATTGTAATGTTCAGAATTATTGTTGAGTAATGTGGAGAACATGAGAGTGCTTTTATAAGAACTGTGTATTAGAAGTGCAAGATGCGCTGTTATATTATTACACCTATTCACCCAAATGTTCAAAATTTATTAACAAAAGAAAGCATGATTTTTTAAACATCCTTACCTGAGGATATATTTTCATTGATTTTTAGAGATGGGTGGGGGCTTGATGTGAGAGAGAAACATCAATTTGTTGCCTCCTGAATGTGCCTGACTAGAGATCAGGGATCAAACTGACAACCTAGGCATGTGCCCTGACTGAGAATTGAACCTTTTGATGTACGGGATGATGCTCAACCATCTGTGCCATGGGGCCAAGGCAACGTGTTTTTGAAGAGTGCGATTGCTGTACAGATACAATGTGGAAATAGTATACATTAATCCTCCTTTCTCTTCATGGCAGAAATCCAAACCCCCAAGGTGGGTTGCAATTTGGCTTCTGAAGTATTTGACTTGGCAACAAATGCCATTCCTTTATATGGCAACTAGGGGCCCGGTGCATGAAATTCATGCTCTGGAGGTGGGTGGTCCCTCAATCCAACCTGCCCCCTCTCACATACTGGGAGCCCTCAGGGGATGTCCAACTGATGGCTCACCCCCAGCCTGCCCAAGGCTTAAAGAGGCTTTAGGCCTTGAGCACCCAGCCATAACCCTGCTCAGCTCAGCCCTGGCTGCCTGCAACCACCTGGCCCCAGAGGCTGGGTGCCCACTGCCACTTCCGCTCACAGTGCCAGGGGGCCAGGCACTCCCTGCCACTGCCACTGCTGCTGTTGCCGCCGCTTCCCCTCACAGTGCCCAGGGGCTGGGTGCTCATTGCCACTGTCGTTTCATCTCCACCCCTGGCCCGGCACTCATGCCACTTGGCCCCGCCCCCGCTCCTGATTGGCAGGTAGCATAGCCAATCAGGAGCGAAGGTACCGTCAAATTTGCATGTTTCTCTTTTATTATGTAGGATACTTTCTAGATACAGTGGATACATAGAAATGATCCATACATGTGAGTGACCAATTTGTTTCTTCCTTGGGAGAGGTAGCATTTTATGGCCACCTTTCCTGGATCCTCTGACTTCACTCTTCTTCTCCGTCCAGGAGCCGGTGAGGTGCAGAAACGTGGGGCTTTACCTGCTTCTCCTTGGGAGCTGGAGCTAGGATCGCAAAGCTGGCTCTCACTGCGCTTGGTGGACTAGTTCACTGTAGAAATGAATAGAAGATGTCTTTTTGAAGACTGGTTTTCTAAATTATTTTGTTCTGTGATTACACATTTTTTATCTTGTCTGTCCGAGTTTGGTATTCTTATTCTTATTTCTAAAATGAATACTAACAAATTCTTACTTGTTTATTGTTAAAATTATTAATAGTTTTCTTTGTGGTGACTAGGTCCCCAATTAGCTTGCTTTAAGAAGAGTTTGTATTTTCATTTTGGCTACTTATTTTGATTGATTTAGTTATTTTGGCTAAAGCAAAAGTTGGTATTTTAAAAGCATAAGATAAAAAATTAAATATGTTCACATACTTGTAGATACGATGTAAGCAGAATCTTGGAATGTTTAGGGGGTGTCATTCAACTGCTTTATATCTGTATTTAAAATATCAGTGGAATTTAAGTATTGGCCTTTTCAGAAAAGAAATTCTTTAACAAGTCACCTTAATACACTGTAAAAGAACCTTCTGAAAAGAGAAAGATTACATTTATGTTTTAGTAAAGTTAGAATCCAGAGAATAAAATTGTGAGAGCAGTTTTATAGTTCTTGCAAGGAATTATGGGCCCTTAACCCATTTTCAATGATGAGGATGTCTTCTTTTTATCTAAGAAACGTAAATCACATTAATTGATGTTACTTGTTTTTATATTTTTCTTTTAAAATATTATTTTGAAAGACTAGAATTTAAGTTTTGGGTCATCTTAATAATAAGCAGTATACTACTGTTCTGTGTTCATGAATTTGAACCAGTAACACATGCCCTTCTTTGGGGGAGAAAGTGTCAGCTAAATAAATTATATCACAAATTAAATAATGTTTACATCTAGTTATTTTGTAATTCAGGGTAATAACCAAACCCAAAATGCAAAGATTCTGAATTAACTGACCTTGAGTTTTTTTATGAGTTTTTAGTGAACTTTAGAATATATAATTCGTTAGAAAATAACCAGTTTTTCCAAATCATGTGCTATTTTGTGTTAACTTACTTGAATTAATATTAGCATATAATGTTTTAGGTGTGTTTCCAACTTTGTACAAAGTTGGGTTTTCTCCGTCCTTCCACTCATCTGTACAACTTGAAAGATGAGGAAGGAATATACAGAGAAGTTGTCATTTATGTGCAGTTCCCAGATTGTTAACTCTGAGTTCAGTATGAAATCCACCAGGAAATATTGTGTCATAAAAGTGTGTTCTGCTTTAACTCAGTCTGTCTGGATATTGTGGTGTGTTTGTGTGAACAGAAGTTCTGATAAAGATGCACATAGCCTTCTGCTTCTGTGGGAAGTTAGTTGATATGCCCAAACCCTAGTCTGTCTGAAGGCTAGATACAGTGCTGGGGAATTCGATTTTTTTCCTATTTCTCCCCACAGTCTCCTTGTCACCAGAGTTCATCACCAAGTACATTGTTGTGGTTTCCTTTTTTTTTGGGGGGGGGGGGGGGAGACGGTGGAAGGACATCTTTATTGAGATACAGTTCCTATACCCATTTGAAGTATACAACAATTCACTGTGCTTTATTCACAGAGTTGTGCGACCATCATCCCAATCCTTTTATAAGATGTTTCATTATTCCATCTCCCAGTCTCTCCTCAGCCATTGGCAATCACTAATCTGCTTTCTTTCTGTTTGGATTTGCCTATTCTGGGCGTTGATATGAATGGAATTGTGCAATAGTTGTTCTTGCGTTTCTTTTAATTATCATGATGTTGTCAAAGTTCATGCAAGTTTTAGCACATGCCACTATGCCAGTCCTTTCTGTACACTTTTGTTTGTAAATGTGCATGCTGGCGTTCCATGGCGGTGAAACGTATATGTTCCGCTGACTCTGGTTGGGGTGGGGTGGGGGTGAGGGAGGTACTGTGAAGCCCATTGTTTGGACAAAACATTTACCCTCTTAAGGAACTTTGCCTTTCTCCCACATGAAAAAAAATAATTTTGTTACAGATTTGTACCTAGAAACAAAATTTAAATAACTGTCAACAAGAAGTATGTTTTGTTTGATCTGATCCCAATTCTTAATATTTACAAGTTAGAAATAGGAAGATATTTTATTTTTGTGAAGAGAATGCAGTTTTGTAGCCTGTGTCTTGAGTCCTTTGATTTACTGTATAATTTAACAGAAAATGGAAAGAAATGTAGACGTTTTTACTAGGTTATGTGAATTGAAACAGTTGTTTATTGAGGTCTGCTTCTGAATGAAGATCCCCCTTCCCAGCAAGCTGTTCCAGCTTTTTAAACACTCTGGTAGGAAGATTGATGGGTGCCACTGAAACCATTTACATTATTTTATTTATCTAAAATTAAAGTGCATATTGAGATATAGGGCCTTTTTCAACCCTGATAGTCTGTGATTCCTGCTTATTTCTGCTCCTGCCCCATGAAGCCTTTAGGAATCCAATTACAGCCTGTCTCTAATAGAATCCATGTCATGACAGTTGTAAAACTTCAAAAAAGGTCCATGTATCAAATAATAGATAAAACAAGAAGGTATGTACCTCATTTCAGGTGGAACATTTTGAGGAATTCTTGTAAAGAGCTTTCATAAGCATTTTAATCTGTCAAATTATTTTAATATAAATTAAATTGATTCTAAATTATTTTTTCTTCTTTCTCCTTTCAGAAATATCTCTGGACTACTAAGTGAAGAGATAGTAATAGATTTATTGACAATTGAGCTTTCTTAAAGTTGTTTACTTGTTCATATTCCATCCTCTCCCACAATAGAAGGGTTTCTTAACGTACTCCTCAGCAAATCCTTAGAAGTTTCAAATTATTGAATTCTGTTAAACATATTCATTAACTCAACTTGGTTTCTGAGCTAATGATCTGGTAGCCATGTGAAAACATTTATAAAGTATCAAACATTTCCATTTTGATATTCTGAGAAGGAAATATGTGCTTTCCTTTTAAAAATCAATCATGGCATCAGATAGAGGCATGTTAGTGGGTCCAGATGCAGAGAAATGTAGCAAAGGGATGAATCAGAAATAAAACTGAGCGTCCAATAAGCAGCTCTAGGCTTCAGCGGACTTGCAAGCTCACAATGCAGTTCCATTGTCTTGAGTATCCTATCTAATAAAGAAGTAATATGCAAATTGATCATCACTCCAACACACAAGATGGCAACCACAAGAAATGCCAGCAAGGGAGGGCAGTTGGGGGCACCTAGGCCTGCAGGGGAGGGCCGTTAGGGGGACCAGGTCTGCAGGGGAGGGCAGTTAAGGGCAACCATGCTGGCAAGGGAGGGAAGTTAAGGGTGACCAGGATGGCAGAGGAGGGCACTTTGGGGTGACCAGGCTGGCAGGGGAGCAGTTAGGCATTGACCAGGCTGGCAGGCAGAAGTGGTTAGGGGCAATCAGGCAGGGCAGGCAGGCGAGCAGTTGGGAGCCAGCAGACCTGGATTGTGAGAGGGATGTCCAACTGCCCTCAAGGATCCCAGATTGGAGAGCATTCAGACTGGGCTGAGGGATACCACCCCTCCTCCCTACACCCCGTGCATGAATTTTGTGCACCAGGCCTCTAGTTCATATATGAAATGCACTGCTTTCTAAGTCTTTATTTCCTTCCCTAGTAAAACAGTTACAGTATGTGTACCTGGGTGTTTGTGTGTGGAGAGAGATTATATTAATCTGAGCGCTACTTATGCTCTTTGCTTTTATAGTTACCTTGTATTGTGGAAAAGACTGGTGTGCAAGGTATACACACAGGAGGTATATGGAAATCGAAGTTGTATGTCTCCTTTCCTCACTGTTTTTGGATGTGCTCAACAGTAATATTTTCATTACAACTGCCGAAGGAATTTACCTCCTTGACATTAAGCAGCTGACTAATTTAAAGAGTGAAGCACTTGAAACAGCAAGGCATTTGTTGATTAGTGTGTCACCTGGCTGAATGTGTTGAATGGGAATGTGCAAATCTTGCACACATGTCTTTGAACCATGCTGTTGTCTCCCCTCTGACACATTACCTAAAATGGGGGATGTATCTAAAAAACTGTGCTTTTTTTTTAAATCCTCAACGGAGGAGTAAGGACATTTTTTCCATTGATTTTAGAGAGTGTGGAGGGGAGGGGAGAGAAGGAGAGAGAGAGAAATATAGATGTGACAGAGACACATCTATTGGTTGCCTCCCACACTTGCCCCTACCAGGGGCCAGGATCGGGCCTGCAACCCAGGTACGTGCCCTTGACCAGGAATCAAACCCACAACCCTCCTATGTGCAGGCTGGTACTCTAACCACTGAGCACCATGGTGCTTTCTGAGTGGATCTGCAGGGAGTCTGGCTGAAGGAGAGGGAAACACAAGAAGAAGGCACAGGGTTCCAAGGGTCACGACCTGCATGAACAGCAGCTGTATTTGGAGAGTTGGGAACATTTGGGTTCTATGGGCTGCCAGTGTACCCTTCATCTGAACAAAGGGCTAGGGATCAGACTGAGGAAAAACCGGCAACTCCGAGCTCAGAGTGAAATGACGAAGCAAGAAGAGAGCACCCGACTAGCTCAGTGACGTCCACTGAGGCTTCCTTTGTGCTGCTGGTGGAGGGCAGGCTTCCCTGTCCCGTTTCCCTTCGGGGCTTTCTTCTGGCAGCGCCTCAGTCTCTGTGATGCCACTGAGGACTGGGCTTCCCAGAGAGAACCCCTTAAAGAAAGTAGCCCCTTAGGCTGCCTCAATTGCCAGGCCAGCAGAGTGATCTCCCCCACCTTTCTCTGCTCCTGCGGCCCCGGGGGAGGTGGAAGAGTCAGGAACACTGGGTCTCGGTTCATCCAGCCGCTAACAAAGGCGCAGTTGTGAAATCTCAATTTCTGGTTTGCTGTGGGCTCCTGAGATATTCTTTCGTTTATTTTGTTTCATCAGCCAACAGTTTCCTAAGGCAAAAGCCTATAATCCCTGTCGGAAGACTGGCGAAATGGATCCACTGGGAAGTTCAGTGGTGGGACTCAGTCTTTCCCGGGTATTGCCTGGTCCTGGCCCCCCTGACCTGTTTATTCAGACAGGGCGCGTTCAGAGCGGTCCCACTGAGAGTTGGCATACAACACCGTAATTTACTCCATCTATCTCTTTCTGGCGCTTGGGCCTCTGGCAAATTGCAAGACTCTGTGTTGGATTCGTTTGGAATTTAATCATGCATGTATTTTCCATCCAATTAAATTATTTATATATTTGATTAACGTTTTCACTGCTAGAAAAGTCAAATTTTCAATGAAAACATGCCCGTTGAATTTCAGGGCAGTTTCTTGGGATCTGTAGGTCTGCTGAATATTAAGAACTTACTGTGTATTAGTAGTCTCCTTAGCTACCTGGGATTTCGGTGAGCAAAGAATGTGTGCTTTGTCCACCCGGCCCCAAGAACACGATGCGAAAAGGGGTAAGTCTGTCTGGACTAACCCCTCCCCTTGTGTTAGCTCAGGATTCTGACTTTCATCCTTTCCTGCTGCCTTTCCTTTTCTCTGGCAATGAAACGTATCTCCTTCGAATTTTACTTTCTCAGGCTAGAGAGCCACCTTGACCGAGAAAGTCATGGGCTGTGCAACTCCACACAGAAAGCTTCAAAGTCATCCAGTGGAGGGTGAGCAAGCCTGTGGCCGACAGGCCCCCCCGCTTGATTTTGCACGGCCTGTGAGCTAAGAATGGTTTTTACAGTTTGAAACAGTTGGAAAAGAAGAGTGTGTGTGTGTTTGAAGAGTATTTCATGACCCAGGAAACTTTTAGTGTCCATAGGTAACAGCTGTGCCCATCATTTCCGTGCTGTTATGGCTACTCCCCTGACACAGCGGCATAAGTAAGAAGTCGCAACAGAGATCTTTTGGCCCCGAAAGCCTGAAATGTTTACTACCTGGCTTTTTATGGAAAATGTTTGCTTACACCTGATCTAGTTTATCATCCTAATTTAGCTACTTTCAACTTTTTTCATCTCATGGCACACAAACTAATTGCTAAAATTCGGCAGCACACCAAAAAATGTTTTTGCAAATATCTCACAAAAATAAATAGGTATAATTTTGATTTATTCACACCAAACAGCTGTTGTTTTGTTGGCTGTTGTCATTTTTTTAGTTGGCAAGCTAAGGGAAAAGAGGTCAGTGCCCCCAACTAAATAGTCAGGTATTGCATGCTTTAAAAATTCTTGCAGCCAGCCAGCCAGCATGGTTCAGCGGTTGAGCATTGACCTATGAACCAGGAAGTCACGCTCAGCGCACATGCCCGGATTGCAGGCTCGATCCCCAGGGTGGGGAGTGCAGGAGGCAGTCGATAAGTGATTCTCATCATTGATGTTTCTATCTTTCCCTCTCTCTTCCTCTCTGAAATCAATAAAAATACATTCTTTTAAAATTCTTATGTCACATCCGGTGAAAATTTCTGTCCTAATTTTACAGATGAGGAAATAAAGTCTCAAATAGGTGGACTGAACTGTCCAAATGTACACAGCTCCTCGGGAATTGGTGTGGATGCATCTTCTGTTGCCCACCATGCTCTTCCCACTGCAGCGGAAGGTCTGCCCTGAGATGAACTGCATGCGCGCTCCTTGCAGAGGCCAAAGCAGCTTGGCAAAGAAAAGGAAATATTTAGGACCTATGGCTGTGTAAAGTCTGTGATCTCTTAGAATTTTAATTTTCACTGGAAATGTAGCTCCAGGAAATGTTTGTAGCTTAAAATAACGTACATTTGAACAACCTGGAGAGACAGAAAGATGTCTCTGTATTTCTTTGTAGTCATTGATGACATCCGAGGCTCAGCATTTGGACCGTAAACACAAGCAAAATGGACCTGGTCCCTGCTGGCTGAGATCATAGAACTCATTTCAAGAACAAGAATTTGTGGTCTCCATCCAAACTCGAACAGTTTCAAAAAATTACAGAAAGCATGTTAGGTGGGACTCAGGCTCCTCTACGGGGGCAGAAAGCAAAATTTCCAAGATGACCTGCGCTGTCCCGGTCATGTGGAGAAAACATTGGGGGTGTGCTTGCTGTCTGGCACGGGATTCCCGTCTCTGGAATTTTCAGATATCGTCTCAGCTTGGTACCAGTACTCTTGTAGGCATTTTCTACAATCTGTCACACCGTTTTCCTTGTATTCTACTCAGCAAAATAGGGCTCACATTTGGATATCTTTCTAATTCTTTTGAATTCTTGATAGTATGTTATTTTAAGTAGTATAACACCTTATATTAAAATCTTATTGTGTGGATACTAGGTAAAATGAGGTTGAAAAGATAAGCAAATGCATCAACAGTACAATTTGTTTTGTCCAGCGAAAGTTTTAGTTTACCAAGTACCAGGAACACTTGTCAATTACTGAGAATTTGAAACTAAAAGACATGGGTTCTGACCTCAAAGAGTCACTCAACCCAATTCTAATTCAGTTTCCAGTTTTAACTTTACCTGCTTCCCCTCCTCCTTTCTTCTTTCCTTTTCATGTGTGTCAATCTAAGGAGCTTTATTTCGGAACTTGGAAACAAACTGAACTGAGAATAATTTTTATGGAGTGATTTTGTGTGCTCATTAGTTTTTTTTCTCCCTGGGAAGGAGAATTCATTGAACCTCTCTGTATTCAAGAACCCCCTGGACTTCAAGGCTGGATGTCAGCACACTTTTGGGATGATCCTGGGTGTACTTGAAGCACAAGTTTAAATGTTGCCCCGCACTTCTGATCTTGTCAGATACTTAGGTAGACTGGCATGACTTTTCAAAAACACGAATACCTAGGTCAGTTGGCTTTTTATAGGAAAGTCACACCTGTTTGCCCTGGGGTTGCTACACCACGTGAACCTGAGTGATTCTGTGCAGCCTCCTCATTGTCTTCAGGGCATTTGAAAGGATGCTGGCTGTATTACCCGCGCCCTTTGTTCCTCCGGATTTCTGAGAGCTGCGCAAGGAGAGGAGAATGAATGGTTAATGGCTTTTCTCTCCCCTCATTCAGTTTTCAGCTCAAGAGACAGCCCGGCTCACTTCCTTGTTTCCTTGCAGCAGTTGGCCGCCTAGTGGAGTAACTGGGAAAGGCAGGCTGTGATGGTGGAGTCTGAGGCTCCAGCCCCCAGAGACCACTCACTGAGGAGCCTAGGCAGCAAAGTAATTAAACGTTCTGTCACTACTATGCAGCTCATGGGACCCGAGGGGAGCTTTCTTTTATCGCACCGCGTTTTTAGTGATTGTAATTCTATGGATGTTTGAGAAGGTGTTTGCAAAAACCTTACGTTAAGGCCAATAAAATTGAGGGGTGACCGGAGAATAAAATCCACAGACCAAATTAGTACACAGATTTCCCCAGTAATCCATAATTTACATGTTAATTATATTGTAATTAACTTAACTTTGATCTAAATTAAGAACCTTCTCTTCCAAGTTTCTTGTGTCTCCCAGTTGTAGGGGCACATGATGTTAGACTTTGAATTGTTGGGGAATCAGGGAAATTCATCTTTGTTTTAGAAACCAGACTAATAGGACTGTGGAACTGGAAAGACGTTTTTAGAAGTAGGTCATCCATTTCTTTATTTTATACATGCGACCACCAAGATCCTGAGAACCTGGAGCATTTTTGTGAACAATCACCTGGTATTCCAGTATCTCTACTTCTCTGTGATTCTTATGCTAGAAGAAATCCCACTAGTTGGAAATAAAGTGTAGCTTGGAGAAGTGTTTTTGTTGGTGTGTTTTTTTTTTGGGGGGGGGAGTCCTTATTACAGACTGTGTGTGTGTGCACACATGTGCGTGTGTCCTTCTGCAGCCAGCTATGGCCCTGGCCCAGGGCCTGGGTGTGTGAGAGCTGGAGAGTGCCTCTGTGGGCAGTGAGCCTTGACCCCCACTTGGTAGATGAACAATAACAGAGACCCAGAGAGCACTGTGTGGCTCACCCTGTTTCACAACTCGGGCTCCGCAGACGACGCCCTGGGGCAGCAGGCTCCCTCCAAATAGTGTCCCTTCTGTTAATTAGGAAGTATACACACGCAGTTAATATGAGCAACTTTAAGTAAGAAGTATACTCACTAGAGCAAAATAACACGTAATAGGATAAAGTTATCATATAGTCTTTAAAGCATTTTTTGCGTTGCTGTTTTTTTTGCCTTTAGAAATTAGTAATAGATTTTTATTTAATTTCTCGTTTTCTTTTTTTCTCCCTCCAGCATATAAATAATGACCATATTCATGGAGAGAAGAAGGAATTTGTGTGCCGGTGGCTAGATTGCTCAAGAGAGCAGAAGCCCTTCAAAGCCCAGTATATGCTGGTGGTGCATATGAGACGACACACGGGAGAGAAACCTCACAAATGCACTGTGAGTTCACTGGTGGTGCAGGCTGTCCGCGTGGGGGTCCCTCACACCTGTGGGTATCTGGATTCATACCATGCATCTTTTGCCATACTCTCAGGGTTCTGCATGATGACTCCAGCTCAGGGGGGCGTGGCTGGGTGGCGGGTGTTGTCTGTGATGAATACAGTCGTTTGCCAAAGTGATTTTTGAAATGAAGGGAAGCAAGAAATGGAGAAAGAATGCTGACAGCTGAGCTTAGGGGGATGGCGAACAGGTTCTAGATGGTCGTGTACTATCCAATACGGTAGCCATAAGCCACATGCACCTCTTGTGCACTTTCTAAATATATATATATATATATATATATATATATATATATATATATATATATATATATAACTGATTTCAGAGAGGAAAGGAAAGATAAGAAACACCAGTGATGAGGTAGAATCGTTGATCAGCTCCCTCCTGCACTCCCCCTATTGGGGATCAAGCCCATAAACTGTGGGCTTGTGCCCTGACTAGGAATCAAATCGTGATACTGGCTGGGCTCTTGTGTGCTTTTGAGATTTGGCTAGAACCAGGGAACTAATTTTTAAAATTTGTTTTTGGGAAATTTAAATATTTCCCTGTGGCTAGCAGGATGGACAACGCAGCTCTACAGAGTGGCAAGTGGGCAGGTGGTGGCTTGGACATGCTGGCGGGCACTGGAAATGAGCACACAGACACAGGGCCGGCCCCAGTGCCCATTCCGTTGTGTCAGAGGACTTGGAGGGCAAAAGCCGGTGCCAGCTATGATTTTAAAAACTTCAGTTGACTTTAGAAAAATATAACCTGTATGGTTGTAGAGCATTTCCTCTCCCTCTTAGTCTGTTCTCCTGGCCCACTACAAACCTACCCACAAGCAGACTGGGACTCCTAGGAGGCTAAGCGTTTTTTACTGAGGTGCCCGCCAGGCATACTGGGCCCTACTCAGCCCTGATGCTTTACATCTTAAAGGCCCTTTATAAACGCACAAAGCCCTGTAATGAACTTGGTGCTGAATCTGAAATCAGTGGGAATTCAAGGAGATCAACGAGCAGATAATGAAACCCATTGTCTGCACTGAGTGGTCTCTTAAGAAAAGATCTCCATGACTTTCACAAGCACTGAAATGCTTTCTCTGGAACTGCACTAAATCCCAATAAATGCAGAGTTTAGTGGACTTTTGTTACTTGGTTTTGAAGAGCTGCTGACCCTCAAAACGTCAGTCTTCTGTCAATTGGAGGGAATGGTAAGCATAAGCTGTTATTGTGTGGAGTGATCCAGATTTACCTGTTGTCTTCAGTTTGAAGGTTGCACAAAGGCCTACTCGAGACTCGAAAACTTGAAAACACACTTGAGATCTCACACTGGAGAGAAACCATATGTCTGTGAGCATGAAGGTTGCAACAAGGCTTTCTCGAATGCTTCCGATCGTGCCAAACACCAAAACAGAACACATTCCAATGAGGTAAGGCTCCCCATGGGACACACTTGGGGCCCAGAGACTGTGGGTAGAAACAGTGAACCTTCATGGAGACCATACGCGGAGGGAGAGGTGAGCCTGTTCCATTGTGTTTCCTCGTGACCATTCCCAGCACGGGTGAGCACCTACGCTGCTGGTGAAGGCCTGGGGCCTTGAGCAAGGACCTGGTCTGGAGAGGAATTCTAATGAAGAGGGATTTTCTTAAAACCACTGGCAAACAGGCTCTACTTTTTTTCAGAACTGCCACCTACTGGTCAAATAGTAGGAGCATTTAACTTGGAATTCCATCCACTTGTTAGGCCAGGAATAGCATGAATCCATGAAAAGGATGACCAAAGCCACATGTTGACAGCTGGTGGCAGCTTTCCATTAAATAGCTATTTTTATTTGCTTTCTCCAGGTGTAGTATCTTCCACTGCATTATATTTAAAAAAGACTTTTACAGAGCAGCCAGCCTTGGCTAAATATGATTTCCTGACCTCCTATATTCCAACAGGTCTTGGAAGTTATTCTCAGAAACTCATAATGGTTTCTACTTAGTTATTTAAGATAACTAACTTCATGGCTGGTGAGTGGGTAGGTCCTGTTGTGTTTCTGTTATTTTTAGGGAGTTATCCTCTCAAAATTTCAGGGAAGCATAAGAAGAAAATTATTTCAGACTCATTTTGTATTCATGTTAATGCATGCCTGCTTGTACACTCCAGCTTCTTGAAGATCTAGCTCATTCTGGCTCCTCTGTGAAACTTCTCTTGAATGAATCCAGAGATGAACAAAAAGGCTTTCACAGTTTGGGTAGAAATCAGAGAGTTACCTAAACTTGTTAATATGGAACATAGTAGTTTGTTTGAAATGTGTGAGAGAAGGAGCATTTTGACCTTGGAATGGCTGTCATCCGACCTCTCAAGGTGCTGTGAAGCCCATCCATGATCTTCCGAATGGAGAGTAGAGAGAGGGAATCTGGCTAAAAACAGAATGTGCCGTCAGCTCGCTGGCCATGGGCTTTGGAAAGGTGGTCCTCACTGAGTTTCCTTTCAGCTGAACTGGGCGAGCAGAAACACCTCTGCCCTAGTCATTTTGGCTCAGTGGACAGAGCGTCATCCTGGGGACTGAAGGGTCTCGGGTTTGATTCCAGTCAAGGGCACATGCCTCAGTTGCAGGCTCCATCCTCAGCTCTGGTCAAGGCCCTTGTGGGAGGTAACCAATCAATGTGTCTCTCTCACATCGATATTTCTCTCTTTATCGCTCCCCCTCCCTTCCACTCTGTCTAAAACATCAATGGAAAAATATTCCCAGGTGAGGATCAACAAAAACAGTAGAAACAAAAATAACCCCATCTCTAAAGAGATCCACCACACTCCCTAAAAAGTACTCACATAAACTCACACGTGCAGGTTCATATACTTACTCTTTGAAAGGTCGTGGTGAATAAGGAAACATCATTTGGAACATTATTATTGACCAACTGTTTGAGGATGTTTTAGGAAAAATGCTTCATCTCCTTTTTATAGGTTAAATGCTTTTCCATGTGCAGTATTGAGTGTAATCTGCTGTACTACATTAGTAGTTGCCAGGCGCTAGCAGATACAAGGTTTCTATATTTTGATAGTAATGATGTTTACACAACATTGTGAATGTACTAAATGACACCAAATTATGCATCTTTTAAAAGTTGTTTTTTAGTAGTACGCACTTTATGTCTCTGTTTAAAATGTTTTAGGGGATTTGATTAACCGAACTTAGAATTTAATTAGTATATTTAACTGCATTTAATATATTTAAGTAGCATGGTCAGCCGTGCCCATTTCCATGAAGTGGTCCCGCTGCTGAGTCTTTGCTCAGGGATTCTTCTTTCTTCCATCCTCATGCCCTCATTTTTAGCCCTCTGAATCCTGTTCTCTCCTGGTTGAACTACAAGGCCGCCCCCTAATAAAAGCTCTGTTTATTAAGAACTGACTATGTGCAACACATTGTGGTAACCACTTTGTATACGTTATCTTTTTTAAAATATATTTTTACTCATTTCAGAGAGGAAGGGAGAGAGAGATAGAAACATCAATGATGAGGGAATCATCATCTGCCTCCTGCATGCCCCGCACTGGGGATTGAGCCCACAACTTGGGCATATGCCTTGAGCAGAATTGCACCTCCTGGTTCATAGGTTGACACTCAACCACTGAGCCACACCAGCCGAGCTACATCATCTTATCTAACCCTTACCATGACCCTTACCATTTCTTTTATACCCAATATAGACATTTAATGCTTCCCATGATCATTCTAACTAAAATATGATTCCCTTTTGCTCACATCCTTCTGTAGCATGCACACTTTATATTGCAGATAATTACATGCTGTTTTATTTTTCTTACCATATTTTATAATCCTTGAGATTAACTCCTGTTGTATATAACTTTGTGTTCAGAGTCTTGCCTATAGCAGAGATCACTCAATGTGTATTGAAAAAGTTCTTTGGGTAAATTTTACAAAGTCAAGTATAAACAGTATCAATTCCTTTACAAAGTACCTCTCAGTGCAGTGAGTCAGAAAGGTACTGGCCATGCCAAAAGCGGAGCATGCAGGGCAGGAAATATAGGTACCTCAGCTGAAAAAGTCTGAGAACATTTACCTTCGCCTACAGTTATATTTCATTTTACTCATGGGTGACAACAAAATTTGTGTGCCAAGCTACATAATTGAACTACTGTGTTCTGTTGTGAAGCCTAAGTTTCCAGAACCTGTGTCTTTTTGGATTTTTTTAAGGTAGAAAGTCTATATGTTTACATGCAAGACACCTGGGCACACACATATGTGCTCTTGTTCCTGAAATGCAAAAATTGGCAAACATTTGTAGACTCATTCCACTTATAGCTGTGTCCCCGTTTCCAGGTGAACCCATATTGTCCATATGCATATATTTATAGGAAGAATAGTTCTTCAAACATGTAACGCTGACCTGGCTTTGTCCCCCACCTTTCTCCGGTCCCCCACACATCTGCCCCATGCAGCCCAGGCTGTCTGCTGATGGAGCAGCAGGTCAGAGCCAGGCAGTGAGCATGCATAGGGCCCATATCAGAGGACTATAAAGTAATAGCACTGATCATCGGAGCCATTCTTCTGTCCCTAGTGCAGTTTGATGTGCTTATTTCATCATATATATATATATGATGAATCTCCTGAATAGAAGTCATTCATAGTTAATGGGAATCAGTTCCACCCAAAAGAATCTCAAACTTGGAGATAAAGTCTCTCAGGATGATTTTCATAATCCTTGCTTCACTACATTAGGACCTTTCATCATTATTTGAGGCAGCACTCCATCTGTTCTTGGGCTTTTAGTTGAAAAGCATCTTTTAGACATATACACTCTATAAGACAGGGCATCATTTTTTTATATAATGGATGCATTATATTGATCATGCTTTTTATGATTATTGCCTACCTAATAGCTCATCTTCTGGTGTGTAAGTATAGATATAAGTATATATTCATATAAGTATGCATGAATATATTTCAAGTCAAGTAAACAAATTCATAATTTCAATATTGGTCATCAATACAATGCCAGCGATTCTGTAAACTGAGTAACATTCAGCTATATGTATCCATGTAATTTCTGTGACTGGAGCTATAGACTTGATCACTAGCCCCCATAGAAAATGAAATTAGCTCTAACCCGTTTGGCTCAGTGGATAGAGCATCGGCCTGTGAACTCAAGAGTCCCAGGTTCGATTCCGGTCAAGGGCATGTACCTTGGTTGCGGGCACATCCCCAGTGGGGAGTGGACAAGATGCAGCTGATCGATGTTTCTCTCTCATCGATGTTTCTAACTATCCCTCTCCCTTCCTCTCTGTGAAAAATCAACAAAATATATTTTTTTTAAAAAAAAAGAAAATGAAATTAACATGAAATAACAGAGCCCAGGTCAGGAATCTTCATCTCCAGGACACCAGCCCTTAGCTCTTTTTAATTTGAGTAAGCTTTCATGGAAAGTCTAATAGGGCTTTACAACTCTGAGGATCAGAAAGGTTCTGGATATTCTGAGCCCTGACCATCCCCACAGAATTGTAATGCTACCCAATGGACAGTATTTTAATAATACCTAACGCGGAAGAATCTGTAGGCAATTTTTTTTTCTGCCTAAGTGTAAAAAGCACATTTTCAAGGGGGTAGAGTGATATTAGAGCTGAGAACTAGAACATCTATTTTTTTTTTCATATGAGCTTTCCCAAAAGGTATATAACATTCTCCTGATTAAATGATGAGTATCTTTCATGCCTTCCTCTGTTGTCATCATCATCATCCAACAGCTATTCAGAACCTCCTGTGACATTACAATACTTTTTCCTACTCAAAGGATAAATGTTTCCAATATTATAAATGCAGTTTGTTTTTCGCTCTCCCTAACCACTCTCTAAAGCATTCATGTCTTAAAGCTAGATTCTTTAGACCGTGGACAATGTTCAAATGGCCTTGATTAAATCTCTATCATTTAGAGGTATTTGAATACCTCAAAGCTTTGTTGGAAGTGCTTTTAAAGAATTCAAAATATCATGAGCAACCACAGAAGACTGTTGGTCTTGGGCATAATCACTTTCATAACAATCTGTTATTTCCTTCTCGTGGCACTTGGCAGAAACCGTATGTGTGTAAAATCCCAGGCTGCACTAAGCGCTACACAGACCCCAGCTCTCTCCGGAAACACGTGAAGACAGTGCATGGCCCAGAGGCTCATGTCACCAAGAAGCAGCGTGGGGACATCCATCCTCGACCTCCCCCACCACGGGATTCCGGCAGCCATTCCCAGTCCAGGTCACCTGGGCGGCAGACTCAGGGAGCCCTTGGTGAGCAGAAGGACCTCAGCAACACTACCTCAAAGCGGGAGGAATGCCTCCAAGTGAAAACGGTCAAGGCGGAGAAGCCCATGGTACGTCATTCACTTTCCTTCTGATTTTCCCAAAGCCATCTTAGGTCATTTACAAGAGCTGGAGAGAGCTCCGAGAGAGAATAGACTGCCCCCATCCTCACAGCATCGAGCTCTCTGATCAAAGGAGGTCAAAGCTCAGTGACCTCCTGGATTACTTACTCAAAGTCACTCCACGGAGAAGAACTCAGTTCAAAAAAAGAGTTTCTAGGTTTCCTAAAAGTAGTTCTTAAAGTAGATCTGCAGCCGTACCACCTTGAGGCAGCTAGAAAGACACGACTGTCTACATTTTCACTGTGATGTAGAAAACTATTCATTGGGTGTCTGTTAACACGTGTTCTGTCTTCTTTGCCCTGGCGATTCCAAGTTAAATAAGCCATTGTCTCTGTTCTTCAGGGGCTTATAATCCCGTGGGATATGCAGACCAGAAAAACACATATAACTCCGTGTGGTGGGGCGTTAGCACACATCTGTATAAGAACATTTGAGAGGGGAACTAACCACCAGAGCAGCTCAAGGACGTGATGGGGGAGGCAGAGGAAGAGGGGCTGCCAGGTTCAGCACTCAGACAGGAAAAGGAGCAGACAGATCCTGGCATAGCCAAGCCCCCGCCGTGGGACCTCAGGGCAGTGTGTGGTTGGCAAGAGGATATAAGGGATGATGTTTTTCTGCTGAGTTTTTAGAAACGGCAGCGTTAGTGCCATGCTGGAGACTGGTTTGGTAGACTGGAGGCCATTTCACTGAGGTGTCTGAACCAAGGAGGCGGAGCGCAAGGGAGGGGTTGAGAGGCCACCAGCAAATACCTTTATGGTTTAGTGATGAATGGGACATGTGGATTATGCTACTGTTACAGCTTCTTTCTAACTTCATTTTGCTTTATATAGTTATGTGTCAAGAGTTCCCAAAAGACAACAAGAAAGCTGAAAAGGGCAGCTATCAGAGGAGAGGCAGCACACTGGCATTTGGCCACGTGTCTAAGGGAGTCAGCTCTGCGAAGGTGTTGGACTGTAGTCTGTCCCTGTGGAGGCAGAGGAAAGGTACCAGAGAGAAGTCACATGCTTAGACCTCCAGACACATGGAAATGACCCAGCAGGCCACTCTGTATTCAGCTCAAGGAAGCATTTCCTTAAGATTAGAAAAGTCCAGCAATTACATCGACACCTATGAATTCCTGAATGATGTCATGGTGTAGCAGTCCGTATGGGCAGGAAATGATGCACATACAATTCCAGAATTAATGGAGTAGAACTCAATGACTTTTACTGAATTTTAATGACTTAGTGAGTTTGTCTTTGAAGCCTTACGAGTCTTAATGACAGTAACTCTGGTCACACATATTGCAGATAATGCAAATTTATCATCATTTCCCACAGGGTAACTAGCTATATACTATATGCTTTTAAAAAAACACCTTAGTAAAAAGTTTACATCTGTATTAGGACTGATCACTGTACTTTAACCAGGTCATAAATTGTATTTTATATACTTTTTCTTGGGAGCATATATCAACTTCCTAAAATAAAGTCCACCTGTGAACTAATTATGCAGAACATTCCACAGTTTATCCTCAAGTGTTCCATGAAAAAAGGAATGTGAATTTGTGGTCTCTTAGATTGTGTCATCGAAAGACAACGACTTGTATTGTTAGGATATCCTAAGAACCCAGAGTCTCTTGTACCTTAAATGCATTTTTCTGGCTCAAGAAAACTCATCATCTCATCGCCACACACCCATTATTTAAAAAGAAGATAGGAAAAAAAATTTACAGCAATTTGGTCAAGTGACATCAAGGTATTACAAGATGTAAAATATTTTATAAAGTAACTAAATCTTAGAAACATAGAACCAGAAGAGATCGCAGAGGCTAATATGTGGCCCCATGTTTTATAGGTCAGAGAGCTGAGGCTTGTTGTCAATGAATCAATCAGCTCCCACAGGAGACTGTTATGTGTGTGTATGTGCACACACTTAGGAATATCAGTAGGTATCTTCATAGACGTTTACTAATGCACATGAAATTTGCATTTCTAACAGTCTTTCTGTAAAAGCCTGTCTTTGATTTGACCATCATGCTAAAAATTAAATTCTTTCTTCTTTTTTCTTATCGATCCAACACCCTTTCTGTGTAATGCTCCTAAACGCTTTGTTCTTACTTCCTAAGGACAGTGGGTAATAAGGTGAGGGAATTTCGGCTTCTCTGCTCTTTTTTGTTCTGTTTTCACTTTAACATTTAATTTTTATTCATTTCCTTCTCCTTTAGTGTTTGTGCTTTGTGATTGCTTTGATAGAGAACATCACTCAGACGTGTTTCAAACCTAGAAGCACTGTGTTCTGAACGTTTAGCTTGTGGACATGTCGAGTTAGATGGTGAAATTCATTGTTTCATTTGTCTAGGTTTTCATAATAAATCACACTGGGGCCGACCAAGCAGATGTTCTAAAAGACTATTTTAATTACAATATCGAGGAGTGTAAATCCAGACCAGACATGCGCCACCTTCTTTGAGGAAGGTCTGGATACATTTTTTTTTTTGCTAGCAATTTAATCTATATTTAACTGTTTGAGCCTGTTTAATTGGTTTTCTAATTATAAGTGCGCTTGTGCCTTCTTCCGTGCCCCGTGGCAGCGTGTGTCTGCATGCCCTGTGTGCATTTGCACAGTTTCGCATTCAGACACACTGTGACCTGCCAATCCGGAGCAAAGGGCACCCAAAGCCCGGGCTGCTCCAAGAACCTTGGAGCAGGAGCAGGTGGTCCGGCCCGCCAAGACTGCGGAAGCAAAAACGTGAGCAAGTCTTACTAATGACCAGATTTGTGTTTCCCACTTGATCTGCTTGGTTGCCCAGCACAGACTTAGTGGATCATGTGGCACTCACTTGATAAGTGTTTGTCTGCTCGGGTATGTGTACTGTGGTTGCGGGAAAAGTGTAGTCTGTGTCTTAAACCCCCTCCTTACAGCGCTGTGCACTCCACCTGGGACGACAGTGGTCGGTAGTTGAGTGCGTGCAGTGTAGTTCTCTCTCCCCAGAGATCTTTTGCTCTTTGGGGATGTGTAGAAGGAAGGGGAGAGATTACAAATTGCTTGGGAAACCCTCCCTGAATAGCTTGGTGGAGATCTAGATGGGGAGGAGGTAGTGTGTGCTTATGGAGTATATCTTCCAGGTATATATTAGCCCAGGTATATAGGAACCCAAGGACTGACACCAACTAGGATAATTATCGCTAATGCTCTCTGAGCCAATCAGCTCCTATTACCCAGGCTTTTTTCTTTTTACATACTTAGTGGGCTCTCAGGGCTTTACACTTAATTCTCACAACAATCTCAAGGATAAGTAATGTGTCTTTATGTTATAGACTAGTGGCCCAATGCACGAAATTCGTGCAAGAGTCTGCTTTCCTTCCCCTGGCTGCTGGCACCAGCTTCCCTCTGGCCCCTGGACCCGGGCTTCCCTCGCAGCCCCGGCTTCGTCCAGAAGGTTGTCTGAAGGCTGTCCGGTCTAATTAGTATATTACGCTTTTATTATTATAGATAAGGAAACTGAGGTTTAGAGTGGCTAAATCATTTGTCCCAAGAATAAAGTCATGTAAGTGGGACAGGAACCCAGGAGGTGTGTTTGCAGAGCTGGCGTTTGGACAGGGTTCCATGGTTGTTATCTTGTCAGTCACACCACTTCTAGCCCTCCCTGCCATCTGTTGCTCCCCACTGCATCTCCCCTGGGTGGCTCATCAGTCATTGTGGGTGAGGAAGGCTACCCCCATTTGCCAGAACATAGTTCTCCGTCAGCCCATTGAGTGTCCTGCACGCCTTGATCTGCATCATCTCTCATTATTGGCCCCCTTTTCCTTTCCCTGTTCCTTTCCAGTAACATTTCTTTCCTTTTCTCTTGACCCCGACAGACATCTCAGCCAAGCCCTGGTGGTCAGTCTTCATGCAGCAGCCAACAGTCCCCCGTCAGCAACTATTCCAACAGTGGGCTCGACCTTCCTCTGAGCGAAGGAGGTGGAGTGGGAGACCTCGGTGCCATCGACGAAACCCCAATCATGGACTCGACCATTTCCACTGCAACCACAGCCCTCGCTCTGCAAGCCAGGAGAAACCCAGCAGGGACCAAATGGATGGAGCACGTCAAACTAGAAAGGCTCAAACAAGTGAATGGAATGCTCCCGCGACTGAACCCCATCCTCCCCCCCAAAGCCCCTGCGGTCTCTCCTCTCATAGGAAACGGTGAGTTCCGTGTCAGGCCGTGTTTCCGCTCAGGGTTTTCGGTTCTTTTAAATGCAGCCACAATACTGCGAGAGGAACCGTCCCTGGGTTTTAGGTTTGCTAACTTTCCCACCAGACTTAAAATTATGCTGCAGTCATACATATTAATGTATGGAGAGTCTGTATTTTAAAAGGATAATGCTGACACAAACAGTAAGCCTGTGCATCTGTGGTCAGTGCCTGCCCCTTGTTTCTAAAAATAAGAGGCTAGCAGCCACCTTCCTGGTGTTTGTCCAGTTTAGGGAAAGGCAGGCAACCATTTGCACTGTCCGCCCAGGTCAGTTTTAGCATCTGAGATAACACTGGGTACCTGGGGCACCTCCAAGGGTGACGATTGTGTGTTTCAGTTTCATAGGATGTCACAGGAAGCCCTGAGTGTGGACGTGACATCCTGTAATGCCTTTGGCCGATAGACGTGCCTGTAACTTCGGTGCTGCGTACGTGCCTGAGCTTTGCGTTCTGTCCTTGCATTCGGCCTGTGAGGAATGGAGCTGATCCAGGCAGTCCTTACTGTCTGGTCTAACCAAGCCTCCCAGAACTTGCCCGTGAGCTTGTAAATAAAGTTTTATTGGCCTCCAGCCACACCCACTCCTTCGGGAGCCTGTGGCTCTTGGGGCTGCAAGGCAGAGGTGGGTGGCTGTGACAGAGGCCGCCTGAAGTGGGGAACTGACAGCAGTTCACGCCTTTCCCCCTCGGCTGAGGCCTGGATCAAGCCATCCTGAAATGAAGTCACCTCTCCCCCACTTTTCTCTGCAGGCACCCAGCCCAGTAACAGCTGCAGTCTGGGCGGGCCCATGACGCTCCTCCCCAACAGAAGCGACCTAGCCGGGGTGGATGTCACCATGCTGAACATGCTCAACAGGAGGGACAGCAGCACCAGCACCATCAGCTCTGCGTACCTGAGCAGCCGCCGCTCCTCGGGCATCTCCCCCTGCTTCTCCAGCCGCAGGTCCAGCGAGGCGTCCCAGGCCGAGGGCCGGCCCCAGAACGTGAGCGTGGCCGACTCCTACGACCCCATCTCCACCGACGCCTCCCGCAGGTCCAGCGAGGCCAGCCAGTGCGACGGGCTGCCCAGCCTGCTCAGCCTCACGCCGGCCCAGCAGTACCGCCTGAAAGCCAAGTACGCGGCGGCCACCGGCGGGCCCCCACCCACGCCGCTGCCCAACATGGAAAGGATGAGCCTGAAGACCAGGATGGCCCTGCTCGGGGACGGCAGGGAGTCCGCGGGGACCCTGCCGCCCATCCACCCTCCCCGGAGGTGCAGCGACGGGGGAGCCCACAGTTACGGTCGACGTCCCCTGCTGCCCCAGGACGCGCTGGGCCACGGCGTGAGAAGAGCCAGCGACCCGGTGAGGACGGCCTCGGAGAGCCTGTCCCTGCCCAGGGCACAGCGTTTCAACAGCCTCAACAGCTTCAACCCTCCGGCGTGGCCTCCGTCCCTGGACAAGCGCAACTTGGTGCTGCAGAACTACACCCGGCCCGAGGGGGGCCCGGCCCGCCACTTGCGCACGTCGCCCTGCCCTCCGAGCATCGCCGAGAACGCCGCCCTGGAGTCCCTGCCCTTGGACGCCGACGTGAGCCTGAACGACGAGGACTTCCTGCCCGACGACGTGGTGCAGTATCTGAACTCCCAGAACCAGGCTGGCTACGAGCAGCACTTCCAGAGCGCCCTCTCCGACGACAGCAAAGCGCCCCAGGGGCCCGGCCTGGGGGGCGGGCACGGCGACTTCGACCAGCCCGGGCTGCCCGCCAGCCACGCCGGCCAGCAGTACCGCGCGCTGGAGCAGCCCTGCCCCGAAGCCAGCAAAGCCGACCTGCCCATTCAGTGGAACGAGGTCAGCTCCGGCAGCGCCGACCTGTCCTCCTCCAGGCTCAAGTGTGGCCAGCGGGCCGCGGCGCAGCCAGCGCGGGCCTTCGGGGTGTATAACCACATGAGCGCCCACCCGCAGAACCCCTTGGGGAGCGCGGCCGGCCCGGCGGGGGTCTGCCAGAGCCTTGGGGAGCACTGCGGCGCCTACGGTGGGCCCGAACACCTGGCGGTCCACAGTGGCGGCACCGGCACCAACAGAGCTGGCTTCCATGAACAGCCCTATAAGGTCCAGCAGTACGGGAGCTGCCTCGGCAGGCAGCCCGGTGCCGCCCCGGGCTTGCTCGATGGTGCCAGTGGTGCTGGGATTCAAGCGGCAAAGCTGAGAGGCACCACTCTGCAGGGGAATGGGAGCCAGCCGGATTTCAGCCTGCCCATGATGCCCGGTGAGTCGTCATCTGGCAGCACGGTGAATGGTGCCCCAACCCGATACCCCGTGGGACAGGGGTACTTGGCCCACCCGATGCTCAGCGACAGCGTGCACCACCCCGGGGCAGGCCGCTCCGGGCAACCGATGCTGGGGCAGGTTAGCGCTACCTCACATATCAATGTATATCAAGGGCCAGAGAGCAGCCTGCCAGGGCCTCCCAGCCTCGGGAGCCAGCCGTCCGGCATGGCAGCCGTCAGGGACTACCAGCCGTGCGCAGGCTACGGAGGCGGCAGGCGCCAGGCGGTGGCGAGAGGCAGCCTCGCCCTGCAACCGGGACAGCACAGTGACACCAGTCAGACCTGCAGGGTCAACGGCATCAAGATGGAGACACAAGGGCAGCCCCATCAACTCTGCTCCAACATGCAGAGTTACTCTGGTCAGTTCTATGACCAAACCCTTGGCTTCAGTCAGCAAGACCTGAAAACTGGCTCGTTCTGTCTCCCAGAAGCCAGCTGCCTGCTGCAGGGGGCTGGCACCGAGAACTCGGAGCTGCTGTCCCCGGGCGCGAACCAGGTGACAAGCACCGTCGACAGCCTTGACAGCCACGACCTGGAAGGGGTGCAGATTGATTTTGACGCCATCATAGATGACGGGGACCACGCCAGCTTGATGTCAGGAGCCCTGAGCCCGAGTATCATTCAGAACCTTTCCCACAGCTCCTCCCGCCTCACGACGCCGCGAACGTCCGTGCCGCTGCCCGCGCTGTCTCTGAGCACCACCAACATGGCCATCGGGGACATGAGCTCTTTGCTGACCTCCCTCGCGGAAGAAAGCAAATTCCTTGCAGTTATGCAATAGGCGCTGGGGAAAAGGACTGCCGACAGACGTGAAACTTTAGGAGTTTAAGCGGTTACATTGAGTCTTTTTTGTTGTTGTTGTTGTTTTTTGCTGGGTTTTTTGTTGTTGTTAGTTCTGTATGTATTTTAGCAATTTCATCTCACATCTTGGGATGTGTTTCAAGTATATTCCTTTTATGGAAAAGGACTCTGAAAAACCCTAAAGTATTCTAGGGAGACTGTCTTCCATTTCAGTTTGAATCAGTATTGTTACACTCGAAACGTCCCCCTTTTTTTAAAAAAACAAACAAACAAACCCTGTGAGTCTACCCCCTTTATTAGTAAACCAGTATCAATGTGTGACGTACATGTTCTTTCTTTTCGGAGAGAGGTCAGACGAAAGGGTGTGACATGTTCCTCTGTTACTCACAGGAAACAGGCGTTGGTAAGCCTCTGACCAGTGGCTCACCTCCACCTTTTAAACTGTCCTTTCCATATGCCCAGTGTTCGTTTTGTTTCTTGTTTGTTTGCTTTTTAAACTCCCACAATGGGCACAAGAATGGATAGTGAGTTTAAGGATCTTTTGTGGGTGAATTGTCGCATAGATCACAGATGTTTTGACATGCCCCCCGCCTCTAATTCAGTGCAGGGCATCCTTCTGATAGTCGCCACAAGTGGAAACGTGGGGCTCTTGAACGTCAGTCATTTGCTCACAGTTTGGGTTCAAAATTCTTCCTGTCCATCGAGTGCTTTGGGGGGCAGGTCTGTGGGGTCAGTTCTCAGTTACCTACTTTGCCTCTTTCTCTGTGAGCGCTCAGGCCAGGCAGCCTCCCGGGAGGAGCAGGAGGGCCGGTGGATGGCACGCAGGCACGCTGCTGCTTTCTTCTGTTCTGGTGAGAAGCTAGGTGGGTTGTAGGTTGATGCTGTTGCATAGAATTAACTAGTTTGGGGAATATTTGTAGGTTCGCCGTATTTGTTGATCAGTTCCATCTCTTTGCCATTATTCTAGCTAACTGAGAATAGATTATATGTAGTGCTAAGTACAACCCCACAGCCGGCTGTCACTAACAAAGGGAAGGACTGCTTCTATTCTATAAGTGCCCTATTTTCAGGGATTTATAAAGTTTAGTTGTAACAGGAAAAGCTCACGCACAATGATAATTGGGATAAATGGCTTCGACCATTCTTGGTATTTGAGAGACGAGGTGGGATGTCTGGTAGCTGTACGGATGCCTTTTTATGCCCTGTTGGTTAAATGCTGCGTCCATTTAAGAAATTGAATGTTCTATGCAGTTAACCCTTCCTGTGGGCTCAGTTTGTCCTTTTGTTTTGGATTTAACGATGAGAAGAGCGTAGCTATTTCCCATGTGCAGTGGAGACACAAAAAGAACATACTGTGTGTGCACAGGGTACATGGATGATCCAGCGTTTTATTTTTAAAAATAGGCCAACTATTAAAATTTTAACACCTGAGACTATCTGCTGTGTTCTTCCCATTGATTCTGGAGTTGGATTTATCCAAAGTGACTCATGGTTCCCTTGTGTGGCTTTTTCCCTTTATTCCCGACACTTAAATTAGCTTCAGAAAGGCAACATCAGATACAATAATATGTTAGATACTAGAACGAATGTGAGGACCAACCCGTTTTCCTCATGTTTACGTTCTCCGGTTTGGACCAAGGACCTCAGCGCGGACGTAAATAAGACAGCGGGATTTGCCTTCCCCTGGATGTCCCTGAGATCAGCAGAGGGATGCTGGGATTGCTCCCCCACATCCCACCATCCTCCCATGTGCAGCGCCTTCTTTTAAATCAAAGGGTGCATCCACCTTGGAACAGAGCCCAGAACCAAAAAACAGCTACTTATCTGTGCTCAGTACAGTCGAGTCTCTCCCACTTCCAAAGGGAAAAACGAGGCTCTTTCTGCCTTCATCAGATAGATCCTCCTGATCTGGCCACAAAAGCAGTGATCCATTCCCAGTGTCTCCTTTTTCCAGGAACCTCCAAGTCCCCAGGTCCTGGCCTTATCTTCCTTGCTCTTGTGGTTTCACCCAATCTCTTCTCCTCTGCCTGAGTACTTTCCTCAGGAGTTGCTGAATGGGACCCCAGTTTCTCAGTTCCCCTACTTCCCCTAACATCTGTGCCTCTGCTTTTTCTTCTGGCTTCTGGTGGTTCTCTGGGTTGCCCAGTTTCTGAAAACGTGTTTTCCTTGCCCCTGCCTTTAGCTGTGCAGGAGACTCATTCCAGTGCAGCATGTGGCTCCTCTCCATCTGGAAATCTCAGAGCGACGGATCTGTTGTGACCGTCAGTGGCAGGAAGGGCTTCTGGAGCCACTGAGAAGTGTCCTGTTGGGGTGTGGATCTCTGTAGACTTGGCACCTCCTGTGGTGGGAGGGACCGCCAAGCCTCCAGCCTTCTCTCCGCCGTGTCACTGTTGTCCCATCCTCCTTTGTTATGTAGGCTTCTGCATGGTGTTCCTGTCTCACCTCTTTGTTAAACGTGTTTTTACATGTCAAACCAACTTTGTTTTACTTTCTACAGAATGAATTAGAGACTAGTTCAATGTGCCCTGCTCCTCACACGTGAGCTCACCCTCCTGAGCCACAGAGTTTTGATTCTTGCAATGTATGTGCCTTATTTTGTGTTCATCGTGTCGATGCAAGGGACCATTTGGTGTTGCCCAATCAGAATTCGAGGCTGCATGCGCCCCAGCCAGCAGAGAGCACACGCCTGTAGCGGAGTCTGAGCTGTCTTGTAACCTGGTTTCCCGTGTTGTTTTGAACCGATAGGAGGATGTTCTCTTCGGACAAGTTACTGTTGTGTATCCTGCCAACGTGTAAGATAAAGTACAAGTTCATTTTTTTCACCTTTTTTAGATTTTTAAAAAATAAATTGTGTAATCCTTTTTTAAAAGAAAGACGTGTAAATACATTTAAGTATTGTAGGCATAGCGTCCGGACGTGGCCTCCCGAGCATCTGCCCACCTCCAGAGTGATGCCCTGCGCCCACCTCCAGCCCGGGGTCCGGGGTGCAGCCGCCACGGATGGACTCGACTTTTGCTTTCAGAACCACTTAGTCCTTTTGTAACAAAGAGAAAGAACAATGTTTCTTACAATGTCAATAAAAAAAACTCTTTGTACTGAAAATTTTGGTGTGTTGCCTATTTAATGCATAGATGGGTGGAAAGAATGCTTTCCTTGGAAAAATCCCAAGCCTGTGTTTGGGGCAGACCCCCACACACAGCAGCCCAGGTGCCGTGGTGCTCAGAGACCCAGACCCCTCATCTCTGAGGCGGAGGAGAGGCTGACATTCCTGCCAGTGAGTGAGGTGTGTGTCTGGACACACCACTTGTAACCAGGATCAGTTTTTCTTAATGTTATGGTTTGCCAAACTCTCTGTGGAAGGACCTAAATGGGATTCGAAGGCTAGCAGCTTAACTTGTCCCTCTTTTATATACTATCCTCTCTTTTCAAAGGGTCTAAGGTAGGACACATATCAACAGAAAATCTGACACGGTATAAGGCCACTTTTATGTGGCTTTTAATAACTGACTTCAGATGAAGGTTGAACAGCTTGCCTCATTTGCCTGCAATTTTCTTGTCAATATTCCCCAGATTTCTGTAACAGACTTCAAACAGGCCCCTTCTCTGTCTGAACAGCAGTGGGTGTCCCTGCAGCCAGCAACCAAGGGCACTGGGGGTACCTCAGGGCTACAATGATGGGCAGAGCCTCATGCACTCACCTGCACGTGGCCCGGGGAACCTGTGGGATGAAGTCCCTGTCCTCTCCCTGTCACAGGAGTGCTTCATGTTGTCTTAATCACAAATCAAACTAAATAAGAAATGAGATTAATAGGAAGGAAAATGGGGAATGGGGTGCATGACACAGGCTTCTGTGGTCTGTGAGCAGGCATGCAGGTACAAGTCAGCTTTGCTTATAAGATGCCTCCTGTGAAGGACAGGAAGGAGGCAGAGTCTGAGGCAGATGGTGCAGCTGCAATGCAAATGGTATCGTCTAAGGATGTATTTTAGCTCGGCTGATTGGGCGCAGTGGTTGAGCAGTGACCCATGAACCAAGGTGGGTCTGATTCCCAGTCAGGTCACATGCCCCAATTGCCAACTCTATCCCCGGTAGGGGGCATGCAAGAAGCAGCTAATAGATGATGTTTACTTCTCATCAATGTTTCTGTCTCTATACCTCTCCCTTTCTCTCTAAAAGCAATAAAGACACATTATTAAAAAAAAAAATAAAGATGTATTTTAATTAATTTTTGGAGTTCAGAGGTACTATTTATTACCTACTGCCCAAGTGAGAATATGATAGAAAAATAGAGGGAAAATTTTAACCCACGGCCGAATAGCCATACTTATTCCCTTTTCTGCCAGGGTCTCTTCTTTATTTCCATGGTGGTGTTTCCCCTCTGGTTTTACTTTATATTGTATTGACTATACCAAATACAGTCCAGGCTTGACCCCATTGATTATCTAATAGGAAAGAGGAGAGGACAGGAGGCAGCTGATATTCAGGAAAATGGAGGGAGCATTGAAATTAACTGGATTGTGGGACAGATCACCTGTCTTGGGACAAGAGAGAGGGAGGTAAGCATGAGAACAGGTTTAGCCAGATGTGTGGATTGGGTCCAGGAGATCAGAAGCTGAGGGGACCCAAAGGACACCGGCCTCTGACGACGAAGTGGGGTCTGGCCTGTGTCAGGAAGGCCATGAACAGAATGAGCAAAGAGAGAGGAAAGGAGTGGGTGATAGGATGGAGCAGAGAGTAAATACTCATTGCTATTTCACTAGGGCCGTGGTCTGCAAACTGCGGCTCGTGAGCCACATGCGGCTCTCTGGCCCCTTGAGTGTGGCTCTTCCACAAAATACCACGGCCTGGGTGAGTCTACTTTGAAGAAGTGGTGTTAGAAGAAGTTTAAGTTTAAAAAAATTGGCTCTCAAAAGAAATTTCAATTGCTGTACTGTTGATATTTGGCTCTGTTGACTAATGAGTTTGCCGACCACTGTACTAGGGGATCCAGATTGAACTTACTGGGCTTAAGACTCAGGTAGAAGGTTATTTTTATTTTCTCAGGGAAAATAACTTTAAAAGATGCCTTTGGCAGTGGTTGTGGGTGGCACAGGAGAGAAGGGGGAGTGGAGGGTTGCCCTTGGAGCACAGGCTGCCCTGCCCCTGGGGAGCAGGAGAGTGAGCCAGCAAGGGTCCCGTGGGCTCTGCCCCAGCTTCTTCCGGGCCCCAGGAGGCAGGCTCCCACCAGTCAGCAAAGCCCCCAGACAGTGGGGTGCTGGGACAGAACAGGTCCCATCCTCTGGGCTTTCTGTCACTAGCTCTGCGCCAAGTAGGCAAGAAACGTCATTGGCTTTCCCAGAGAGCAGTGCTTCGGGGTTATTTCCCTTTACCTTACACAACTGTTTATGTAATAAAGTAACAGGGCCCTAGCCGGTTTCGCACAGTGGGTAGCCATGGGCCTGCGGACTGAAGGGTCCCAGGTTCAATTCCGGTCAAGGGCACGTAACCTAATTGCAGGCTCAATCCCCGGCCCTGGTCAGCCACGCCACCCAGTCGATGTGTCTCTCTCATCATTGATGTTTCTGTCTCTCTCCCTCCCCTTTCCTCTCTGAAATCAATAAAAATACGTACATTTTTAAAAGTAACCCATTAATGCCTCAGTCTTAACCTCTGCAGGCTCTGGTCGTACCTCCCTCCTGCCCCAGGTTCTCTTCTGCGGGCACCTTCCCTGCCTGGCTGAGCGAGCGGGGACAGGTGGGTGGCCTGGCAGGTCTGTGACCCAGCGGGAAGGAGCACCAGCAGCACTGAGGGGCCGAGCGTGGCTGGGGCCCTCCCGGGAGAGAGGAGGCTTGGGCTGGCTGAGCCTTGCCAAGCAGGGCGAGACGCTGCCTGGTTGGCTGTACAATGTCTCCTGCTCTGCTGTGTCTCACAGGTTCTTGCTGAAGCTCCATCTACAGAAACACGCCCAGGCCCTCCACTTAGAGAAGCCGCCCCAGGACCCTGCCCTTGTCTAGTCTTTGAGTGTGTGCTTCACCTGCCAGGGGCGAGTGGGACATCACAGCAGGCACCCCTCTCCTGGCTCTCTGTGCAGGAACGTTGGAATAACTCCCCCAGTGTGCGTGTGTCTGGGCATGTTTGTGACCCCGTGTGTCACTCCGGTGTTGTGCTGAAGCCCTGAGTACCAGCTGGAGAGCTTGTGAGGCCGAGGTTTGCCTTTTCTGGGGCCAGGGCAGGAGGAGGCGGGACGAGAACCAAGCACGTGCACTCCTTGGCTGGGCTGCTCTGAGAGCCTCAGCCCCTGCGAAGGCCGGGAGCGGGACAGGGAAGACTGCCCCTGCGGACAGCCTGGGCGGCTGGGAATCCGGTGGCCCCAGGTCGGTCGGTGTTCTTCTCCTGCAGCTGTGAATCGCCCCAATGATCCCCCTCAGGAGGGCTGGCTGCAGCTCCTCTGAGCTGGCAGATGCAGGCCTCCAAGCCTGGGGCTGCAAGAGCCAAGTGCACGGAGGTGAGATTCACGGCATTCCCAGAGGAGAGGGAGGCAGCCAGCTGGCAGGGGACTACCTAACAGTCAAGCCAAGGAATGTTGTTGCCGTTTGGAAGGAAACAAGCAGCTCTCTGCCTCCCGTCTCCTCCTCCTCCTCCTCCTCCTCCTCCTCCTCCTCCTCCTCCTCCTCCTCCGCCGCCGCCGCCGCCAGGCGTGGACAGAGGTGCGCCAGGCTCGGAGGTGGAGCAGAATATGCGGGACTGTGTCTCCAGGGCGTCGACTGCATTTTCTTTTGAAGATGACTTTGACACCCCCAGATGTTTTCCCCAAAACACACCTCCAGGCAGTCCCCAGGGGCGCTTTTTAAATGCACAGCAGACTTGGTAGGGAGACAGATAAAACTGGCTAACAAACAAAACAGCCCAGCGGCCGTGTCATAGCGGGGCGTCTGCAGCCTCCTGCACAGGGATCGGCACCTGGAGGAACAGGCGCCCGGGTCACTGACAGGCGGTTACAGATTCCTGGCACAGCCCTGCTTTTTTCTATGTTTTTAAAAGCTGTTTAGTTACAGTTGGTATTAGTTTCAGGTGAACAGCATAGTGATTAGACATTTCTATAACCTACAAAGTGATCACCAGGCACCAGGCACAGTTATTACAATGCTGTTGACTCTATTCCCTGTGCTGTGCTTTACCTCCCCGTGACCATGTTTACAACCGGCAGTTTGCACTTCGTAATCCTCTTCACCCAAACCCCACCCCCTTCCCCAGCTGGCAAGCATCACTTCATTCTCTCCATATAAGACTTCGTTTCTGTTTTGTTTGCTTATTTACTTTGTTTTTAAGATTCCACACATAAGTGATATATCATATGGCATTGGCCTTTCTCTGTCTGACTTATTCTACTCAGTATCATACTCTCTAGGTCCATTCATGTTGTCACAAATGGCAAGATTTCATTATTTTTTATGGATGAGTCATATCCTGGTAAATATATATACATATACTAAGTGGACAGATTATTATGATCTCTGAATGCATAATAATCTATATATATATATATATATATATATATATATATATATACAGCCAAAACCGGTTTGGCTCAGTGGATAGAGCGTCAGCCTGCGGACTGAAAGGTCTCAGGTTCGATTCCGGTCAAGGGCATGTACCGTGGCTGTGGGCACATCCCCAGCAGGGGGTGTGCAAGAGGCAGCTGATCGATGTTCCTCTGTCATTGATATTTCTGACTTTCTGTCCCTCTCCCTTCCTCTCTGTGAAAAATCAATAATAAAATATATTAAAATATATATATATACACACACACATATATATATATATATATATATATATATATATATATATATATATATATATATATTAGGGGGAGGTGACATGGGTGGTTGGCCAACCTCCCTGCTGGTCGAACTCCTGGTCAAGCGGACAATTTATATATTAGCTTTTTATTATATAGGATATACACTGAGTGGCCAGGTTATTATATGTTCAGAGATCATAATATCTGGCCACTCAGTGTGTGTGTGTGTGTGTGTGTGTGTACAATCTTCTTTATTCATTCGTGTATTGATGGACACTTAGGTTGCTATCCTATCTAATAACAGTAATATGCAAATTGACCATACCTCCAATACACTCACTAGCCATGCTCACCAGCCAATCAGGAGTGATATGTAAATTAACCCCCAACCAAGATGGTTGCTGGCCACAGAGAGCAGGAGGGAGGCTTTGGTTTCCCCAGCGATGGAGGAAGCCTAGCTTTCCACCTGCCCTTGCCTTCACTCAATGCTACAAAGTTTCAATTATAGAAGATACATATATCCCAACAGAAATGGTGGCAGCCCAGCCATGGAGCTGGAGGATGCAGAGGCTAGGGTTGCCTCTGGTGATGGAGGAAGCCAAGCTTTAGGCAGCCCTGGACTGCCTTGGCCTCTGCTTAAGGCTACAAAGTTTCAATTATAGAAGATAAATATCCCAAGAGAAATAATTGCAGCCATGGAGGGAGCAGGAGGCTCGGGTCTGCTTCAGGCTACAAAGTTTCATTTGTAGAACATAAATAAATTCCAGATAATAGGGCCTCCACTTGGGTCGCCAGGGGGTGGGGCCAGCTTGCAAACCACCACAGGCCCCACAGGCTCCATGCCCCAAGGAAACCCCCACCCTGATCTGGGACACCCTTCAGGGCAAACCAGCTGGCCCCCACCCATGCACAAGGCCTCTATCCTATCTAATAAAAGAGTAACATGCAGATTGACCATCACTCCAACACACAAGATGGCTGCCCCTATGTAGTCAAAGATCCTGCACCCATGTGGTCAAAGTTGACCACCACAGATGGCCAGAAGGGGGGTAGTTGGGAGGGACCAGGCCTGCAAGGGAGGCAGTTGGGGGAAATCAAGCCTGCAGGGGAGGGCAGTTGAGGGCAACAGGGCCTGCAGGGAAGGGTATTTGGGGGAGGATCAGTCCTGCAGGGGAGAGCAGTTAGGGGAGCAATTAGGCATCAATCAGGCTGGCATGGGAGTGGTTGGGGGTGATCAGGCTGGCAGGCATAAGTGGTTAGGAGCAATCAGGAAGGCAGGCAGGCGAGCAGTTGGGAGCCAGCAGTCCTGGATTGTGAGAGGGATGTCTGATTGCCCATTTAGGTTCAATCCTACTAGGATCGAGGGGTCCCAGATTGGGGAATGTGCAGGCTGGGCAGAGGGCCACCACCTGCCCCCTACCCCGTTCACAAATTTCCCGCACCGGGCCTCTAGTTATAAATAATTGCACAGCCATTCTCAAGAAACTCGCTGCTCCATGTACAAACCCCACATGCCTCCCCAGCACCTCCCACATAACCTACATCCTTTCAAAGATGAAGTCATGAAACATTATGACCAAAATATTTCCCCCGCAGTTTATGCAAAGAACAGAGCCCACCAATCCCATCTGAAACCCGTCCCCCTCTAGCAGAGATAAATGTGTCAATTGAAATGAGGTAACAGCTGACTATTCCCCACCCTCCTCTATTCCACCCTCCATCCGCGGGGCAGTGACACACTCCCCCTGGTCTCCCAGGCATGTGGAGAGAGAACAGAACGTTCCATTGGCCGAAGACGGGAGGCCGGGAACAGCCTCTCCTGGGGTTGCCTTGACCCAGCGTGTCTTCACTTGCTGTGCAGTTTGAGACGATTTAGTATCACTTCCCTCTGTTCCAGCTGAACACCCAGCAGCTTCCAATGTGGCTGCTGCCCAGCTTGTTTGAAACGCTTCCCCAGACTGTCCTAAATCAAGTGGACTTATCGTCAGGCCAAAAGGAAGGGTTTTTGAAAATAAGCCGCTTTAATCCATCTTTGCTGGCCATGCACACCAGGATCCCAGCTTCATGCGGACACAGGGTTTCCCCTATAGCAGTGGTCAGCAAACTGCAGCTCATGAGCCTCATACGGCTCTTTGGCCCCTTGAGTGTGGCTCTTCCACAAAATACCACAGCCTGGGCGAGTCTGTTTTGAAGAAGTGGCATTAGAAGAAGTTTACGTTTAAAAAATTTGGCTCTCAAAAGAAATTTCAATCGTTGTGCTGTTGATATTTGGCTCTGTTGCCTAATGAGCTTGCTGACCACTGCCCTACAGAGTAGGGTGGCCAAAGGGTAAAGGAGAGGGGTGCCTGACACCATCCCCCCCTGCTGTCCTGCCATTCAGTCTTGGCATTCACCCAGCCGACGGTGGTGCTAGCAGACTCCGAGTTCAGAGCTCAGTCTTCCATGAGACCTCCCCCACTTCAGAAGCCAACCTCATGTTCAAGGGGCCCAGGCCACTTGCGCTTCTGACTGACCTGCTACAAATTCAGGGGTTCCCTCGGGTTGATAATTCTCTAGAAGGACTCACAGAACTCCTCAAAGTGCTATATGTGTGTGCACAGCTTTTTGTTTGCTTGTTTTAAATATATTTTTATTGATTTCAGAGAGGAAGGGGGAGAGAGAGAAAGATAGAAACAGCAATGATGAGAGAGAATTGTTGATTGGCTGCCTTCTGCATGCCCCCTACTGGGAATCGAGTCCAAAACCCGAGCATGTGCCCTTGATCAGTATTGAACTTGGGACCTTTCAGTCCGCAGGCTGATGCTCCATCCACTGAGCCAAACCGGCCAGGGCTCACTGTCTTATGCTAAAAGATGCAACTCAGGAACAGCCATGTGGAGGATGTGAGGGTGAGCTCTGGGAGGGTCCTGCCCCTAGAGCTTCTGTGCACCCCCCCACCCCTTGTGGAACCCTGTCACCTGCCGGACACATCAATGTGTTCCCCACCCAGGCAGCTCCACTGAGTCTCAGGGCCAGAGGTCTCACTGGCCTTTCCTATGTGGGCAAAATCCACAAAATCACTGTCCAGCTGACTGAATGAAAACTTCAGCCCCGCCCTTCCCAGAAGGCAGGCTGGCTCAGCCTCAACCCCCTAGACATATGATGGGTTCCTCTGGTAACCTGCCCCCATTCTGGAGCCACCTAAGGGCCCCTGGGAGTCGCTTCATGAACATAAACTCAGGTGTGACCCAAAGGGCTCATGTATCACAAAGATGCCCCTATCCCGGGAGTTTCCAAGGGTTGTTAAACATCCCCCTAATGTTTATTATATTACACGGGCTTCTCCTTGAAAATGTCCAGACTGAGAACAGAGAGTGAATGGGAGCGAGATGTGGCTGGAGCTACAGGTCCTGGCTTACGGAGGAGAGCTGGCCCCACGGGCATCGGCCCGGGCCAGCACCTCCTCCGCTCCTTGTGCAGCCGCGGATCTGGCCTCAGAGTGCCGATCCCCAAATGTGGCTTCAGTAGTGTCTACCCAGACCTGTCACGAAGAGGGTTGGGGGCTGTGGACAGAAGATTCCTGGCACCGGCAGCACCCAGCCCGTGCTCACCGAGCATTTACTTCTCTTGCGAGTTTTTCTGCCTTCCCCAGGTGTGGTTCCACATGGCGGGAGAGCAGGGGTGAAGCAGGAAGAGGGGCCAGAGCCCCTTACGCAGGAGGCAGCTAGGCCGGGCCGGCCGCCGTGTGGCCCTTCAGCTCCGACTCACAAAGCACACGGACTGTGCACCTGGGTCACATTCCAGAGGTGAGAACAGAACACTACCAAGATAGCTTCATTCGGACCTCGGGGGTCAAAAGGTCCATCCAACGGAGCACAAACTGCCGCTGTTCCCTGAGAAAGATTCATGCTAGAATTTAGAATTCTAACCCCTAAAGAGTAAATGAGTTTTTAAAAAGACATTTTATATTACCACGTACACACGCACACACACACACACACACACACACATTTGCGCAACCCAAGTCCATCCTGCAGGCACAGCATGTCAGCAGCAGCCAACCCTCCTGGTACTGTGGTGAGAACTGAGCACAGAGACCCCCGAGCAGCCTCGCAGAGCCCCCTCCCTGTCCCCATTCCTCCTCAGTTATTTTATTGGCATGTTTTAAAAGTGGATGATCACTTCTTAGCAATTATTTTATCACACATTTTGTCCTTTGGGTGTTTCAAGTATTTAGTGTTTAAGACAAATGATCATCTGTTGAATCGAAGAACATGGCCCAGGGGTGAGTCTCGTGATCAGAAATACACTGTAGTTCTGTGCACAAACCCTCTTTTTACAAATATTCATATTTTTATTAATTTCAGAGAAGAAGTAAGAGGAAGAGAGAGACAGAAACATCACTGATGAAAGAGAATCACCGATCAGCTGCCTTCTGCACATACACGCGCACACACACACGCACACACACACACACACACACACACAAACTGGGGATCAAGCCTGTAACCTGGGCATGTGTCCTGACCTGGAATCAAACTGTGACCTCCTGGTTCATAGGTCAATGCTCAACCACTGAGCCATGCCATGCCAGCCAGGCTGCAAATATACTCTTAATATTTTGATGTGCTTATTTACTCCCAGTCTTTTTGGTTATGCAGTTTATTCAAATAAAATTTATTTTCTTACAAAATGAGTACATCTTTCTTGTGGGAAATACCGAAAATCATCAGAAGAAAGTAGAAATTACCTGTCATTCAATCGTCCAGAAATAATTGCTGTTAATATTTTGTGTTCTAGCCCAACCAATGTGCCTCCGTGGTTAAACGTCGACATAAGAACCAGGAGGTCACGGTTCGATTCACAGTCAGGGCACATGCCCAGGAGGCAGGCTCAATTCCCAGTGTGGGGCATGTGGGAGGCAGTCGATCAGTGATTTTCATCATTGATGTTTCTCTCTCTCTCTCTCTCTCTCTCTCTCTCTCTCTCTCTCTCTCTCTTCCTTTCTGAAATCAATAAAAATATATTTAAAATTATTTTGTGTTCTAGTTCTGGATCTTTCTTTTACACATATCATTTAATGATGGCTATTTTTCCATGTTATTAAGAATTCTTTAACAACATTTGGGTATGGGCGAGGGCATGAAAGACCAGTGACAGGGCGAGGAGATGGGACGCCTCTTATCTTCCTACTTCAGCTCAGGCTGCCAGGTTCTTCCTGTACCATTGTAACGATTTTCAACACAGCATGAAGTGCAGAAGAAAGAGGTGGAGGCCACCAAATGTATGGTGACCACAGGCCAAATGGGTGATAAGGGAAACGAGTGATGAGTGAAATACACTCATTCAAAGAGTCAAACAGACACAGGCTCTGGGGCTCAGACCAGGCCAGCTCACCCTGACGCTCCCCTAGGACTGACCAGGGCACTTCTAAGGATGAACGAATGTGCATCGTGGGCTGGTGAGGACGAGATGGGTAACTGTGTCTGCACTGATCCAAGAGCACACAGGAGCTCGGGAATACCCGCTGATGTTCCCGCAACTTGCCACTTCCCCCCGTCGCTCAGGACCTCAGCTCAAGCTAGCAGGCCCTGGAGACTGGGTGAAAACCAGGTCAAATGGAGCGGCTCTGTGGGTTAGCTGGGGAGCACCAGCAGGAAGGGCTGGGGAGCACCAGCAGGAAGGGCTGGGGGTGCATTGGGCCAAGGTGGACACAACCATGTGCAGGTCTCACCACGCTGCCTGCTCTGCTGTCACTGTCACAGCCTCCCACACGGGCTTCCACAGCCACCAGTGGGGAGCGGAGGAGGATGCCCACCTCTGCAGTGGTGGCATGTCCATGCCTCGTCCGTGCTGCTCAGCGGTCACTTTGTGAGGTTCCAGAAGTTATCTGCCCCGATGACAGTGCTTCCTGGTTGCCTGTGTTTGTTTGCTGGTTCTAGCTGGTCTGCGCCCCTGGGCATGGCAGTGGCAAAGGTAAGGAGTGTAAGGACCAGCGGACGGAGGGCCTGGGGAAGAGCAGGCTGCTGGAGGGCAGCATGGTTGCAGGCAGGCGTGGCCACAGTCTCCCTCTCTGTGTTCAAAGGCAGGGAGTGTGTTCACCTACACAGAGGTGGCGATTTATGGCCCCCTGCCTGCTCTCTTTAACTGTGGAAACTTGGGTGAGTCAGCATCACTGTGCCTCAGTGTCCCCATCTGTAAAACCAGACGGCACGGACAGAGCTTACTGTGGCAGTGAGGGTGGGGTGAGCTAACCTTTGTGCAATGCTGGCCGTACGAGGCAAACGGTGAGGATTATTCCTAATATTTCCAACATCAGGGAAGGGTCCCAAGGACACGAGTGAGATGCCGAGACCAGGCAGGTCACCCTTCAGAAGATGAGGAGGCAGAGGAATGCACAGGCAATAGCATGAGAAAGGAACATAGATCCTGGGTGGGTTCTGGGGAGGGGACAGGGGAGGCAAAGAGACAGGTTCGGCGAGAGAAGGGGTTATAGGGCAAAGACTGGTAGGAGTGAAAACTCAGGCTGAGAGGGACCAGGCCTCAAACACCAGTGCACACACTTTGGCTTGAGAAGACACAGCAAGTAAGTGGGAAATGTGTGCTCTGGAGAGCATTTAGGAGAGAAAGGAGGCCCGGCCAAGTCAGCAATGCTGTCTATACGCCATAACTCTGGGGCACAGGAAGTCCCATATACAATGAGAACAGGCCTCGTTTAGGGACTTGAGGGCCCGAAGGTAGGGTCTGGTGCACAATGTTGGCAAGAGAAACATTTCTGACCCTTTCCTGCTCTCTCTAGTTCCCTACGCCTATGAGAGAACGGTGCGGTGTATTTCCAGAAGGCTGAGCTATCAGATCCATAGCCTAAGACGCCACTGCCACTTTCCTCCCTCCCCACACATTCCCTTCACCGAAGGCTTGGGGGGCCCAGGCGCAACAGCTTGCCTGGATGTCCTTGAACAGTGGCTTCTCAGAGGGCGCAGCTCCTTCATCCCGTGCTGCTACTGCCACCCCGTGGTCGAGGCGGGAATAGCATGCTTGACCGCCTCTGCCCTCTGGGCAGATGGGAATCTGTGGAAACTGGAGAAATGTTTCCTTTCAGAAGGTGCAGTGCAGAGGTTGGAAACTAGGGGGAAAGCAAAATAGTGTCTTTGGAAGTGAGGGTCTTCATTCAAACATTTTTGATGTTCTAAGTTTTAGGATCAATATGAAACTTAAAGCAATATCTCCACTGCTGCAGCGGTGGCTTCCTTTTATCTGAACCAAAGACACTCTCACTGCTTTTTACTGAGTGCAAACAAGAGGCGTTCCCTGGGCTGCCAGAGATGGAGAGGTGGGGTGGTGCCCACTCACCACTGAGCACACCTGCCTGTTCAGCCTCCAGCAGCACCAGGGCAGCGCTCTCTCTGTCGGGTCTTGGAGGGATCCGCTTCAGCGTTTCCTAGGGCGTCCTCGTGTATTTGTAATTTCCCTTTTCTTTATAAGGCTGTGGTTCCTTTTATTGTGGAAGGCACCCCCGGAGCAGCGCACCTGTCAGCCCCTCTGTGCACAGGGCTGTGAGCAGTTGCGCGGGACGCCCTTTGTGCGTGAGTGGGTGCCCAGGGGGGCTCCGCACAGGTTATCTAACAATCGGTGAACCCCTGTTTTCTGTCTGCAGGACGGGGATCATCTCTACTAAGCAGAGGGATCCAGGGATAAAGTGAGGCGAGTCTGCTTTTGATCCCATCCACCTAGACCTCTGAGCAAGGTCCTCTTCCCCCTCACCCCGCTGTTTCAACTGCTGGGCCTACGATCCTTCTATCCGCGCCAGGTCATCGTCCGCAGCGCGGATACCGGTGAAGTCTGTACCACCAGAAGCTTGCAACTCTGCCCTCAGCGAGGCAAGGGGGGGCAGGGGGATCTCAGAGTGCTGACTACTGTGCCCCAGAAGCCCAGAGATGAGAAAACGAGGGCATTTGAAGAGCGGAAGACTGGGGAGATCAAGGCCAATGTCTTTGGCTCCCTACCTGGTCACGACAGAGTTAGGACAGATGCTCAGCAGCTGGGGTGAAGGTGGAGAGGTGAGGGGGGAGGGCAGTGCCCATAGGGCTGCCAGGGCATGGGGTTGTCTCAACCACGGGCAGCAGGTCAGGCCACGGGGTAAGGACTCCGAGGGAGCAGGGCTTCTAGAACTGAGCCTCGCCTTCCCCACAGGTGAGCTGGACCTGCGAGGGGATGGGGGTGTGGATGCAGGGGCGGGAGGCGCAGGGAAAGGAGCTGAGCGTGCGCCGCATGGGCTCGGCATCTGGGCGAGCTGGAGGCTCCCAGGCCCGGGGCGCAGGGCGGGGCGCCAGGGGGGCCGCTGCGGTGCAGCGCACTGCCAGGTGCAAATGTGCACGTCTCTGCTGACCTCGACCCGTGTCTCAGAACACGAATGGTGTGCTTGTGGGTGGAAGGAAGGAGGAAGACAGCAAAGCGGTGTGACGGGATCCCCGTGCCAGAGAGGGGAGGCGGCATCTCCTTTCCATGGGCGGTTAGCAAGCCGCGATTCTGATTCTGGAACCCTCCAAGCCAAGTGCCGCCGGGAAGGGAACATCTTCCTGCAGCCGAGAATGGCTCAGGCTGCAGCTGCTGCGGGCATTTCTGTCACCACGTTCAGTTTCATCAAGGAAGTCCGGCGGAGAGGGGGCAAAGGCAGGGGCCTGGAACCACGCACGGGGAGACCTGCATTGTGGGGGAAAACTGCTTTGAGGCGCTGGAAGGAGCCGACCGGGAAGCGGCAGGCACGCACTGCCCCCTGGTGTCCGCGGCGCGAATTGCACGTCGGCTGCCTCCAAAGGCTGGGAAGGGCCGCAAGACCGCTCTGCTGTGGCTCCTCTGACCTTACAAACCTCCCTCCAAGGGGTGCTGGGTTCCTTAGGGGTGTCCTTTCCAGCAGTCAACAATGACGACCAGTCTCCGTGTGTGCCGACCTATTTTCACACTTGTGGGTCATACAATCCCCCAGAGGAAATGACCGCAGGGGAAAGCGTGGAAGTGGGGCCTCCTCCCTACACACCCCTTTCCACTGCAGCCCGCCTGGGAGTTGGTTTTGTCCTTACAGAGCGATCCAGAACCAAGCCCTGGCACAGCCACCTGGAAACCGTGTGACCCGCAGAGTGAACAAGTCACACAGTCTTGCTACACCTTTAATATGTATATATATTTTTATTGAATTCAGAGAAGAAGGGACAGGGAGAGATAGAAACAGATCCAGAGACAGAGAAGAATCGATCAGATGCTCAAACCTCAGAGGGAAGGTAGGGGAGGGTGGGGGTAAGAGGGAGACATCAACCAAAGGACTTGTATGCATTGCACATAAACATAACCAATGGACACAGACACCAGGGGGGTGAGGACATGAGTGGGGGTGGGGAGAACCACGGGGGATAAGGACACATTTGTAATACCTTAATCAATAAAAAATATTTGTATTGAATTCAGTGAAGAAGAAACAGGGAAAGAGAAATAGAAACATCAATGATGAGAGAGAATCATTGATTGGCTGCCTCCTGCACAGCCCCTACTGAGGATCGAGCACACAACCAGGGCATGTGCCTTTGACTGGAATAGATCCTGGAACCCCTCAGTCTGCAGGCCAATGCTCTATCCACTGAGCCAAACCGGCTAGGACCTTGCTACCCCTTATTTATCCAGTCAGCTGAGCTCTGCACTCCACCTTCCCGTGTGCTGGGACTCAGAGTTCAAAAATAAATGGATTCCAATTTTCAGGAGCGTATAGAGGGTGGAGCACTTTGACGGTAGGGTGGCATGTTTAATATTGCACCCTAAGCTTCGGGGAGGTCAGTTTGGGGGACACTTTATCTGAAAACTACGAATGGTGACCCCTGTCTCATGAGGGTGAGGTGAAGGTTAAATCAGATAACATGCGTGGGTAATCAATGCAGTGTCTGGCACACAAGTAGCAATAAATGATAGTCATCGGGATTCTCAAGGGACCTTATCGAGTGGGGGCAACAGTAGGTGTGGGGGCAGGGTGGAGGTGGTATGAGGTAGGAAGGGTTGTTTAGACCAGCACCATGCATAACTGCAGACTGTGAGCCCCAAATGCAGGCCGTAAATGTCGTTCTAAATGTTCTAGTGATCTCATGAAAAAAAGTCTCACTGGAGTGCAATTAACTATAATAAACTTAACTCAATAGGTCTAAAGTATTGTCAGTTCAACGTAGAAGAAAAGATGATTAACGAGCTCTTTCACGTGTTTTTGTTCACACCAAGTCTTCACGATCCCGTGTCTGTGCTGCGCTCGCAGCAGTCCCCTCAGGAGCGACCGCATTTCAAGCACCTGATAGTTCTTGCGGCTGCGGCTTCCATGTCGGACAGTGTGCTCAGTGTAGCATTGCTGGGCCTGAGGGGCCACTCTGGGTCAGGAGAGGACAAGACGCTGAACTGGCTCCTGACCCTGAGGCTGACCTGGAGCTGCTGCTGCCTGTTTGGCTCTGGGAGACACGTCATCAGCCGCAGGGTGGCCGGGAGGCCGTCTGCATCGGAATCACCTGGGCAGCTGCTTAAGCAGAAAACCTGGTTCCTGGCCCCATCCCATCTGAATTGCCTGAGACCAGCAACCTGCACTTTCAAGTGACTTTGGGGGGCGGGGAGTTCAGCCTCCCCTCTTCTTCCTAATGTAGAGAATTGTGTCCTCAGAAGGACTAGTCATGGGCTGCAGGCTGCCCTCAGGGAGGCGGCATAACCTTGGGAGAGGTAATTTTCTCTGGCTGTGGGCAATTGGAGAATAGCCATTATCCCCCACCTCCAACCCCTAAAACTCCCAGCAGCGGGTGTAGTGGGTGCCTGTCGCTACAAGCCGGATCTGGGCAGCACATCATTGTCTCCTGTTGTCTTCCCCTCGTGCTGTTCAGATTCATTCACTTCATCCAGTGTGTCCATCCCCATGGAGAAACATGCCCAGGACTGTGGTTGGTCTCCCTTCCTAAGGACACTTACGTGAAGAAATAGAGCTACAACACACCACAGCAGTCTTCAGGTTGCAAGATGTACCTGTCATCTTCCTGTAACACCTGTTCTTGATTCTCTTCCTTGGCTAGCACCTCTGCGAGTTTTGTAGCTCTCTGGTGTGCATGCAACTCAGGCCCCTTATCTTGAAGAGGTTGAACCCCTAGTACTGTGACGTTCTCAATCCATGCCTTTTACACTCGTCAGTTTTTTGTCAGACATGGGCTGGAGAGTACCAAGAGACATCTTACCAGATCTCTTTCTTGCATCCATTGTATAATGCAGCCATATCTCCTTTTAAAGATGATGGTCAGTGTTCCAAAATGGCAGCAGGTTGAGTGGAAATGTGACGTAAGCCAGTCAGAGAAAGACCGTATCACATAATCTCACTCATATATGGAATCTAAAGAACAAAGTAAACAGATGAACAAAATAGATCCGGAGACATAGAAGCATGGAACAGACTGTGGAATCTCAGAGGGAAGGCTGAGGTGGGTGGGTGGATGGGAATAGATTAACCAAAGAACTTATATGCATATATGCATAACCTATGGGCACAGATAATAGTGTGGTGAAGGCCTGGGGTGGGGGCAGGTGAGGATTAGAAGAGGTCAATGGCGAAAAGAGGAAGACATCTGTAATATTTTCAACAATAAAGGTTAAAAAAGGATTATGGCCAATTATACCTACTGGTCTGGCGAATCCTTCCTCCATTGCTGTACTCCTAAAACCAGAGCCTAAAGTTGCCAGGCTTCAGACATAGTTTGATATTTCATGGGATCCTTGCAATGTTCCTCAGGACCGCCCCCTGGGAATCAGGACTTCTAGTTAGGTTGAGCCTAGAATTTCATGGATTCTAGGGAAGCACAGATTCCCAAAGTGGATCTTTGGGAATAACGGTGAGCAAGAGCACACTTATTTAAACCTCTTGGTTCTTGGACTCTGAAAGAAGAGAACGCATGTGTAAGCTTGAAACACAGGGCTATGAGGTAAGCAACTTCCTGTGTCCCTGGTATAGACTCTGGGTTCTTGAACTCATATATGACTTAGTGTGTATGTTGTACCTGGAAACTGTAGTACCATGCTCACAGGGCATCAACACCAAGATGACCCTACAGCTGGTCATGCCATTATTCTGTCAGGCTGACAGCTTCTGGGGATATGATATATCACAGGAGCAATGGCCCCCATGAGGCTGTGACCTCCTGACACAGCTCCTTTTGTCACACCTCCTTGGTCTGAGGCAATGTTATGTCGAAGGCTATGTCAGTAGATTAAATGCTTTGCAAGCCTTTGGATCGTGGATGAGGTAAGAAAAACAAACCTGTACCTCGAATATCTATTTCTTCCAGTCAGTATGAATCTCTAATTCTTCAAAGATGGAAATCGTCTAGAGTCATCAATTTGCTACCAAGTAGGCAGTTGGTCCCTTTGAGAAGTGGTGCCCTGTGTGATGGGTATTGGTGTCTATTGCCATCAGATGGGAGGTATGGTAGCAGTAGCTAGTCAGCCCTGGGAAGTGGGAACCTAGCAGTGGGACCCATGCACAGCCTCCCTCTCTGCTACTGTATTTACACTGGTCCCTAGACCGTTGCACCTGATATGAGGTGGCCAATAACAGGTTGGCTGTTGTCAATTCTTAGGGTCATTCGGTCTACTTAGTTGTTCACTGGCTTGTCAGTCTGGTTGCTTTCTTGTGAGCTTTAAAATGTGATGCAAAATCTTTGTACACTGAGCTTGCTCCATGAGCTTGTTGACAGGCCTCTTCTACAGACAACTGTATTCCTGATCTTCCAATGTTTCTCCTTCCTGGGCCATGACCACCAGCCAAGCCATTCACTGTTGCCCGTGAGTCTGTACATATTCTCCCCTCAGATCACTTTTCATATACACAATGTGACTGACCATGGGTGCTACCCAAGCTCTGCCCATTGGGGGGACTTAACCTTACCACTGACTCCCAGGGCCATCACCTGAGGCAAGCTATAGCTCAGGACAGTTCATTTCTGGCTTGTACCCACATTCATAGCCAGCTTGTTTGTGAAACAAACTTGACTTCCTTCTTCTTCTGTCAATCAGTCAAGAGCTGAGGAAGAGGTTCCAGTGCAGCAGCAGTGGTTGACGTGATGGATCTGGGTTGTGTGCTCATTCAATTTATCTGTGTCGACCATCCCTCTTTGTGCTAATGCTGTATATGCCACGTCTAACTTAAAATGGGTTGTTGATGAGCCCACCTGACCATATAGCCTGATAGACCTAAGAGAACCCAGCTCAGGATGGACCGTTCTGGCTGCATGGGGGTCACTGGATGTGCTAAGGTCCAGTATTCTAAGAAAGGTAAGCAACATGAGCTATTTTCCACCTAGGTTGTAATTTTGTGCTTCAGAAGACCTTGTTTCAGAACTTTGGGATGTGAATTGTGATTTCCCTAATCAGTGGTTGCCAGAAACCCTATACTATGTCTTTCCTACCACAGGTACCACTACAGCCACGGGGTTGTTGATGTCAGCCAACCCACATGGAAAGACTGCTTGCACTGCAACCTGCGTCTGTTATAGACTCCTGAGCTGCTCTTGGCCCCACTCAAAGAACAATGTCATACTCCACAGAATTGTTACATGTGTGAGCTGACAGTGCCTCGGTATGAGAGGCTCTAGGTTGTTTACTTCTCACAGCAACCTGAGACCAATTAGCTCACAAGCCCACTGATGTCAAATTTTTATACATACAATTGTATCACACATAGTTCAAATAATCTTAGCCACACAGAGTCCGCCTGCTTTGTGCACCCTGCCAAACTACATTCAACATCTGATAGCATAGGTAAGCCTGGAGGTATAAAATCCCCGATCCCTGCTCTCCTTTGGCGCTCCCTGACCCAGAGCCTCTCTGCTGTACTGATGAGAGACATCAGCTAGACCCTCAAGTCCCTTCGCCCCCTGCAATTCCCTGGCCTTTCTCCTTCCTGCCCGTGCAGCAGAGTTAGATGGTAGATTTCTGATCTTTTGTAGTACATTTGACCCAGAAAGTTCTGGCATCTCTACTCTAGTTAGTGTGCCCAAGATTCCAAGAACTGACCTCTTAGCATGTTAGCATGATCTGCCAAGGGCTTTGCCACAATATTAAATTTTGTATCATAGGAGAGGGCTCTCAGATAGACAAACTCCTTCATTCCCTTAATCAAGCAACCTCAGAATCCCAGACCCATACATCCTTTCTGGCTCCTGCTAGGACATATTGATTAGATTCTGCAGTCTTTCAGGGCTGTTCCAGCTCTCTATTGCTTTCATTGTCACTCCATAGCTCTGGGAATTGACTGGGCTTAGCTAAGAAGTTCTTGCTCTGGGTTGCTTATGTGGTTAGAGTCACACAATGGCTGAGCTGGAGTCATCAAGTCATTCTATTATTTCACTTGCAGGAAATAATCAAAGTAGGAAAAGAAAGAAACAGAAAATCGACTAGGGGCTGCTTAGAACTAGGGAAAGAGCAGATTGGAGGTGATAGTTAAGGGAATACAGGATTTCTTTTTGAGGTGATAACAATTTTTTAAATTGATGTGATGGTTGTACCACTTTATATACTAAAACGACTGAATTCTGTACTTTAAATAACTGAATTGTATGGTATGTAAATTATATCTAAACTAGAGGCCATGCACAGATGGGGTCCCTCCACCTGGCCAACGATTGGGGCCAGCTAGCCATGGGGAGAGGCTGCAGGAGTTGGCTGTGGGAGAGCACTGACCATCGGGGGCAGCTCCTGCATTGAGCATCTGCCCCTGGTGGTGAGAGCACATCATAGCAACTGGCCAAAAATGGTTGCTTAGGCATATATATATATATATATATATATATATATATATATATATATATGACCCGGTGCATGAAATTTGTGCACAGGGGGGTGGGGGATATCCCTTAGCCCAGCCTGCATGCACTCTCTCCAATCTGGGACCCCTCGAGGAATATCCAACTGCCCATTTAGGCCCGATCCTGGTAGGATCCTACCAGGATCGGGCCTAAACGGGCAGTCAGACATCCTTTTCACAATCCAGGACTGCTGGCTCCAAACTGTTCACCTACCTGCCTCCCTGATTGCCCCTGACTGCTTCTGCCTGTCAGCCTGATTACCCACTAACCATTACCCTGCCAGCCTAATTGATGTCTAACTGCTCCCCTGCCAGCCTGTGTACCCCCAACTTCCCTCCCCTGTAGACTTGATCGCCCCCAACTGCCCTCCCTTGCAGGCCTCGTCCCTCCCAACTGTCCTCCCATGCTGGCCATCTTGTGGTGGCCATCTTGTGTCCACATTGGGGGCAGGATCTTTGACCACATGGGGGCAACCCTCTTTTGTGTTGGAGTGATGGTCAATCTGCAAATTACTCTTTTATTAGATAGGATAGAGGCCTGGTGCATGGGTGGGGGCCAGCTGATTTGCCCTGAAGAGTGTCTCAGATTAGGGTGGGGGTTCTCTTGGGCTGAGGGTGGCCTGGGTGAGGGTCCTGTGGAAGTTTGTAGCCTGGCCACGCCCCCAGTGACCCAAGCGGAGGCTCTGGGATCTGGGATTAATTTATGTCTACAATCGAAACTTTGTAGCCTGGAGCAGAGCCAAGCCTTCTGCTTGCTCTGTGGAGGTAGCCATTTCTGTTTGAAACTTTGTAACCTAGAGTGGAGGCCTAGGGCTACAGAAGTTTGGCTTCCTCCATCACCCTGGCAACCCTATCCTCTATTCTCTCTCCAGCTCCGTGGCTGCTGCCATTTCTGTTGGGATTATAAATCTTCTATAATTGAAACTTGGTAACATTGAGTGGCCTAGGCTGGCAAGGGCAGGCAGAAAGCTTGGCTTCCTCTGTTACTGGGGAAACCCAAGCCTTCCTTCTGCTCCCAGTGGAGGCAGTCATCTTGGTTGGGGTTTATTTTCATAATCTGCTCCTGATTGGCTGGTGGATGTGGCTGTGGCAATGGCTTGTGGATGTAGCGAAGGTATAGTCAAATTTGCATATTACTCTTTTATTAGATAGGATACTAGGGGCTTGGTGCACAAAACTCATGCACTGGGGGTAGGAAGTCTCTCAGCCCAACCTGGCCCCTCTCACATACTGGGAGACCTCAGGGCATGTCCTACTGACAGCTCACCCCCAGCCTGCCCAAGGACGAAAGCCTCTGGCCGAGGCTTTTGTCCTTGGGCAGAGGACCTTGGCCAGGGGACCATAGCCATTGATCACCCTGCGATCTGGCTGATCCCTGAGACCCCAGCCAGCGGTCACCCTGTGATCCAGCTGATTGCTATCTGGCTCTGCCCCAGCCCCGGCCCAAGCTCGCCCCAAGGCCAGGAAAAGCCTCTTCCAAGTGGAAGAGAAACTAGCAATCACCCTGAGAACCCAGCGATCGCCCTACCATGGGCAGCAGCCATCTTGGGTGGGTGTTAATTTGTATATTGCTCCTGATTGGATTTGTGGGCATGGCTTGTGGGCATGGCTTATTGGGTGTAGTGAAGGTACAGTCAACTTGCATATTACTCTTTTATTAGATAGGATAGACTAGAGGCCCAATGCCCAGAATTTGTGGCCAACGATCAGGGCAAATCCGTGGGGCAACTGGTGGGGCAATCAGGGGGTACTCCACTGGCACCTGCCTTGGCTGGCCTGCTGAGGGCAGCTCCTGCATTAAGTGTCTGCCCCCTGGTGGTCAGTGTGCATCAGAGCGACTTGTCATTTCGCTGTTCAGTCAATTTGCATATTAGGCTTTTATTATATAGGATAAAACTATTATACAAATAATATAAAGAAAGTGGGGTCAATTCTATGTTTGAGTATCTAAATAAATCTTAATTACAGAGAAGGAAAACTACAGAAAGGGTGGAGCTATAATTGATAAATCAGTAATTGGCAAAGCCACTTATATTTTCCGAGAGGGAGAAGTGCAGTAATTTGTCAGTTACATAGTGACCTTGCTTTTGTCTCACTTTATCATGGTCTCAGAGTGACCTTGTCTGCCATTGGCGGCATTGGCTTTCTAGGAGATGTTCACCAGGAGAAAAACAGAGCAGCTGTGTCTGCCAGCAAGCTGCTGCCAAGCCAGTTGTTGGTTGTCAGGGTCTGCATGTGTCCTTTCTCACATGGATTCATTCTGGAGAAGTTATGGGGGCTATCCAGTGGGATTGTGAACCCCTGAAATTGTGTGCCACGTTTCAGAATGTGAGTAATACAGAGAAAAAGTCCATTTATTAGATTCTTTAGAGTGGTTTGTAACCAGAAAAATCAAGGACCACTCATCCAACTTAAAAAATGAAACAAAAACAACAACAACAACAAAAAGCCCTGAAACTCCAGACATCTTGGGCAGTTAGGAAATAGGATGCAGTAGGCACTGGAAGCCATGGTGAGAGAAAGAGGAAAGTGGCCCAAAGACACTCGTTCGTGAGGTGGGATGGCAGCTTAGAGATGGAGCCTGAGCCTGCATTTTCCAGACAGGCCAGAAGCAGACTGCTTGAGTTCATGAAACATCTTCAGGGTGAGTCATCAGCCCGGGATACTATACCAGGAGATATTTATATTTAAAAAAAACACACATTCATTTTCCCTTTTCCCTGAATGGTTTAGTCATTGACCTACACAAAATACCTTAAGGTTTTTGGGTGCTTTGGATCTGTGCGTGTGAAGAGTCATATGTCCTTACCCAAAGGCAGGGTGAGGATACAAAGGTCAGTGGTCTCTGTGAGTGACTGAGGAAGCCAGGCAGAGTCTGAGAGCCTCCTCCCAGCCGGTATCCCAGCCCAGCTGCCTGACTCACCCCTTTCATTCTTCAGTGAGCTTGGGAGCATGACAATAAATGGAAATTTTAGAAACTCACGACCGAATGTGCTCTGAAGCATTCCTCAGGGGAACAGGAAGTTGCACACCTCATAGGTCTGTGTCTCCAGCTCATGAATGTGCTTCCTGCTTTCAGCCAGGAAGAATTTGCTCACAGATCTGCTTGACCCGAAAAAAGCAAGAGGTGGGATTTCCTGAAACAGATCCGTCTCTCCCCCCTCTTCTTCATTGACAATGTGGTCCTCTGTGCCTCCTTGCATTCCCCTTGGGGAAAAGGAAGGGGCAAGGTTAGTACTCTCGTGAATGACTGTATTTGGGTTATTTCCAACACAACTCAGGGACCCTGATTATGATTAGTGACCAAGATTCCCAGTGGGAATATGTTACTTAACACTGAATTTTGTTGCTCTGAAACCCAGAATATTAGAAAAATTATGCAGAAATAGAGTAATAGCTAATATTTACCGAATACTTCCTATTTGCTAAATAGTAAACATCAGCTCAAACTGAAGCATGGATAATTCAATTACTATTTCCTATTCCATATGTAGTGTGTAACTATATACTATTATATAGCATTTTACTCACTTGCCCAAAGATACACAGCTAAAGCTCTGAGGAAGAGATAGCTGTTGCATTTTGGGATCAATGCTTTACTCCTCATTAGCACCGCACAGTTGACCAGTATTAGCTGTTGTGTTGAATATAAGAGACTCAAGATAGCTCCTGTAACTGTGGTGGTGTGCTCTGTCACTTTTGCATGTCTCTCCAGCCAACAGCACATTTTTGTCTGGGGCTTGATGGAGAAAGGGGACAATCCATGACTTAAGCAGTGTTCTTTGATGTTTAAGGACCAGGAAAAAATTGTTCTCATGGAGGAAGGTGTGTGGTGGGGGAGGTTTCTAGGGTGGAAGGGCCTGGAGAGAGACTGAATTTGCCAAGAATTTCTGATTTGATTCATGGACATACACAGATGCTTCAAAAACGAAGCATTCAGTGAAGGATGGCATTGCCTCCTGGAGCCCACAATCCCAGGATATACAGAACTGGACTCAGGGTCAGTGATGAGTAAAGGCATGAGGGTCTTTGGCTCTTTGGCCTCTCCCCTTCTCTGATCTCTCCTTCCTCCAAGACCTCAAGATCATCAGCCCCATCTTGAGTCCCATGGGGGCTCATCCTTTTCTCTGCCCCTTTGCAATTCTGCTGATTGTGAGTCCTCTTCTGGGAAAATGTGCTCAGTTGCTCTCAAACTGGAAAGGAATAAATGGCAAACCTGCCCAGGCCCCAGTGGCTTGATTGTTAACGTCTGTCATCCATAAGATTGGCTCTCAACACTTCATTCTCTTCTACAAATCCTAAAAGATAGTGGTGGTGGTGGGATTCACCAAGGCACATGGGGCCAGGGAGCATTAGTGGCCTGGGGATAGTGATGGAGAAGACTCAATGAGAAGAACAATTGCCATGACTGCAGTGTCTGGGAACATGGCAACTCTGTGAAGAACATGCATGCCTGTCCAAAGGTTTGATCTCTGCAAATCCACCCAACCTTTCTTGTTACACAATCGCAGTGTAGAAAGTCTTTTTCTTTGTCTAAGCTAACTCTCTATCAGCACATGTCTGGCATGTGCAGGTCACAAGAGTTAAACACCGAACTCATTGCTTGAGTCAAACAGCAAGCAACATCAGTAACAACAGCATCAATAACCAATCACAACATCAGAGCATCAAAAACCTAGAAAGCACTTGTTACCTGCCAGGCACTATTCCATGCACTTTGAATGCTTTATGACCTTATTGAATCCTGCAACAACCATAGGAGGTAGGTAAAATTTATGTCCTCATTCTATAGTTGAAGAAACCGAAGTTCAGAGAGGTTAAGAAACTTGCCCCAAGTCACATGCTTAGATTGTGTGCTGGAGTCAGAATTTGAGCCTAAGTAGTCTGGCCCTAGAGCGCATATTTTTAGGCAAATGTGTGATTTGAGTATATTTAGGCGTTGTCCAGGCACCTGGCAGAATATAATGTTTCTGGGCAGCAGCGCACCCTGCACTGTTCCCCCAGGAAGCCAGCTTATAGTTTTTGGCAGAGGCCAAAAACTGTAGAAGAATGTGAGAGCCAATAAACTTTGAATTATAAAATGGAGGCTTTAATTCTTTGCTCTCCATAAAGTCATATGAGATTCTGGATGTCATTTTTAATGCTCTTAGTCTCAAATTCCACAAATGGAGATAATAATACCTTTCTTGCCTACATCATCAGATTTTGGGAAATAGATGAAGCCAGCGTATGAAAGGGCTTGGCTAATTGTGAAGCAGTGTGGGGATGTACTGTTCAGTGGTTGTGATGGCTCTGTGGAAACCTCCTATTATGGCATAATGAATGACCAGCAGAGAGTAAGAACATAGTATTATTGTCACTTACAAAGGGCAGCATATTAATTTTCCTATGTCGTTGAGAAAATAAAACCAGGATGTATCCTAGCCTTCCAATGGAAGCCTGGAATAACGGGCTTGGTTCAGAGGATACATTTACCCCATCCCCTTGTAATAACTTAAATAAGTTCTCTTTGGGAAAAGACCATAAAAGGCCAATGTACTTGGGTAGTGACGACACTAAACGGCATGGTGAATGTCCATCATCTTTGTGTTTATCCTACTACATTCCTGGTGCTATATCTCAGGAAGCTTCCGAAGTGTGTGGATAACAGTTAGATTTGCGAGATTTTACTCCCATGACAGACAGGGTCCCAGACAAAACTTTCTTCTTCCAGAAACCAACATGAGTACCTCAGAACTCGAGGCCACAAGTTTAATTTCAATTCACATCAGTGTGACTAAATCTTCTCCTAATGACTGTTCAAAGGCTGTGGAGGAAGACATTGGTCAAGCTGGGAAGCTCCCGGGAGACACATCAGCTTCAAATCACTGCCACAGCAGACACCAACTCACTGGTTTGATGATTTTTCAGGAGACACATGGAAGACATAAGTCATACAGAGTGAATCTGAGTGGAAAGAAGGAGAAAACATGTTCAGAAGAAAAAAACAAAACAAAAAAAAAAAACCCAAACCCTGAGAAACATTCACTTAAAGACATGTCATTAAAAAGTTCCAAGCATTGCTGGCTGGAGAAGACAAGTGTTCTATATTGGTTGGATAGAATGGTTCAGACTAGGTCCATTAGGATCTCTAGATCTCTGAGACCCATCAATGTAACTGTTCAAAGAATTGCTCTTCTTACTAGTGATTTATAGATTTGACCTATCAGTTTTTAATACAATTAATTGTGTTAAATTCTTTGTTGATTTTTCCCCATGTTTTAAAATAATTTTGCTAATTTAAGGTTTCTATATTATTTAAGGATTTTTGCTTGGGCACATACAAACTTATACTTACTATCACTACATGATGATTTATTATTATACTAGTGGCCCTGCACGTGAATCTGTGTGCCAGTAGCTCGATGCCACTTGCCTCAGCTGGCCGCCCTGCCCTCCGCCGCTGTAGCTCTCCCCTGCTTGTGGCTCACTGCCCTGCCCTCCTGGTGATTGGTTATTAGGCATCACAGTGTAACAACCATTTGCATATTACCTCTTTATTATATAGGATATTCCTAATTATCCTTTTTAAGGTATTTTGCCTTTACCTGGTATCAATATTGCTATATTAGCTTATTTTGGATTATTATTTGCCTAAAATATCCATCATTTTAATTGTAACTTTCCTGCATATTTTAGTTTTAAATGCATGTCTTATAAGTGCATTTTGGATCCTGTTTTATTTTACTTCACATGCTAAGTTCTGCCTTTAAATTAAGTATAATCCACATCTACTTATTATGACTAATGATATATTTGTATTAATTTCAACCATATTGTTTATGTATTCCATGGAAATATTTTTCTTTGTCCCTTTTTCTTTTTTCTTCATGTTCTGTTGAACTAAAACTTTTTTTTAAATGTTCTTCTTATTTTGTGTATTGTATTTGAATATATGGATTACATTTTTATTTTCTTCATGGTCACTTTACATTTCTACATTTTCTCACCAAGCCTAAAATTACTCAGTATCTTCTCTTTTCCTAGCTACCACTACAAAGACTTTCACACATGCTGTCTTCCTATTTCAAAATCTTGTTATTGTTATCTAGAGTTTAATTTTGCCTTTTAAAATTTAATAAATTAAATTTAGTACTTTTAAATTAGAAGATAATAATCATAATAAATTAATATGAATAATAAAATAAGGCAACAAAAATAATAAACACAAAAAATTAAAACAAAAGAGTTTTAAGAAAATATGTGATCACTGTTATTTGTTAAATTGCATTCTATACCGCTATTAATTTTTAAATATGTTTTTATAAACAAAGGAGAAGGGAGAGGGAGAGAGAAAGAAACATCACTTGGTTGCCTTCTGCTCACTCCCTACTGAAAATCTAGCTCAAAACCAGGCATGTGCCCTGACCAGGCACTGAACAGGTGACCAACCTCTTGGTGCATGGACCGACACTCACCATCTGAGCCATACTGGCAAGGCACCATATTTCCATTCTTGTTTTTCTTCTTTCAGAGACACATTCCCCAAAAGTGTTTTTAGGGAACTTTGTGGATGATACACTTTCACAGTTTTTACAAGTGTGAAAATGCCATTATTTTTCTCCCCCTCTTTAATAATTAATTTAATAGTTTAGCTGGGTGTAAACTCCAAACCTGATGGCTGTCTTCCCTTTACTCTTGGAAGACATCTTTGAGCAGACTACTGTCTAATTTTTATTCCTTTCTAGGCAATTTCTTATATCAGCCTTAAAATCTTTATGATTTTATTTTCTTTATCTGTTTTATCTTTATATGTTACAATACTTATTTTTCTTGGTGTGAATTCATCTCTATTCTTGGTATTTGAAATTCTTTATAAAACCAAGGACTTTATATTTCTTAATTTATGTCAACATTTTTTCTAATGTTGCTGCTTTCCTACCATTTATTCTATCCTTTTTATGTAACTCCCTTTAGACATATGCTGAGTGTTTAAATCATCCCTTATGCCATTGAACTAGACTTTCTTTCCCTATTATTTTTTTAAAATTTGTGTGTCTTTCTAGCATGTGTCCTTGTTTAAATCCTATTAGATGCAGAGGGCAGTGTCCACTTATAAATATGGAATCAGTGTCCAAAGACTGTGGTGTTTTTCATGTGAAAATAAAGCAGACATCTCCACTGAACAATTAAAGTCATAAGGTGAAGATAAAAATCCCTTATTTAAACAAACACTGCATTTGGGGCTCAAGTGATTCTTTAGCATGCCACACAGCCACCATTCCAATTTGACCTAAGGACTCCAGCCACACTTCTACAACTTGTATTCACTTCCCCCTTTTTAGTGTAAAACAGGCAAATTTTTTTTTATGACTTTAAGTCTTTCATCTGCTATTTCTTTACTCCTGGGATGCCTGAGCATCTTCAGAGGCCCACTTGAAAACTGACAATTCTTTGAAAACTTTTCCAGTTTCATCAGAATAAACAGTTCTCTCCTTGCCCCCATGAATTCTATAAAATTACAATATGTTGTAATTTTCTGTTTATAAATTTATTTTCCCAGGTAGACTTTAAGAGCTATTTGAGGGCAAGAAATAATTATTTCTGTATACCTAGCTTTTAGATCATTGCCAGTCAAAAGTTGTCATGGAAAATTTTTTAGATGAGTTTTCAATGATAGAGAATTCATTCTGGTTTAAAACTAATCTCTCTCTCTCTCTCTCTCTCTCTCTCTCTCTCAAATTGTATTCTGGACCACCCTCCACAGACAAGTTGAAGCTGCTTTTGATTTTTTACTGCTAATTTTTTTCCTCCCAGGAGATTGCAGTCACATCCTGCAAAGAGGAACCAGCAAACCCAGTTCTTTCCTCTCATTATTTGGGCTCTGACACTCTTGCAGATGCCTGGGTTCAGCAAGTTCTCAGCCCTCTTCAGCAATGGTACTTCCCCTGCCCCATTTTGATGCCAACACGGAGAGCACAGTCTGTCTGGTATTGGTTGGTTAACACTTAACTCGTCAAAAATGTGTTGTGCAACACAGAGTCCATGTCCAAGAGGCCTTGCGAGATTTCCAAAGCTTTTCCCACACACTTTTTCTCCTCATCCTCAAAAAAAAAAAAAGAAAGAAAGAAAAAAAAAGAAACAGTGTTTTGCCAAAAAAACAAATTATCCCAATTCTCAAAAAGGACTGTTCTGGCACAGGAATCTTCAACCCACAAGAGTTCATTTTGGGCCTAATCTTGGTCAACACTTGCTTCCATGAAGCCTGTGCCTCTGGCTCTAAGTAACCAGAGTGAGCAGCATCGCCACGTCCTCCTCCCTCCAGGACGCTGGCTTGGAGTCAGGACGGAGCCTGCCAGGGCCTGAGCGGGAAAGTGGCTCCGGGAAATGGCATAGGATTGACATACTGTAAATGCTTCCCAATGGCTGGTGGGGTCAAAACCTCCATTTGCCACCGGGCAGGGAAAGATCTTTTTTTTTTTAAGCAAAATGAGAACTTTATCCTGAATTTTATCTTGCATGGAGAAAAGGATGGAAACAAAAGTCCAGAATAAGGAACTCCGTTTATCAACTGCTGGAACAATTTTATATAAAACCTAAGGTGTTCAATCAGTAAAATGCATTTAAAATGCATTTTTGTTGTAGAAAGAAAACAACAACAAAAAATTATTTCAAAGAAAATACACATTTGGAAATGTATATGACTTAGAGAAATAGGAAAAGTAACTAAGTTATGATATATGCTAGTTATGTTTTAAGTGTTATAATTAGGATGCTAAAGGCTTCTCTTTCTTGCAGAAGGTCAAACTGAGGGAAATGTAAAGTGTCTTCCCCATCACGTAACACTGCCAGAGATCGGTCTTTTCTGGAACATGAGTTATAAGGGCCTCCCAGAATCTGATATGTGCCTTCTCAGAGCCATCAGGCCTGCCATTGTCAGAGAACTTTATATAAAGTGCAGACCTGCTCATGCCAGTCTATTACCAAAACTTTTTAATAGGGTCCCACTTGAAGTGTTTCACCTTGACCTTAAGAGCCCATGATGACAGACAGCACAGCACTCCACACCCAGTCAACAGACACTCCTTAAAATCCAGGCTAAGGGAAATAGCTTATATACAAGATTATTAACAAGGCAGTAAATATTATTAAAGAACAAAGGAAGGACTATAAATATATGTTAAAAACTGACCATTAAAAATAGACAGGTATGCTGAAACCGGTTTGGCTCAGTGGATAGAGCATCGGCCTGCAGACTGAAGGGTCCTGGTTCGATTCCGGTCAAGGGCATGTACCTTGGCTGCGGGCACATCCCCAGTAGGAGGTGTGCAGGAGGCAGCTGATCAATGTTTCTCTCTCATTGATGTTTCTGACTTTCTATCCCTCTCCCTTCCTCTCTGTAGAAGATCAATAAAATATATTTTAAAAAATAGACAGGTATTTATAGTACCAGAAATGAAAATAATAGGATTGAAAGTAAGTCCTCAATAGGTAGTTTAAATGGCAGAGGTTAGTGAATTGAAGATAAAGCAGGGGAAAGCACCCAGAGAGCATCCCAGAGAGATGAAGAACTGAGATGCTGAGAGACGTGGGAAAGAGAAGATTAAACTTTTGTCTCGTCACAATTCTCAAAGGAAATAGTATAGTCAGAGAGAGACAAGTTTGAAGAGGTTATGATGGGTAGTTTTCCTGAATTGAAGGAATATATAAATCCCAAGCTTGATCAACTGCAGCTTGAAAAACATAAACCCAGGCAAATTAAAAAAAAAAAAATTTAAACGTGCACCACTGTAACACAACTGTAGAATTACCAAAGAAAAAATCCTAACAACAATCAGAAAGAGAAGACAGATGATCTTGAAAGGAACAAAATTAAATTAACAGAAGGCTTTCCATCAACAAATTAAAAAGAAAATGTCTTTAAAGTATGGAGGGAAAATAATTGTCATTTTAGAATTATGATTTAATGGTAACGGTAAAAAATGTTATTTTTGGACAAAGGGGAATTTACTACTCACAAGTCTACTATTGGGTTAATACAGTGAGAAGTAAAATTAACTTTCAAAAGGGATGAAAAGTAGAGATGAACTGGAATGTTATTTTAGAGGTAGGATTCACGTTGCCTAACTATCAGATTAGGGCTCCTGATGAAGAGAAAATATGTTGTTGGGGGAGTTTATTAGAAGTTCTGGCTTCAATTTTCTCCTGTCATTTCAACATTTTCTCAGAAAGAAGAAAATATTTATCTAGCTTTTGCCACACTAAGTAACCGATTTCTAGAAGGTGGGTGACTTGAATAACATTTTGGAATTTAACTAAACAGATACTTTGTTTCGAGGTAGAACTTGTAGGAACTTTGATTAAATTCTAGAAATATCTCAGCAGAATCAATTTATGGCAAAAACACTGGTTCTTCATTTTCAGTTCTGTATTCCTAATTTATAATCTACTCCTAAATTTCACAAGAATTACGTTAGGGACCATGTTTATCATTGACATGAATGTAGAAAGAGCATGACACAGCATAAGCAAGGCTATTTTTAAGTCCCCACATGTTAGCAAGTTTATAAACTTGGCAAATTACTTTATTTCTACTTCTCATTTGTAATATGGAGACAATAATCATTTTCTTTCTGAATTATGATAATGATTAAGGGGACTATGGTATGTGTACTTTTCCTAGCTATATGTCATATGAGAGAACCCATTACTGTCTCCCAGGGGAATTGCTCCCTGGGACACAGAAACTCTATCTACCTCACCATGACACTTGTGTGAGTGCACAGCAATCCCCGGTCATCCCCCCAGCGCCCTGCCCATTCCCTCCACCTCTTTCAGAAGCCTGAGACGTCAGGTCATAGGAAATGTGTCTCAGACCACTCTCCCTGACTCGAAGCAATCTAGGTCAGATGATGTGGTTACTGAGTGTATCAGAAGGAAGTCCTCATCTAGGATGAGCATTGTCAGACAATTTCTGCTCATGAGCACCATTCATTCTAAGCTACTGAGTTTCCCAACAGGAATGTATCATAGAAGTGTGGCTTGCCTCCCCTTTCTGGTCCGTTTCCACCATAGTGTCTGTGACTCATATAAATAACACAAATGTTCCTCTCATGAGAACTAATGTTTTTCTCACAACCCTCACCTATACTTTGCCTAATGATATATGGATTTAACTTTCTGAAGAGAAGCAAGTTAAATACTAATTTAGTGTAGGAGAAAGAAATTCTGGGTTCATGACTGATACAATAATCACCGTGCACTAGTTGGTGTGCTGATTGAAAAGCTATACAAGGATCTAGTCCATAAAAGGAAGTGAAAAGTGCAGGGTGATATGGATATGTCTAGCAGCTTGGGTCTTGGTGAAAGAGCATGGAGGAGAAGGCCAGTAGTTTGGTTCTGGCAAAGACGAGTCTTGGCGTTGAGAAGGAAAAAGTGAATCAGAGCTTTAGAATTTAGAGCTGGAAGGGAACTTGGTTGTTATCTAGCCCCATATTTCTAAATATTTCTCAGAATTTCTGTCTCAAGATGCTCAATTACAATAAAAACTCTCTAATCAATCATATTTGGAAAATATAGAAAACCACATTCCCCAGAGATTTCCCAAGTATAACTTGGCCATTAAATGCTACTTGTCATCCAACAGATCTAATATTATGGAGAATTCATTCTGAGAATCAATGATCTAGTCTTATCTCTACATACCACAAAGAATAAACTGAGGTTCATGAAAACCAGTTTATCCAAGGAGAGATGCAGAGCTAAAGACCTGACTCCCAATTTCAGTGGGTTTTATAAAGTGACCTATATAACAATAAAAATTAAAAAATACTAATAATGATCATGCATAATAGAATTAAAAATATATATCTAATTATTATTTACTTATCAAAGCATTAAACCTATGCACTTGAGAAAACTAATCAACAAAAGGATTTTTTGAAAATGCTCAGTCAAGTAGCAACTCCCACTACTGATCACATTCTGGGCATTGGTGCTTACTTTTTCTCTCAACCTATACGTTTGGCATATTTAATTTTCCATTTGCTTGCTGTGATATGACAATCCTATCTAATAAAAAAATAATATGCAAATTTGACCATACCTTCGCTACACCCACAAGCCATGCCCACAGTCATGCCCACCAGTCAATCAGGAGCAGATTATGCAAATAAACCCCAACCAAGATGGCTGCCACCACTGAGAGCAGGAGTAAGGCTTGGGTTTCCTCGGCAACAGAGGAAGACAAGATTTCTGCCTGCCGTTGCTGGCCTAGGCCTCCATTCAATGCTACAAAGTTTCAACTATAAAAGATACAGAAATGATGGCAGCCACTGAGCTGGAGAGAACAGAGGCTTAGGTTTCCCTGGCAATGGAGGAAGCCAAGCTTTCCACCTGCAGTTGCTGGCCTAGGCCTCCACTCTAGGCTACAATGTTTCAAACAGAAATGGCTGCCAGCCATTGAGCAAGCAGAAGGCTTGGCTCCACTACAGGCTACAATGTTTCAATTGTAGACAAATTAATCCCAGATCCCAGGGCCTCCTCTTGGGTCGCTGGGGGAAGGGGGGGGGGCGGGCGTGGCCAGCCTGCAAACCTCCACAGGTCCCTTGCCCAGGCCGCCCCTCGCCCCAAGGGAACCCCCACTCTGATCTGGGACACTCTTCAGGGCAAACCAGCTGGCCCCCACCCATGCACCAGGCCTCTATCCTATCTAATAAAAGAGTAATTTGCAGATTGACCATCACTCCAAAACAAAAGAGGGCTTCCTCCATGTGGTCAAAGATCCTGCCCCAATGTGGACACAAGATGGCCACCACAAGATGGCTAGCAGGGGAGGGCCATTGGGAGGGACCAGGCCTGCAAGGGAGGGCAGTTGGGGGTGATCAAGCCTCCAGGGGAGGGCAGTTAGGGATGACCAGGCCAGCAGAGGAGGGAAGTTGGGGGCAAAAGGCTGGAAGGAGAACAGTTAGACATCAATTAGGCTGGCCAGGGTAGTGGTTAGCAGGTGATCAGGCTGGCAGGCAGAAGCGGTTAGGGGCAATCAGGGAGGCAGGCAGGCGAGCAGTTTGAAGCCAGCAGTCCTGGATTGTGAGAAGGATGTCCAACTTCCCGTTTAGGCCAGATCCCACTATCGGGCCTAAACGGGCAGTGGGATATCCCTCGAGGGGTCCCAGATTGTAGAGAGTGTGGGCTGGGCTGAGGGACACCCCTCTTCCCCACTTCCATGAATTTCGTGCACCAGGCCTCTAGTTAATAATAATTTAGCACATATGAGGTTCTAGGCACTGTGTGAAGGATTTTGTATGCATTTTCTCCATGAATTTTTAATCATAATTCTGTAAATTAATTCACATTATCATTCCATTTGAAGCTGAAGATGCTGAAACTCAGAGAAGTAAGGAGTATGGCCAAAGTTACAGCTCATAGGTGAAGAGTTGAGTTTCTGACCCAGGTCTGGCTGATTCCAAAGCTTATAGTCTTAACCAGTATCTTTTAATAATATTCAGGAAGCTATGTGGATTTAGAAGTTTCCACACTGACATCTTAAGTGCTCCAAATCATCAACCCCCAGTAGAAAAAGCAAGTGATTCAATGGCTAAAGAATTCATACTAAGGCACTGACATGTTGAACAAGGCTCCAGACTGTTATTTATTCTATAAATCATGAAGCTTGAAGAAAGAGGTAGAACTTTATATAGTCAAAGTTGAAAAAGACCACAGAGGCCAGAGTTGCATCATCAGATTAGGTCTGTGACCGACCACCTACTTTGTCATCACTTGACCAACGAACGGAGTAAGATAGTTAGGCGATGAGAGAAAACATCAAGGGCCTGCATGCAAACATAAAAGCATGCTATTCTTTGCTTCTCTTTTCTTGGTGAGTCTTTATGGAATGCTGTGGGAAAACACACAATTCCTGAAGCTCCATGGACTACTGAGACAAATATAGATATTTGAACTAACCCTTGCTAAGAAATCATAATTCAGAAAGACACAGACCCTAATATAATTGTACTTGTGAATTTAATTTTGTTTTCTTTTATTTTTTCTAAGTGAAATTGCCTCAGAAAATTGGAGAGGAATCTCGTTTTCCATGTGTAGGATTTATTAGGTATGAAAATAATTCCTCTAGTTACAGGCAGAAATGTGTGGCTAACCTTTCAGGGGAACTAATATAAGAGTAATTAAATCTTTTATTTGCAGAATGCTCCATCACTGAAAAACCATGATCACATCCATTTCCTCTTTCTGAACAGCACAAGAGCCTTTGAAAACTGGCAAGCAGCTAGTATCAGTCCTTTCCATATTCATTCATTCATTCACTCACTCATCCATTCACCAACTACTACCTATTGAGTGTCTATTTTGTTCCCTCTATAACTGAACTCGCAGGACAGGGCCAGCTGGGCTTTCTCTGTTGTCTTCCATCCTGCAGGCCTTGGAGCAATCCCTTGCTTGGGTTTGCATGGAAACTTGGGAGGGAGGACAGCTACTTGCCTCCTTTTATCTCTGCAGCGCACTGCCAGAGACCCTGGAGGGCTCCAAAGGGGAGGTATCAAATGTCCTAGTGATGAGTTGTGCCCTTTTGCTGCCACAGATATGAGGTTGGCAGGATGGGGCTAGCAGGATTTGGGAATGGAATCCAATCCACCCTTTGACTGGGTTGGTGTGGGCCCTTGGATCTTGGATCTTGGGAGGGGAGCTAGCTGCTTGCGTTTTTGCTCAGAGCATGGTCCCCGCCCCCCAACCCTAAAGGGAGACTCTGAGGGGGTTGTGCCAGATGTCCCAGTTCTGAGTCGTATGCCTTTTCTTTTGAGAGGCTGCACCAACAGGAAGGTGTCAGCAGGCTTGGAGGAATAGATCAAGCCTGCCTCCACCACATGCCTCAGTGCTAGCCCTTGGGAGAAGAGAGAGCTGCTTGCCTCCCATCTCTGCAGCACACTGCCAGGGCCCTGATGAGGGATATGAGGGTTTCACTCAAAATGTCCCAGTTCTGAGTGTACCTCTTTCTCCATGTCGAATTGCACTTGGCAGGCTGGTGGGGAAAGATTTTAGGAATGCAAATCCAGGCAGCCCCTCTTTGGGGGTGGTGCAGTGCATACCTCCCTCAGCTCTGCAGCTACCTGCTATCTGAGGCCCTGACAAAGAGGGCCTTCCACTGGGGCTGGTGCCTGCCTAACCTGTGGGAAGGGCTGAAAGACTGGCCCTTGTTCTCAAGCCACTCAGTTCAATGATTGCCTAAGTCTGAATATAGTTTCTCCAGGAAAAAAACGTACCTCAGTCCTGTTGGGTGTAGCCAATAGTCCTTTATGTCACACTTGAGCTTGGCTGGGTGGTGTCACCAATATTTGGAGGAAAGTATTAGTGTGCTTTTCCCAACTGGTGCTGTAAGAATAGACCTGCTGGGGCCCTGGGCGATAGCACCCGAGGGTGGTGTGGGATGTTGGGTCAGGACCAGGACCTCAGAAACCTGCCTTCCAGATCTCTGAAGCTAAGCCACCCAGATCTTCTGTTTACGGCTTCTGTATACCCTGATTCTCCTCCCCTCTACCAGGGCCTCAGGTGAGTGTCCAATAGTGAGATCCTATGCATTAGCCCTTAGGAGATCACCTGGGATCCAAGCAGACTCTCTCTTCTTTCCAGTTGACAAAGTCCACATGTGTTTGCTGCCAAATGCTGTACAGGCTCTTCCTCATAGCCCTGGTGCTCTGGTTCTGGGGTCCCAGCATGGGGTTGAGACCACTTTCCTCCAGGAGGGACTTTCATAGCTGCAGTATTTTTCCACTTTCACAACAAGTGCCTCTGAGTGCAGGGACCAGCCCTGTCCAGTCTCCATCCTTCTGTTCAGGTGTAATTTTGTTGTTAATTCAGGTTTACTGCTGTATATTTTAGTTTAACTCTGGTTCCTCTAACCTACTGTTTATTCCTTCTAGTGTATATTTTATTTCAGCTATGTCATTTTTCATTTCTGACTGGTTGTTTTTCATAATTTCTATGTCCCTTTTCATGCCATTGAGCATTTTTAAAACCATTACTTTATACTGTTTCTGTTAAATTGTTTGCCTCAACTTTATTTATCTCTTTTTCTGGTGATTCTTCCTATTCTTTTATTTGGGTTCTGTTTCTTTGTTTCATCATTTTTGCTGTTTCATTGTTTGTTTTCTGTGTACTGACTAGGACTGCTATGACTTCCTGTCTTGGTGGGGTGGCCTTCTGTAGTTGGTGTCTCATGGGACCTAGTGGTGTAGACTCTTTAATCTTCTGAACTGGGTGCTCTAGAAATGTCCCTTGTGTGGGCCCTCCTGTTGTATTTGGGTCTTGATTGCTCTTGTCCCCTCCATGGTTGTGCTCAGCCCTTGGGCTGGATGACTCTGAAGCTCAACCCTGACCATATCATGTCAATTGTTATACAGGTGCTTACAGAATGAAACAGGACAAAACAGAAAACAACACAAAAAACCAATAAACCAACAACAAAGAAGACTAAAAAGAACCAAAAGAAGCCCCCCTCAAAAAAAAAGAGACAAGAGACCAAAATATTTTGAGACAAAAACAAAAAAAAGTATATGAAAGAAAAGAAGGAAGAGCAAAAAAAGACTGAAAAGAAAATAATAACAAATGAAACAATAATTTAAACAAGTAGCAATCTATCTATATAAAACCCTAATATACAAATGGACCGAATGGCAGAACAACCAATTGCTTTGACATGCACTGACCACCAGGGGGTGCATGTGGAACATAGCAGGTGTCAGCTATGGCAGTGTGGTGGAATAGGTGAGCAGGGGGGTGCCAGACTATGGCCTGGCACCAGTTGCTGTCATTGGGGCGAGCCTCTGGTGGTTACTGAAAATTCTTTGCTCCCATGTGCCATGGTCCTATGCCACTGTCCCACCCAGCACTCACACCTGCTGCCAGCAGTGGACTGATTGCTCAGCACTGTCAGTGGGTGTGAGCAGCGGCTGCCAGCCCCAATTACCCCTGAGGGCTTCGCCACCCCCCTGCTCCTGAGGGGTAATTGGGGCAGCAGCCACCACTCGCACCCACTGACAGCGCAGGCCTCACTCACACCCGCTGCTGGTGCTGGCCCCAATTGCTCCATGCCATCAGTGGGTGTGAGCAGGGCTGGCGCCGCCACTGTGTGGGAGTGGCGGTGGTGGAAGTGGGGCTGCCAGCAGACAGGCGACCGGGGGCTGCAGTGGAAGGGGCTGAGCAGGAGTGTGGAGGATGGGCCAAGACTCACCCCTGTGCCCACCACAGCCTTGTGGCCCAAAGTCCCTTTCAAAATGCATAAATTCATGCACTGGGCCCCTAGTAATAAAAAAATAACATGAAATGGGAATAGGAAACCATAAAGAAAAAAAGACAAAGAGAAAAAAATAGAATAAAAAGAGAGAAGAGATATGAAATAAAAAAAAGAAAGGAAAAATCTCCACAAAAAATAAAGAAGTGGTTTTAAAAAAGAGACAGGGTGTCCCCCCAAAATGTATAACCACTGTGAATGATTATAAAGTCAGTGTTTATTAACATACAATTCATTTTCAAAATTTACTTGAATCTACAGAAATGAATACTTTTTTTTTCTGTCATTGACTGTTTTCAAACTGACACCAGGCACCGCTGATAACTGAAACCAATAGAGTCACCCTCAATTCACTGACTGTTAACTTTTTGGCTTTGTACTGTAAACTTTATCTTTTATGTATCCCCATAAAAAATGTCTAGTAGTACTTTAGGATAAATTTTCTTTGTTCAAAGATTAGTCTGGCTTCACCCATTATTTCAAATCAGTTAAACCTGAAAAGGAGTGAAAATGAAGTGAGTTATCAGCTGTTAAAGTGTATATAGTAATTGGAGTCCTCTCTCCATAGTTTGTGCCTGCTGCTTTGGAGATGCTATTTATGGTGCTTGTAGAAATTTGCTTTGATGCTGACTTGCTTGCCAGTCCTGGGCCTTCCAGAAGGTTCTCTGGTGCAAGCCAATGTCAGTTGCTGTCCCTGCCTGGCCCGCAGCAACCTGACTGAAGCTGGCAGGGCAGAGCCTCAAGTAGTTCAGCGGGTGGCGCCTCTGAGCCCAGAGCCTGGTTCTGCGTCAGGTCTTGCACCTTGAATGTCCCTTCTCCCAGCTGCTCTCTCTTCACCTAAGGAAGTGGACTCTTTGGGGATACCTGGGGCCTGGCTGGAGTGTTAGGGTGGCTCCTATTGCTTGTAATAGTGGGCACAGGCACTTCCTCTCCTTCCCAGGACGCCCTGGCTGGACTCACAGGAAGTTTGGCTTGGTTCCCCATATGTAGCCAAATGGCCAACGAGATGACTATCTCTCCCCTGGACAGAAGCCCACCCCAGAGACACATTCGCAATGCCTCAGCTCTGCCTGGTTCCCTGGCACCCCCTGCCCTCCCCACCACACCAAGTAGGAGGGGTTAAAAAAATTAGCCCTGCTTGGCACTCAAATATTTCAGAACAATCAGCCCCCGCTGGGCAGGGCCTCCATCCAGGCTCTAACCTGGCCATACAGGTGCCATTTCCAGCGCAGAGCCCCTCCCCTTTGTCTGGGGTTGCAGCAGGACGGGCAGACCCAATGTCCCGCAGATGGCGGGAGGGCTGCCCAGGTGCCAGGTGGGCAAGACCTATCCTCTTTCCCAAGCTACACTGTCCCGCCCCCTTCCGGCTCTCTGCCCAAAGTTCGTCCAATGAATAATGGGCTCCTCAAATTCACTGCTGGGTGTTACCAATCAGACCCCGGCACTGATCCTGAGCTTTGTTGTGTGGCCCCTCCCACAGACAGATTGGAACAAACTTGCCAGGCTTATGTTGTAACAAAGAAATCCAAAACTTACTGATGTTTTCAATATATTAGTGCTTTATCACTTTAAAGCTGAATGATATATGGACATGCTACATGTATTTATCCATTTATCAAATGATGACATTTTGTTTTTTTTTCCTACCTATAAAGAATACTACTGTTGTGAACAATTGTGTGTAAGTTTTTGTGTGGACACATGGTTTCACTTTTCTTGGGTAGTGAGTGGGAGTACTGGGCCATATGGTAACTCTGTTAACTTTTTGAAAGATGGCCAACTTGTCTTGTACAACTGTACCATTTTACATGTGCACAACAGAGGATGGAGATTCCTATTTCTTCATTTCCTCACGAGCACTTACATTTTCTTTCTTTCTTTTTTTAAAAAAAATTACAGCTGTCTTTGTGGGTGTCTTGTTGTGCTATCTCATGAGTGGTATCTCACTTTTGGATTTGCATTTTTCCAGTGACTAATGATACTGAGCATCCTTTCATGTGCTTACTGGCCACTTTATATCTCTATTGGGAGGAATGAATAAGCCTTTTGCCCATTTTAACATTGGGTTGCCTTTCTTTTCAGATGTAAGATTTCTCTATATTCTGGATACTATACCCTAAGCAGATGTAAATGTTCCAAATATTTTCCCCAATTCTGTTCCTTGGTCTATGTAAAATTATAAATCTGAACTAACAGTAGAAAATTTGTCCGCACAAAATTTGTTTGCACAAAATTCTTCTTCCTCCTTCTTTGTCTGAAAGCACTCTCCTCTTCTCTTGAATCCATCAATTTCTAGCTAATCATCCTTCATCTCCCCAATGCCCTATGCCCCCGTGTCCAGAATGAGCATGTGACCCAAGGTAGGCCAATCAAAATTCATAACATAATTTTTCACGCTGTTTGGAAGTTAAAGATCCTTTTCTTCTTTCTGGCAAACCTGTGAGTAGATAACAACAGAACTGCTTTCTTCGTGTTCCCCACATGACAACATCCTTTTGACAGAAGAGAATGAACTCCTTAAGCAGATAAGTGAAGCAAAGAGGAACGGGATTGTGGCTGGCTCAAGACCCCATTGCACTTGGCCCCAGCTATACCCCTGCCTTCCTTGTTATATGAACAAATAAAGTTCTTTTAAATTTCGATTGGAATCACATTTCTGTCACTTTAAATTTAATGCTTCCTGACTGATGCAGTTGTATATGACTTACAAAAGACATCACCAGCAAGTCTTGGATAGGAAGGGTTTGTAATACTTAGTCTGTGGGAAGAAATGGAAGGAAAATACAACTAGACCAAAATTGAAAAAATACAGACTAACCCAGAGGAGAAATGGGATGAAAATGATTGAGTTTGTGGGAAAGAGGCTTGTATTCATTGCAAATAGTTGCAATGAATAGTAGATGGCAATGAATCATACCATATGAATTGATTATATGAAATGACAAGTAAAACAATCCAAATGTATGGAATACATGGAGTCACAGGCATTCATTTAAACACTAGAGGCCCAATGCATGAAATTTATGTCCCTCAGCCCAGCCTGCACCTTCTCCAATCTGGGACATCCCTCTCACAATCCAGGACTGTTGGCTCCCTGCCTTCCTGATTGCCCTAAACCTCTTCTGCCTGCCAGCCTGATCACTCTCTAACCACTCCCCTGAAAGCCTGATTGATGCCTAACTGCTCCCCTACCAGTCTGATTGCCCCTAAATGCCCTCCCTCTCAGGCCTGGCTCCCCATCCCCAAACTGCTCTCCCCTGCAGGCCTGGGTCCCCCCAACTGCCCTTCCCTGCAGGTCTGGTTGCCCTCAACTTCCCTCCTCTGCCAGCCTGGTCACCCCTAACTGCTCTCCTCTGCAGACTTGATTGCCCCCAACTGCCCTTTCTTGCAGCCATGGTCCCTCCCAAATGCCCTTCCCTGCTGGCCATCTTGTGTCCACATGGGGGCAGCCATCTTGTGTGTTGGAGTGATGGTCAATTTGCATATTACTCTTTTATTAGCAGGATAGAGGCCTGATGAATGGGTGGGGGCTAGCTGGTTTGCCCTGAAGGGTGTCCCAAATCAGGTGGGGGTTCCCTTGAGGCATGGGGCAGCCTGGGAGAGGGGCCTATGGTGGTTTGCAGGCCGACCACGCCTCACCTCCCCCAGTGACCAAAGTGGAGGCCTTGGTATCTGGTATTTATCTTCTATAATTAAAACTGTAGCCTTGAGCAGAGGCCAGGGCAGGTGGAAAGCTTGGCTTCTTCCATTGCCAAGAAAACCCAAGCCTCCTGCTTGCTCCATGACCACAGCCATTTTTGTTGGGATTTATTTGTCTTCTATAATTGAAACTTTGTAGCCTTGTGTGGAGGTAAGGCAGGCCAGGAAGTTTGGCTTCCTCCATTGCCAGGGGTAACCAAAGCTTCTTGATCTCTCCAGCTCTGTTGCTGCCATTATTTTGTTGAGATTTATTTATCTTCTAAAATTGAAACTTTGTAGTCTTGAGTGGAGTCCAGGGCTGGTCAGAGTATGCAGGAAGCTTGGCTTCCTTTATTGCCAGGGAAACCCACGCTTCCTGCTCACTCCGTGGCCACATCCATCTTGGTTGAGTTAATTTGAATACTCACTCCTGATTGGTTGATGGGCGTGGCTTGTGGGTGTAGCAGAGGTATGGTCAATTTGCATATCACTCTCTTATTAGATAGGAGGATATTTTGCAGAGCCTTCCATGGAGGCCAGTTGTCAGAAACAGTTGGCATGTCTCATCCATGAATGTGGCCAATCTTTGTCTCCCTTCTGTGTCATCTTTCTGTACCTTTATCTGTCTTCCATCCTCTCTCAGCAGTCTATCTTTTGGTCTTTTCGTTTTAAAGATTGAAAAGACCTTGTAGATATTAGGGATCTCTATAAGTGAGATTTGGAATTTTAGGGAACCAAAAAAAATAGTAGTATTTATAAGTCATACAGACAGTAAACAGCAAGTTCTGCCTTGGTACTGCTCTCTGTACTGCTCTGGTACTGCTCTATGACCTGAGGGCCATTTCTGACCTATAACCTTGCTGCCTGTTAGAGCTCCTTATGTTTCCTTCTATAGGTTATAGTTAGGTGTAAGGAAGACCTTGATTAATAATCTGGGAGATTAGGTAAGTGAATGATTAAAAAAAATAATGGAGAATAGGAAATTTTAAAAACACTAGCATTTAAGCTGTTATATTTTAACTTGAAAATGACAAGTAAATGTTCTATGGCCGTGGTTGGCAAACTGCGGCTCGCGAGCCACATGCAGCTCTTTGGCCCCTTGAGTGTGGCTCTTCCACAAAATACCACGACCTGGGAGAGTCTGTTTTGAAGAAGAGGCATTGGAAGAAATTTAAGTTTAAAAAATTTGGCTCTCAAAAGAAATTTTAATCGTTGTACTGTTGATATTTGGCTCTGTTGACTAATGAGTTTGTTGACCACTGTTCTGTGGCTAAATAAACAAATCTTATGCAAGTTTTAAGTGTTCTTACAGTGCTCTTTGTATACTCTGTTTCTGGGTGACCTTCATTCTAATCTGAGAGGAACTTCTATCTTCTCTCCTCAATCAAAAGTGTTTAATATTAATTTCTCCTGAACTGGAGTACTTCTTGAGAAAAGGCCAGATGGATCATATCTATGTTGTTTTCATGATGTTAGTTACTTACTGCTGTGTAAGAAATTTACCCCAAAACAGCTTAGAACAACTAACATTTATCTCACAGTTTCTATGGGTCATGGGATTTGGGTGTGGTTTAGCTAGCTCAGGGTTTTCCATAAGGCTGCAGTCATCTGAAGACTTGAATGTGGCTGGGGATCTACTTTCAAACTTCCTCATGTGCTGTTGTTGGGAGGTCTCAGTTTCTCACCCGGGATTCTTCGTAGGTCTACAAATGTCCTCCCAGTATAGTGCCTGAATTTCTCTAGAGAGAAAAATCCAAGATAGAGATCAAGATGAAATATCTTTTATGATTTATCACCACAAGTCACACTTGTTTATTTATGCCATACTGTATTTGTCAGTATGACTCCATTTTTAATAGTGGGAGGAGAACTAAGGTTTCCAACCCTTGAAAGTATTAATATAAAAAATTGTGGAAATATTTCAAGACCATGACAGGTAGTAAATATTAAAGACTAGTGAACCAGCCGAAGCCAGTTTGGCTCAGTGGATAGAGCATCAGCCTGTGGACTGAAAGGTCCCAGGTTCGATTCTGGTCAAGGGCATGTACCGTGGCTGCAGCCACATCCCCAGCAGGGGGTGTGCAAGAGGCAGCTGATCAATGTTTCTCTCTCATCGATGTTTCTGACTTTCTATCCCTCTCTCTTCCTCTCTGTGAAAAATCAATAAAATATATTTAAAAAAAAAGACTAGTGAACCAGTGCATAGATATGTGCACATTGAAAGGAAATTAATAAGGTGGCCGGTGGGGTGGGACTGGGTGAGATGGGCCAGACACACCCTGGAGCCAACCTCCAATGGTTCCTCCCTGGCATCTGTGGAGTGAGCAGAATTCCTCCAGCAGGTGGAGTCCCTTTGCCTGGCCAGTGGGGATTGGGCCAAAACTGGCTCTCTGATATCCCCCGATGATCCTGGAGTATGAGAGGGCACTCTGTAAAGGTGCTGTCATACAGGTTGTGGAATGCAAATCCAAGTGTGTAATAAACCAGACTCAGGGCCAACAGTGCCCCAGCAACAACATAACCTATGGCTGAAGGTGGAATCACGCAGCCCCAGGAGGAATCAGGATCCCTGCACTCAAGAACTACCCCTGCCAAGTCTCTGAAGCTCAGCAGTTCCTGCATTAAGCATCTGCCTCCTGGTGGTCAGTGTGTGTCATAACAACCAGTAGGACAGTAGAACACTTAGCATATTAGCCTTTTATATATATAAACTAGAGGCCTGGTGCATGAAGCCTGGAATCTCCCAATGGCCATCTTGTGTCCACATGGGGGCAGGATCTTTGGAGGCAGCCCTCTTTTGTGTTGGAGTGATGGTCAATCTGCATATTACTCTTTTATTAGATAGGATAGAGGCCTGGTGCATGGGTGGGGGCCAGCTGGTTTGCCCTGAAGAGTGTCCCGGATCAGGATGGGAGTTCCCTTGGGGCATGGGGTGGCCTGGGCGAGGGGCTATGGTGGTTTGCAGGCTGGCCAAGCCCCCCAGGGACCCAAGCAGAGACTCTGGGATCTGGGATTAATTTATGCTCTACAATTGAAACTTTGTAGCCTGGAGTGGAGCCAAGCCTTTTGCTTCCTCTGTGGCTGCAGCCATTTCTGTTGGGACATTTACCTTCAATAATTGAAACTTTGTAGCCTAGAGTAGAGGCCTAGGCTGGCCGGGGCTGCAGAAGCTTGGCTTACTCCATTGCCCGGGCAACCCTAGCTTCTGCTCTCTCCAGCTCCGTGGCTGCCACCATTTCTGTTGGAATTATGTATCTTTTATAATTGAAACTTTGTAGCAGTGAGTGGAGGCCTGGGCCAGCAAAGGCAGGCAGAAAGCTTGTCTTCCTCTGTTGCCAGGGAAACCCAAGCCTCCCTCCTGTTCTCAGTGGTGGCAGCCATCTTGGGTGGGGTTTATTTGCATAATTTGCTCCTGATTGGCTGATGGGCATGGCTTGATTGGAGGTACAGTCAATTTGCATATCACTCTTTTATTAGATAGGACTAGAGGCCTGCCGCACAAAATTCGAGCACGGAAAGGGGGTCGCCCCAGCTTGGCCTGCACTCTCTCCAATCTGGGTCCTCTGGCTCCTAGCCACTCACCTTCCTGCCAGCCTGATCCCCCTAACTGCTCTCCCCTGACAGCCTATTTGCCATAACTGCTCTCCCCTGCTGGCCTGGTCCCCTTAACTGCTCTCCCCTGCCTGCCTGATTGCCTCTAACCTCCTTTGCCTTGCCCCTGCCAACATGGCTTTTTCGGGAAGGATATCAGGAAGGACATCCAGAAGGTCGTCCTGAAGATGATCAGTCTAATTAGCATATTACCCTTTTATTAGTATAGATGCCACCTTGTCCTAAAAATGCAGGTTGTTCCCAGGTTTTTCTATTATGGAAGGTGAGCCGGCAATAGCATCCTGGGTTCTGACCAGGGCTTAAGTGCTTGTACTTTATCTCAGCAGATGTGATTCCTAGAAGACTCTTGGATGTACCTTGAACATTTCTATCGAATTTGCCAAATCATCCTCCAAAAATGTTGAACCACTTTAAACTCCCACCAGCAACCATGTATGTGCCCTTCGTCCCACTTTGAAGCCAATATCATTGATTTTTTCCTAGAAGCTTCCCATCAGCCAGGACTTCTTGGTACTTGAGCCAACCTCATTGTTCAGCTGGGGACTTGATTTCCCAAGATATAATTATAGAGGAGGAAAAATAGTTTTCCTATACCTTTCTGAGTTCTTAATGGAGGCTCTTGTAATGAAAAACAGATCACCAACTAAGATGGCGGCAAAGGTAAAACACCTATCTTGCCGTCATAATCAGCAATTTTAATACTACAACTTAATGAAAGAACAAACACCTTCCAGAATCACCAGAAAGCTCGCCGAGTGAAAATTCCACAAATAAAAGTGAAGATAAGACACTGTGACTTGGAGGAGCAGCGGCAAACAGCGTTGAAAGATTCGCACGGAGAGAGGTTTGGAGTGCGCGCCGCAGAGTGGGCGGGCGGCTGAAAATCGGCCAGTTTTCTCGAACGGGAAGACAAAGACGTCCCACTGGACTGATTCTTCAGCTCTGGGTGAAGTCCAGGGAACCCACTATCACACGGGGTGAAAACTGGACAGTGGGAGGGCACGCCGAAGCTCGGGTGCTGCCGGGTCTGCCGGCTTGTGGAGAAGGCAGCTTGCGCACGAACAGCTCAGCTGCATGACGGCGCAGAGAGCGCTCTGAGACTTGTCTCTCATTCAGAAAACTGTCAGACTGCTTTGCTTTACGACCCTGGGTGAGGCATTGTGCATGCAAAGTCATTTGGGGAGAGTCTGAATTCCCTGGCAGCCAGTGGAGCTTGGCAGCGGCTCTCTCTCAGAGGTGCTGGCGGCCATTGCCCCCGGCACAGAGTCCCCGGGGCCGCATAGGGCGGAGCTAACACTGTCTGCTTGGCCCGGAGACTCCGCCCATCCAACCTGAGCACAGCTGAGCTTCACAGACAATTGGCCTGGAGGTCAACCCTCCAAGTGCTAACAACGATTAACTGAGCTTAACTTCAGCAAGACTGTGCAGCCCATATCCACCTCAGGTAACCGGGGAGGCTGAGCCACTGTCCCTATTAGGAAGTCTGCCACACAAAGCTAATTGACCAACTCAGGGAAGCAGCCACCATGCAGCGACATGGAAAGAAATCAGATGTGAAAGAAATGGAGGAAAAAAAACGACTGGACATGGAATTCAAAACCACGGTTATAGGGTTTTTCAAGAGGCTCCAACAAAAGGTCGAGGCCTATAAGGAAATAAGCAAGACCACAAAGGAAATGAATGAGTCCTACAAGGAAATGAACAAGACTCTCATGGATATAAATGAGACCTGCAAGGAAATAATCAAGACCAACATGGAAATGAATGAGTCCTACAAGGAAATGAAGGAGACCCTCAAGGATATAAAGGAGACTCTCAATGATATGAAAAAGGACCAACCAGAAATTAAGCATACACTGACTGAAACAAAAAATATTATACAAAGACCTAAAAGTGCTCTGGAACACCCCAAGAACCAAGTTAAAGATTTGAAATACAAAGAGGTAAAATCCACTCAGCTGAAAAAGCAAGAAACCAAAAGAATCCAAAAAATTGAAGAGAGTGTAAGGGGCCTCTGGGACAACCTCAAGCATACCAACATCCGAATTATAGGGGTGCCAGAAAAAGAGAGAGGCCAAGACAATGAAAACCTATTTGAAGAAATAGTGACTGAAAACTTCCCACACCTGGTGAAAGAAATTGACTTAGGGGTCAAGAAGTGCACCGAACCCCAATTTATAGGAACCCTAAGAGGACCACACCAAGGCACATCATAATTAAAATGCCAAGAGCAAAAGACAAAGAGAGAATAATAAAAGCAGCAAGAGAGAAACAGTTGGTTACCTATAAGGGAGCACCCATATGATTGTCAGCGGATTTCTCAACAGCAACGATGCAGGACAGACGGGAGTGGCAAGAAATATTCAAAGTGATGAACAGCAAGAATCTACAACCAAGATTACTCTATCCAGCAAAGCTATCATTCAGAATTGAAGGTCAGATGAAGTGCTTCGCAGATAAGATAAAGCTAAAGGAGTTCATCACCACCAAACCAACATTATATGAAATGCTGAAAGATATTCTTTAAGAAGAGGAAGAAGAAAAAGGTAAAGATGAAAATTATGAACAACAAATACACATCTATCAACAAATGAACATAAAAATCAAGTGAATTGATAGGCTGATGAACAGTATAGACTGGTGAATATAACAGAGACATGGACATAGAGAGGGAATGGACGGACAATTCTTGGGGAGAAAAGGGATGTGGGAAGTGCAGCAAGAGACTGGACAAAATCTTGCAACAATGGGAGAGGACAGTGGGGAGGGGAGGTGAGGGTGGAGGGTGGGATAGGTACAGGGTGGAGGGGAGCTATAGGGGGATAAAAAGGGGAAACAATGTAATTAATAAACTGAACAATAAAGATTAAAAAAAAGAAAGAAGAAAAACAGATCACCAAGAGAAAAACAAAAGTTCATTAACATGTGTACCTCGTGTATATGTGGGGGATCCCAGGGAAAAATGAGTAACTCCCCAATCTGGGTTAGAATGGAGATTTAAATACCTCCTTCTTAGGGAAAAGGAATAGGAGATACAGGCCTCTTAGAGGAGAGCAAATGATGTTTAGGAAAAATGAATGGGGTGGGGGGAAATAGTTTGTAATAAAGTCTCGGTGTGATGTCTACTTCTACTCTCCTGACCTTTGACAGGAGTCAGTCTTTTATGCCTGATGACACTTCTACCATCAAGGGGACCTACAACATTTAAGCTCTTTTAGGGGGCTTGATTTTAGGGAGATCAGGAGACTTCAGTAAAATCCTCTACGTGCATTTGCTGTTTTTCAAGCATCCACAGCTCAAGATCATCAATATAACAGCACAGCATATGTTGGGATGGCATGTTCTCTGACTTTCAGAATAAACCCAACAAAAACTTGTTTCCTCTCTTAGATGATTTGCTACAGTAGCATTTTTCCCTGGAGATGCTATTCTGTCCAGACCTTCCTGGGAGTGATCATAATATTACCCTGTCTTTGTAGAAAAGTGTGGGCCACAGCACTAAATAATCCAGAGGCAGTTTTCTCATCTTGTGGAAAGGGAGATAAAGTTATGATAGTTTACCTTCCTTTCCACAGGTTTCTTACACGTTTGTGTCTCTGCTGCCCCAATCCATACCCCTCAGCTACCCAAGAGCCTCCACCTCAGGCCTTGGGGCTGCTGGGTGCCAGGCCTGCAGGTTTTTGTCTTCAATCCATCCCCCACCATCCCAGCACCAGGTTTGCCATGGCCAGGCTTTAGCGTGGTGGTGGGGGTCCAGATTCCTGGCTGGCTCTGGGGCTATGATCGGGATCCCCGCCGGCCCAGCAGCTGCCATGGCCTGCTCAGGGTGGAAGGGGCCCACCTGCCATCTTTGTTGGTGGTTAATTTGCATATTTCTCCTATTGGCTGGTAGTGTAGTGAAGGTATGGTCAATTTGCATGTTTCTCTTTTATGAGATAGAATAGTTATAATGAGAATACAGAGATGACAAATAATATTTAATGGAATGTAAGAATTAAAAGGAGCAAGATTTTATAGGTGGTAATAGAGAAAAAATTATATATTTAATTATTTAAAAATGTAAGGATTGGTGTACTTTACACAAGTTGTCTTCATAGCTTCTTTTCTCAATCACCATAATTAGTTATTTTATTTATTATTATTATTTTAAAAATATATTTTATTGATTTTTTATAGAAAGAAAAGGCGAGGGATAGAAAGTTAGAAACATCGATGAGAGAGAAACATTGATCAGCCGTCTCCTGCACACCCCGCACTGGGGATGTGTCCGCAACCAAGGTACATGCCCTTGACCGGAATCGAATTTGGGACCTTTTAGTCCACAGGCCGATGCTCTATCCACGGAGCCAAACTGGTTTCAGCTAAATAATTATTTTATTAAAGAATTATTTTTTTATTGAATATGTGCACATTTAAAATAATTAAATAGTGTAAAAGTCTCATAATGAAAACAAAAGCCCCCAGCTCCAAGCTTCCAGCTAGCACTCTTGCACTCTAGAGGTAAAGACTCTAGTCATTGTGTTTATTTCTTATAAAACTTAACTCCACTTTCAATTTTTGGCTCAGTGGAGGCCAAGGTGAAATTATCTTTGGTCATCTGAAATCCATGTTCATCTGACACCAATCCCCTCTACCATGACACCTAAATTCAGTCACAACAAGATCAAAATTGTATACCTGAGGTACAGTGGTGGGAAAGTTGGTGCCAAGTCTGCCCTGGCCCCCACTCATTAGCACCCTGGGTCTGTATCCAAGAGGTTGGTGATGACATCACCAAAGCAATGAGTCATTGGGAGGTTCTGAGGATTACAGTGAAACTGACCATTCAGAACAGACAGACCCAGATGGTGGCAGTACTTCTGTCTCTTCTCTGATCAACAAAGCCCTCAAAGAACCACTAAGAGACAGAAAGAAGCAAAACAAACAAAACAAAACAAGACAAAACCCAACAGTAGAAATATCACTTTTGATAAGATTGTCAACGTTGCCTGATAGATGTGGCACCAATCTTTTGCTAGGAAACGCTCTGGAACCATTAAAAAGATCCTAGGCATTGTTCAATCTGTGGTTTGAAATGTTGATGGCTGTCACCTTCATGACCTCTAGAATCACAGATGACAGCAACAGTGATGCAATGGAATACCCAGCTGATTAAGAACTACTATGGAAAATATTTCAAGTAAAGATTATTTGATAACCACCCCCCCAAAACAAACAAACAAACAAACAAACAAACAAACAAACAAAAACCTTAACTCCTTGTTTCTAAGTGATAGGTCTCTATGATATTTGGTTTATCAATTTGAGACATTTTCCATTTCCTAATCACTACAACGGATGAGGATCTAGGTTGCTTTTACCTTAGCCTTACTTGATTCCTCTAAAATGTCTATGTATCGTAAAAACTTTATTACCAACATAAGCAGGGTTGGCAGTTGATATTTTAACTGAAAAACTGGGTAAAGCATGTAAAAATTACAGGTAAAATTTCTTAAACATTTTAAGCATCTGCTCTTTTGATGTAAGCCCAAGCACTTCTTGAGTAAGGATGGCTCTTGAAAAAACAAACTCAGAACGTATCTATTATGATTAATTTCCAGTTTGGTTTCTTTAAAGTTGTACAAAAAAATTAAAAACATTTGCAAGACAAACTGAGTAAAAAGTGCTTCTAGAGTTTGGATTCTTCTCCCTAGACATTAATAATTTTCTTTCTGATTTTTTATAATTTTATTAGTGATCTGTCATGATCAAATCTTTCAACTTTGCTTCATTAAATAAAAACGCTTTGCCACACTCTTATTGAATTATTTTTTTGTAATATGAAGCAAAACCAAAGAATCATAACAAATATGACTAAACAGATGATAAGAAACCTTTTGTAAAACCTTTTGTGTTTTGGAAAGCACTGACTTCACCAGAGGGAACCTCTGTGCACAGCATTAGATTCCAGCCCTCGTCCTGCTCCTATTCTCCTAGTGCCAGGTGCTACTCTCATGTTCATACATAGTAACTTATTTATAACTCATAATAGTCTTAGGACCTAAGTTCTAGTATTATCCCTGTAAGAACAAGCATCTGAAACTTGGAAATGCCCAGAAAAGAGAGATTTACTGAGTGTTCTTTCAGGACATCATTGAGAATTGATGTTGTATTAATGAGGCTCTTTTACAACCATGTAGGGGGAAGAGATTAATTTATAGATTTTTGTCTGATAGGGATGCAAACAATTTATTTTTGAAAGAATGAATAACCCCAGAGTTTATGGTTTATGACTATGTTGGACATTACCAATTTGTGTTGAATCCAGTGCTCTTATTCTAATCTTATTCTAAAATTCTAATCATTAAATATCTAAGTATCTATAAATTTATAGGCAATTATCTTCAAATGCACTTTGAACTGTTTAAATATCTTAGTGCTTTATTCATTACTTAATGAGTTCAATAAAATTTTTGATATATGCTTATTTTATACCTTTATGAGAGTCATGATTTTGTCTTTTTGAAAGTTACTAGTATACTTTAACATCTCTGTTTTACAGATAAAGATAGTGAGGCAGATAGAATGGTTAACGTTTGTCCAAGGAAACAGTGTTAGAAAATGATACACTAGGGCTTGTATTCAATGTGTATGGGAATCAGTCAGTATAATTTGGAATGGAGAATGCAATTAATATGTAAAGTCAAGTAAAGTGAGGCCAGTTAAGAGAATATCTGTTATAGCTAAATTACTGTATTAGTTGAATCCATAATGGTATTTATAGTAATATGAGCATAAAATGCTCTTGCTCCAAATTTAATTATATACCTTTGTAATATACAGTTTGTTTATTCTTCTTGGAATTTCTAATTATTTTTCTCTTCTTTTTACATCTACTCCTATTATTATGCCAATTTATGAATAAATCTTTCTAAGTACCTATTGGGTGCCAGACAGGCAGTAGGAATGTCTCAGTAACCAAAATAAGCAACTATCTGACTTTGTGGAGCTTATACCCGAATGGGGGGAAAGCAGAGACAATTATAACAAATAAGTATAGTTTGTTCAAAAGTAAAAGTCCTTTAGAGCAGAAAGATAGATTTGCCATTAGCTGTGATGAGAAGACTGCAGATAGAGCAGACCTCAACATCAGAAGACTGGCTTTGGACATATTAAGAAATATGTTAGGAAGTTGTGCTTCTGTTAATAGTGCAATAAATAACTCAAACCAAGCTATCATCAAAGATATTTTTTAAAAGCTTGACAAAATATTAAAGTATGTGTGAAGGCACCAGAGAAAAATGAGATAATGAAGAATTATTGGGTCAGGAGAAGGAAAACATAACCCCCTTCTACCACCCCCATCCCCTGCTCCCCCCCCCCCCCAAAAAAAAAAGTGAGCCTGACTTGGGAGCATTTCCTGAGGACATTTGCTAATTCCAGAATGGGCAACTGGGAGCTGAGAAATGTTGGATTCTCTCAGAGTTAGTTGGACAGGGATCGAGCCCGGAACCCAATGGAGAGTCCTGAAGACAGAACTCAGTTACTTAAAGAGCAAAAAACTTTCATTAGTTGTCCTGTATCAACAAACTTTGGGAGAGAGAAATACATATTATTTCTGATTTTTCTTTTCTTTTATTTTCTAAACACCTTTATTGAGATATAATTCACATGTCACACAATTCACCAATTTAATTGGTACAGTTCAATGATTTTTGTTAGACACTAAGTTGTGTATCCATCATAACATCTATTTTAAAACATATTCATAATATAAAAATAAAAAAGCCATATCTATTACTCCCTATTTTCCTCAAGAAACTTTGTGTTTCTGCTTGCTCTCCTGCACCCACGCTAGCATACTAGTTAAGAAGAATAAGAGATATGTAGAGAAAACACAAAACCAACCTGCAGCTACAGCTGTAACTCACCCGAGCTCAGCCCAGATCAGCCAACTCTCCGCTGACTCATCAGAGAGAATAACTATTGTTCTGGACTACCAGCATTTATAGGGTTTGTTACAGGTAAGCAACAGACTGACTGATACAGGTAAGCAACAGACTGAAAATATTTACGAAACACGGATTAGAAGAGTTTTATTAACACAGATAATAAAGTTGTAAAGCTCACGTTGGTACACAGCTTAACCGCTCCCAGGCACACAAGCCCTGCAGAAGCAGCCACAAACTGCAGACTGCTTGGCAGCTCCAGACAGGTAGTCCACGGCCAATTACAGGCAGCATCTGATTTGACATTGATCTGTACTGGAGTCCTTTCCAAGAGGCCCTAGAACCAGCACAACCACTGGCAGACTTTAGACCACACCAAAGCACAACCCAAGTAGCCATGCAAGTGATACAATCAAAGGGAGATCCCAGCAGGCACCAGACCCTGCTGGGCCAATTTCACTTCTGGGGTCAGTCCCCAGCACAGCAGCTCATACACTGTGGTTGGGGTTGATTCCCAAAGTCAGTGTGCAGCAGGCAGCCTATCAATGATTCTCTCTTATCCGTGATGTTTCTATCTCTCTCTCTGAAGTCAATAAAAACACAATTAAACAAACAAACAAAAACACACCAAAGCTATAACAAGAGACAAAGAAGGTCATGACATAATGATAAATAGATCAATTTAACAATAGGAAATAACCCTTGCACATATTTATAGACCCAGTGGAGGAGTACTTAAATATGTAAGGCAAAAATTAATAGTTATAAAAGGAGAGATCAACAGTAATACAATCATGGTAGGGGACTTTAATACCCCATTGCCAAAAAATTTCAGAAAAAATATCAACAAAGAATCATGAGCCTTAAGTGACAAATTACACCAGATAGATTTAATTGATATTATTCAAATATTACTCTCTTAACACCACAGTATATAACATTTTTTTAAGTGCAGATAAAACATTTCCCAGGATACACACCACATGTTAGGCCATAAAGACAGCCTTAATAAATTTTAGAAGATTGAAATACTTTTTCTTTATTTTTATTGTTGACACTATTATAGATTTTATCCCCCCCATCCCCCATCCCTGTTTTCCCTCCACCACCCAGACCTAGTGTGGAAGGCCACCAGGGCAGAAAAGCCCCAGGTACCTAGGGAAGGGCAATTGTAGGGCGAGACCTCACCTCTAGGGTGACCTTTCTTCCCCTAGCATGTATCACTAGTCCTGGATTTGGACTCCCTGACCTTTCCTCCCTAGAGACATGTCTAAGCTTCAGTTATATTTCAGCCCTTGGCCCAGAAAAACCACAAAAGCAGGCCAGGGACCCTGTGGCTGACCTCAGGACCAGCTGCATAGGATAATGACCCCAAAAGGACACATTTGGAAAGCTTCTGAATATGCTATTGAGATCTTCCCCTGGGACCTCCCCTAAAATCTCAACCTTTAAAACCCTTAGGAAGGAAGACCAGAGCACTTACCATTACTTCCTCACTCCCAAAATTCTAGGGCCCTTCCTTTATCTCCACTTAGTATAATTTGTTTCCTAAGCCCATTTCTTTTAGGAATTACTTTTTCTATCTTTGATTTTCCCAAATAACTGTTCTCTTATAGTTTGGGTCTTGGCTCTGAATGTTTTCTTAGCCAGAACTCAAGTATCAGGGTTGCTGAACGCAGGTTCAGTCTAACCCTGTTGGCCTAATAATCCCAGGTGTAGTTCCTGCCGCTAACCACATTAGGACGATCTGCTGCTGCCCTGATTGGGTTCCCTCAGAGTTTAGGACCATGATGGCGAACCTATTTTCGATGACACACGGCTGCATGCAGTCACATACAGAGAAGTATGGGGCCGCATGCCGAGAAGGACTTTTCATCCTTGGCTACTGCATGGCCAGGTGCAGTAGCCGAGGATGAAACATATGCTGTAGTGTAGTGTAGACACTCTGTGCCGGAGGTCTGTAGGCCAAAACAACAGAACTCCGGCACAGAGAGTCTAGTTCTGGGACTTCTGGTTAGGTCCTTAGGGGATCTTTGACCTCACTTCCGGCCCACGGAGCAGGGAGAAACAGAATGCCACTGGGGACACATATCTGGGGGCCCCTTGATCGCCATTACCAGCAACCACATAACCACGGCAACCATCATCCAATCTACTGTTCTGGGGTGTCGTGGATTTCTAATTGACCATCATTACTGAGATAAGTGAGGGGGAGGCTGGGAGAGGCGAGGGCCTGTGCTATGGGTGCCATTTCCTGCCATTAGAAATAGCAGCAGCCATCTTAATTTATATAAGGAACGTCATTTTGCAGCATAGTGCAGACTCCATTTCACCACTATTACTGTTGTACTTCCTTATTAACCCCTATTTCTGCTTATTAACACTGCCTTTTCTAAAAGACAATTACATGAGCCATCTTGTGGTCAGTTAGGCTAGTTAACCCCTAACTGCCTGCAGGTAATAGGCTATCTATAATTCTATCTTCTGTTACTGCTTCCCCATGGAGAACCTATGTACTGAAACGGTAGTAAGCAGAACGTGGAATATAAATAGACATTTTGAAACTAATCATTCCCAGCTCTTGAAAAAAAGTGAGGATGAAAGGAAGGAAAACACTTCCAGTCAGCTACACCTTTATAAGAGCCAATCTAATTCCATCCTTAAATTTATAAAAGGCTCTACAAATTTAACATCTGTAAGTTTGAGCATTGCTCACTCCATAGCTCAGCATGGAAAAACACTCAGTGAGGGAGAATTTATTAAAGAATCTCTCCTAAGATGTGCACCAGTTCTATATCATGATATGCAGAATAAAGATGCAATTATTAAGAGAATATCTGAGTTACCACTCAGTAGAAATATCACAAAAGACTGAATAATGAGACTGGACACAAACATACAACATCAATTAAAGAAAGACATAAGTAATTGTAATTATTTTTTTATCTCTCTTGATGAAACTACTGATGTCACATCACATGCTCAGTTGTCCATTATTGGTTGATATTCTGATGGTCTCACAATGAGAGAAGAGTTGATATAGTTAGTATCAGTGCCAACAAGTACATCAGGAAGTGAAATATGTAAGGTTGTTATACACACATTTCATGACCTAAGCATTGATATCTCTCAAGTTGTGTCAGTGATGACAGATGGGGCACTAAACATGGTGGGGAAAAAAGTCAGATTTGTCAAATTGTTTATGGAAGCTATTGGACATTCAATTGTGCCTTTTCATTGTATTATCCATTAGGAGGTTTTATGTGCCAAGGCAGGATTCACCCACTTAAACGACTTAATGTCAACTGTTACAAAAATAGTTAATTTAGTAGCTTCTAGCCCCCTTCACAAGCGAGAATTTTCTGCACTTTTACTGGAGGTTGATTTCACCTACCGTGGACTGCTGATGTAAAATAATGTAAGATGGCTGAGCTGAGGCAAAGTTTTTTAGCGCTTTGTGGAGTGCTTTGAAGAAATTAGGTATTTCTTGAGGATAAGGATCTGGGAAACTTTCCTCAGCTCAATGATGATAAGTGGGTCAACACCCCAATATTTTTTTACAGATCTCTCTCTGCTCATATTAATGAACTGAACTTAAAGTTACAAGATTTGGGAAAAAGTATTGACGTTATGTTTGGATACATAAAAGCTTTTGAAAGTAAACTTAAAATTTTCAAGCGCGATGCAGAAACTAAAACTTGTAAGTATTTTCCTCGAGTAACAAAGTATTTTGAGAAGGCCAATGCAGCTGTACAAAATGAAATGGAACCCTTGCATATAAAGTACCAGCATGTTTTAGACTCATTACTTGACCAGTTCAGTGATAGATTTAATCAATTTAGAACAGACTATAAAAATAATTAAGTATCCTGATGTAGTAGTAGTCTACAGTAGTTTGGAATTAAATGATTCCCAATGGATGCAAATTGATGATTTGGAGATGCAACTTGCAGAATTTCAAGACAGCATCTGGGCTCAGGTGTTTGTCGACTTGAGGTCAAAGCCTGAGAATCTGGAAAGGTCCTGCTTGGAGAATCAAGAGGAGTGCCACTACGAACAGAAAATTTGGAGTGCCTGGAACCAATTATCAGATACGTTTAGCACCCTGAAAAATATAGCAATGGCTTTACTCATAATTTTTCCTTCTATGTACTTTTGTAAGACGTTATTCTCAGCATTAAATAATATCAAAACCAACAAAAGAAACAGGTTGACAGATGAAGTTAGTAGCGCTTGCTTGGGCTTGAAGTGTAAAAAATAGCAACCTTCAATTGAAGGTTTAGCCAATGAAATTCAGCAACAAAAAAGTCACTAATAGGAAGGTTAGTTAAAGAATTCCCCCTCCCCCTCACTTATCTTAGTTCACAGCACCCCACACAAGTTAAATAATATCAAGACCAACAAAAGAAACAGACCGACAGATGAACAAAGAAGTCACTAAGCAGGTAAGTTAAATAATTAGTTTTTGGTTTATTAAATACAGTTATATGTTACAATTATACATTTTTGTTATTTAAAATATAAATATCGCGAAATTATGTTTTTTTTTCTCAAAGTGACACACCACCCGAGTTATGGTCGTTTTTTTTGGCGAATTTTGACACACCAAGCTCCAAAGGTTGCCCATCACTGGTTTGGGAGATGCCTGCCTGTGGGGAAACAAGGTGAGGAAGAAGGCCTGGGAGTGCTCCTGCGAAGAAGATCATGCTCTGGGACCTTCATTTTCAGGGATTTTAATGGCTGGGAGTTTAGGGAGGGTTCTTAGGAAAGGATTTAATAGAATAGTCATCAGTTTTATGCTGCCATGCAAAAATGAGATTTTTTTCTCAATGTTATCTGCCCTTGGGTGTGGTTGGCAAATAGCACTAATTGGATTTATGCGCTCTGTCTCCCTGAGTAGGGTGATTTAAGCTATTTAACCTATGGTTTGGAAGGAGAAGTGAAAACCATTTACTCTTAAGTGTCTTTGGATTGGGAAGATAAGATTTACTAGATGGCTGCAAACTGCTGTGTCTCTCTATTCTGACTTGTCCCGGCTTACCAGCCTATCTCACTGTGACCCTCTTCCCTTTCCCCAAATCCATGTTTCCAATCCAATCACCAGGTCTGAGGAGTCTACTGTTTTGTCTCACCTGCACCCACTGCACCTCCAATTTCAGACTCCTGTTTGGTGTCTTCCCTCCTCCACTCCCACTCATTTGTACTCACCTTCAGCCATAGTTAACTCTAACTGTGACTCTAGACAAAGTGCTTCCATGCTTCCTTTGTTCTTAGGGTGAAGTCCAAGCTTAACAGGACATAACAGCTCACAAAAGAGAGCTGGCTCTGCTTGCTCTAGCCCAGCTCTGCTTCTCAGCCCGTGGCACTCACTTCACCAGCTTCCTGAAGCCTACTCAGTTTACCTGCCCCTAAATCTTAGTACACACCGTCCCTTCTGACCGAACAATCCTCCCCTTTCTCATTTGGTTCATTCAAATCCATTCTCCAGCTCTCCATTTAAATATCTAACTTCCTCTAAAAGGCCTTTCTGAATCCCTTGTCAATCTTTGACCTTTCCCCCAACTCCTTTGGATCGCTCACCTCCTGCTGCCTCTTATAATTGCACAGTTGCTTAGCTGTCATTCCCAAACTCTGAGAGGGCAGGGACCATGCTTATATCATTCTGTGGGATTTCTAGACTTGAATACAGAAATAAACACATAGTAGGTGTTTTATAAGTACGTCCTGAAAAATGAGGGAGTGGTTACATGCAATGTCTAATAATCTTCCAGTGACCAGGTGCCATGAGAAAAGCTAGAGTCCTGGTACTTGAATGCTGAGTACAGCAGTGGAGGGATGTAGTAGTAGTCAGGCTTCTGCAGAGAAACAGAAGTCCCTGGAGAGAGAGAGGAAGAGGGAAAGTCTGAGATTTATTATAAGGATTGTGGTGGCTGGCACATCTGAATGCTGCAGGGCAGGCTGGAGACTCAGGGAGGAGCTGCTGTTGCAGCATGTGTTTGAATAAGTCTTCTACAGCATGTGTAGAAGAAATTGGCTTAGGAAACAAGTTATGGAGGTAAAGGAAAGACCATTAGAGCTGAGAGTGAGAATTTCATTTCCCTCTGGAATTTTGGTCTGTTTTCTCTTAAGACCTTCAACTGGGTAGATGAGGCCCACCCACATCCTGGGCTACTCTGCTTTACTCAAAAGTCTATTGATTTACATGTTCATCACATCTAACAAACACCTTCACAGCAATATCCTAGCTGGTGTTGGACCAACTATCTGGGTCATGTGGCCTAACCAAATTGATGCATAAAATGATCAATCACATGAGTGATTTAAGTGAATTATTTAATATCTGCTAACCACTGATAGGGATAATGTAGAGCATCCCATGCAGGGTTATGGTGAGAATTAGAGGAGACCTTGTCTGATAAATAGCCATGACACAGCATGGTTTACAGTAGACAACAGCTTCACCTTCTTGCCTCACTCTTATTCCAACCACACTCTGCAACAAAGGGAGGCCCAGGTGGTAGCAGAGACCTTAAGTGCTGTGCATATTGTGCTCCTTCCTCATCTCTCAGTGAAGGGGAGGATCCTGAGGAGGAGGACACTTTCCCCCTGTTCCTAGAGGCTCCTTCATTTCACTTACATACCCTGTGGAAAAGGGGGTTCAAATTGCTGAAGTCAAGTTATATTTGGATGCCTGAGTGGAAGGAGGGGTGAAACCTATATTGGAACTGGAATTCTGTGCTCCTAGTAGAGAAAGGAGTTTAGGGGTGAAATAGGCAGGTTTAGGAAATTTTAGAAATAAAGGGGTCCATGGAAAAAGCGCTGCAAAGGGTACATTTCCATAAAACTAAGGAGCTGGGAGGGACAGAAGTTACATTTCCATAAGATGGATGAGGGTAGCAGAAGGTACACATTTACAGAATAAAAGGAAGGAAGCTCCTCATTGAGAGAAGGAAGAAAGTCCAGAGGGAATAGGAGAACAAGATTGATGTTTCTCTCTCATCGAAGTTTCTGACTTTCTATCCCTCTCAAAATCAATAAAATATATATGTATATATATATAAAAAAAGACAGAGAAAGAAAAAGAAGGGAACCTCAGGTACTTGAGGTGAGACTTGAATTCCGGAGTTGCTATAGTGACCAAATCAAAGGGGAATAGTGACCAATCAGAGGGGATATTGAGACACACAAAAAATGCAGCCTTTATAAGCTGTGGAAAAAAGGGACTCAGTGGGACACTTTCCCCCTCTCCATGTGGAAGTTCATGCTGTTTCTCAATAAATTTCCACCTTTGGCTATACCATTTTCCTTCTGTGGTTTCATTCTTCAACTTCACTGGACAAAGAGCACTGGGATCCATCCTGCCCAGGGGATTGATCCACTGTGTGTTCCAGTCCAAATTTCCTGTATCAGTAGATTTTGTTACCACCTCTGGAATCCTGAAGGCCAGGACAGAAAATGTGATTTTCACCAAGGGCCCCTGAGCAACTTCTCTTTGTTCACAAACATCGCTAGTGTACGTGCATATGCTGTTGTGTGCTTGGCCTTTGTTCTCATTACCTTGAGATAAAGATAATTTTGTGTGATTAAAAAATGCTTACATGCAAGACCCATAGACCTCCTTCTATTTTGAGTAAAATTTGCTTTTTTCTTATAAAACAAAAAAGGAAGAAAAAATATTGCCCATCATGTGTGTGGCCTGAACATAACCCTTAAAACATCTTAAAGGTTATTCATCAAGGTTTTAAAAAAGGAAATATATTATTCTTAATTGTTCTTATCTTATTATTATAAAATACTTTTTGGATTTATTTTATAACCTATAATCTTATGCCAGAAAGGGCCATTATTTAGGTTTATTTTTATTTATAGAATGAAAAAAAAATTCAGTACTCTGTTTACTATTTTAAATTTTATTCTTTCCTTATTCATTTTTTTTTTCAACTTGAAAAGGAATTTTGTGTCCATGGAGCTCCTTTCTGGCCATTGGGGAATGCCTGCCTGTGAGAAGTCTAGGCCAGCAGGCGGCCATATATTTCTTCCTTAATCCAATGTGCATGAGTAAAGGTATAAATAAAATGTTCAGTCTCCACATATGGTATTTTGGGTTTGAAAATCCTCCATAACATTTTTCCCTTCCTATCAGCAGTTTTATTCATCATAGGATATCCAGCAACTCTCCTTTTGGGATTATTTGAGAAGCAGCAAAGCTTCTTGTGGAAAGAGCATGTTTGCTGTCAGATTTGTGCAAAGATTTAGTGCCTGTGAGAGAGTGAGACCTATATTGCCTATCTGAAATGCTTGGTGGGGTTTCCACTGTAGCTGGCTTTCATGTTCTCAGGTTCACAGACCCTTTGGTAGTGGAGCCCTAATAATGGAAAAATACATTCCCCCTTCTGTCTAGTGTACCAGGATACCATTCATGGGCCAGTGAGTGAGTGGGTTTGCTCCTTCCTGCCTGCATTCAGCAATGCTTTCACTAATTTGAGGGTCCAGAGCAGGAGATTAGGACAAAAAGCTGTAATTTCTACATTTTATGAGACTGACATGCTGCCTACTGTGCTAAGAGGACTGCTTATAATTACTAAATCTTAAAACTGCATCATGCTCAGTTTGTCCCAGAACTAAAGTTAAATCTTAAAACTGCATCATGCTCAGTTTGTCCCAGAACTAAAGTTATGCATATCTTTCTGCCTCTGAGTAAGATTGGATTTGGGCCAGGTGGTGGACAAAGTATATCTTTGATCAAAGAGAGCCAAAAAAATATGTGTGTCCTTAGAGACAGAGTACCTAGACACATCCTCCTGTGTGGCCTCATTCGTAAGAACAAAGAGATCCCATACTTGTTAAGTTACCACAGGAACAGTCATCATAGTGACTGAGGTTGGCCAAAGTAGTGAATGAAACTTTAAAATCATGTCCCACACTCTCCCTTCTGCTTGACAGTAAGCCCTGCCTGGCACATCCTAACTGGGAATGACACCAGCTGTCTGACCAGTTGGGGTCAGACTAAATCTAGGTTCAGCAACCTCGGTACTTGGGTTCTGACTAGGAAAGAATTTAGAGCCAAGACTCAGACTATAAAAGAACATCTATCTGGTAAATCACAGAGGTAAAATAAGTAATTCCTAGAGGAAATGGGCTTAGGAAATGAGTTATGGAGATAAAGGAAGGGCCCTTGGAGCTGGGGAGTGAGGAAGCTAAGGAAAATGTGCCTGGAGCAGGGAGGGAGAAGGGGAAGGAAAAGACAAAAAGACAAAGGCACAGGCTTGCCCCAAGGAGGGAGACTCTGGTCTCCTTCCTAAGGGTTTTAAAGGTGGAGATTTTAGGGGAAGTCCTAGGGCCGAGGTCGGCAAACTGTGGCTTGCGAGCCACACTCAGCTCTTTGGCCCCTTGAGTGTGGCTCTTCCATAAAATACCATGGCCTGGGAGAGTCTATTTTGAAGAAGAGGCATTAGAACAAGTTTAAGTTAGTCAGCAGCTGTGCGTAGCTGCAGGTTGCCCAGGACCAAACCAGAGAGGGTAGGACCTGCAATGCCACCATGTGTCCACCATCCAGATATCATTGCTGATATGTACACACAAGGAACTGTTTGACATTGAAACTGGGACTCAGAACTGTTGGTCATTGAAATTGGGGTCTCAAACATTTTTTGTTATTATATGTTTATTTCTAGTCTGCAGAGGCAAGATTTTTTAAAGAAAAGAAATGAGGAAAAATAGATACAGAGGCAAAGAAGCATTGAACAGACTGTCAAACTACAGCAGGAAGGCAGGGGAGGTTGGGGTCGGGGGCGGTGCTGTAAGAGATCAACCGAAGGACTTGTATGCATGCATATAAACATAACCAATGGATACAAGGCACTGGTGGGGGAGGTCGGGGGAGGTCAATGGGGGAAAAAAAGGAGATATATGTACTACTATTTGTAATACTTTAAACAATAAAAAAATTAATTATAAAAAATTGGCTCTCAAAAGAAATTTCAGTCGTTGTACTGTTGATATTTGGCTCCGTTGACTAATGAGTTTGCCGACCACTGTCATAGGGGAAGATCTCAATTGAACATTCATCAGCTTCCCATGTGTGTCCATTCAGGGTTGTGGTCTCCACTGATGGATTGGCCAGCACCAGGGCAGGGGGTTCTTATTCTATGCAACTGGTCCTGACATCAGCTGTGGCTGGTTTTGTTGCTTAGCTGGGCCTGGAGCTGAAATACAACTGAGGCCTAGATGTTATCTCTAGGGAGGAAAGGTCAGGGGTTCCAAACCTCCTGACCAGTGATATGCTAGGGGAGGAAAAGTCACTCTGGGGGCAAGGTCCCACCCTACAATTAATTGTCTGTTGCTAGGTACCTGGGACTTCCACCCTGGTGACCTTCTGTACCTGGCCCATGGTCCTCGCTCTGCTTATGTCTGTTGATCGCCTATCACAAATACTGAATGGTTAGAGAAATCAAGATGGGCAAGCACCAGATTAGATGATACCACACTCTTCTCTGTTATAGTTCATCTTTAATGACCACAAAATCACCCTGGTTCTACCTATTTTTGTTGTTGTTTCGTTCTGTTAGTCCTCACCCAAGGATATTTTCCCCCATATTTTTAGAGAGAGTGGAAGGGAGGGAGAGAGAGAGAGAAACGTTGATGTGAGAGTGACATACCAATTAATTGCTTCCTACACACACCCTGAATTAGGCAACCCAGTTATCTGCCTTTGAACAGGAATTGAACTTGGACACTTGGTCTGCAGGTGATGCTCTAACCCCTGAGAAACAGATCAGGGCTGATTCTACCTGTTAATTGCCATTCACATCTGTCTTTTTTTCTACAGCTGTGCTGCCTCTGCATAGATCATTTGCTTGTACTTCCGATGGGTGTCTTCAGCTACAGTCAGAGTGTTCTGGTACAGTGGTTGGCAAACTCATTAGTCAACAGAGCCAAAAAATCAGCAGTACAACAATTGTAATTTCTTTTGAGAGCCAAAATTTTTAAACTTAAACTTCTTCTAATGGCACTTCTTCAAAATAGATCGACCAGGCCCAGGTATTTTGTGGAAGATACACACTCAAGGGGCCAATGAGCAGCATTGGCTCACGAGCCGCGGTTTGCCGACCACTGTTGTGGTAGATAGTCAGGGAGGCCAAGATGGTGCAAAGGGAGGTTCTTACACCCAGGCACCAAAAGCTAGAAAAATAATTGAATAGAAAGAAAGGAAAAAAAGCTTACCCCTTCCTACCCCTTTAAGAACCACAGCTTGAGTAGGATGGGTGGATGGTCTTTGCAGTTATTTCCAAATGCAGTTTCGTTATTGCTAGCGGCTGTCCTGATGCAGCAATGACTTCTAGCCGCACTCCTCTGGCCCCCTGTGCTGATGCACCCAGCTCTGTGGCACAAAGTAGATACGAATGAGTCCTATGGGATATGACACCAGCTGCTTGTGCAGAGAAAAGGAGAAGCAACATTTAAAAATGTACAAAGTAGGAAGCTGGTCTGTGGAAGTTTCTTTCAAACATTTGATACTTAAACTGTAAGCAGGACTTTGTTTTCAATAACAACTGGTCGAACTATAAGTTCTCTGCTTTGGGGAATCTAATATGTCATGTTATAGTGTACCATTATCAAGGCATCATGCCATCTTTTTCTCTTCCAATGAGAATTCTGAAAAATAGATTAATTGGAAATTTCATGTTTTAATCTGTGTTTGTGGTGTTTTGTTTTTACCATTTTCCAATTTGTATTTTGTTGTAGTTTATTTTATGATTCTAAACAGTTGTTCACTTTTGTAACCAATTACATATATTTTTAATTTTAAATTTATTTGCTTAATGAGGGCTTCCAGAAGCCTGGATAAGCTACTGACCATCCTGGATATTTCAAGTCAGGCTGGTCTTCTTAAAGCCAAAGTCCGCCCAGGTAATGGCTCTCTAATTTGAACTCTTTGATGACTCTCATCACTTAAACTATATATACATCATGCCCCTCTCATCTGCCCTTCTGCCTGGAACTCCCTGCCTAATATCCTCCTCACCTGTTTTGACAATGTGGCCCCTTCTAATTATAATGGCTACTCCCATTTTTTGTTTGTTAGATAAATTCCTATTCATTTTTCACAGTGCAGCAAGGTAGAAAATCATGCAGGTAAGTTGGAAACATGCTAGGACTACAGTTGGGAGGTTGACCTAATATCTGTCTAGTCTGAATATGAGGCTCATTCAATTCCTCTCCCTGTCACTCACATCTACACTTCTTGACATTCCTCTTTTGTCACTTCTTCCAAGGTCAGAGCTATGGAAATAACCTGAAGTCACTTGTTTCTCCGTTATTCTTCATTTATAAAAATTGTCTCACCATTTTTAAATAGTTTGCCAAGAAAATGTTTTCTATAAATAGATTTCATCTTATATTTGTGACTAAAAGGTCCAAATTACAAGTGGCAAAATGGAGCAGGAAGTGTATTTATAGATATTCTTTGATTTTAATTCTTCTTTAATGTTAATGATAAGAAAGCAAAGGTTGTTGACATTGACTGAAAGCCTTTTTAGGCAAGTTCTTATTGAATGTCGTGACCCACAGGTTGAGAACTGCTAGAACGGTCGCCTAGCAAGATTTTACATTACAATTCATTAACAGTAGCAAAATTACAGATGTGAAGTAGCAATGAAAATAATTTTATGCTTGGGGGTCCTCACAACATGAAAAATTGTATTAAAGAGTCGTGGCATTAAAAATGTTGAGAACCACTGTGACTTATTCATTATTGTGTACTTGAATTAGTCACAGAACTGTTAAACTAAAATAAGCTAGAGTTTTTATTAAGGCCTACAGATTATTCTCTGATCTTTATTTCTTTTCCTGTCATCTGTCTGTGTGAGTATGTCATCCAATCTTTCCTTTAGTTTAGGGATTTACACATAAGAAAGATTGTGCCAGGTTAAGCCTACCCCACCCCAACACTCCCAATGAACACTATATATCCAGAAAAGCTACAAGGAGACTGGGAAACTTCTAGGCCAAAGAAAGCAAATATTAAAATTATTATTCCTTAAGCATGCCCTTGGAAAACTTTTCAAAGCTCTTGTTTTTTGATTAGCTTTTTGGGAACAATGAAAACATTTTTCTTTGCACCCCCAAATTCATGTACTTCATTTCTTCTTCTGGGTATTCAAGTGGCCAGTATGAAGCCCTCACCTCCTTACCCCTGACCTCTGTGCCTCTCCTAAATCCCAGGAACTGCAACTGTAGATAAATTTGTTCTGATTTGCTGTCTCTGATGCTACTTTATTTAGATAAGCGAGGAAAGGAGTAACAAGGACAGAGTCCTCAAGGAAAGTAATTCACCATTTTTCTGTCAACTTGACCATGAGGAGAGAGAATTAGATAGGAATACTGTCCCCCATACTCCCACTCTTCCACCCTGGCCTTCCTCTTCAGATTTAGAGCTTTACAAATGAGATCAGGTTGGAAGTTGAGCCACTTGTTAGGGTTAAGAAGTCCCAAGGACTTGTTGGCATTTGTTAAATGCCTATCAGGGGATGGGGGTTTTGGAGCCCCTGGGACAAATTAAGATAGATGACAATTTCACAAATGCAAGTTCACTCAGCTGGACTTGATCCCAAATGTCAAATACCAGAGAATCATAATAACCCAGACAGTCATCAAAAGTAAAATGCTTTCAAGGACATTTACTGTTATTCCAACAAAAATTCAGTCCAATTTTCAGCTCTACAAAATTCTGATCTTGCTTTCATCTCTTGTAAATAATAAGGGTTACCGTAGGATCAAGAATGCAGGCTGGGAGTGTAAGATAAATAACAACTCACCACGCCTTCTGGAAAATACAGAAAAAACACTATTTATTTTATTCAAAAATTGTTATAACTCTTACATGTGCTCAGCAGATCTATTTTGCCCCAACTGGTAAGTAGCCTTCCCCCCTCTTTTCTGGCACATAATTAATAGTTTCTTATCTATCTCTCCCTTGTCCAACCTTTACTGACAGAACTGAAGGAAAGTATGAGGATGTTAATTATAGGGTTATAACATTATAAATTGTAACCTAAATACAGTGGCATAAAAGATTTCGAAATCTGTGCCCAAAATAAATCATAGAAGGATAGGTTCAAGACATGAACATTTCTATTTGTTTTTTATTTACCCATCATTTCTGTGAATTGAGCTGGTGTTATTCTTTTACTTTTGCCTATTTATATTCTATTTCAGTTTATATGTCAATTGCCAATTCTCTGTGAGATGAAGGGGGTGGGCACATAACCATAGCATGGATATTGTGAGGCTAAAATGAATGTGGTGCTTTAAAAGAAGCATTAAAGCCCTAACTGATTTGGCTCAATGGATAGAACGTCTGCCCACAGACCAAACGGTCCCAGGTTTGATTCTAGTCAAGGACACGTGCCCAGGTTGTGAGCTCAATCCCCAGTGGGGGTTGTGCAGAAGGCAACCGATCAATGATTCTCTCTCATAATTGATGTTTCTGTCTTTCCCTCTCTGAAATCAATAAAAATATATTAAGAAAAGTAAAAAAAAAGGCACTGGGAAGGCACTTGAGCATTCTATATTGGCCCCTCTTGCCCTTTTTGCCAAGAGGGACCCTCTTCTCACAATCCAAGTCACACAGCTGTTGCCTGAGCTTTCAGTTCAAGCTGAGGTTGAAGCCTCTGGGTGGCTGGCACCATGGATCTGTCTCTTGCCCAATGGGGTGAACTGGGAACTCCCTGGAGAAAAAGCCTGAGTCCCCCAAGATATGTGATCAGTACCAGGACCCCACCAACAGGCGAGGGGATCCCAAGGCAGGTGCTGGCATGGAGGCCATGGGGGCATACACTACCAAGGAGACAGAACTAAACCTCACATCACCCTGCTTGAACCTGGAGCCTGGTTAGCCAGAGACTGGTAAGATTCCTCAGGGAAGGAACAACCTAAGACAGGCACAGTCACAGAGGAGCCATCAAGAGAGAACTTAAATATCAACAGAGGTGGGGCACAGACCCTCAGTCCCCAAACTTTGCAGGGGCCTGAACTCTCACCCCTTCTGAGGGAGGTCTCCTGCCCTCATGGCTGCTTTCCCTCCCATGCACAGCTCAGATCGGGACCCAGGACACAGACAGAGACTTGGCTAACAACAGCAGCCCTATATCTAAATTCTGTCTAGCACCAGGAATGCTCAGGGTCTACTCAAGATTTCAAATAATCCTTTCCACTAATATTTACAGGGTAAACTAAGATTATTTTTTGAATATTAAATTTGACAATAAAATAGTAAACAAGTTTTCAGATTAATTTAAATCGGCTAATTGAAATAAGTGAATACTTAAGAAAAAATAAGTGTACTGGACAAAAAGCTGTTCCTAAAATAATAACTAAAATTTCTATTAGTAGTTCATCTTTATGTAAAATTGCCTAACATGCAAAGAACCTAAAGCAGTCATATTTTTGTGCAAAAATTAAAATTTAAAGTTACCAAGACTGCAATATAAAATTTCCAAAAGACCCCATTAATCAAAAAGGGGGGGGGATAGTGGGGTAATATCATGTAAGGAAAAATATTCTGTAAGTAAATTACACTTAGAAAATTCTTACTTCAGAAAATTAATTTCCATTTGTAATGCTAACAGCAGGACACCCATGAAAAACACACCAGGTGTCAAAATAAGCCAAAGGAAAATCATTTGGGCAAAAATAAAAAGAATCCCAAGTCTAATTTACAGAAAAGATTCCTTTATTAACTTTCGATTGAGAATATATTTATATATTTTCAGAAAACAACTCCAAGACCATATGGATTCCTGCAACAAAGAAGAACTGAGAGGTCTGTTCCAACTGCAAAGGCAGGCTAGAGATGGAAGACACTGACGACACTTTGCCATGCTAGCATTCAGCAGCTGTGGGTCGCTGTAGGTGGCCCAGGACCAAACCAGAGAGGGTGGAACCTGCATTGCCACCAGTTGTCCACCGTTCAGATACCATTGCTGACATGTACACATAAGGAACTATTTGACATTGAAACTGGAACTCAGAACTGGTAGACACTGAAACTGAGACTCAAACATTTTTTGTTCTTATATGTTTACTTCTAGGATGCAGATGCAAGATTCTTTTAAAGAAAAGAAACAGGAGGAAAAAGATAGATATAGAGGCAAAAAAGCATTGAACAAACTGTCAAACTACAGTGGGAAGGCAGGTGAGGGTGTGGGGTGGGGGCTGTAAGAGATCAACCGAAGGACTTGTATGCATGCATATAAGCATAACCAATGGATATAAGGCATGGGGGGAAGGAAGGGGCAGGTGAGGACATCTGCTGGGGGGTAGGGGAGGCCGGGGGGTGGCCTATGGGGGGAGGTAGAAAATATATGTACTACTATTTGTAATACTTTAAACAATAAAAAAATTATTAAAAAAGTAAAAGAAAGCAATAAATATTTCAAACACATAAATGTACTTCTTGGCATGTGGTTTTAGCAGGACCCCGTAAGCCTGCATTGGTTGTGTAGTCACTCTCCTGGACTCGGAGGCACAGAAAGCCAATGACCACCCTGAGAAAAAGCTGCCAAGAGAAGCAGGCAGCAAACCTTAGCCTGAAGATGTTTTCCTATCTTACCTCTGAGGGAAGGAATGTCCGATGAAGAGGCATAGGGAGATTTTTCTTACTTCCATGTTTCTCAGTAACTTAGTTTGGACTTTAAGCCACTTCCTCTTACAGGTGGAGTAAGCTCTTCTTGTTTTTCTTTCTTTTGGGTTAAACACCTGCCAATGTCTTTAATCAAATGTAATGATTTTATTTTCCCAATAAGTCTTGTTGCTTCCAACAAATTGTCTTTCTTTTTTCTATTTTGAAAAGGAGACGTTTGAAACAAAGTTTATATTTTATATTTATTTATCTATTCACTTTTATTGCAAATGAATAAAATAAATACAAATAGACACTCTTCTGCCCACTTTCCAGAGCAACTCTCCCCATCGTGCATCTTAAAATCAGGCCCTGCATGCATACACAGACTTGCAAGCTCTTTCCAGCTCTAGACCAGGGCCTCTTTCAAAGAACAAGCTGGCACTTGCTCACACCAGGCAGGAGTGGGTGCTGTAGGCTGCAGGTGCAGGTGCAGACTTCTACTTCCCCAATGTGGCCAGTGTTAGCTGCCTTTGCTACACATTTACATTTCTTCTCCGGAGTCTTCTCTAAAGCTTTTCTCTGCTCTACTTCACCCTCTCTGCCTCTTTCCTCCCTATCCTCCCTTCTTAGTTTACAACTGTGCTCCAGAATCTTTCTACCATGGGCTCAAGTCCCACCTGTACCTGCCACTCAGACCTGGCCTTCCGCAGACATCCTGACTTCCACAGAGCTCCCTGTTAGCTTACCTGGCTGTGCATTGGGTGTGGCACAATAAATACTACATACGATTTTTCCAAATGACTGACCTTTGGCAAGCTCTAAATTGTTTTTTTTCTTTGTCAATTGCTTTTTTTTCCCCTCTAAATTTTTAATTCCTGTGTCTTTTAAGAGAAAATTTAATCTGCATGTTTCTGGTTCATTTGCAAATTACAGCAACTCCTCAGAACCTTGTGTTGTAAGACGTTTTTGATGTTCGTGAAGTCTTATGAACTTTTTCATAGTTCTTTAAAAAGCATTTTTCCTTGAACCTGGAAGTGGCCTTTGGCCAGCTAGCTATAAACTAACTTCAGCATGACAATGTGGTTTCCGTTCAGGGCCTAGATTAGCCAAATGTGTTCCTCACCCCCATGAAACAATTCTTGAAGTGGACCTGGTTATTGCATCCCCACAGGAAGATATTTAATTAAGGTTGTTTGTGTCTGGGGGTGGGGGGAGAAGTCTCTCAGTGTGTCCACAGTTATGCATGGACTGGGGATAGGTGGGGAGGGAAGCCTCGAGAAAGTGGCTTTTGAGTTTTACCCCTTAATGGTAAATCCTGAACATTAACATGAATATGAACATAAATGTGAAGAATCTCAGATCCAATCATTCCTATTCCTGACAGGAAGTCCAACCTTAGAGGAGTTCTTAGACACACACATACACATCAGTATAACTGGATGGTGGCACAAATGAGGAATGTGTATAAAGCAGGTCTTTGGGGACAAAAGTCACTGTAAGTGGAGCCACCTGTGGAAATGATGTGTAGAAATTCAAGTGGGGGCTGGAGTTTCCATTTAAGAGATGTGAGAATAGTTTTAACAGTTTCTGCTGAGCTTCAGAAGGAAAACTTCACACAGACTAAAAGTGTACACTGGGCTTTGAGGAGTCTAGATTCACTGGAAGGGCACAGAAAGGGAACTGCTACGGAGGAAGACTTGGAAGGAAATGTCCTTCTGAGTGTGGTCAGGATATTATCTCTAATGGCACTAATACAGCACACAGCCATGGCACCCCAAAAAACCAGGACAGAAAACTGAAGCTTGGCTGTTCTGCCTGACAGCTCTGCTAACAGCCAGCATGTCTCAGTACTAGCTGGAGTCCATTCTGATTGGGCAATGACCATGCTGTCTCAGTGGTTAATTTTCTTTTGGCTTTCTTTCTGGATTTAATCTTTGTAATCTCATTTTATGTATAAGCTTATAAAAGCATAGTTCAGGCTCCAGAGCAGTGACAAGCAGATGGTTCTTTTGATTACAAGGTGTGTCCAATATGAGGTGTGTCTTCCACCAGACAAAGTTATACAGAGGATATGACAGAAATCACGCCAGGAGAAGTTAGGAGGAAACCAACACCACAACATATTAATAGAGATGTATCCAGTTTTATCCTGGTTAGGAGAGCCACTTTTCATGTACCCCTTTTTACTCCACAGCGTTGAGATTTGGATCTCCTGTGGTCAAGCATGATCCTTCTCTCCAGGGAATAAAGGTCGCTGTGTGTGGCCAACATGATGAAGAAAGAGGATGTTTGGAAAGCTGTGGACGCCTTCCCAAAGGAAGCAGCACAGCCCATGCCATCTGCTGAGCTTTCTCCTTCCTCACCATGTTTCTAAATCCTACATACCCCTCCAAGTCCAGCTAAGCCCCGTCTTTCCATGAAGCCTTCCTTGGTCTTTTCAGTCCATTTTGTGTTCCTGTTCATCTCTCTGCCCTGGCATCCACAGTCCACATTTTATTAACATTTTCTTGCTTCACTATTCTCCTATTTATAGATGTCTGTCTGGTGTCCTGCAGTTACTTTCTTCAGGACTAGGGTTGTATCTGTACCAGTTTGGTTTGCTCAGAATACCTAATATAGAACCTCCCTAAACTGACTGTAAGCTATGAGGCTCCCTGACAAATCTAGATACCATTCTTCTAATTGTAGCTGTACATCTTCAATTCTGTCTATTCTGGTACCAGGGCAAAATATTATTACTGAAATTTTCCATTATATATTTTAGATCAAATTTCTCCTACTTCTCCCCCCCCCATATTTTATTTTGCTATCCTTGCCAACTTGTTCTTCTAAATTGATTTTAGAATTCATTTGTCAAATTATAAGAAAACACATTCTATTTTTATTTTATTTAAATTGAATTCAGTTCATAGCTCACTTGGGGCAAAATTGACAAATTGATGCAAATATCACACTAATTAAACAACTCCTTAATTCCTATAATTAAATCTCCTAGCTCACTTTGCGTTATCCTTTAATATACTGTTGAAATTAAAATGCAGACTAATTGACTTAGAGTTTTTACATGTAATTGACAAATGGGATTGGCCTCTAGTCTTAGTTCTTTTTTCTCTCCCCGCTCCCTTCCTTTTTACATCACTGTCAGATTTTACTGTTACCTTGAGAAAATGAATTGAGAATGGTCTTATCCTTTTTTTATGCATTATAACAGTTCAAATAGCCTGGACATTATCTGTTCCTTGATACCATCTGACATTGTTTGTCAACTTTTAGAAGGCATTCCATTTTGGTTTATTTAGTTTTCATACTTCTTTATGAATCATTTATTTAAGTAATTATAGTTTTAGAAAATTATTTCTTCAACTAAGATTTTCAAAATTATTAGCATAAAATTTAAAAGAATTATCTTAGGGCCGAGACCGGTTTGGTTCAGTGGCTAGAGCGTCGGACTGCGGACTGAAGGGTCCCGGGTTCGATTCCGGCAAGGGCATGTACCTTGGCTGCGGGCACATCCCCGGTAGGGGGCGTGCAAGAGGCAGCTGATCGATGTCTCTCTCTCATCGATGTTTCTGACTTTCTATCCCTCTCCCTTCCGCTCTGTAAAAAATCAATAAAATATTTAAAAAAAAAGAATTATCTTAGGAGTTGGGGAATGAGTAATTGACTGAGAAGTGGCATTTTTTGGAGATTATAAAAATGTAAATGTGTCAAAACTCATTGAAATTGGCACTTAAAATTAGTGCATTTTATTGTATATAAACTTATATGTCAATAAAGTTGATGTCTAAGATAAATAATAAAGTTGATGTCTTTAAATTTATTTTCAATATGTCAGTCTTATAAAACATATATTATTTTTTCAATCTTACATTTGTGGTAAGAATGCTTTATCTTCTTTCATTTTACTTCTATTCTTTTTTCTTTCTGGCTACAGTTTCTATTCTGCTTCTTTTATTTCTAGCTCTTACTACACATGTTTTCACAATTTTTATTAGATGATTGGAAGGTAGTTTTCAGCTCCACTAACGGATACATGTTGGGGAGCGCATGAGATTAGGTTGGAAAGTTTGTAAGGAGGACATTTTGAGAAAAGTGAAGTGTGTGGAAGGCCACCTGCCCTGTTTATCAGATTTCCAACTTAGGAGAGATTTAAGGGAGCATCGAAGGTAGAGCACCTTATTATTACTTGACTTTTCCAAACAAGTCTGTGTATGTGTAGCCCCCCAGGTGTTTACTGGAACCCTTATGCTTAATCTCTGGATGCCTTTGCCTAGAGAAGAATAAAACACATGTGTCCCCCCAAGATTACTTACCTACTTATTGTATCTAAAAGACTATTGATTGCATCTGAAAGATAAACTTTATCTCAAACTGCTGTTACAATAAAAGGCTAACAAGGCAATTGCTGTCTGGCTCCTTTGTCCACGCCATACCTTAGCCTTCCCTTTCACAGTGAAACTGTGTCGGAGTAATATGTTCATCCATTGTTCAGGGGCTGCTGGTCAGTCCCGGAATATACATTCAGGTTCAGGGAAACAAAACAAAACACCTGATTTCCTTAATTACCAATGTCAAGGATTAAGCAGTATCATCTGTTCTCCAGGATAAAGATAATAACTTCTTTCTACCCTCACCCTCATCACTCTCTTGATTTAATGCACAGCTTGATCAGAGCCAGGAAATATTTGAATAATAAATAGTTAGAAAAGAGAAAGATGTAATTAATTAGTCCTTCTCAAACACAACTATATAAAGTACATATTCATAATGCATCATCTTTGGGTGGATGGTGGGTTTCTCCTCAAACAAATGGCAAGCCCACTGATGCAAAGCACCCTCAAGTGCCAGCACTTAGAGTGCTGCATGCGTGCTTATGTAGTAAATACAAATTCTTAATGAGAAAATTTAGTTAGTAGGACATCTGGCCATGTATTTGAAGAAAACAAAAACACTAATTTGAAAAGCTAGACAGAGAAAGACAGAGAAAGACAAATTCAGTGTGATTTTGCTTATATGTAGAATTTAAAACAAAACAAAACAAACAACAAGCAAAACAGAGCAGACTCATACATACAGAGAACAAACTAATGGTTGCCAGCGGGGAAAGGATGGGGATGGGTAAAAAAGGTGATGGGTACGAGATATCTTGTGATCACATTGAAAGATATATAAATGTAGAAGCATTATGCTATACAGATGGAACTAATATAATATTGTATGCCAATCATACTTTAACAAAACAATAAAAAAAAGAAATCTGTTGCGCATTGTGCAGTACAAGCAGTGAACGGAAGCTTTTAGCCAGCCTAACATTGACTAGATAGTGTCTGTTTTACAAAGTGTGCAGATTAGGAGACACAAAATAATTGTTATATTTAATGTAAAAGAGGAATTACATTCAGTCTCTTGCCAGGAACTGAGGGATTTCCCAGGATGATGGGCTTTCAGTGCTAAATAACCAGGGAGGTCTTAGGCAAACCAGGGAAGTCCCAGACAAACTGAGATGAGTTGGTTATTTTGTAGAGCTGAACACATGTAGCATGTTTACAACAAATAGTCAACAACCTATTCCATAGCAGTGAAAAGTAATGAGAGCCAGCATTAACTTGAAATTTTAGAGACCGACGTTATGAACTAACTATAGCATAGTCTCCATAGCAGATAAAATTTACACATTAAATGATTTCTTAAAAAAGGTGTAGCAGTGTTTTGACAAATGGTCTAATCCTGCCTCACTAGTAATATTTATGGACTTGGAGGACAGGGTGCCCACGTTGCTCAGTTTGCCATAGTGATTATCTATCATCACTCAGGTTTATGAGACCATGTTGGAACCTATTCTGCTCTGCTGTCATCAGAAAACACCAAACATTTACCAAAAGTGCCAAGTCATTGCACCCATGGGGTTAGTTCATTGTGAAAATGGAACTGGACTTTCTACCAAGAACCAGGAAAACACTGAAAACATAAAACAACAAGAAAATCTGTGGTGTGTTTGCAAAAACTCAAGACTCTAACCCTGATCTAAACCAGACCTTTTTCCTCCTGGCTCCCTCCCCTTTTTCCTTAATTAAGCTAATTGTAAAAGAAAGGATTTCATCAGACCAAAACGGCAATCTTTCTATCCTAATCTCTAGGACAAAACAGAGAACCTGGTCTGGAATGAAATTTGAAATATAAAAGAAAAATGACTACCAGCTTAATGCTGTCATTGTTGGTGTTTATTTTTCTTTCTTTTATGTCTGATGTGAAGGAGAAAATAATGTCATCTGCTGGAAATTTAAGCATGTTTGCATTCTGATATAATTAGAATTAATGTTGGAGGGCCAAACTAACACCAAACAATCCCTGTGCTTCCCATGTGTGTAAAACATTTTGTAATGACTTTCACTTTATCTGGGGGTCTGGCAGACTGCCGCAAACCACCTAGATCCAGGCGCCAGAGTTTCTTTTTCAAAAAGAAAAATTTATACTTTGAATGTTAGAAATTAAGGCCTGGGGAAAACGTTAGAGCACTGCAAATTGCTTTATCTGTTTGAATCTTTCTTCCATCTCTGTTTCTTCTTTTCCATCTTGGAGGGCAATGCTTCTAGCACGCGCAGTGGTGCTTCTTCACCTTGCAGCTATTGTAAAGGCAAGGCTTCCAGAGGAAGAGGAGAAATGAGTTTTCCTGAAGGAGCTGTAGCCTCGGGGAACTTGGTGCTGAGCCATCATCTGTGAGATTCATTCAGTGAGAGGCCCAGACACAAAGGTTATTTGTTGTGGGGCAGACAGTAGTTGACAGGGTGTTTGACTTTTCAATAGACTGTTTTGCCAACTATACACAGAGTCAATGTGATTTGTGTATAAGAATCTCTTGCATAAAATCTTTCAGTAGCCTCTCAATACCCACAGGGTAAATTCCAAATCCCTAAGCCCCTTGATGACAGGAGGCTAAAGACTTTTCTTGCAATGGGTCATTGTTCCCCCTCTAGTTTCATTTTCTTGCTGCCCATCCCACACACAACAGGTCACAGATATCAAATTCCTGGCAATTTCCTGAACACATTGTGCTATTCTAGGTACATATGCCTCCCTCTATTTAGGAAACTTCTATTTAACTTCATGCATAAATGAACACTAAGCATCTACTAACTAGGTGCTCAATAGATGTGCTGAGTGAATGCATTCCAAAATTCAAGTCCAATATCATTTCCTCTGATGCCTAAGATGGAATAAGGACTCTATTCCCTGTGGTTTCAGAATTCCTTGAATGGCACAGTGGTTCACAATCAAGCACAATTTGGTCTCCCAGGGCCAACTGACAATGTCTGGAGACCCTTTTTGTTGTAGGTAGATTGGCAGGATGCTACCGGCATTCGCCAGGTGGAGGTCAGGGATGTTGCTAAACCTTTCACACTACACAAGACAGTCTTTCATAGAAAGGACATATCTGCCCCAAATATTAATAGTACTGAGGTTGAGAAACCCTGTTTAGTAGAACTCATAGTTTGGATAAGTCATCACAGGGACATCTTTCTAGTCCATTAGATAGGAAGCTCCCTGCTGTCAGGGCCTATGCTTAATTATCTTTGCATCCTCACTGTCTAGCACAATACCTGGCATGTACAAGATCTCAAGGAATGCTGGGTGAAATAAGAAAGGAATGATGCAGAAGTGATAGATAGTGACCATTTTCTAAAGATTTATCCTATATAATAAAGAGCTAATATGCTAATTAGACCAAACAGCAGAACGACAGTCCCGATGAGTTTCTTAATGAAACCAGGGCTGCGAGGGCTGAGCTCCTTGCAAAAATTTCGTGCATCAGGCCTCTAGTGAAAAAAATAAAGATATGGCTGTTCCCACTAAAATGTAAGCTGAAAGAAGTTGCCCAGTTTTGAGGAAATCGCATCTCTCCACTTTTTCCACTCGAAAGGCATTTCTTTTCAATGGTGCATCACCACACCAACAGTGCCCTGTTGGAAAGTATCTTCTGTCTCAGGAGAAGCAGCTCCTACTAAAAATATCACACTGAGGTTGACATTATATTTTCATGCCAACTCTCAAAAGTGAGGTCTCTTTGTAGTTGGTGTCAGTTACAGCGCTTCAGAATGACTCATAGTGAGCCCTGTCAGGGAGCTTTCTGGAAGTGTTCTTGTGGTACCTCTTCCATGTGTATTTACTTGGATTCCAACCATTTGTCAGAGAAATTGTTTAAAACACAATTTGGAAGCTCACCCCCATGATCCCGGCACCTCTTTCTTCTTGTTTATGGTAGCAGACTAAAATTGGTTTGGTTATGACTTGACCTACCCCTCTGTCTAAATAACTAAATGGTTTAGAATAATAACTTAAAGCAAAATGGTCTAACTGCGAAGTCTGGGTTCTTCAGGAGTCCTTGCGGGAACATCCTCTTTGCATGGCTACTTCTCTGTAGTTGTGTTTTTTTTGGAAACACTCCAAGCAAATTATGGTTACAACTGATGTTTGCCGTAATGAAAATGTGAGGGGTATGATTTTCACTTAAGGTTTGTCTCCCCAGGAGTGTTTTTCCAGAAAAATCACCCTGCTTTCCTGAACATTTAAGTTGGGGTTATTCTTACCAACCAAATAAAATCATAAATGATTCCATTTAGAGTCCCACAGAATTAAGTTCACTCCACATGGAAGAAAAATTTTCCATTTTTCTTTCAGAGAACTCTACCCAATATTCTTCTTGAAATGTGAATTTATTACATTGAAGACTGTGCATTTAACTTCACAAAGCAACGTATGAAGCTTAATAAATATGTTTTGCAATAGCTCTCTGCTTTATTAACAAATAATGATTAAAAATTAACAAATAATGATTACATTTTATGATGTGCAAGCAATAGTTAGAGATTCAAAGAAATTGACATTCTGGCTAAGAGGCTTTTATCAGGACCAAGGAAGCATAGATACAAAAGGCCTACACATGAAACCTGGTAGTGAATGGTTGATAGATGTTATGTAAATGATAGGGAAAGGAAGAGTTCAAAAAATGGAGAAAATTCATATAAGTGAGAATTAAAATTCTTAAAGAATCTCCATCAGAGAGTATTTTTCACACTCTCTTCCAGGCTTCATGTTGTTCCTCTGTTTTGTACCCTCAGACTTGTCTTGTGCTCGAGTTGCTTGTTGTGTGTCTTCTCTGTTCTCTGACATGATCACCTTGCGAGAGGCAGAAGATATGGTTAGTTGTTTGCTACAGAGATTCCGGCAGACATTTGTTGAAGAGAATGTGACAACTCTTTTGATGCTACTTTCTTATGTACCCTGGGGGAAAGTACCCATGCACTGACATAACAAAGAAAACCAGGCCCCACACAATGTGTTTTGCTCCACAGTGTCAAAGAGGAGGCACAGTTGACCGCGGAACTGCAGGTGTGACTCAACACTGTCTAGTTCTTTTCTTCACTGTACCAAAGTCCATTGCTTTCGCCCCTTCTGGGGTTATAGAGGATGAAAATTTGACTTGTGTTCCCACTTAAAATAGTTTAGTTCCCACTTAAAATAGTTTATTCTTCAATTGCAATTTCTAACATGACTAAGTTCAAAGTAATTTAAAAGCCACATTAAAAATAAAATCAAAATCCACAAGTCACTTCCTTCATCTCTTTCTTCATGGACTAATTCACAATTTCTTTAGAGTCTGGAATTTACTCCAGGGCAATGCTGCAAATATTCTGTATTCAATTGCAGCCTGTAGTTTAAAATCATTATTCATGCTCATGAATTGTATTGAATTTACACATAAATTTTACTTGTCTAATTTACTAATTACTGAGAAGGAGTAATGTGGCGGCATCATAATCTACGAAAAACATCTCAAACGCTTCTGCACACGTTTTACATTTGGCATAACCTAAAACACATTTTCCCACAAAGCTTTTTTCCTTAACTCTTAAACCCCTGAGTATTTTAATGGAAACACAATACTTTTTATCTGGATTCATTTACACTCTCATTTACTCATCAGCATGGTGTTTTGTAAGAGATATTTAATATTCTCCAAGAGCCCTTTTTTCTTCTGCACATTTCAAAGTTTTCCTGTAGGAAACACTGTGTTCCAAGCCATAAATTGAGTCTGAATTCAGAGAACAGGAGTTGAGGGAAGCCATAAATTCCAAATGAGTTCCAAGTGGTACTGATCTTAACTGCCTGTTATCCATGTAATGTGGTTACCAAAATGAGAACTGAGTACCCCGAGCAAGGACGACTTTTTACGTCTGGCGGCATTGACTTTGAATCCGTGCTCCTGCTTAGGAAAGTCTAACTTGTACTCTCATTTTCATTTGTTGATTCTGGGATAGCTTCCTTTTCAGAAAACAGGTGTCACAATGGATGAGTCCTCTCTGGGAGTAAGTAGCTTTCTCGAAAACTTTCTCCTCCCAGAAGTGAAGGGCCAGCACCATGAACAAGTTGCCTGTCACATTGGCCAAAAGACACACCCACCCATGACCTAACCATTCCTGCAACTGACGCAGGCTGAGAGCTAATGCTCATGTCGAATTTCTTTTTATAAAAGATATTAGAAACCTAATCTGTTGAGCTATTTAAAAAATACATTTATTGGAAGGTTATCATGCCATTCCCTATGCAAGGGAAAGTTCAAAATCCGTATCCTTAGGACATATGGCCAACAGGACAGTGTAAAGAGGCTGCTGGGAGTCCAGTACTATGAGAAGATCAGATCAATCACAGAACACAAAATACCATTGAGGAGATGCCCAGATGGTCTCTAGCAGTACTAACTGTTACAAAGTAATAATTTCCCAAGTGACTACCCTTCAACCTAACTAGTCCCTGGTTTATTCTTTTTATTCTTCTTTTCTTCAATATGAAGATTTTTGCCTCCATATTTTTTTTGGTTTTAAAAATTACTTTATTCTTATAATTGATTATTTTTCTGTCAAATTGGCTTTATTTTTAGAACTTTCAGATTTCACATTAAAAATTCACTGTAACTTGCAGTATATAATCTGTTCCTCACATCTCTGAGACTTTGGGTTCCTAAAATGATGAAACAATTTCTATAAGTGACTCAACAGATTCATGAGGAACAAGCCTTAGTGTATTACTATATAATCCATAAATTCTCTTTCAGTCTGAATGCTTATAATCACTGGACTTTTTCTCCATGATAAACACGTTGTAACACCTGAGAATCCTGGTTCAAAATGGATCAGACAGTATCTGACTTTCAAATATTTCGTTTTCAATGAAGAACAGTTTTTGAAGTAATTGAGCACTATACTTTGTCAAATGAAGTCAGCACATAATTATTAGATAATTCAGTGGTCATAAATTTATATTTTAATAAAAATTAATGGAATGTATTTAAAAATTGCCTATAGTCTATTTTGAGTTACTTAAATTCATGCATTTTAAGTATAGTAAAACTTTTGCTGGGATTTTCAGATGGCCAGTGATGCTGATGGTTTAGGTTCAAGATTTGTAATGAGTGAACGCAGAGATTTTAATGCTACTTGACAATCTTAAGGCAAGGCAAGGACACCCACATATCTGCTTGTCAGTGTACCATGCTTCTCAGCCTCTGTGTGTAAAGCTCACTCTTTGCATTCTCAGCCCTTGTAAGAATTTTATCCTATACCCAAAAAGCATATCTCTTCAAGGGCTGTAAATAAAAGACAGCCTTGGTGAAGGTATAGCTTCCAGTTTGCTGTTTATTGGTCCAAAGTGCTCCTTTTTGAGAGTCCTCATGTCCATGTTCTTAAGTTTAAAAAATCTTTGCAGAGACAAAAGTCACTAGTGTGTTCTCTTTTCTCTCATTTTACGTGGTCAAGAGAAAAAAAACCTGCAAATAGAGCTCACTCTGATTACCTGCCAAATGCATGGACCTAATGTTTTCCTTTAAGATAAGATCTTATGAGCAGTTCAAAGAAATAACTTCACCCACAAGGAGCAAAATATACACTTCAACAAACACCTTCGTCTTAGTTGTACACAGTTTCAAAAATTTAAACACCTAGGAAGACAATATTCAGAAGAAAATAAGCAGTAAGTGTTTGATGGAGGGCATTGAGGCAATAGAATATCGAATCTATTCTCAATGTGGGGCTACCCATTCCCACAAAGTAACATGGGTCTAAACCATCAGACTTTGGTCACATAAGAATTTGAATTTAAAGTGCCGTAAAATATGTTTCTGACCAATTATAGCTTTTTGCATAGAATCTTAAGAAAGATATGGTTTAAAATGCTTACTACCATAAAATAGTAAGATGAAAGGGACCGTAGAAATCAGCAGTGCAACCCTCATTTTACAAAGAAGTTGAAGACTAGAAAATTGAGTGTCTCAAAATGGCATAATCTGTCTATAGCAGATTTCATACCAGAATTGGATTTTATGACTTCTAATAATCTTACAGTTTAGGATTAAAGTGTGAATTGAGGATTCACTGATTTGAGGATTTATAACAATAATTGACAATTCCACTATCAGATGCTGTCTGTGTTCTCTGTGTACTGAGATTTCATGGAGTTTATGAGAAAAAGTAGGAGAATTTCTGCCTTAAGTTATATGTTACCTAAATAATAATATAACTATCAGGACACATCACCCATAGAAAGTGTGACATTAGATATTATAAAAGGTTGTGAATGAATTTTAACAGTTTTATATTTATTTGTATTTGAATACAAAGAATAATTAAATACTTGCATGACTAACCTTGGAAAAAGGAAGCCATTTGTTCAGTCTCAGTTTCTTTACATTTGTTATAAAGAAAACAACCCCTACTTGATATGACTAATATGGCAATTCAATAAGATAACCTCTGCAGGGCACTTAGCACTGTGTCAGGAATATAGTATCTACTTAGTGAATGCTAGTTTCCTTGAGGAATATTAAAATCCTTCTCATCTTTATGACTTGGCTACTTCAAATCCTTTTGAATGAAACAGAACATAACCTCATTTGATACATAAAGAGTCCAGGAAAGAATTCTAGTACTGGTTGAAAATACACATTCAATTATTTTTACTTTTCTTTGACTCCTGTGACTTCAGATCTCCGTCTTTTTCTGTTCTATCCTTTATGAGCCTGGTTTTCATTTTCAGTTTCTCTGGGTAACAAAGAACCCAACATTCCCCTCTCTGTACTTCGATTCTTCCTTCAAATACCCATTTGAATGGTGTCTCCCAAAATGCACAACTACCTGAAACTTGTGAATGCAACCTTATTTGGAAAGAGTTATCAAATTAAGATGAGGTCATATTGCATTAGGGTGGGTTTTCAATCCAGTATGACTATTGTCCATATAAGAAGAGAAAACAGACACAGAAAACACAGAGGGAAGGTCGAGCAAGTGAAGATGAGACAGAGATTGGAGGTATTCTGCAACAAACTAAGGAACAAATGATCATTCTGAGTTCTTGATTTCAGAGTAGTTTTAGACCAGTGAGCCATCCACTGTTTATTTAGTAACCACAGTAATTTATTTCAGTAACACCAGGAAACCAATAAAGTAGTTCCCCACTATCTGTGGGAGATATGTTTTGAGATCTCAATTGGGTGCCTAAAACTACAGATAATACTGAACCCTAAATATATTATGGTTTCTTCTATACATACATAGCTATGATGTATACATTGAGTTTAATTTATACATTGAGCAGAGTAAATAATTCACAATAGTAACTAACAGTAAAATAGAACATATACTGTAATAGTAGTTATGTGAATGTGGTTTCTCTTTCCAAATGTCTTATTGTACTATAGTAACCCTTCTTCTTGTGATAATGTGAGATGGTAAGTTGAGAACTTCCACCTTTTCATTTACTGGAAGCACTTCTCTGGTATATCTGAATTGCCAGCATTACTACTCTTGCACTTCAGGGCCTTTATTAAGTAAAATAAGGGTTACTAGAACATACACACTGCAATGCTACAATAGTTAATCTGATAACTGAGATGTCTACTAAGGAACTAAAGGTTGGGAAGTATATTCAGAGTGGACATGCTGGACCAAAGGATGGAACTCAATGGGAGTGCATGGGATTTTATCATACTATTCAGAATGGTATATAATTTAACATTTATGAATTCTTTCTTTCTGGAATTTCCCATTTAATATTTTTAGATCACATATGACCATAGGTATCTGAAATCACAGGTATGGTGAGACTACTGTACATCTGTTCATACAAAGGTCACAGGCATTTGTCATGGATTATGTAGCTAGTGGTAGGCAAACTGGCTCACGAGCCACATCCGGCTCTCAAGCTGCGGTTTGCCGATCTATTGACTAATGAGCTTGCTGACCACAGATGTAGGCCATCCTCTGCAGGGTACCAGTTAGACTACAATTTCCTTAGTATAGCAAATTCTTAATTTTGTGGACCTTGATTTAACAATCTTCAGATTTAACAGACACAGTTTCTGGTACATATGTCATACGTGAAAATTAACACCCAGTTAATTTAAAAATGCTTTTAACCAAGATTTTCTTATAATTAACAGGTTATTCTTTTGTTATTCAATCACAATTTATTTATTTGTTTATTTTTAAATATATTTTATTGATTCTTTACAGAGAAGAAGGGAGAGGGATAGAAAGTCAGAAACATCGATGAGAGAGAAACATCGATCAGTCACCTCCTGTGCAGCCCCTGCTGGGGATGTGCCCGTAGCCAAGGTACATGCCTTTGACCAAAATCGAACCTGGAACCTCTCAGTCCGCAGGCGAGAGGTCAAACCAGTTTCGGCCATAACAGCACAATTTACAATAGCTAATATCTGGAAACAGTTCAGCTCATCAGTAGATGAGTGGATGAAAAAAAACAAAAACAACTGTGGTACCTTTATTCAATGGAATACTATGCAACTGTAAAAAAGAATCTATTACCCTTTAGACAGCATGGAGAGAAATGGAGAATGTCATGCTAAATGAAATAAGCCCTTCAGAGCAAGAAAAATATCACATGATCTCATTTATCTGTGGAATCTAATGAACAAGATAAATTGATAAACAAAATAGGTCCAGAGACATTGAAACATGGAACAGACTGACGAATCTCAGAAAAAAGGGTGAGGGGGAGTGGGAAGAGATTAACTAATGATTTTATATGCATTTGTACATAATACATGGACACAGACAACAGAGTGGGGAAGACCTGGGGTGGGGCAGGAGCCAGGTAGAGGAGGGCAATTAAAAAAATGGGGGACTTCTGTAATACTCTCAACAATAAAGATAAATAAAAACATATCCTCAGGAGAGGATTAAATTTTTTTTTCTGAATTCCAAATTGATGATGTTATTTCACTATTAGTTTTAATATCTAATGCAGAAAACAAAGTAAGTCAACAATGAAATGATTGAAATACAGAGTCACTATTTCCTGAGTTACTTGAAAAGTCAGTTGCATTTCTTCATCCTTCAATTTGGCTTATAGTGACAGGAATAAAACCACTCTTTCTTCCCAAATCCTTCCTCATCTCTTGCTACCCATCATCTCCAGAAATCTGCTCAATTCTGATCTTACTTCTTTTGTAGTTCTACTCTCCTCAAAAACTTTATTATTGTTGTTGTGTTATTATTATTATTATTATTATTATTATTGTTATTACTTATATTCAAAAAGATTAGAGGTTTTAGGAAGCTCTGTTATATATTTGACTTGAGAAATATAATTTGGAGGAAGCTGCTAGGAGTAAGGCACTTTAGATCCTATCTCACTCTTCCTTACCACAGAAAGGGTTGTAGGCTCTTATACATTAAAATGCATGATTATTGCAAATCCATTGCATCTTTGGGCCACAACACCAGCACCAGGGTGTCATAGTGTAGCTTTGCTCCCTGACAGAGCACACTGTAGTAGGAAGAGCATGGCCTTGGGTCTGGACACACTCATGCTTGGATTCCAGTTCTACCTGTTAGATTTTGTACATGCATGCACTCAGTCATTTATTGTACTTTCCTAAAGTACCTGCTGCCTGGGAAGTGCTGTGGGATGCTGGATCCACATTGCTACAGGAGATAAATGCCTGTCCTTAAGCAACTCTTAGCATAGTAGGGGAGATGAACATTGAGACAAATAAATAGAGTGCAGTGTGAGCAGCACAAAGATGGAGATCTATAGGATCTTATTACCCACAGAGGAAAGGAATGCTCTTCAATGAGGCAGAAGTAGAGGATGATGTGAGATTACTGTTGGACATTGGGCTGAATGGAGGACACTGGATGTGTGCTAACTCACAGGGGAATGGAAAGGCAAGGTGCATATTAAGCATATAGTAACCACAAACCAAAAATCTACAGAACATACAAAAAAAGAGAGAAAGGAATCAAAACACAATACTATAGAAAGTCATCAACACACTAACAGAAGAGAGCAACTGAGTTGGAAAGAAACAAAGTAGAACTACAAAAACTATCAGAAAGTAATTAATAAAATGGCAATAACTACATATCTATCAATAATTACTTCAAATGTAAATAGATTAAATGCTCCAATCAAATGACAAATGGATAATGAAGGTATACTATCCTATCTAATAAAAGAGTAACATGAAAATTGACCGTACCTCCACTACATCCACAAGACATGCCCACAAGCCAATCAGGAGAAAGTATGCAAATTAGCCCAACCAAGATGATGGTTAATTTGCATATCCAGGTGCTGAGTGAAGACTGAAGACAGTGTAGAAGGAAGCCAAGCGCTGTAGAAGGGAGCAAAGCTGCAGAGAAGTAAGTGGGGGCAGTGGAGAAGGGAGGGAAGCAGGTGGGGTGGCAGAGACAGCTGCAGGAAGCCCTATTCTTGCAGGAATCTTCCTGCAACAGGACTCTAGTATATATATTACGGAATATCACTTGGCCCAAAAATAAAATAAATTCTTACTTTTGCGACAACATGGATAGACCTAAAGGATATCAGAGTAAGTGAAATAAGTCAGACAAAGCAAAATACTATGTTTTTTTTAAATATGTAGAACCTAAAGAACAATATAAATAAACAAGCAAAACAGAAATAAACTCAGAGAACAAACTGATGCTTGCAGATGGAATTGGGGTTGGAAGAATGGGTGAAATACATGAAGAGATTAAGGAGTACAAATTGGCAGCTATAAAAATAGCATGAGGATGTCAATATTATAATTACTATATGTGGTATCAGGTGGGTGCAAAATTAATTGTGAGAATCACTTTATAAGTTAAATAAATGTGTAACTACTATGATGTAAGCCTGAAACAAATGTAATATTGAATGTCAACTACAATTGAAAAATGGGAAAGCTTTTTTTAAAAAAATAAAAATAAATTCTTCCCCTGCCACAACATGGATGCATCTTGAAGACAATGTGTTAAGTGAAATAAGCCAGTTACAAAAGACAAATATTGTATAATCCTATTTATATGATATACCTGGAGATAGTCAAATTCATGGAAACAAAAAGTAGAATGGTGGTTTTGAAGGACTGGGGAGAGGGGGAAATGGGAAACAGTGTTTAATGGGTACAGATTTTTCAGTTTGGGATGATTAGAATGGTCTAGAGATGAATATTAATGATGGTTGTACAATAGTATAAATCTGCTTAATGCTAAAGAACTATTCATTTAAAATATTAAATGTTATGTTGTTAATATTTTACTACAATAAGAAAATAGGATGGGAGGCTTTTCTATTTAGTGACAAGGAAGAGAAGAAAAATAGCATCTAGATACACACATAGAGACAGATACACACAATCACTACTTGAAGCTAATGGCTTAAAAAATACTAGAAATGTTTAGTTTAAAAATCTGAAGATATAGTCATATCTTCATGTCCTGGTATAAAAGATGAGAGTATTATAAATGCCAATTCTTCTTTTTTCCTTTCCTGTAATAACTTTTGTCTTTAATGAAATTCTATTTTAAATGCTAGCAAAGTGAACTCACCATTCATCTAGAAATAAAAAAAGATAAATAAGTCAAGAAAGTATTGAGAAAAAAAAGAGAAATTATAGATTTACTCACCTTACTAGACACAGTTTGCACTGTTTTTAAAACTACAGTAATGAACATAGTATGATTCTGAGGCATGAGGGGATGATTGGAAGAATGAATAGAAATATGGAGGATAACAACATGGAAAAAGATCCTTAATATAGAGTTACATCTATCTAAAAATCCTATATAATAAAAGGATAATATGCAAATTGACCCTAACAGTGGAATGACCAGAACAACCACTAGACCAGTCACCATGAGGCCCACTGACCACCTCTTGGTCCCTCCCTCCTGGCTGGCAGGTTCCCATCGCCCAGTGGCAAATGGGGAGCCAGGGGTGGGTGGCAGTGGGGGGCAGGGCCAGCTGCCAGCAGCTGGAGAAGATGGCCTTGGTCGCAGATCAGGCCTAGGGACTGTACCTACGCACAAATTTCATGTGCCGGGCCTCTAGTTTATATATAAAAGAAAGCATAACGATATTAACAGAAATTATGTGTAGCTTGTAGATTGCTCATGAGTTTCATATTCTTCTGCATATTTGCATTTTGTAAATGTTCAGCTTTGATCAGTATGGGTTTTAAAATAAAGAAAAGGCATCATTTCTAAAAAAGAAAAGAAAGACAGAATTTTGCCAGCGTAAGAACACAATTCTGCTTTTTGGAAATGCCCTTCCATCAGCCTGTCCTGCCCTAACATCTTTCTGCGCCTTTCTTTCCACTTTTGCTCCCATGATCAACTTGATGTGTAGGCAGAAACAGAACAAAATGCTGCTTTTGAGGAAATGCTATGAGATACTATCGGGGAGACATGAAGAAGTAATTTTGAATGAGGATAGGAGGACTTGTCAACAAACTGGAGGGAATCCAGAGAAGAACCAAGGAGTGACTGAAGACCTGGGGCTGAAGGCTGGACTTATGAGTAGAGATGAAAAGGAAATGTGTTTAACTTGGCTGGGCTCTAAGTAGAGACTAAGTAGAGATTGGAGCACAATCAAACTGCCATTAACAACTGCCAGGCAGATCCCCATCCTAAGTGACCCAGAAAGGTCAAAACAACTTCTTAAAATTTCCAGTACTTTATAGTTCAACCTGAGGTTAGAGACCATATCTTGCATACAGCACAGATTGCTTTTGCATTATGCCTTGTGTTTGCTGTGCATTAAAGATGCAAATATTGCGGAGGGGAAGTGGGTCCCTAAGGGCAGCTAAAAAAGGCCCCTATGACAGCAGATGCTGACAGGGGCAAAGTAGACCAGGGGTTTTCCACAGGTTTGCCTGGCACAGTGCTCTAATAAAATGCTTTTATTCTTTCTGTGGTTTACTCTCCTGCTCGTTTGTGTTTATTTGTGGGAATAGACATTTAGAAAGCATGATGGCAAAAAGAGAGAAACAGAAAAGTGAGGCCAAGAGAATTCCTGAGAGAGATCCAGGGAGGCCCTGAGAGGGAGAGAGTGGCTGATATGCAGCCAGAAAATTGGAAATTAGATTAGAATAAAAGACAGAGCAGAGAGAATAGAACAGGCAGCTAGAAAGCAGAAGAAGGACTGAGTGTACCTAATGGTCTTTCCTGGGGTGGGGAGCAGGTGGAGATCTTGACTCATCAGTTTTTGTCAGACCATTTAAAAGAAAGTGAAGATGTAGGCCAAGGCGGCACTATTTGTTTGTTTGTTTGTTTGTTTATTATTGTCCAAAGGGCACTATTTATTTTTAATATGAAATTGTATTTTGGCCACAGAAAGAAAAAAAGTAAAAGGGACTATGGATGGAGCTCACAAACTCTGCAGAGACTCTTGAGTGTCTCTGTGAAAGACATAATTTGCCGTAACTCATCTGGCTCAGTGAATAGAGTATGGACTCACAGACTGAAGGGTATTTTGAGGGTTCAGTTCTGGTTAAGGGCATGCACCTCAGTTGCAAGCTTGATTCCTGGCCCTGGTCTGGGCACATATTGGGGTAACCAATCGATGTGTTTCTCTCATATTGATGCTTCTCTTTCTCTATCTTTCCCCGTCCCTCCCACTCTCTTCAGAAATCAGTGGAAAACTCCTCCTTGAGTGATGATTAGCAACAACAACAAAAATACCTCATGGCATCATTGCAAAACATAGGGGTGCGTCTATATGTTTATGCTAAGTGAAACAAGATAGACAGAGAAAGACAAATACCACATGACTTCAGTTATATGTGGAATCTAAAAAGGCAAAGCAAACAAACAAACCAAACAAAACAGAAACAGATTCATAGAAACAGCGAACAAACTGATTGCCTGAGGAGAGAGGGGTGTGTGTAAAAAGGTGAAGGGAAATAAGAGGTACAAACTTCCGGTTATAGTTAATAAGGCACAGGATGTAATGCACAGCACAGGGAATAATATTGTGATAACTTCGCCCATTGACAGATGGTTACTTGGCTTACTGAGCTCATATTGTAAGATATATACATGTCAAGTCACTACATTGTGTACCTGAAACTAATGTAATAATGTAGGTCATCTATCTATCTATAATAAAAGTGTAATATGCTAATTAGACTGGACATCCTTCTGGGCGAAGCTGGGGCTGCCAGGGAAGCCTGGGTCCTTGGTGCCAGCCAGCGGGGGAAGGAAGGCCTACCCTTGCATGAATTTTGTTCATTGGGCCTCTAGTACTTTAATAATAAAAAGCAAAACCAAAGGCCTGTGTCTGATCTGGGGCTGCTCTTTCTCCTTCCTATGGATAAACCTTTACAGCGGGGAAAGACATTGTTAGGCTTTACCAATCAAATTTGCTAAATTTTCCTTAGTACAATCAAATTTGTTCCACTCTCTGTTACAAGGGTACATAGGAGGCTTTAAATTTAGATGAAAACTCCTCAACCTTGCCTCACACTTACAGATAGTGCAAGACTCTAAGTCAGATGGGCAGATGATCTGATTTCTCCACAACAGCATGCATTCATAGTTTGTCTTGCTTAATTCTTGTCTTGCTTGTTTAAGAACATTCACTAAGTAATAAAAATAAAGTAAATATTTTTACTTATCTTTCTATGGTTTGATTATAAAATTATAAAAATCTCTTGAGGAAGGTTAAAATTTCCCAAACTTATCTTGGTTGATTTTTTGTCATTTAAGTAGCAATATTTACATTCCTCTCAGAAATAATACCATGTCAAAATGACAGAGATGCACTGCACAAGAAAACAATGTAACACTGTGTCATGTCATAGAAAAAAACAGATCTGTGATGTTGACTCTAAGCATGGTATACCCATTCTCTTTATTGGAGATACCCAGATCTGAAGATCTGCTGATGGGGGTAAATTTGTATGGATTAAAACATTTTTCTTTCAAAATATGATACAAATATACATAATTTCAATAAAATAAATATATCCACACTAGAGGTGTGCACTCAGTGATAGGGGTGAAAGACTCCAAATATTGAGTATTGCTCCTGTAGATTGCAGTATATGACAGGGGTTCTTTAAGCACAGCATTTAGGAAGAGGAAAGTCAGAGAGGCCAAGCCTAGACCCAATGGGTATGCACATTAGAATCACAGGAACACTTAAAGAATGCAGACTTTTGGGACTGACAACAGGACCATTGAGTAGAAATTGCAGAGGGGGATCCAGGCTAGCATTGTGAAGAGTGGGCTGCAGCCACTAGATCCTGAATATGTTTTAAGTGCAATTACAGATTTAGTATAAAGAGCTATGCTAGTCAGAGCTAATCACGCTTTTAGTGGCAACTAAATTGATTTCTCCCACATTGAGATGATTTCTCTTGACATTTGGATCACCGATTCTATCTAATAACTCTAGAATTTATGCAGCTTGTAATTTACACAATAAATTCAATTTAGGGTTCTGTCTGAAAAAAAAAGTCATATGGATTCTACTGGTGTTTTTCACCTTGTCAAGTTTAGTAGGGTAAGTTAATATGCAAATATATCTCATTTTTCAGGTGAACATTATTCTAAATATTTATAAAACATGGCACTTCAGCAGCTCTCTTGAGGCCACAAACTAGTCAGGTTTCATGGCAATTGCTATTGCATAAAAGTATGTTTGCTAAATTTTCCTTAGTACATTTATTTTAGGGTATTATTAGGTGTTCTGTGACAGGGCAGGGATATGGAAGAAATGAAGAAAAAGAATGGGGGAGATGTTCTGGGGGTGGAAAATTTTCTAAATAATGCTCCTAGTCAGTGGGCCTAAGTGGGGGTTAGTGCTCAGACTAGGGGTTGGGAGTAAAGGAAAGGCAGCAATTGACTCATTGTCACCAACTGTGAGTAAGACTCTTGACCTTTTGTGTCTTGGTGAATAAACCCACATGGCAAGAAGCAGTGAGAAAAAGAAACATGGTCAAAATGGCCATGAGGTCTCCTAGGTAAATACATGATGATATTGCAGTTAAAGTTCCTGTGACCTTCTGTGGTTCCTTAGTCTGGGGAGTTATTATATTTGCAGCAGACAGCCCTGTCATTGTTGCTTTGTGGTGAGGAGGAACAGCCTTTGATGTGTAACTTTGGGATTACTATGGGAGCTAAGAAAAGAGTAGTCATTCTCACTCACCCACCAGGTCCCGTTTTCTCTAGAAAAGCAGCAGAGAAGCTTCCATGCAGGCAATTAAAAAAACACACACAACTGTATTGTACCCATTTAAAACATGCAACTAAGAAAAATTTAACAGATGTATATACCTGTGTAATCACTACCCCATTCAAGATATAGAATCTTCACCTCCAAAAATTCCCTTGTGCCATTTCTTAGAAAATCTCTCTCTGTTCCCAGCCCCGGGCAACCCCTGATCTGCTTTCTATCACCATAATTTAGATTTGTATTTCCTAGAGTACAAGATGCAACTATACAGTATGTATTCTTTTATATATGATCTTAAAACTCAGCTTAATGATTTTGAAATTCATCTAGGTATGTAGAAGTACAAGATGGCAGAGTTGGAGGAAGCTGAACTCACCTCCTCCCATGATCACATCAAAATTCCAACTAAATTATAGAAAAATCAACCTGTATATCATCTGAAGACTAGCTAAACAGGAGACTTATAACTCAGGTTATACAGAAGAAGCTACATTGAGACTGGTAGGAGGGGTGGAGACATGAAATGAGTTGGCCCTACACCCATGTGCAGCCGTTGAGAGTGGAGGGATATCTCACTTGCAGAGGTTCTCTCTGAGGAGCAAGGGGTCTCAACCTGACACCAGGCTTCCCAGCCCAGAGCACCAGTATCTGGAGAGGAGCAAACATAATATCAGACTATGAAAATCAACAGGGATTCTGTTTGTCCTAGGGGAGACAGAAGGCGGCTGGAAACCCAGGCATCCTCTCAAAGGGACAGCACACAATCTTGTTTTGCAGCCACTCACTCTGGGCTCTGTAGGAGGAACAGCAGCTTGGAGGGTGCCAGAGTCATACAGGGAGATACTGAGTTGTGTGGCTTTTGGGAGAGAGCTGGAGGGACATCTCCCAATATACCATTCATAGGCACCATTTTTCCTGGGTTGAGTACCGCCACCCCCCCCCCCCCCCCCCAGTATTAGCCTGAAGACTTACACTAGTGCCATCTTGACAACTCCCAGAGGACCTGACCTACCCAGCTTGCTCAGGACTGTGGACTCCACTGGGCCCTCATAGCAGTCTTTCTCAAAAAACTTACAAGAAATCCTAGGGAAGCTTGGGGGATGCTGGAGATACACAGGGGAAGACAGAGTTATATTGTGTTAGGGTGAGGGCTGTTTTCCACATGTGCCTGATGGGTGCTATGGTTTCTATGTGGGGTTCCCCACCCAAGGGCATTAGGCTGGAGAGTTACACTAGCTCCATTCTGATACTCCCCTTGGCCCCACTCTACCCAATTCATGTACAGCTATAAGAATTGCCAGCAGCAATCACCCTAGGCTCACTTACAGTCTCTCTTAAAAAACTCTTATGGAGCTCTGGGCAGTTTTGGGGGGTCTGGAGACACATAAGGAGAAACTGAGTTGTGTGACTTTAGAGGGCAGGCTATCTTTCTGCATGCCTGAGGGCACCACGGTTCCTGTGCTGAGCCCTCCTTTCACATGGCCAAATCTGAATCTGCTTTAGCTTGGTGAACTCTACTGGCTCTACCTGAATGGCTCTCTGAGACTCCAGTCCACTGCAAAGGTCTGCAGCCCCTGGTGGGTGGTTGCTACCCTCGGTGTACCTGAAGACTTTTGCTGAGTGGCCTTAGACCCAGCACTGGGCTGAGTTTAAATCTGTATTAACCTGGTAAACACTACTTGGCATTAACTGGTGAATCCCTGAAGTCTTAAATCATGCAACTTGCATACCACCAGAATCTTTTTTCAGTGGCTGAGTCTGAACGATAACCAGTAGGTGATAGTGAGTCTCAGTATGGTGATTACAGTACAGGAAGGGGGTAAGGAAGATAGAAGAGTGTAAAGGGAGGGCAATGGTAATGGAAGGAGGTTTAACTTGAGGTAGTAAACATACAATACAAATACAGATGATATATTATAGAACTACCTACCTGACACCAATATAATTTTATTAACTGATATCACCGCAATAAATTCAATTAAAAATAACATGGGGTAGATTAATGGGTAAGACACCATGACCCATATATATATTGTCTACAAGAGACCCACTTCAGTTTGAAAGACAGACATTTCATTGACTAAAAGTAAAAGAATGGAAAAAGATATTTCATGCAAATGGAAAAAATAAAGGTTGGCATAGCAATACTTATGTTAGACAAAATAGGCATTAAAATGAAGTCTATAATAAGTGATAAAGAATATTTTTACATAATGATAAATGAATCAATCTTACAAGAGGATGTAATTTTTATAAACATTTATGCACCAGCATAGGAGCACCTAAATATAAAAAGCAAATTTTGATGGACAAAAAGGAGATATAGTCATAATAGAGAAGTTTAAAAGCCATATTGACTTCAATGAATACATCTTCCCAACAGAAAATCAACAAGGATACAGCAGCCTTAAATGATACATTAGCTAGGTGGATTTAATTGGTACTTTTAGAGTATTTCACTCCAAAGCGGCAGAATATACATTTCAACTGCACATGGAACCTTTTCCAGGATAGGCCACAAGTTAGGCCATAAAAAAAAAAATTCAATACATTTAAGAAGATTGAAATTCTACCAAGCATCTTCCCCAACCACAATGTAATGGAACTAGAAATCAATCACAAGAAAACAAAAACCTAAAAAGTACATAAACACATCAAAGCTCAATAATGTTACTAAACAATGAATGGGTTAACAAGGAGATCAAGGTAAAAAATCAAAAGACACCTGCTACAAATAAAAATTAAACACAACAATAATTTATGGGACACAGCAAAGCAGTCCTAAGAAGAAAATTCATAGCAAGACAGGCCTACCTCAAGAAAAATCTCAAATAAAAATATATAATATTATTCCTAACAAACTAGGAAAAGAACAACAAACAAAACCCGAAGTGAGTGAAGGAATAGAAATAATAAAAATCAGGGAGAGAAAACTAAGATGGCAGCATAGGTAAACACCTAGGCTTTTGCCCCACACAACAATTACAAGAATAGAATGGAAGGACAGAACGGACACTGTCCAGAACCAAGGGAAGGCTGGCTGACTGGAAGATCTGAAATTGGAGGGTCATAGAAGTGCACATGAATAATCAGAGCCTCTGCAAAGCCCAAGTAAGGTGGAGATTCGTGAGCGCTGAACCTGGCAGGGGTGCTGGCGGAAAGGAGACAAAAGCTCCAGGCTGTGCTGAACCCAGTTCGGTTTGCACTAAAAAACCTGGAGAACCAGGCCCTTATGAGGATAACCTGGATTGCGGGTGGAATCCCAGGGGAAGAGCCAGAGGCAGACCTCCGTAGGCGTGCACGTGAGTGCGCGCAGAGGGGACAAACTGGTTGCTGGCTGTGTCTGTTAGGAGAAAGGACCTCCGACCAGAGGCGGAACTCCGGGGGCACGCACAAGTGCTCACGGTGAGGGCATTCTGTTGACTGTGTGGCTGGTGTCTAGGGGAAGGGAAAAGGAGTTCTGATTGCATTGAACCCAGGTGCCAGGCGAAAATCTGAGATTCCGGATCCATTGGAGACTGGACGTTCTGGTGGCAGGCGAGAAGCAAGGTACCTTTCTCACAGAGGTGCCTGTGGAAATTGCCTGCAGACACTAGGACCCGGCAACCTTGTGAGCAGGGGCTGACTGGAAGCCAAGGCTGTGGGCTCCACCCTGAAACTCTGCCCCACCCAGAAACTCCGTCCCATCCAAACTGAGCACAGAGACTTTGGCAAGTTTGCAATTCCAAGCACAGAAGGCTGTCTCCTAGAGTAGATATAGCTGATCCTCACAGTCAGTTGGCCTGGAGGTCAATTCCTCCCAGTGATACCAACAACAAACAAGACTTATCTGCACCAAGGCTGTATACACAGTCCACAAAGGGGCGCACCAAGAGTGTACACCTCAGGTAACAGGGGAGGCCGGGACACCCAGCACACAAAGCTACCCAACCAACTCAGGGAAGCAGTGAAAATGGGGAGAGAAAGAAAAAGATCCCAAACAAAAGAAATGGAGGAAAACAAACGCCTGGATATAGAGTTCAAAACCACAGTGATAAGGTATTTCAAGAGGCTCCTAGGAAAAGCTGATAAGCTCAGTGAGAACCTCGAGGATATGAAAAAGGACCAACTAGAAACTAAACATACACTGACTGAAATAAAAAAAAGTATTTTACAGAAACCCAACAGCAGACTAAAGGAATGCAAGAATCAAGTCAAAGATTTGAAATACCAAGAGGCCAAAAACATTCAACCGAAAAAGAAAAAAGAATCCAAAAACTTGAGGCTAGTGTAAGAAGCCTCTGGGACAACTTCAAACATACCAGTATCAGAATTATGGGAGTGCTAGAAGAAGAGACAGAGCAAGATACAGAAAACATATTTGAAGAAATAATGACTGAAAACTTCCCCCACCTGGTGAAAGAAATAGACTTACAAGTCCAGGATGCGCACAGAACCCCAAGCAAAAGGAATCCAAAGAAGACCACACCAAGACACATAATCATTAAAATGCCAAGAGCAAAAGACAAAGAAAGAATATTAAAAGCAGCAAGAGAAAAACACTTAATTACCTACAAGCGAGCACCCATACACTTGTCAGCTGACTTCTCAACAGAAGCTATGCAGGCTAGATGGGAGTGGCAAGAAATTTTCAAAGTGATGAATAGCAAGAATCTACAACCAAGATTACTCTACCCAGCAAAGCTTTCAGAATTGAAGGTCAGATAAAGAGCTTTACAGAAATGAAGAAGCTAAAGGAGTTCATCAACACCAAACCAGTATTATATGAAATGCTGAAAGGTATTCTTTAAGAAGAAGAAAAAGGTGTCTGCTTCAAACTAGAGCATGGATGGAACTGGAGAAGATTATGTTAAGTGAAATAAGCCAGTCAAAGAAAGATAACTATCATATGAACTCACTCACTTATGGAATATAATAAACAACATAAACTGATGAACAAAAATAGATCCAGAGACAGAAAAGCATTGACTGTCAAACCTCAGAGGGATGGTAGGGGAGGGCGAGAATAAGAGAAAGAGATCAACCAAAGGACTTTTATGCATGCATATAAGCCTAATCAATGGACACGGACACCAGGGGGGTGAGGGCATAAGTGGTGACAGGGGAGGAGGGGATTGGAAAGGGTAATGGGTGATGATGACACATATGTAATACCTTAATCAATAAAGAAATTAAAAAAAAGAAATAATAAAAACCAGAGCAGAAATATAGAAAATGGATTTGACAAAAAAATTAAAATGATCAACAAAACCTAGAGCTGGTTCTTTGGAAAAATAAACAAGATTGATAAACTTTTAACCAGGCTCATCAAGAAAAAAAGAGAGAGAATCCAAATAAATAAAATCAGAATGCAAGAGGAGACATGACAACTGACATGATAGAAATACAAAAGATTTTAAGATAATACTACAAATAATTATATGTCAACAAATTGGACAATCTGGAAGAAATGAATGAATTCCTAAAAATATACAATCTTCCACTACTGAATCAAGAAAAAACAGAAAATCTGAACATACCAATTACAACCGATGAAATTGACACAGTTGTCAAAAAACTCCAAACAAATAACTGTCCTGAATTGACTGGTTTACAGGTGAATTTTATCAAACATTCAAACAAGAAATAATCCCTACTTTTCGCAAATTATTTCCAAAAAATTCAAGAAGAGAGAAGACCCACCTCATTTTATAAGGCCAGCATTTTACTGATGCAAAAACCAGAAAAAGACATGAAAAAGAACAAAAATTATATCCCTGATGAACAGAGATGCAAAAATCCTCAACAAAATATTCACAAACTGAATTAGGCAATACATTATAAAGTTCATACACTATGGTCAAGTGGGATTCATTCTGGGGATGCACGGTTAGTTCACTATTCACAAATCAGTTAAGGTGATATATTACATAAATAAAATGAAGGATAAAAATGACATAAGCATATCAATAGATGCAGATAAAGCACTTGACAAAATCTAGCGCCCATTTATAATAAAAACTCTCAGTCGAGTGGGAATAGAGAGAACATACTTGAAATTAATAAAGGCCACATAACATAAAGCCACCGTTAACATCATACTTAATGAAGACAAACTAAAATTGTTTTACTTACAATCTTGAACTTTCACCATGAGTATTCAACACAGTATTGGAAGTTTTTCACTAGTAGTGTATTCGAGTTTCAATTTCTTAATATCTCTTCTAACATTTGTTATTCCATGTCTTTTTTATTATAGCCATCTAGCATGTTTGTAGTGGTATCTCATAATAGATGTATTTTGCATTTCTCTGATAACGAAGGATGTTGAGCACCTTTTCACATGCTTCTTGGCCCTTTGATTACTCAGCCTATCAGTTTTAGAAACAAAAGCATTTTATTAACAAGAGAACTGCTCAGTGGTTGAGTGTCGACCTATGAACCAGGAGGTCACAGTTCGATTCCCAGTCAGGGCACATGCCAGGTTGTGGGCTTGATCCCCTCAGTGGGGGGTTTTGCATTAGGCAGCTGATCAATGATTCTCTCATAACTGATGTTTTTATCTCTCTCTTCCTCTCCCTTCCTCCCTGAAAAAAACTGTCCACCTACATTTAAAAAAACAAAACAAGGGAAGAACTGCATACTGTGTGATGCCTGTGGCCCCTTCCATGTCAGCAGAGGAAAACAAAGTCCTGCTAACTTTGTTGCTGAGAATTACTTGGGGCTTAGTGTGGAATCAGGACATAATGACACCATCACATCCTCTTTGAGCCCTCACCTCTCTTACATCCTTTGCTCACAAATTCACCTTTTCTTCTCAGATCACATGTGACCTTTTAGTGAACTCTTTTCTTCTTCAGACCTTCCTTTAGTGTTTGCCTTGAATTCAACTAAAACATTTATTTTTCTCAAAGCAATTCAATAAGTTCTGCTTTGGTTGATTCCCTCCCCACAGTTCTCATTTTTGAAATGGTTCCTCCTTTGATGACAAATCTTGGCCTCCTATGATAGCTGCTGAGAAGCACGGCATGATTTCTCTCTTGGATTGAGGCCTTCACCTCCCCAGCTGCCAAGCACCTTGCCTGATGAAAGCTGACAATTAACTTCATGCCCTAGAGTTGCCCTCCCATGAAAGGAGTGGCCTTGAAGGTCTCTGCTTGCAGTGCAGGGAATGGAAGGTTGGTACAGGGAATAAAAGGTTATGGCCCTTTTCCTCAATTCAGGAAATATTTGAAGGGTTATTTCTGATTTAAGCTTCCTGTGGGATCAGCTGAGGCTGGTATTGCAAATGCGTTATAGTCCCCTTTTTCCTCTGTCCCATTCTGCTGCTACCTGTATGCAAAGCTCTGTATAAGTGTGTCTTCCTATGGCTGAAATAATAAATTAGCATACATTGGATTGCTTAAAGCAACAGCAATTTATTCTCTCACAGTTCAGAGGGCCAAAAATCTGAAGTCAAGATGTTGGTAGGGTAGGCTTCTTCTGGAAGTTCTGAGGCCAAAATTCTTCCATGCCCTTCTCCCACCTTCTGGAATTGCCAACAATCCCTGACCACCCTAGACTTATAGGTGCATCACTCCAGTCTCTGCCTATGTGCTCACATCACCTTCTCTCCTGGGTGACCTGAAACCTGTCTAATTTTGTTAACCAGTGTTACCCCAATAAAGTCAATAAGAAGGGAAAAATTTTAAAAGATACTTGTCATTGGATTTAAAAGGTACTAATTATTGGATTTAGGGACCACACAGGTAAATCTAGGATGATCTTATTTCAAACCTCTTAACTTATATTTGCAAAGACCTTTCTTCCAAATAGTGCCTCATTCACTAAAGATAAGTCATAGGGTTTCATTAAAAGGGTAGCAGAGCCCTGGCTGGATGGCTCAGGTGGTTGGAGCATCCTCCTATACCCCAAAAGGTGGTGGTTCAATTTCTGATTAGGGCACATACCTAGCTTGTGGGCTGGATCAATAGCCGGGGGTGTGTCAGGGGGAGGCAACTGATGGATGTTTCTCTCTCTAAGAATCAATAAAAAAAAAAAACACAAACACAAACACACAGAAAAACATATCCTCAGGTTATGGTTAAGAGAGAGAGAGAGAGAGAGAGAGAGAGAGAGAGAGAGAGAGAGAGAGAGAGAGAGAGAGAGAGAGAGAGAGAGAGAGAGAAAGTGCCCTGGGACAGAGCTCTGTTTGGAAGGAGTATAACTCTGAAGTTTGGTCTGGCACATCCAAGTTAACCCATTCAAAATCTTAAATTACCCCAGATTCTCCTGGCACTTTAGTCTTACAGAAATGGCCACTTCTGCCTGTACCTTCTTCCCTTGTTTGAAGGTAACATAGAGTCCTCTGTCTAAAAGATAACATTCCCTTCATTTAGGATCAGTGGAATCTCCCTTCCTGGCTGCCAGACCGATCACTGGGCTAATATCACAACATGAGGCTGAGGAAGTGCTGGGTACCCTAAAGGAAGAGAGAGATTGTACCTCTATGGAGCTGTAGGACTAGCCTACATGTACTGGCAAGATGCTGGAGGGTGTGTATGGGCTGGATGCTGAGGGTATTGACTCAAAGGGGGCACAGTATACATTTGAGTAAGGTGAGAGTTTCTCAATACAGAAACATTGTCCTGGGAGCTTTGTCCCAGTAAGGAATCTAAGAGATAGTGCTAATCTATTGCTATGGTGGCTCCTGAGGCTTAAAGAAAGCAATGGCCACACCAAGTAAAGTAGTCCTTTTTTTGTTTTTTAAAATATATTTTTATTTATTTCAGAGAGGAAAGGAGAGGGAGAGAGAGATAGAAACATCAAGATGAGAGAGAATAATTAATCAGCTGCCCCCTGCAGGCCCCTCACTGGGGATGGCTTCCACAACATGGGTATGTGCCCTGACTTGGAATTGAACCATGACTTCTTGATTCATAGGTCAATGCTCAACCACTGAACCATGTTGGTTGGGCGAGTAGATTCTTTTTTCACACACATGGACAAAAGAATCAAAGAGCTCAGAGAAATGGACATGCTGAAGTAAGGCCAGAAAACCTAGCCACCCACTCTGTTCCTTAGGACAATTTGATAAGAGATGAGGAACGTGCTGGTGAGAGCAGTACAACATCATTAACAAGCAACAGTGGATGCTGTCACAACTGATAGCAATAGTGACAGCAAAATCTTGAAATAATAGAGGACAGGTAGTGAAACTTGATGGTCAGAAGCAAAGTAGTTAGCTGAGTCTCATGACATGGCACCTGGCTTATCAGAGAGTCTGCGAGAGAGCATGCCAAGGGGAAGCTACCTTGGTAATGATCTAGCCACAGACATCACTTCCGTAACATTCCATCTGTTAGAAGGGAGTCACCAAGCCTACTATACATTCAAGGGGAAGAGAATTTTGGATTACTTTTTGAAGGGATGAATATAAAAATATTTGCAAACATTTTTAAAACAAGTGAAGGAAAATTCCTAAGCAAATTTTTGTGTTTGCTGTCACTGCAAACACAAAGTATTTGAGGGTTTAGGAGTCATGGTTCTCAAACAGCAACATTTTCACCAAAGACATTAACCTTCTGTCTGTCCTTGTGTTACCATAGACAAGGGAAAGCGTCAGCCACTTGGCCAGGGACAGAGAGTCCAGTGATGAGGTGGAGAAAGAGCTGCTGTTACCAAATAGAAGTAGGATGAGCATAAGACCCACAGTTTGGGAGATGTCTTGATAGTCTTCTGCCCAGTTTTGCCATTCAATGAAAAAGTGTAGCGATTGTGGCCTGGGGGCCTAGGTAATACCACTTAGTTAAGTCACCTAGAGGGGAGGGTGCTAGCCACGAGTCAAAGGAATCTAGAATGGGTATATAGGAGGGACATGATGAATACCAGGATAGGCTGAGACCAGAGACCAGATACTGAAATAGGGTTGACCATCCTTTGTGATTTTTTTCTGGAAAAGCAGCCATCCAGGATTCTGAAAGAGCTTTTCCCAGTACAAGAAAACTTATCACATGAAGGGAGTGCATCCAGTTCACATTGTGGTACACTGTTGGGGGTTCTGGGAACACCCAGTCATGTAGCTTCTTGGGACTGAGCGCGCCTTCCTCCAGCTGCTGGAGTGTTGCCTGCTGTGGCCCACAGCCAAGGCTCTCTCTAGGAACACCCTCTGGCTATTACCTTTCTCGCTGGGAACAGCCTACATGTAATGACTGGTCTTATATGTTGGCAGAAATCCTGGACCACTGGCCTCCATTTGAGGCCTTTTTGAAGGGCCGTCTCAGCTCCAGAGCTCACTCTGGTGTCATCTGCTGAATCTCCACTGCAGTTCCTGTCTCTTCTGTACAGCCCTTTGTCCCCTCTCCCTTAGAGTGATTGCTCTCAAGTGCATTCCCCAACATATCCCTTGCTTGCTACTGCTGATCTCATTGCCTGCTTATCAGGGAACTTCCTCAACCACTGTGCTGTGCTTTACATATATCATTCCCCTAAATCTGCTCAAGAAGTCTATAATGTAGCTACTATTAGTATCCACATTGAACAGATCAGAAATTAGAAATCATCTGTCAAAGTTCACAAATACAGTAAATAACAGCCACATCTGTCTTTAGAGCCTAAAATATTGGACTCTACTTTTGAATATCTAAAATTATTTTGTGGTCATGAAACTATGGTATTTATTTAACACCAATATTTTATCATATTCTAGGTTGTAGCTCCTAAATGATAGTAAAATGTAACAGGTGTATGGTTTAACTTTCCTTCAGTGACAAACAACCCTGAAATCTCAATGGTTAACAAAAACAAATATTGATTTCTTGTTCACGTTACATGTCAGTAGCTCTGAGTGGTCTGTTGTGGCTTTCTTCTGACATCTTCTCATTCTAGGACCAATGCTAAAGGTTCAACTTTATTTGGCTATGTGCTTTTTATGGCAGAAGGAAAAGAGCAAGAGAACTTATGAAAATTTGTGATGGGATATGTTGTATGTGGTCACATAAGCACATTACTCTGCAAGCCAAGATAAAGTGGTGATGATGTGTGACTCTCTTATAGGGGGGAGGGAAGTGAATGACTATGAACAATAATCCAATCTTTTACAGCAGATATCCATGTCAGGGCTATTGGAATTAACAATTCATTCTCATCAGTTCAAAAATTCAAATTCAGGAATTACTTATGTAATCATATTGAGGGAACATCCAAGTGCAGAGAAGAGGTTGAGTAAGACTAAGAGGAGGCTTTCTGGTGGAGAGGGAACATGGCAAAGGGAAATGCTTTGGAGCTCTTCCAGACCAGCCTTTGTGAGTTTGCAGGATTTATGTCCTGTAGGTGGGGACCCTTCTTACGGCCACCGAGGAAGACCTTTCTCCCCCAAGCCAGGATTTGACAGGTGTAAGTGAAGGCAGGATGCCTGGGTTTGCCATCATAAAAGAATGCAAAGAAGTGTAGTCAAGCTTTTCATTTCGCAAGAGAGTTTTTTGCTTATGTTTTTGATGCAAGAAAAGGTTATTTGAAAATATCCTTTCTCCCCTGTGCTTTGCTTTCTGTCAAATTTGGTACTACCAAGACCCAACGAACATTATTTGGAAAGCTGCCAAACTAAACACATCCCAGCCAAGTGCCCAAGAATAAAAAGGAACATGTGGTGGGAAAGCATCTTATGGATGTTTTGTGGAAATAAGCTCCTGATGAGGCTGCAAAAACAATCATTTCTTCCTTGCTCTTTAAATCTCAATAAATTAGATTAAATCCACCAGCTTTCTTTTGTTGTGGAGTGGGAAATTTTAATTCCAAATGGTTGGCTCTGACTACTAACATTTTAAGGAGTTAAAAATAAGTTTTTCTTTGGTAGGGAAGCTCCTGTATTGTAAGAAAGTCCCCAAAGACAGGATTTTCTAAAAACAAACAAACAAAAAACCATAACTAGCTTATTGTTAATTGAGTTTAAGATATTTAGGTGCTGTTGTATAGAAGGTATGAATAATTTAAATATTACTCACTTGTCTATTTAAAAAATAAATCCATCCATGTCAGACTTGGAGCGAGCTAGCGACATTCGCAAATTCTCTATTCATTTGACTTAAATAGATACTGCCATCAGTCTGCAGAAATGAGTGTTTCCAATTCTATATGCACACCCAATATCCCTCTGTACAAAGCATATATGTATTTTGCCTCAGACAAATCTTCCTTAGAAATTAGCAATTATTTACATGGATGTCATTTGCATTTAGGTTCTGACAGAATCAGGAGTATGATCCATGCTAACCAATGCCTTGTTCTCACTGTAGATATGTGTCTGTTTTATCAACCTGTACAACCTGCAAATATAGAAATGCATATATTTTGAAATTAAAGTTAAGTAATTACTTTCAGAAACCTGACATAAAGGACAAAAAATTTTAGCCTGAGTTAAAAATAAATACAAAAGTTGACTTTAAAAAGTACATTTTCTGAAGACTATTTTTTAAAAGGTTATGGTCAGAAGACACCAAGTTTTGTAAGGTTGGCAAGGGGGAAATTCCCTCTACTGTACAGACTTCTCTTTTCATCTATCTGCTATCGATGAGACAATAGCTCCATTCAAGGGGTGGTGAGGCCTGCTCCTGGGAGCTGCGTGGAACTTTCACTCATGCACCATGTTGTGTTCAAGGAGGGAAGTCATGAGGCTGACTCATATTCATGATGACCTCATTGTTCAGACGGGCCTACCTGGGAAGTCACTGGACATTTTCTGGTAAAAATATTGCTTATGTCAATAGTGATATTAGAGGGAGGAAGAGGTGTTAGCAGTTGCAGTAGTCACATGCAAAGTTCGTAGACAAAGCAGTGCAAATCGGAGCAGATATAGTCAAATTGAGAACTAAGAAACTGGTAATTTGCAGGTTTCTAAAGAAATATTATAAATTAAAAACTGCCAAGTGACAAAAAAGTATCACCATTATATTTTTTCTAGGATTTCATATGATACTTCTTTAAATATCTCAAATTTCATAATGCCTGAATGATACTTATACTTATTGGTTTCATTTCAGAGTCAGTTTTTCTCTACGGCCATACCAACTAATGATATATATATATATATATATATATATATATATATATATATATATATATATATATATATTAGCCCTCATTTATCATTTACTTATTCAAGAAATATTTTTTTGACTTTCCACTATGTATCAGGCAGTGAGATTCAGTAATAAACCCTTCAGATTTAAAAACTTAATAAGATAATTTTTGGTTGCAAGAAGTGCCATTGAGGAAGTAAATAGTGATATCAGAGGGAGGCAGAGCTGTTAGCAGTTGCAGTAGGGGAGGCTTGTGTTATAGGGTAACAGGGATGGCTATCCCTGAAGCACAGGGAGAAACCAGCATGCCGACAGCCCAGGGGAATGCATGCAAGTAGAAAGAAGCAGATGGGAAGGCTTTGAGATGTGCTCAAATGAGTTAAGATACAGGGGACAGGTAGGACTGGCTTACCTGAGAGCCAATCATAGGTGGGGAAATATATAGAATACCATGGCAACAGGGTTAAAGCAATCCTTGGTGTCCATAGCAGATACATCGGAAACACACACTTCTTAGACTGGAAGTGAGGTAGAATTCAAGAGCACCAGTTTCAGTTCTTGTAATTCTAAGACTGCACTAGAGGATACTCTCAATCTAAATCTTAAGATTTCTGAATCAAAAACTATAGATTTATAGTTTATATTCCTAGAATATTTTGGGGGAGGGATTTGCAGGTGACACTAATAAATGTGCTTAGAGATCTCACACAGAATATAGGCAGTCAGTGATAGTGATGTCATGGGTTCTATCCAGGAAGGTGGAAGTCCCAGGAGAAAGTGTCAGGTGTATTTGATGAAAGTTCTGGGAATTCATTGCATGTTGGAGGGTGGGGAGAAATCTTATGGCCCACCATCCCTCTCAGCAGAGGGAAACTGTCCTGGGCTTGATTAGACTAGGACTGCCATGCTTGGTGATATTTTCCACCTTCTAAAGAAGGATCTAATTGTAGCAGGAAGAAACTTTGTCACTATAGACTTAAAAAAATCTAAACAGAGTGAAAAGGAAATATTTTGTTTAGAGTTGCCTTAAAATTATTACAGGGGATTCATGGAAAAATTGTTTTCCAATTTTGGAACTTTTCAAGATATCAGGTAGCTATATATAGAACACTGTCCATAATATTGCAGGTCCTAGAATCTGGCTAAAAGTGATTTCTGGGGGTAATGCCTTCTCTCTCTCTTTTTAAATTTTGCTCCACAGTTATACTGGTAAACTTCACCAAGGATGATTACTAAACAAGAATCTTAATTGTGGTCCTAGCACAAGTTGTTACTTAATTGGGAAAACATCCTTAGTGTTAATGAAATTTTCCTCTGAAAAACAATATCTGAGATGAAAAAGGTAATGTTTTGCAAACTAAAAGAGCTCACAAAAACATCTTTTAGAAAATGTTTTATAATTTGTGAAAATGAAAGGAACACCAGAATCACCCAGTGTTCTTGATGTCAAGGATTTTGTGTTTTGGACTGAAAGATCGTTGTACCCCTAGAAGGGAATTGAGGTTACAGTAAAGTTAAACTTCTCAACTCTAAGAGGAATGAGGCTTGAAATTCACATCTTTAAAAAAAATCTTTATTGTTGAAAATACTACATTTTCCCCTCATTGACCTCTTCTAGCTTGCTCCCACTTCCTGCCCTAGGCCTAAGCAAAATCATTAAAAAGTATTACTTGGCCCTAGCCAGTTTCGCTCAGTGGATAGAGCATTGACCTGTGGACTGAAGGGTCTCAGGTTCGATCCTGGTCAAGGGCATGTACTTTGGTTGCAGGCACATCCTTAGTAGCGGGCGCACGGGCATGAGGGAGGCAGCTGATCGATGTTTTTCTCTTATCAATGTTTCTAACTCTCTCTTCCTCTCTGTAAAAAAATCAATAAAATATATATTTTTAAAAAGTATTACTTGGTAATGGAACTTAAAATTGTTTTAACCTTTTCTCCTTAAGGCAATTAGAAACAATACAAATTTGAAGGAAAAATGGTGGGGAGGAAGTGTTGTAATTGTTCAATCATTCTCGCTCTTCTTTCTCAATTACTTTGTATGTATGGATAGTTGAGTCTCCTTATTTCTGCAAGTTATGTTTTACAAAGACACTGAAAACATTGAATGGCCAAATATTGAGCCATTGTTTCTAGGAAAAATGAAAGGTTACGTTCTGCAGTCCTCTGGTCACAACATTTTCATCAAAATTAATATATAACTTGGTATTAAATGTGATTCTGTTTATAAACTTTTAAAAATATGTTTTTATTGATTTCAGAGAGAAAAGAAGAGGGAGAGAAAGACAGATAAAAACATCAATGATGAGAGAGAATCATTGATCAGCTGCCTTCTGCAACCCCTCCCCCCCCCAAACTCTCTCTCCAACTCCAGCCCCGGGGATCAAGCCCACAACCTGGACATGTGCTCTGACTGGGAATTGAACCGCGACCTCTTGGTTCATAGGTTGAAGCTCAGCCACTGAGCCACACTAGCTGGGCAAGTATGTTTTTGCTTAAAGATACTTTATTTAATATTTATTCATTAACAACGAACTTATGGCAATCATAACTCACAAGAGAACGTAACTTATCTAACACTCATATTACTGCAATTTGAAAAAAAATTCAAAATCTTGTCACATAAATTTTGTGAAATATACTGGCACTTGGCATAAGTGCGTCTTCATAATTATCTTCTGTGTAAACCCTGTATTCACAACAAATGTATTCCCATCCTTTTTCTGTTTGTTTGCCTTTGCTGAACTTTCCAGAATAGACGAAGGAAAAGGCATGAGGCAGAAATCTTAATTTTATTTAAATGGGATACTTGCTGAGATTCAGGAGAAGGGAAGATGAGAAGGAGGCAGTGAGATGCAGAGAGTCAGTATTAGGAGGTAGTAAGCTGGGTTCCCTTTGATTTAAGTTCCTTCCTGCATGGGTTCATTTGCTGATTGTTTTAGAATGGTTGTGCCTCTCCTATGGCCCCTAAGCCTAGACGGATCCGAACTAGTTGTTACTCTGCTGCACATACCAGGCCACTTACAAGGCTGATAGCAAATAAATTTAACCCAATGAATTCCCTTCATGACCAGGACTGCCTCTTCTTTCCCCCCCACTTTGAATAGATAGCTGTCAGCAGGGCTTATGTCCCTCTCTCTTCTGTTCAGTTCAAGTTCCCGTCTGACATGTGTGCACATGTCATTTGGAGGCAAACAGAAAGGCTGGGTTAGATGAGCTACCACTCTTCATGTCCTAATTGGGCAGTGGTTTAAAGTTGAGTCAGGTACTGGGTAGCATTTTCAAAGCATTTTCATTTGTACTTAAGCATCGTTCCCTCTACCTTCATCTACAGGACGTCCTTACCCCACCCCTTGTTAGCCCTACCCTGTCATTGTTGTGTGGCTCCTAGCTTCAGCGTGGGATCTAACTGTTGAACTGGCTGTTACTGTAAAGACAAGCAATATAGGAAAGCCCAGGGTTGTGCTCATGTGATGCTGAGATGGTTCACTCATTGTTTTACTTTCTCATTACACACCCATGAACCTCTAGCTTTTGCTTCTGTTCGGTTCTAAATACACTCATACACACACATGTGACATACACACATCAGCTTTTCCTATTTCTTCTGAAATCATATTGCACAAGCATGAAAGCTGAAAAATATCCCACTTCCTTACCATCTGGTTGAAACTTTTCTGATGGCTGTTCAAAGTGACCACAACAGGCAATGAGTTAAAATTTCAGTTTGGAGGATTTCCCCATTCTCCTCTGTTGTCAATGAAGCATAAACTTTCCAGATCATTTCTCTATCTGGTCCTATGATTCCTGGAAACCTGCTTCCAAAGAAGTGGTTGAGAAGATGTGAAAGAGAAGTGTGTCTGAGTATGGAAGGTGGTGATAGGGGCTGAGGTCTAGTGGCTCTTAGGGGACCAATAGTGGGAGTCTGTGGTCTATATTTGAATTCTGCCACATAGTTTATTATAGGGATGCAAATCCCTGAGTTTTCAAAATAAAAATAAAATTACAGAGGCGTTAGAAACATTTTGAGCTTGAAAATTCCAAGAATTAGCCAAATATGTAAAAAAATCTCTGTCGATGATAGATTAAAATATAAGCCACTATTTCAATAGAAATGGCTTTTGTAAACTCATTATAATATACTAGAGGCCCAGTGCATGAAATTCATGCACGAAGCAGGGGATGTCCCAGCCCAACCTGCACCCTCTCCAATCTGGGACCCCTCAGGGGATGTTTGACTGCCTCTCCCAATCCAGGACCACTGGTTCCTAACTACTCACCTGACTGCTGGATTGCCCCTAACCCCTCTGCCTGCCTGCCTGATCACCCCTAACTGTCTCTGCCTCAGCCCGCATCCGGGACCCGGGTTTCCCTCCCTCTGGCCAGCTACAGGCACCCAGGACCCAGGCTGGCTTTGCCCAAGCAGTCGAAGCGGCAAGGGACTGGGACCAAGGGGCAGGTGACTTGTCCCTCTCCTGGGTCACAGCCTGGCTGGTCTCCATTCCTCTTTCATGAGCTCACTTGTGCCTGGATTGTCCCCATTCCTCTCTCCCCATTATTGAGTATCTGAGCCTTTATGTGTGAGGGTGTGATGACTATTTGCATATTAGCTCTTTATTAAATAGGACTAGAGGCCCAGGGTACAAATTTGTGCATGGGTGGGGTCCCTTGGTGTGGCCTGCAGGGATTGGGCCAAAACTGACAGCCCAACACCCCCTCCCACTCCTGCCTGCTGCTCCCACTCATCCTGGCCCTGTTGCAGCTCACGCCCAGTCAGTCCTGATCAGGAGAGGCTTGTGCCTCTGCAGTGGGGCTTGCCAGCCATGAGTCCTGTATCTGGCACATGTCTCAATGGGGGTGTTCCGGGGGTGGTTGTGTGTCGAGACATATTTGGTCCTTTGGGCAGGTAGTGGGAGCCCTTGTCAGCCCAGGATCCAGATCTATCCCACTGATGTTTTGCCGGTTATTGGGAGTCACCTGGTTAACCACTTTTGCACTGTTTCTTGCAGAGCGTGTAAGGATTGGAAGCAGCCATGGTGCTGAGACCAATGACCAGGAGGCCAGCAATGGTGTCAGGATTGTGCCAGTGGCACTGTTCCTTTGGTGTCTGGCCTGTTCTCCAGAGTTTGGTCCTGCAGGACTACAGGGAGAGTGAGTGGCTGCTGCAGGGCTGGTGGGCCACTGGGATGGGTCAGTCAGTCAGCTGAGTGGCACTCCCACTGTGGGAGCACACTAACCAACAGGGGGCAGCTTCTGCCTTGAGCATCTGCCCCTTGGTGGTCAGTGCGCGTCATAGTGAGTGGTTGACCAGTCATTCAGTCATTCGGTAGTTTGATTGTTCAGTCACTTAAGCTTTTATATATATAGATTCACTGTAGAGAGAAAAATTCCTATGCAGGTACTTTCCTAGAAGAAATAAGCAGAACAAAAATTAAACTGCAATTCAAAAAAATAAAGTAGTGTCTTCTTTAAGTCCAAAGTATTATTTTATGTCATGAGAAATAAGGTAGCATTGTTTCAAAGTTCACAGATCTGTTATTAGATAATTTTCCTGAAATAACACAGACGCTTTTCTTTTCCTTATTTATTTACAGAACATATCTATATATCTATATATATTCTGATATGTTCTTTGCTGATGATGTTTTATAAATATGGTTTTCAAGTTTATGGTGTTATTTGATAAAGAGAAGCTTTCAATTTTAAATGTAGTTAAATTTAATAATATTTCATTTTGTAGTTATGCTTTTGTGATTGCTCAAGAAAGAATTTCTACCTTAACGTCTAAAATATTTTTACTTAGATATTTTTAAAAGAATTACAAAGTTTTACTTTTGATATTTAGGCACTCAATTTATATAGGCATTCGATTTATCTGGAGTTTATAGTTGAGGTAGGAACTTAATTTATATTTATTTTTCATCCATGTGCAATTTTTCCATGGCACAGCCTATTATGTGTCAGAGTTCATAGAACCAGTGCATCTGTGTCTATATTTTATATTCTATTTTACTGGTTAATTCTAGACACATTCTACATTGCCTAATTATAATAGTTGTACAGAGAGTCTTGGTATTCTGAGTTCTTTGTTCTTTTATTTACATTTTAAAATCAACCTATCTAAGTTCCATGATATTTTAATCATGGTTATAAGAAATGTACAGATCAGTTAGGATCAAATAAACTTCTTTAGGACATTTGCTATTTTTTTTCTTTATTGTTCAGTTTATTAATTACATTGTTTCCCCTTTTTTATCCCCCTATATCTCCCCTCCACCCTGTACCCATCCCACCCTCCACCCTCACCTCCCCCTCCTCAATGTCCTCTCCCATTGTTGCAAGATTTTTGTCCAATCTCTTGCTGTACTTCCCACAACCCTTTTCTCCCCAAGAATTGTCAGTCCATTCCCTCTCTATGTCCATGTTTCTGTTATATTCAACAGTTTATCTTGTTCATCAGCCTATCAATTCACTTGATTTTTATGTTCATTTGTTGATAGATATGTATTTGTTATTCATAATTTATATTTTTATCTTTTTCTTCTTCCTCTTCTTAAAGAATATCTTTCAGCATTTCATATAATATTGGTTTGGTGGTGATGAACTCCTTTAGCTTTTTCTTATCTGCGAAGCACTTTATCTGATGCTCAATTCTGAATGATAGCTTTGCTGGATAGAGTAATCTTGGTTGTAGATTCTTGCTATTCATTATTTTGAATATTTCTTGCCACTCGCGTCTGGCCTGCATCGTTTCTGTTGAGAAATCCACTGACAATCGTATGGGTGCTCCCCTATAGGTAACCAACTGTTTTTCTCTTGCTGCTCTTAATATTCTCTCTTTATCTTTTGCTCTTGGCATTTTAATTATGATATGTCTTGGTGTGGTCCTCTTTAGATTCCTATATTTTGGGGTTCTGTGTACTTCTTGGGCTTTTAAGTCAGTTTCTTTCACCAGGTGGGGGAAGTTTTCAGTCACTATTTCTTCAAGTAGGTTTTCATTAACTTGCTCTATCTCTTTTTTTGGCACCCCAATAATTTGGATGTTGGCATGCTTGAGGTTGTCCCAGAGGCCCCTTACGCTGCTATCTTCAATTATCTGAATTCTTTTTGTTTCTTGCTTTTCCAGCTGAGTGGATTTTGCTTCTTTGTATTTCAAATCTTTGACTTGGTTCTTGTGGCCCTCTGGACTGCTTTTAGGACTTTGTGTAATATTTTTTATTTCAGTCTGTGTATGCTTGATTTCTAGTTGGTCCTTTATTTTAACCGCGAGGGTCTGGTTCGTATCCTCAGAGGTCTTGTTCATTTCCTTGAGGGTCTCATTCATTTCCTTGAGGTTCTCATTCATTTCCTTGTAATTCTCATTCATTTCCTGGTTGGTCTTGTTTATTTCCTGGTAATTCTCATTAAGTTGATAGGCCTTTTATAGGAGCCTCTTGAAAAGCCTTGTAACCGTGGTTTTGAACTCTATGTCTTGTCGTCTTTTCTCCTCCATTTCTTTCACACCTGATTTCTTTCCATATCTCTGCATGGTGGCTGCTTTATGTGGTAGATATCCTCAAAGGGACAGTGGCTCAGCCTCCCCAGTTACCTGAGGTGGGTACTCTTACTGCAATCCTTTATGGGTTGTATTCAGTATTTTTGAATTTAAACCCAGCTTGTTGTTGTTAGCCCTAGGAGGGTTTGACCTCCAGGCCAATTGGCAGTGGAGGGAGACTGTGTTCAGGTTGGATGGGCGGAGTCTCTGAGCTGCTCAGGCAGCCTCAGTGTCAGCTGCGTCCTATGTGGCGCTTGCGCCCACGGGTCTCTATTGGATGGGGATGGCTGCAGACACCTCCAAGAGAAAGCCGCTAGTCTCTTCCCCTTGCCAGACAACTCTGCCTTTCCCCAAATGCGTCTGCACACCAAAAGTCTAGCTCAGGGTTGTAAAATACATGGTTTCCGGAACCAGGAGACAAGTTTCCAGGGGTCAAGTCGCGGGTTTGCGCTACCCTTGCGCGGAAACTTCTTTTCACCACCTCCGGGTTTCTCACAGACTAGGAGCCTCTGCCGCGCCCTGCTTCCAGGGTGTGTCCCCCGGACCTCAGACCTCGCCTGGCACTGGGGAATCTGTGCAGTGGGACATCTCCACGTACCCCAGATCTCGGACCTCGCCTGGTGCTGGGGAATCCATGTAGTGGGACGTCTCCGCCCTCCCCGTTGGAGAAATCGGCCGGGGTTGCTGCTCCAGCCCCAGCCCGTGCATGCGACCGGGACAGCTCCTAACCTGTTTCTGTCTGAAAGGCTGTGCTCCCACAGCTCCTGCATCTCAGCGTCCCACCTTTACTCTTATTAGTGGAGTTTTCACTCAGCCAGCTTTCTGGCGATTCTGGGTGCTGTCTGTTCTGCTGTTATGTTGTAGTTCTTAAATCGTTGAGCGGGGCAGAACAATAGGTGTTTACCTATGCCGCCATCTTGGTGTTCCCTCAGGACGTTTGCTCTTTCTGACCATGAACATAGTGTTTTCCTCAGCTTAGATGTCCTCGACTTATTTTGTGTACAGGTCTTATATGTATTTGACCACATTTATTCCTAGAGACTTTATAAATTTTTCTACTGTACTTTTCTATTGTAAATGTTATCTTTTAAAAAGTATTAATGTTATCTTTTTCCAAGTAGTAATGCATAACTGTTAGTAGGGAATCATTCTCTTTAAAACTAGGTAGAAGACCAGGCTGCAAAATATTTGTAATCTTAACTAGCACAATAATACAAGAAAAGATTAAAGGAATTAGGTATGGAGAAGAGGATCATTATTTATCATTGTGCACATAGAAAACACAAATGTATTTTTGTACAAATTACTTAGAAATAATAAAGGAATCATCAACTTGACCAGATTGAGATCAATCTATAATAATAAAAACGTGATATGTTAATTAGACTGAACAGCCAAACAACTTTCTGGATATCCATCTGAACATCCTTCCAGACAAAGCCAAGGCTGCGAGAGCCGAGCCCCTTGCACATATTTCATGCATTGGGGGCCTCTAGTATATACATAAAAGTCAATTGTACATCTTAGTAGTCCTTAGATTCATATGATGAAAGCAGAATATTTAGCAAAGATAGGGAGAAATATGTCATAGTACAACATCATTCCATAAAAGGACATTCTTTCTGATGGGTATGGTTTACCATTTAATCAATCACTATAAAAACCAGAATTCTTAAATTAATTAGCAGTTGGAATTCAAAAAAGTTAGTATCTGTACATGCCAACATACACAGAGGATTCTTTAATGCATAGTTTTATGAAGACAACAAAAAATTGATTGAAGATTTATACTATGGAATGAGGCTATATGAAAATTACCCAATTACAGGATACTACTCAGTCATAAAGAAGGATGAAATACTGCCATTTCAAACAACATGGATGGCCCTTGAGAATATTATGCTAAGTGAAATAAGTCAGTCATAAAAAGCTAAGAACTATATGTTTTCAGTCATATGTGGGATATAAAACTGAAACTCATGAACACAATTAGCAGTGTGGTAGGTGCCAGAGGGAAGGGAGGGGGCGTGGAGGGGGACCTAATATATGATGATGGGAGATGATTTAACTGGGTGGTGGGCACATAGTGCAATATACAGATCTTGTAACATAGAAACCCTCACCTGAAACCTGTATGATCATATTAACCAATGTCACCCCAATAACTTTAACAAAAAAGGGAGGAAATAAATGTGATTAAGTTTGAAGATTAACCAATTATAATAAGAATAGTCATATTAATACAATACACTACAAGTCACGTAAAGTATTATTCTGATTACTTGTAATTCCTTCTGGTAGAACTGGTGAAACAAATAGGGATAGTTGAGTTAAAGGTCTCTGTCTAAATTCCATTCATTTTGTTGTCATTGTCCAAATTCTGTATTCTCTGTTGATCCCTTCCTGGGTGACTAGTGCACTGCAATGGTTACCTCTTTACATCATGCTAGATTAAAATATTAGATTTTTTGTTTGTTTATTTGTTTGTTTGCAATTGCTTAGCATACGTCATTTCAGTTAAGAGCCTGTATCATGCTCTATCCTAGGTCCATGCACTTGTAGATTTAGAACACTGCTCTCCTTCATTTCTTCCTGAAAAAATGTCATCAGCTGCTATTTGTTATAAGGAAAATGATTAGTCTGTCTCTCTGTGTAGGACTTCATTCATTTGTCCTGACGTGTTTTCTCCTCTTCCCATTTTAGCGGGATAAAAGCAGCTTTCAAAAGTAGTTTTGATTCTTCATAGACACTTCTCTCCTTCTCCTACCCCCAATTCGTAGTGAGCTTGGGCAGCCATGGCCTTTCTTTATCCTGGTCACAATGACTTTATCTCACCATTTTACATTTTAACATTTCTATGCCTATTGTAGGGGAGATATTTCTAAACTAACATACTTGCATAAATTTGAGTTTTCTTCTTTACATTACTGGTTGATATATTTTTGGTTGTTAATAGATATCCAACTAACTTTATAAAGATGATTGAAATGTCTTTTCTGGATTCTGATACCTTTTCTCAGCAGCTTCTTCTCCTTGAAGCTTTAAAGTGCCCTAATAAGAGGTTCAAAGTTGAGTCAGGTACTGGGTAGCATTTTCAAAGCAGAATGCTAGCCTGGTTATGTGTTCTGATAATCCATACAAATAAATCAACCATAGATCGTAAAACTCAACCTGTAATAACAATTGCTAATATTTAATAAATCGCCAACTGGTTTGAAAACTTGTTCAACTATTTTGTACCACTTACAAAAGCAGTTTTACAAACTGCTTGGTTATAAAAATCAGATAACATAATTATTAGCATTATCATGTTCATCTGTTCTCTTTCTGGAAACAAAATTCTTGGTTTAACAAACAACTTTCCAGTGGCATTTCCTATTCTGAACTTTGATGTTAATTTTAAGTAAAAAATAAACTTGGGGTAGTGATAAAAATTGAACCTTTTTAAAAATAAGAGATCATAAACTATAATTTTAAATGAGTCACTGTTGATTAATATAATAATTTTCATAGGGCATTTTACTGCAATGTGTATAGAAAAGCCACTATGGAAAGCCATAAAAGTTCTGTGGTCTATCGAAGTTTTAGATTAACATTTTATAAGAGAAATTCCTTAAAAATACATGGGGAGAGTTTGGATTTTAAAAGAAGCCAATCTTCTGATTTATTTTTGCTGACCAAAACTAGTTTCTGATGGCCTAGAAATATTGAGTTCATGTGCTTCAAATATTGTTAGAAAAAAAATATTCTATCACCGCTAAGACTCTTGTCATTGTCCCTGTCTATGTAGTGGGGGTTTTATTTCAAAAGTTACCCAAAGGTAGTAGGTTATATATTCAATGGGAATTCTGTTGCATGAAAGGGGCTTTGCCCTTCTGATAATCACTGATCTCAGGAGGTCAACTACCAGTGACTGGTAACTGTCAAGATTGGGATCATACCTGGGTCTCACTATCTCACCATCTGGGAATAATAAGTTATATTGTTGACTCTTTCCTATATAAACTAGATTAAAATCTCAGGCCACTTATGGATAGGATGAAGGTTAGGATTAGGCCAGTGGCAACAGAGTGCTCATGATGAAGTGGGATGGTGGATTGCCTTGCAACATCGATGTGAAACTCATCAAACGAGGGCCACATGGAGATTTCAGCAAGGGGTTCCAATGCCTGCCAGGTGCAGTAAAAGGTGTGAAAAACACCTCGCACCTCTTAAAGACCTTAAAATTATTTTCAGCTGTTAAATCCTCAGAGCTAACATTATGTCACTTTTTTTCTTGCTGTGGTGCTGCAACCATTATATATCTTAATTATGTAGAAGAAAGTTAAACCACAAAGGATGGATAACTTACCAAAGACTTGTGAGAAAATCTAATTAGAACTTCAATCAGGCTTTTCCCATAAATTCATTTTTTACTTTTCTGGCGTCACATGAACTGCTTTGGAATATCTGTTCCAGTTCTGAACAAGAGCAGGTATCAGCATGTCACAGTGTAAATTGCCTATTTTCAGAAGGAGCCTCATGTGTCGGATGATGTGGGTGGCAAACACCTGCAGACAAGGTGACAGAGACAGAGGAAACACACCTGAAAGAAGACAGTCATAATTGTTAGAATACTTTGCATAGTGGACTTGTAGTTGACACTCCCCTATCAATTCCATCCTTCAGATGACTGGTCTAGCCCTAACCAATGGAGGTAATTTTCACCTTAGCCAGGGATTGTTAGCCCTAAACCCGTGGTTAGCAAACTGCTGCTCGTGAGCCACATGTGGCTCTTTGGCCCCTTGAGTGTGGCTCTTTCACAAAATACCACGGCCTGCGCGAGTCTATTTTGAGGAAGTGGCATTAGAAGAAGTTTAAGTTTAAAAAATTTGGCTCTCAAAAGAAATTTCAATCGTTGTACTGTTGATACTTGGCTCTGTTGACTAATGAGTTTGCTGACCACTGCCCTAAACCAACCAGAGCCGATAAAATGTAAAGGGAGTTCAGGGAAGCTTAAAGAATCTAGCTGAGAGAATAAAATGAGAAAAAGGGAAAGAATAGATACAATTGTTCCCTCTTATCTGTGGTGTTTGTTTCTTTTTTTCAATGGTTTCAGTTACTTATAGTCAACCATGATAAAAAAAACATTAAGTGGAAAATTTCGGAAATAACAATTCATAAGTTTTAAATTGTGCACTGTTCTGAGTGGGGTAACGGAATCCTCCTGCCATCCTGCTCTGTCTCACCAGGATGTGACTCACCACTTTGTCCGTTATCTCTACACTGTGTACACTCCTTACCCATGAGTCACTTAGTAGCTATATCAGTTATTAGATGGACTGTCATGGTGACCCTTATTTTACTTAATAATGGCCCAACAGCGCACCCGTAGTGATGCCGGCAATTCGGATATATCACAGAGAAATTGTCAAGCGCTTTCTTTAAATGAAAAGGTGAAAGTTCTTGATTTAATAAGAAAGAGAAAAAAAATCATGTGCCAGGTTGCTAAGATCTACCATAAAAACAAAACTTCATCAGTAAGATTGTGAAGAAGGAAAAAGAAATTTGTGCTAGTTTTGCTCTTGTACCTCAAACATTAAAGCCTTAGTAGGTGATAAATGTTAAATTAAGATGGAAAAAGCATTGAGTTTGTGGGTGGAAGACATGAACAGAAACATGTTGAATTTGATGGCAATATATTGCAGTATAGGATGATGTCAGCAAGGGACTATCTGAAATATGTGACACCAAGCCATTTGCTGCAAGCAGGAAGGGTTCCACAGATTCAGGAATAGGTTTGAAATGAAAAATACAAAAATTATTGGAGAGGCTGCACCTGCTGATAAAGAAGCTGTTGCAGTGCTGAAACTGGTTTTGCTCAGTGGATAGAGGATTGGCCTGCGGACTGAAAGGTCCCAGGTTTGATTCTGGTCAAGGGCATGTACTTTGGTTGCGGGCACATCCCCAGTGAGGGGGTCTGCAGGAGGCAGCTGATCGATGTTTCTCTCTCATCGATGTTTCTAACTCTCTATCCATCTCTCTTCCTCTCTGTAAAAAAAAATCAATAAAATTTATTTAAAATAAAAATAAACTTCTTGGTTATAAAAATCAGATAACATAATTATTAGCATTATCATGTTCATCTTTTTCTCTTTTTGGAAACAAAATTCTTGGTTGTTTTATATTTATTTTTTTGATTGATTTTATTGATTTTTTACAGAGAGGAAAGGAGAGGGACAGAAAGTTAGAAACATCGATGAGAGAAAAACATCGATCAGCTGCCTTCTGCAGACCTCTTACTGGGGATGTGCCCGCAACCAAGGTACATGCCCTTGACTGGAATCGAACCTGGGACCTTTCAGTCTGCAGGCCAATGCTCTATCCACTGAGCCAAACCAATTTTGGCTCAATAAAATATATTTTTTTAAAAGAAGCTGCTGCCACATTTCCAGCAGAAGTTGATTAGGATTTGTACTATGAACGTTTTCAGGTAACCACTGGGCATCTTAAAATGCAGATGAAGTGGCCTACTGTGTACTTATATAACTATCAACACAAGCACAGCATCTAAGCTGTTGGGAATAGAGAGGAAACACCTAGAAACTGTTCATTTGCCTCCTTGTCTCCTCATTCCTGGTGAACTTCAGATAAGCAAGAAGACATTTTCTTAATTGCTACTGGTAAGCTAGCCTCAGACTACTAGTAAAGTTGACCTTGTTGAGATGATTACAGCAGGGAGATGCAAGTACTTAGATCTCATTGATGACAATCTAAAACTACCAAATCAATATACCCGAAAGCCCTTTAACCTTGGGGCTTCCTGTCATCTGTATTAATAAGGTTTCTCATTATATAAATTCATTTGACTTGTACTCCTGTACTTGTATTAGAAATACTAATTAATGTAACCCAATATTTATTAATTTGATTGAAATATTTTTTTGGGGGGGTCTTTGTGTTGGTGAGTCACCCTTCACCCCACACCTCAATCCCTTATCTGTCTTTCTCTGCACCCCACTTTGAACTGTATCATCTGGGATCTGGTGCTGTCTTGCTTCCAGTTAGGTTAAGCCTATGGGAGGCAGCAGTAGGATATGGGAGGACAGAGAGATGTATTAGAGTGTTTTGTCAATATTTCCACCAGCTTAGAAGCTGCTTTTTTGTTGGCAGCTATGCCACTCCAAGACCATACCTCCAAGAAGGGGCCCTTCTCGTTGGCCCAAGTAACTTTCCTGCCCTTTTCTTCAGCCCTGGAGTGCTCACAGCTTTCCTTAGCTGCTTGCCTCTGGCTGCTCCAACATTTCTTGTTTATTCCTTTAAGTCTGTCTGCAGGAAAATTCTGTTTTACTTTGACTGATGTAGTTTGTCCGAATTACAAATGAAGCTATTCATGGCAGAAATTGGGGTGCAGGGGAGAATTTGAAGGCTTTCTCCTGCTTATTGAGTGACTTTGGATGAGGGCTTGGCTATTTTTTAATGCAAATATCTTAGGTTTTATAGACTTTGCAGGCTTTTTTATTTCTTAAAAATATATTTTTATTAATTTCAGAGAGGAAGGGAGAGGGAGAGATATAAACATCAGTGATGAGAGAATCATTGATCTGCTGCCTCCTACATGCCCCGCCCTGGGGATTGAGCCCACAACCCAGGCATGTGCCCTGACCAGGAATCAAACTATGACCTCCTGGTACATAGGTCGATGCTCAACCACTGAGTCATGCTGGCTGAGCATCAGCTCAGTCATTTTTAAGCAAATGGGTGTATATGTGTTCAGATATAGATTTATTTACATAAACAGGTGGTGGGCCAGATTTGGTCCCCAGGCTATGGTTTGCCTACCTCTGGATTCATGTGTTTTAATGACCCTGAAGTAAAAGAATCGGATGCTAGTCTCCCAGAAAGTTACAGAAAAAATGCTTTGTGAGGCACATTTTAAAAAATTTTATTACATATTTTTTGTATATGATAAAGCCATTCTGGAGACATAAGTTTTATGTCAAAGACAGTGTATGGAAGAAAACCTTGCTCCACCAGCAGAGAGCCACAGCACAGATGCAGCGACCACTAGGATGGGAGCTCCCATGCTTGGCCAGCCCTCCTAAGGCTCCTTGGGAGGCTAAGCTAGATCACCAGGTCCAGGGAAAAGCTGCCAGGTTTTAGAAGCTGCTTTCTACCATTATATTATGTCAAGCAATGACAGGAATGGGGCATTCTCCCAGAGTGGCTCCCCAGGTTAATAGAAAGTTTGGATTGGTAAACTATTAAAATCTCAGGTCTTGGGATTTTTCAAGACCAAGACTGCCCCATCCCTCAGTGGTGCTTGGTGTGTGGTAAGCCTGCAGTGCACATCTCTGCCCTCAGATCTAGGAAGTATGGGCCTGAGGACAGAGATGGACTCCTTCATCTTTCTGTGTGGCAAGGAAACCAAGCACCTGGCCTTGCACATGTTGACTGCTTAATTAATTGAGCTAAATTTAATTCCTAGAAAATTGTAATAAAACTTAAAGGTACACCTTGAACATTGATGGAGATAAGAGCATAAATGGAGGCCCACACATCACATGCCTTAGTATGTTACACATCAAACTAGGACTTGGCCTGACTTGTCTTCCCTCTCTGCTCCCCCCCCCCCCGTCCTATAGTCTGCTCATTGGCAATTGTATTTGTGATATGGGAGCACTGCTCTCCCCCCATCCAACTCTACTCTCCTCAGCCTGAGAGATTGCATGGACCTCCAGGGGCAAAGCAGAGTGGAGGGTAGGCCCAAGCTCAGGATTTTTGGGATGTCCTGGGGAAACTGGGCTGAGCACTGACCTTATTTCCTAGAGAGACAGAATGAGTGGGATTCTTCCCTTGTGCTGCACTCATCTGACTCAGAACTTCCAGGTCATTTTAAGGGACTTCTAGAATCATACCATCTAAGTATAGGGGAACAAGAGAATTAATATCTGGGTAATTGGTCTGCTAGACAGTCACTTTGGGCAAATGGTGGGCAGCCAGCATAAACAAAGCAGACATTCTCTCTGCTCTCCTGGGACAGTGGCTGTGATCATAACCAATCTTCCCCAGTTCTACACTAGCCTCCAACACACACACACACACACACACACACACACACACACACACACACACACAAACACACACACACACACACATTCTCAACTCTGCTTCGTTTGACCTGAGGGTTTAGTTCAGCTCACTGAACCCAATAGTTTTTGTTTGTTCAAGTAATTACTGAACTTTCTAAAAGATTTTAGCACAGACAAGGAACAATTAAACATCTTGTATTATAGATTTCATTATCCCTAGGCCTCACTGGGCATCAACCCTCTTAACCATGGAAAAGAACCTAAAAGATACACCTGAAGGATAGTGTATGTCTTTCCCAGTGAATCTTCCCACTAAACAAGCCATTTCTGTGAAGCTTTTTGCTAAGGTTGGTGCATAGCAGTGGTCAGATTCACCTGCAGGGATCAATAAAATACAGCCTCTTGGATCCCATTTTCAGAGCTTCTCAATCAGTAGGTAGGTCTGGGATAAAACCCACCAATTCACACATCTAACAAGTTCCCAGGAAATTCTCCTTGTCAGAGCCCACACTTTGAGAACTACTGGTGTATATTATAGCATAGTCAGCAAAGACCCTCAAAATAGCCATGGTTCTCATAATTCCACAGACATGTCATGGATTACCCTAGTTGGCACTGGCCCTGAGATATTGTTAGAAATTTATCTTTAGTAGCTGGGAAAAGAAGGAAAACATTTAAAGCTGCAAGCAATTTTTAGTCTCTAAGGGTAGGGACATGAATTTATTTCACGGGCAAATTGTCACTTTTGGTCTGGGAAAACAACTGAGTCTTCCATTATTTATAAAAATGTAAGTCAAATATTCACCCACTGCTCTAGAGGGAAATGTGAGGTTAGCATTAATCTGAACACAGATGTTTGAGACTGAGAAGTGTTCTATTTGATAACACAAATTTGAGGGAAGATTGTGCCAAACTTCTGTCTTAGAGACATAGCTGTGTGGATGTGATTGTGAGGTGTTTGTCTAACATTTCTGGGCCTTTCTCATTCTGAAGACACTGTGTGTGCAGTACTTGTTTCCAGAGCTCCAGAGCTGAGACCCAAGGAAAGAGCAGTGTCTATAGAAAAGCAACTCTTCCAGGCAGCTGGTGTGTCTCATAAACGGTTACTTCTGTCATCCCCATGTAATAAGGTTTAATTATGATTTTCTGATATCATTTTTCTGCTGGGGAGTTTCCTCAAATAGAAAGGAATATACAACTGTCAGTTTTGCCGAAACTGGTTTGGCTCAGTGGATAGAGCGTCAGCCTGCGGACTGAAGGGTCCTGGTTTCAATTCGGTCAAGGGCATGTACCTTGGTTGCAGGCACATCCCCAGTTGGGGGTATGCAGGAGGCAGCTGATCGTTGTTTCTTTCTCATTGATGTTTCTTGCTCTCTATCCCTCTTCCTTCCTCTCTGTAAAAAAATCAATAAAATATATATAAAAAACTGTCAGTTTACATGGGAATAGGCTTTTCAGCCTAGCAAAATGGGGAAAGAGTAGACAGTTCTATGAGTAATGGTAGGGATTCTCCTCTCAAGGTCTAAGGACAGCTGGGACTGGATTCTGAGCATCAAAGGTGATAGTGGGAGGAGGAGGGGGAACAAATTGGGAGTTTGATTGGAGAAAGCCAGAGAACTGCTTGTAAAGGTCCTTGAAGACATGTCAGGGTGTGTGGATTCTGAAACGCACTACTTCCAGCCCGGGTTGGACTTTTCTAATACCCAAGATTTTGGTGAAATATTGTTCAAAGTTAGAGTTTGATCTCTGCTGGTCCATCAGAGTTTGAAAAGGCTATGCTACCAGTTTGGAGTTAATTGGCCAAGGAGAGGGCAAGGCTTCTGACTAGGGCCACTTCTCAAGGAGTATAGGTCTTCCAAGGATTGCTGTAGGTGTACAACAGAGAAACAAGAGAGTCCCAACCTTGTGTAACATGGTGGGCAGAGGAAAATTTATTTTTCTTTTTAATTTCATTTTTTACATTTATTGTTGAAAGTATTATAGATGTCCCTTTTGTTGTTTTGTTTTCCATTGACCCCCCTCCATCCCACACCTACCTCTCCTAGTCCTTCACACTTTATTGTCTGTGTCTATGGGCTATGCATATTTTTATATTTAAAGTCTAATATGCAGATTATATCCTCAGGAGTTTGACCTGGAGACTGGGAGTTCAATCACTCACTATGAGATAGACTGACCACCAGGTGGTGGCACAGAATGAAGGAAGGCCCCAGCTGGCAGCTGGAAGGCCCCGATCAGCCCTGATCACTAGCCAGGCCTAAGGACCCTACCTGTACACGCGTTTTGTGCACTGGGCCTCTAGTATGCATATAAGTTCCCACTAATTACTCAACCCCTACCCCAACCCCAACCCTCACTTTCCCTCTGAAATTTGTCAGTCTGTTCTATGCTTCTAAGTCTCTGGATCTATTTTATTCATCAGTTTATTTTGTTCATGAGATTTCACATATGAGTAAGATCATGTAATACTTATCTTCCTTTGACTGGTTTATTTCACTTAGCACAATAATCTCGAGGTCCATCCATGCTGTTGAAATGATAAGAGTTCTTTCTTTTTTACAGTTATATAGTATTCCATTGTGTAAATGTATCACAGCTTTTTTATCCACTCATCCGCAAATGGGCACTTGGGCTGTTTCCAAATCTTAGCTATTGTAAATTGTGCTGCTATGAACATAAGGTTGCATATGTTCTTTCTGATTGGTGTTTCTGGTTTCTTAAGATATAAATCCTAGAAGTGGGATCACTGGGTCAAATGGGAGTTCCATTTTTATCTTTTTGAGGAAACTCCATACTTTTTTTTTTACAATGGCTCTACCAGTCTGCATTCCCAGCAGCAATGCATGAGGGTTCCCTTTTCTGCACATTCTTGCCAGCATTTGTTGTTTGTTGATTTGTTGATGATAACCATTCTGAAAGGTGTGAGGTGATACCTCATTTTCTCTTAGATGCAAATTAAAATGACAATGATCAGTGATTTGAGTATTTTTTGATAGGTCTCTTGGCCTTCTATATGTCCACTTTTTTAGAAGTTGTCTGTTTAGTTCTTTTGCCTATTTTTAAAAATTGGATTGTTTGTCTTCCTATATATTTTGGAAATTAACCCCTTCTCTGATATATCATTAGCAAATATGTTCTCCCATGTAGTGGGCTCTCTTTTCATTTTGTTGATTATTTCTTTTGCTGTGAAGAAGCTTTTTATTTTGATATAGTCCCATTTGTTTATTTTCTCCTTTGTTTCATTTACCATAGGAGATGTATCAATAAACATAATTTGCTTATAGGCAAGTTGGATCTCAGATCAACCATAATTTTGAAGCTGTGATATATTATAATCTTTGAGTTACAAGTGAAGCATAGTTTTTTGGTTTGGCTATTAACTAGAGATAATTCAGGAACAGACATTATATATGAACACCCATACTAAAGATCAGATCTAAGAAGAAAGTATTCTCTTTCTTTAATAGAGAAAGGTAATTCAAGTCTTCATAACAAGTGAAGAGATCCAAATAAGTATATCAGCAAGAAAGGGAACTCTTTATTTGCAAATCTGAGCTAGTAAGTAAAGTTTCATTGAATGTGCTTCACAAACTTCCTCTAGTTAGACAAGATGATTTCAATAAACTCTATTAATCTCTCCCAATCCTAATCATAGAAAACCATGTTATAACAACATAAGGAATTAGTATGTACAGAAGTTCACTAAAGCAAATCAATTTTCTTGCAATTTACTTGAGAGCTCCAAAAATAACAAACAAATATCAGTTTAGAACCAGATTCACCCATACTTCATTATGGCTCCCAGGGACCATAATGGACAAAGCCATCCAGAAGGTTGAACATCTTGACTTTAGCCAAAATAAGCATACTTGTACAGAAAACCAAAACAATGTGGGAAGAAGAAGCCAACATGTAACACATGCTGACTCAGTAAAAAAGTGAATTTATATATAGTACATCAAAGAGTTGGCTCAAGGACATCATAGTGTGGGTGCAGAAGCCTTAGAGCTGATCACCAATAACTCTCACTGGGATCATGAGTCTGACACAGAAGGTGGTTGTCTAATGCTTTACAAGAGGGAGTAATTATTTTCTGTGGAAGGAGTTTTGTATGCCCATTGGCTTCTTGATCTTAATAGTCTCAAAACAAATGAGAGTGTATTACACTCTGTTTTGATGAAAATGGAAGCAATTATTTACTTCAATATGGTTAAGTCTAGACCTATGCTCAGAACAATCTTAATGTATGCCTCAGTGTCTCCTTTCAAAAAAGATTCACATTTCATTGATACTGTGAAAAATATTTTAAAAATTGCCAAATTAACATGAAAAATAGAAAGAAATTCTGTTTTGCACTATTCTGTTATGGATTAATTGACATTAGACAGGATTTCTTGAAAATAGTCTTTTCCCTGCTTACTTACTTTCCCTGGGAAAATCTGCTGGTATATAATTATCATTTAACCACACTTCTCTACTAGAAATTTCTGGGAATCTTACCAATATTTTCCCCTTCATCTCTTGGCCTAAAGCAGTGATTGTTCCTCTCCTTTGAACAGTGATTATTTCCCTCCCTTTGAACAGTGGAGACAGTGAAGAGCACACCAGGGAAGTTTGTTCAAGGTCATATGGTAAGTCAGCTATGTAGTCAGGCACTGACTTTTTGGCTCCACATCCCAACCTGGGTTTATGGCCTTGGTCAACATGACTGTCCACCTCTGATGGTCATTGCCTTTAGTGTTGTTGAGTGTTGCTACTGTTTCTAGCACAAACTGTGGCATGTAATAGAAGAATTACAACAATACTAAAAGACTGGGAACAGTGGAGACTGGAAGACATTCTACTTTGCTGGAACTTCTTAAACTAAGTTTTTGTCACACGCTATGGACTGCAAATATTTTCTCCTTAGATTGTTAAGATCCTGGCTTTTCAAAGACTATCTGATTAGCTTATCTTTCACTAATCACAATAGCTGTTTGCAGGTTCATTTTGATGCTAAAGTATTTGGCATGATTTTTAAAAGCATGTTTTGAAGGAGTTTTCCTTTGAAGTTATAAAATTGTCTTTTTGGCAAATGTGAATGGACTTTAAGTTTATATAGACTGTTATCTTGGATAACATCATATATTTGGAAACTTTTTAAAAATTCTCATCTGGGGATATTTTTCCATTGATTTTTAGAGAGAGTGGAAAAGAGAGGGAGATATGAAGAGGGAGAAACATCAATGAGTGAGACACATTTTAGATAGGAATTTATAAGACTCATTGTTAAGGATAATCTGGCTCTAAGAATATATTGTGCCTTATCCTATCTAATAAAAGAGTAATATGCAAATTGACCATCACTCCAACACACAAGATGGCCAGCAGGGGAGGGCAGTTGGGAGGGACCAGGCCTGCAAGGGAGGGCAGTTGGGGGTAATCAAGCCTGCAGGGGAAGGCAGTTAGGGGTGACCTGGCCAGCAGAGGAAGGAAGTTGGGGGCAACTGGGCCTGCAGGGAAGAGCAGTTGGGAGGGACCCATGCCTGCAGGAAAGAGCAGTTGGGGGGGGGGACCAGGTCTGCAAGGGAGGGCAGTTAGGGTCAAACAGCTGGCAGGGGAACAGTTAGGCATCAATCAGGCTGGCAGGGGAGTGGTTAGAGGGTGATCAGGCTGCCAGGCAGAAGCAGTTAGGGGCAATCAGGAAGATAGGCAGGCGAGCAGTTGGGAGCCAGCAGTCCTGGATTGTGAGAGAGATGTCTAACTGCCCATTTAGGCTCGATCCTACCACATTTGGCCTAAACTGGCAGGCGGACATCCCTCAAGGGGTCCCAGATTAGAGAGGTTGCAGATGGACTGAGGAACACCCCCCTTCCCCATGCATGAATTTCATGCACCGAGCCTCTAGTTAGTTAATAACAGTAGAAGTAAATATGATTTGTAAACAAACATACACATATTGAGACATATGCTTCAAATGTTAGAGACCCTGAGAAAGAGTATCTGCTTGTCTGTCTTAGGGATCTGATAAGATTAAAATCACCCCCATGAATTCCACTCCCCAGATGACATCTGTTCTTTCTGTCCGTAACAAAATATGACCTCATGAGCTCCTTCTCTGGGTCCTTGGGGATCCCTTTTCTAGACTTTACATTGAGCATTCCCCTTCAGGTGAACATTCTGTGTTATCATAGTTATAGCCTGATTGTCCCACACTGGGCCCTGGGGAAATTGGACTGCAAATGTTGTTACCGTGGACATACTTTTATTTCATTGTATTTTGACTTTGTTGCACTCTAAGTGAGGGATCACCTTATATGCCATCTGCAAAGGGCACTTTCACTTATGTGGAACAAAATACACTTGCAATCAAAATATTAGCCAAACTAAAATAGAGACATTGGCTCCTCCCCAAATTTGACCTTCCTATGCACTATGGAAATCCACTCATATTATAAGAACCAGTGTCATGAGCATGAAACAAACAACAATAACAAAAATACACCCTGTGTACCTTACTGTGAGATGAAGTAGGGTGACATGTCTATAAAGTAAATAAAGGCCTAGATGTACTTTCTCATTTCCTAAAGGGAAGTGTTGAGCAGGTGGTTATAATTAGTGACTTATCTGAAATTGAGCCAGCACAAAATCCTAAATTAGACTTGTAAAATCCATTTTTTTTTCCTCCAGCATACTTGGGAGGGGTAAATATGCTTAGCTTTACAGACACAAATATGTATTTTACATGCTATTGTGGACGAAATGGGGTCACATGCTAGCCTGACTAGCTCAGGAAAAGGCCTATGTGGTGGTCTTGCAAACTCAAAGACCTAAAGTAACCACAAAGGATGGTCTGAAATTAAAACTTAAACTAAAAGCAGCTATGGTGGGTAGTCACATCTTTATCCCTGACAAAGATCAACTTTGATCTTAACTAATCCTACTGTCTTTTTGTATTAAACATAACATACCTTTGGAATGTCAGCATAATTTGCAACTTCCCTTTTTCCGGACTCCTCAGGGCACAACCAATGTACCAGGGCAGAAACCACAAATTCCCTCATTGCTACTGTTACCCTGTTAATTGTCAACTGTTATCTATACTGTACCCACCTAAGTAAAAAAAGCATGTGTCTATCATTTCACTTTTTATCCAATCCCAAAGGTTTCCCCTGTTTGCTTTCTCTCACCTCCTTCATCTATCATCAATGGATTTCATGTAACCCCTTTCCTTCCTCCTTTGATGGCTCTCTATTACAAGGCAAGAGGACCAGGAAAATAATCTATCATACATGGCTGAACCCAAGAGTCTAGACATTTTGGCAAGACTGAGGAATTGTCTTTCTCCCCCCTACACTTAATGGAATTAGCATTGGTTGCCACAAGATTAGATATAAAAAACTGAGTGCAGCAGTATTGAACTAAAAAAAAAAAAAGATCAAGCATATGCCATCTCAAATAGAGGTGCTGGCAATGGCAATTAAAGTTAGTGCCAAGGGGCATTTCTTAAAGTCATGTGGTTATTGGCCTCCACCTGCTTTAAATTGTCTTAAGACATTATAAAATTTCATGCTTTTTTTCCTCATCAGAGAATAAAGGCTAGGAGGTTAGGGGGATAGGTATGTGTATGTGCATGTAGATGCATGTGTGTCCACAAGTACACTCTTACCTTTGCTCATGCGTATTTGTCATACAACTTGAAACAAATGCAAGTATTAGCTAGAAAAAAGCTTTTTATTTTTTAATTTCTTTATTGATTAAGGTGTTACATATGTGTCCTTATTCCCTCATTACCCTCTCATCCTCCCCACTCATGCCCTCACCCTCCTGTTGTCCACGTCCATTGGTTAGGCTTATATGCATGCATACAAGTCCTTTGGTTGCTCTCTTCCCCTTACTACCACCCTTCCCTATCTTCCCTTTGAGGTTTGATGGTCTGATCGATATTTCTCTGTCTCTGGATCTATTTTTGTTCATCAGTTTATGTTGTTTGTTATATCTCATAAATGAGTGAGATCATGTTATATTTATCTTTCTCTGACTGGCTTGTTTCACTTAGCATAATGCTCTCCAGTTCCATCCATGCTGATGCAAATGGTAAGAGCTCCTTCCTTTTTTACTGCAGCATAGTATTCCATTGTGTAGATGTACCACAGTTTTTTTATCCACTCATCTATTAATGGGCACTTAGACTGTTTCTAAATCTTAGCTGTTGTAAATTGTGCTGCTATGAGCACAGGGGTACATATATCCTTTCTAATTGGTGTTCCCAGCTTCTTGGAATATATTTCTAGAAGTGGGATCACTGGATCAAATGGGAGCTCCATTTTTAGTTTTTTTTTAGTTTTTTTTTTTTAGAAAATGCCATACTGTTCTCCACAGTGGCTGCACCAGTTTGCATTCCCACCAGTAGTGCACGAGGGTTCCTTTTTCTCTGCATCCTCACCAGCACTTGTCATTTGTTAATTTCTTGGCCTAAGAACAGCATCCAATGAAAGCTTTTTAATAGCAGAGTTTTAAATCACTTCAAGGAGAGCCCTAGATGTCTTTGCTCAATGGACAGAGCATTGACCTGTGGACTGAAGGGTCCTGAGTTCAATTTCAGTCAAGAGTACATGTCAGGGTTGGGGGCTCGATCCTCAGTAGGGGGTGTGCAGGAAGAAGCCAATCAATGATTCCCTCTCATCATTGATGTTTTCCTCTCTCTCCCTCTCCCTTCCTCTCTGAAATCAATAAAATATATATGTATTTTTGAAAATCACTTCAAGGAGTAATGTATCAGCTAAGAGTGGACAGCTCCATCGTGAAGTGACCACACTAGGCCTGCCATTCAAAAAAGTTTGGAGATCAGTCTTGTTTGCCCTCTTCAATGGTAGTAATATGTTCTTGAGGATGCTATGTGAAAAGGCAAAATGGAGTGTTCCTCTAATCAGCATTATCTTTGGGTGAAACTAGAAAGCAGGGTTAGTATGCTATAATATATAATATTGAGTATGAGGTGATTGAGCAGTTGTATGTTGAGCTACTGTTTGCAGTAGAGCAAAAACAGAAATGCTGTTTATTGTTATACAAATGATGTCTGGCCACCATATTTCTGTTCAGTAAGGATCCTATTGCAGTTATGACTCCTGGCAGTAAGTTATTGCACCTGTGTTGTGGTCTTTATAAACTTTCTGTTTCCTATAATGAGAACCCAAAGGCCAGGGAAAGAAATCAGACACAAATCTCTCAGGCTAGACTTGGAAAGTGATAGCACAGGAGAGTTAAAGCTAAAGTTGATTAAATATAATAGAGATCAACAAAAAAATCCATTGAGAAAGACTCCTCTTTAAGCAATAGATTATATCATCTAGTCTCTGAAGCAAGAAGTAGACTTCCCAGTACTCCAGGCCCACCAGTCATGAATAATGATGGACACACAACGTCTAGACTAGATAAGCACTCATCTCTAGTCCCCATTTTTACCACCATTTCTTTATTGTAAAGCAGCAATTTCCAACCAATGTGCGGCAAGAATTTTTAAACATGCAATGCCTTACTGTTTAGTCAGGGCATTGACCTCGTTTCCCTTAGATTGTCAAACAAACAAACAAATAAAAAACACACCCCAAAATGACAACAGTAAGCACAATAATAGCTGTGTGATGTGAATGAATCAAAATTATACCTATTATTTTTGTCAGATCAGGAAGAAATACAATAAATTTTTCGGTGTGCTGCTAAATTTTAGTAATTAATTTATGTGTGCCATGAGTTGAAAATTGCTGGTGTAAAGGAACTGGAGACTGATACTAGAAATTGCTGTATCTCTGTTTACCATACAGAGCTAAGAAACATTAATGGTGCAAAAGTTAGAATAAAAACAGAAAAGTTGTGGGATTATAAAAACACTTAAATAATTTTACAATAAAAAATGTATATTGGATGCTAAAAATATGTTTTTTTCTTGCCATATTAACTATTTCATGGAAAATTGTATATTATAAAACACTGATTTCTAGAATAAATATGAAAATGTCACTTAGAGACAGAGAAAATTCCAGCGAAAAGGATTTAGATGCTGTTTTCCATCATTAGAAATTCTTGCTGAAGAAACGTCTGTTACCTTCAGGGACAGCCAGGCCCTTTGGTGTGACGTCACCACCATACACTGCTGTTCCAGAGCTTAAGGCCCAGATTGCCCCTGTTCTTTCTTTTCAGTTTAGCCGAGAACCTTCATTCAACCTGGAAATGGGATACTCTTCTGTTTCTTTCCATCCATGCTTCCTCCCAACAATGCTATCTAGTATTTTCCTAGAAGATTAAAAAAGTAAAAAACAATGGAAAAATATATACATTTAAGAGAGCACAATCTCAGAAACTGTTGCATTCATATTTTTGAAAAGCGTTACTTTCTTCCTTACTTGATTCCTTTACACAGATGACTTTTAATGTATAATTTATATACATAAAATTTACACATAGCTTTTATGTATTTCTATAAATCTTAAGTGGATAGATAATGGCTATAATTCTCAGTTAGAGTTTTGGATCTATTTTCTAAGTTTTGTCATGTATAAACACCTGAATTAGTAGACTGATTTTCCCAGCCAAGATCCTACTATACAGAGCATGTAAAACCAAAATGAGCAGCATCCTTTGCAGCCCTGGGTTTATGAGGCTGATTTCTGTGTGGTACGCAGTGTGCTCAGTGGCTCTACTAGATGGGACACCTGACTCAGTCAACACCCCTCCCATCCCAGCATCCCACGGTGTAGGGGAGAAAGCCACGCTGCAGATGAGGACAAAATGAGGAAGTGTCCTCCTTAAACTAAAATTGTAGCATCGTGACAATAAGAAGATGTTTTAGTTCAATAATTTTAAGATGGGGTGGATTTAGGTGCCTTGTGAATCATTGGAAGCAGAACTGAAGGCCTATTTCTCTTCCTGGCCTAGGAAAAAAAAGGCTTATATTCTCACCCATGACCCCCCTTGCCACTGCCTGAAAGGCATTATTAATTTCACTAGATGACACTTTTTCAAAATTAAAAATAAAACCAAGGCTCTTGTTATTGAAGTCTCACTGCTTTAACCTGTCATGAAGATGCCTGTGAAAGTCCTCACAATCCCGAGTCCCTTTCCCATGTTCTCCGCTATCTGACAAGGGATCTTGAATCTGTACATTGACAAAAGAAGGCATTCATTCAGCCTGGGCCTAGTCTCCTTCTGCTAGCATTTAGCAACATGGAACTTAAAATGCTTGTTGGTAGCAAGGACTGCAAAAAGGCCTGCCTTGTTCCTATTATGCATGCATTCCCACCATCTAATGTTTCTGCCTCAATAAGTGGTTTCCCTTTTCTCTTTTGTTATCAGGAACTGGTCAAAATGTGGGCCAGAGCTATGTATGGGTACCAGTCATATGTTCAACACATGTAGAGGCTGCAAAATACATTTCCTCAATGCACTTCCTTTATGTTAACACACTTAAAATTTTAATAATATTTCATTTAGGGAAAAAGTAAGTTGTTCTCTCTCAATGAGGCGGATCATGACTTTTCCATTTGCTAACGTGGGCATGCACGCTGTCTTTCATAACTCAGATGCTGCAAACACCCCAATCAGCAAGATGTGATGTGAGTTATTCTTTTTATAAGCGGCACACAATACAGTGCTAATCCAGGCATGGTACATTATCCAGAATCCTAGTGACCAAGAGTGCATATTTGTAAAGTTCCTGGTTTGTTTAGAAATATAGTCTATCTCATTTATTTCCTTTTGTTAAGCTAATTATTTATTTTAGTCAAACTCCTGGGCATTTCATGTTGACACCCTCTATGAAGGAGCAGCAAACATTGTAGTTAAGAGTTTGGGCTTTGGAGTCAGAAAGATCTAGGTAAGAGGACAGTCTCTCAGTGACTTTCTGCAATGTGTATGCTCTCAAAGCCTCAGTTTCCTGCTAGGAAAATGGGATCAACAGTCAAAACTGCCTGAAGAGGTGCTTGTCTTTTAGAATGTGGATTCTGTGATGCAGGTCCTTGGCACCTAAGTAGGTTTCCTTAAAAGGTAAGCTGTTACTATATTCAGTGGATCTCTCTTAAGGAATAGTGTGGAGACACCACCCACAGAGTATTCAGGAAGTTTTCTGCTTTTAATATCATTATAACCTCCCAGGAGAATATTCCATTTCTGTCCTTGGACTTGCATGGCACCGTGCCTTGTGGCTGTTCCCCTATATCTTTGGTCTCTCAGTGCCACAATTTTTCTCTCCCAGACATTAAATGTCATTCCTGATACTGCCTTCTCTTTCTTCCTCTGATCCAAGCTATCCTCAAACCCTATAGGCTTGTCCTCTCAAATTCGCTCAATTCTCTCCACATGCACACCGACTGCCATAGCCCAGGTGACTGCAGGAGCCTCCTTACTGCTCTTCCTGTACTCACCCTCCCTCCTCAGTCCCTTCTCCACACAACAGAGATCACTTAAAAATGCAATTGGAGCTTCAGGTCTGTGCCCAGGTCACCTTTGGTCGTGCTTCCCAGGCTCTGGTGTCCGTTGGGCAAGGATGCTGTGGTCCAGAGCCAGCTCCTTGGGGAGAAGGACTGGTGCAAGGTGCAGAGGTGGGGACCTCGGGAGCGAAACACCGAGGAGCAGCCCAGTTCCAGAGCCTCAGGAACCTTGGAGCAGATCAGCAACTCCTGATGGGGTCTACCCACTTTTAATAATCTCTACCCTTTTCCAAGAGCAGCAGAAAATGCATGAATCCCAGACACTGTGTGGAAAAGACTTGCCTTTGGCTTGAATTTGTGCATCTCCTGAGCTTGTCCAGGGGCCTGTCAAGCATTAGAGCTCAATATCTAGAAAGGGGAGGGTACTGGAGACTGCATTCAACCTCCTGGCCAGTGGTTGACAAAATTGTGCTTACATATTGAAACCCCAAGAAAAACTGAGGTCATGAAAGCTTAGAATCCTGGAAGTGCTCCTAGGAACAGACAGACATAACTAGTGAGCTTGTTCAAGAATGTTTTGAACTCTTTTAGGTGATCTTTCCCTTCCTCTTTTCTGTCATGAGCATCTGAATTGATATTCTGCTGAAAAGTGGAGTCTCCCATGAGCTCAGCGATCTAGAGAAAAGACGCCAGAGAGAAGCCTCGCCCCTTCCAGTGTGTAAAGACATGGCCACAAGCTGTCTGCAGCACAGAAGGCGGGCCTCACAAGAACCCGACCGTGCCAGCACCTGATCTCAGCCTTCCAGCCTCCAGTACTCTGAGAAATAAATGTCTGTTGTTGATAAGCAAAAAAAAAAAAAAAAAGCAATTTGAATAAATTATCCTCATCCAAACCTCTGCCTAAATCCCTTCCTTAGCCTTGTTCTAAAAGCTAGGTTGCTAAACCGATCCTCCAGGACCTGTGAGGTCCAGCTCTGCCTACTATCTGGCTTCATCCTGTATCACCCTCTTTTTCATTCAGCCACACTGGTCTCCTGCTCCCAACAACCAGAGAGCCTTGACCACGCTTCTTTTCTCTTTTTGCATCTATATTTATATTTATATTCAGTACAGAAGAATTCAAAGCCTCCTTTTTCTTCCTAAGGGCATGGAAACTTTCAATAACTTCGGATTTTCCATAGACTTTTGGAGAGTCTCAAGTAAAACGTCAAAAACAAGCCCAACGTATTATTATGATTTGAATTAGGCCCAAACAACATTTTTATTTCTAGTAGCACTGAAATTATTAAACCAATAGCCATTCCCTGAGCATGTGTGAACTTCAATTTCAAGGCCAAAGGCTAGCTAGAAAAAGTGCTGACATTTTGAAATTTTATATAGCAGAAAAAAGTAATGGAATATTCTGTAACTTCAAAAAAATATTTCGTTTGGGACCTTGTCCCAGATGGCATGGCAAGTTTGACAGGTATCCAATGTTGGATCAGGAACTAACCAGGAAGCCAAGAGGTTCAAACCACACTTAGAAGTGAAGATTTCAGGGTCTAGAGCAGAAAGCTGTTCTTTAATCATTTCTGGGTGACATCCCACCCAAGTCCACCTCTTCTCTCCCTGCTGCTGTTCTATTACCTCCACTTCATTTTCCTTCATGCTTGCAAGTGTCCAGAGATAACCCCACAGTGGTCTGGAGTCTATAATGAGAGTTTGGGGTGGAATTAGATGTAGAGGGTCCTGAAAACAGATGGTAGAGGGCACCCATCTCCTCACGAAAGTCTCTATTCTTGATAGCCACCCAGAATGGGAATTCCTGATTTTACTGATGCTTACAGGCATCTCCTAGAATATATGTGCAAGACTGCAGTTGTCACATCCCTGCCACCTCATGAATGGAAAGTTGGGGAAACATGGCCAGGAGTGGTTGACATGTTATAGTGGAACCTGGGCTCTCATTTATTTCTTCTCTATCCCCATTTAAATTTAAGAAATATATTTTTATTGATTTCAGAGAGGAAGGGAGAGAGAAAGAGAGATAGAAACATCAATTATGAGAGAAAATTATTGATTGGCTGCTTCCTGCACACTCCACACTGGGGATCAAGCCTGCAACGAGGCATATGCCCTGACTGAGAATTGAACCGTGACCTCTGGTTCATAGGTTGATGCTCAACACTGGCCAGGTTATCCTCATCTAAATTTTACTGACAAGAGTCAACAAGTTGTAGGAATTTGTCAGAGCTGACCGGCAGACTTTGATCAGCAGATGAATGATTACTTTGACACGGGTGTCTGTGAAAGAGAGGCTGGTTGGCATAAGGAGCCAAAAAAGCCCCGATTGCCTGCCTTCCTAGGCTTTTATTGTAACAATAGTTTGAATTAAAAATAACACTTATATACAATTATGTACAATAAGAATCCTTGAGAAAACACCTGCATTTGTAGTATCTTTCAAAAAAGGACGTTTTGAAGTCTAAACATGAAGATTCTAGTAAAATATCCAGGGGCTTAGACTTTTTTAGAAAAGTCAAGGCAAGTCTGCCATCTCCAGGAAGACCCCGCAGAGGCCTTTGAGCATTCAGGGAATTCTTACAGACTTTCCAACCAAGTCCCATGCTTCCCCACAGGAATTGTGACTATTTTCAATTTTGGTCAATTTATTTCAAGCTGAAGAATTCAAGTTTCAAAGGTGAGCTTTTCTACTAATATCCATTGATCATTTATTATTATGGAAATCTTATGATGCGTTTTGAAGGATAAGGGTTAAAGCCAGACCCTCTCTATTATGCTTTTCATAATAGATGGTGTTTCTCTGAAGTCATTGCACCTCTAATAATTGGTTTAATATCCTCATTCCCTGTCAGACTGAACATGCCTTGTATGCATAGAGACCTGCTCATCCTATATGTTATTCACTGTGTTTTCCCCACATGTTGGTAGGTAATTATCTATAATAATAAAAGGGTAATATGCTAATTAGACCAGATGTCTTCTGGACATCATTCCAGATGCCCTTCCTGAGGAAACAAGGGTGAAGGGAAGCCAGCCTGAGTACCGGGTGCCAGAGGGAAGCAGGTGCCAGCAGCCACGGGAAGGAAGGCCTACCCTTGCACAAATTTGCATGCATTGGGTCTCTAATGTATATATGTGTGTATATACGCTGAGTGACTAGATTATTATGACCACCCCATCAGTACTTCGTTGGGCTACCTTTTGCGGCGATTCTTCTTGGCATTGACTCTATGAGATGTTTAAAGGTGATGTGAGGAATCTGACACCATGCCTGATGACTACCACTGTCCAGTTCTGTGAGATTTGATGGTTGTGGAACCAGTTGCCTGATGGCTTTTTTAACTTTGTCTCACAAATGCTCAATTGGATTGAGATCTGGTGATTGTAGAGGCCACCTAAATAAGATAAAGTCTCCCTCATGTTCTTGAAACCACTCCTGCACCATATGAGCACCATGGCATGACACATTGTCTTGTTGGAAGAAGCCATTTCCATAGGGATATGACATTAACATGATAGGATGAACTTGATCAGCAATAATACTTAGGTATGTTGTGCTATTCAGACATTGTTCCACATGAATTAAAGGACCTAAATCATACCAGGAAAATATGCCCCAAACCATAACACTGCTCCCACCAGTTTGAAGGGTTGTACTCATGCATGTGGGGTACATGCTTTCATGCTGTTTCTGTGAAATTCTCACTTTACTATCTATGTGATGCAACTGGAAACATGATTCATCAGACCTCATGTTTTTTTTCCAATGCTCAACTGTCCAATCCTTGTGTTCCTATGAGAATTGGAGACATTTTATTTTGGTAATTGTGGTTAGCAAAGGTGTTCGAACAGGCCTTCGGCTTCCATATCCCATATGATGCAGTGTATGGCTAATTTGCCTACAAATGTCAAGTGGTCATGATATATCTGGCCACTCAGTGTGTCTGTGTGTGTATATGTACTGAGTGGCCAGATTATTATGATCTCTGAACGCATAATAATCTGGCCACTCAGTGTATATCTTATATAATAAAAGGCTAATATGCAAATTGTCCCCTTGACCAGGAGTTCGACCAGCAGGCAGACTGGCCAACCGCCCATGTCCCTTCCCCCTGGCCAGGCTGGCCAGACCCCCACCCATGCATGAATTCATGCACCGGGCCTCTAATATATATATATATATATATATATATATATATATATATACACACACACACACACACACACACACACATGGAGTGGCCATATTATTATGCGTTCAGAGATCATAGTTATCTGGCTGCACATTGTGTGTATGTGTATACACACAGACACACACACACACACACACACACACACACACACACACACACTAGGAGCCTGGTGCACGAAATTCATGCCCTGGGGGTGGATGGTCCCTCAGCCCAACCTTCCCCCTCTCATATGCTGAAAGCCCTCAGGGGATGTCCTACTGAAAGCTCACCCCTAGTCGGCCCAAGGCCTGAAAAACCCTCAGCCAGAGGCTTTTTCAGGCCTTGGGCATCTGGCAACCACCCTGTGATGGGGCCCATTGCTGTCTGGCTCCACCCCAAGCCCAGCCTGTCCCAGCCCTGGCCTGCACAAGGTTGGAAAAAGCCTCTGGCTGAGGATTTCCAGCCTTGAGGAGCAGCCATCTTGGTTGGGTGTTGATTTGCATATCACTCCTGATTGGTTGATGGGTGTGGCTAGAGTGTAGCAGAGGTATGGTCAATTTGCATATTACTCTTTTATTAGATAGGATATATATATATCTCCTAATATATAAAAACCCAGGGTTCGGCCGAGACCAGTTTGGCTCAGTGGATAGAGCGTCGGACTGGGGACCTAAGGGTCCCGGGTTCAATTCCAGCAAGGGCACATCCCCAGTAGGGGACATGCAAGAGGCAGCTGATCGATGTCTCTCTCTCATCGATGTTTCTGACTTTCTATCCCTCTCCCTTCCGCTCTGTAAAAAAATCAATAAAATATATTAAAAAAAATAAAAATAAATAAAAATAAAATAAAAATCCAGGGTTTGTAATGAATGACCAAAGGCTCAACTGAACACCATAAAACAGTCCTGCAGTCAGTTGCTGGGTTGCTGTGGCTGCCGAGGGAGCTGCAGATCAGGCCTAGAGAGAGGCCTAAAGAGAGAGGCAGGGTCTGATCCACAGCCTCCATGGCAGCTGTTGATCAGCTGTTGCCTCTCTCTTTTTCTCTAGGCTTCATCATCAGTCACACCTCTCTTTCTCTCCTGGCCTCCCCAGGGGCTGCTGATCAGCCCTGCCTCTCTGATTAGGCCCAGAGATAGGCCCAGAGATGCTGATTGGCATAGAAACTGACTAATCAGAACTAAATCTGGGTCAACTATGAGGAGCCAATGGCTGCCTAAGAGGCTTTTGAAGCTGCCTGGCATAGAAACCAATAATCAGAATCAAATTGGCTGGCAGAGGAGCGCAGTTGGGGGCAAGATTAGACTAGCAAGGGAGGGCAGTTAGGGGTGATCAGGCAGGTAGAGGCAGTTAGGAGTGATCAGGTTGGCAGGGAAGGGCAGTTGGGGATGAGATAAAGTAGGCAGGGGAGGGCATTTGGGGGCGAGATCAGGCTGGCAAGGGAGGGCTGTTGGGGGCGAGATCAAGCCATCAGGGGTGGGCAGTTAGGGGTGAGATCAAGCCTGCAGGGGAGGGCAGTTGTGAGCAATATCAGGCTGGCAGGGGAGGGAAGTTGGGGGTGAAATCAGGCTGGCAGGGAAGGGCAGTTTGGGGCGATCAGGAAGGCAGGCAGAGGGGTTAGGGGAAATCAGGCAGGCAGGCAGAGGCAGTTAGGGGTGATCAGGCAGGCAGGTGATCGGTTAAGAGCCAGTGGTCCCAGATTGTGAGAGGGATGTCTGACTTCCAGTTTAGGCCTGATCCTAAGGGGTCCCTGATTAAAGAAGGTGCAGGTTGTGTTGAGGGAAATTTACCTTTATGCATGAATTTTGTGCACCAGGCCATTAGTATATATATGTATGAATAAAAGTAAGCTAAAAGCAGTCATCAAATGAGATATTCCACAATGTTTTTACAAGATTTAAAATGATTAAATTTACTGCTGCATTTCAATAAGGGCACCTTTGAACCTCCTTATACTAATGTAATAATAATAATAATAATAATAATAATAATAATTTATATAAAAAAGAAAAGCAGCTAATATAGATAATGTTCACAGTGTGCAAGAATAATGTTCTAGCACTTTACCTACATTCAGTCATATCATCCTCATAAACAGCCGGAGGAGGTAGGTACTACTTTCCCCAACTTACAGCTGAGGAAACTGAGGTTCAGAGAAGTTGGAGACTTCTCAACTGAGAAGGGGAAGAACTGGGGTTCATACCCATCTCTGTTCCTTTTGCTCTTGTTTTAGAGAAAGGAAAGTCAATGAAAAAAATATATAAAAGAAGTTTGTTCTGAGGCCTGCTCTGCCCAAGGCCTGAAGGAGTTACCAGGATTTAAGTAACATTTCAAAAGCCAAATAAAAACACAAGGCAATAAGGTCTCTGTGGAGACAGGGCATGACTAATTAGCATGTGAATTGTACTCATCCTAAATGCCATGGTGTAGAGGAAGGAGGGAGGGATGGCCAAGGCCTGAAGCAGACCAGGAAGATTCCATGGAAAGCAACTGACCCTGAACTTTGTCAAGAAGAATAGGAGCAACATGGATGGGTCAGGGGGATCTGAAAGTCACACGGGATAATGACGGCAAATATCCCACATCAAAAGTTGTTTAGTTTTAAAATGTGGATTCAAAATAATGAACAAAGTACTGTCCTGAAGCCCAGGTTGTTCTTCAGCTCTGAGAAGAATGTGGGATTTTGGGTCAAGTCGTAGCTCTTTCCCCCCACACTTGCTTCTCCAGGTGTAAAATGAAAATATTCCCTGCCATATCCCTCCCCCATAGAGATATTGAAAGAGTTAAAGGATTTGTAAAGCTTTGGGAGTCTCTTTAAAGTAGTTAAGCAAAGTCACATTATAACTATCATTACTGTTTTTCTGTTGGCTTTTATTATCATTATTGTCAAACTGCCTCTGGGAAAGCACACCTTTTGGTGCAGTCATAGCCTGCTCCCACAATTCACTCCATTATGACCCACCTCACTGGAAAAGGTTGGGCTGGACCTGGCCTGGCAGATACCTCCTCCAGTGGTTCCCGCTGCTCCAGGGGGTTGTCTGTGGCTGGAACCTGCTTCCCAACTCTCTTTCAGATACTGCCCTCCACCCCTGGAACACACAGTGTTTAAAAAAATGAGTTGATGTTTAAATATCAGAAACTTTCAGATAAAAGGGCACTTACAGGTCTAGGGCAAGCTACTTTAGGGCCATACAAGAAGAGGAGGGTGCCAGGGCTGGGTCAAGCTGGACATTAGTGGCATTACTGAATGACAGTCCATGGAAACTGAGCCAAAGAGAAAAAGAAGGGTCTGAATTCAGAGCCTGGAGCCAAAGAACAGAGCCAGGAAGTCAGGTACTAGGCATCTGATTGGAGAATGGGAGCTAACAGCAACAGCTCTGGAGCAGATTCCAGGAGCCCAAGTGTCTGCCAAAGCATGCCCTTTAATGACACTGTTTATGTCGAGTGGATAGCTTATACTTGTATATTATAAACAGTGGGAAATTACATACCTACATGTCCTTGTACACATGCACACGTACAGCCATACTCAAGCCCACGTCCACTGATTCTGATTTTATTGTTGGCGTGGGTGTGAGTCAACAGTATCATCTCAAAGCTCTCTGGCACTTCCAGCATGCAATGTGCAGCCCGAGTTAAAAATGACCACTCTAAGTGAGTTGATTTCCTTGGGACACCCTTTTCCTATTCAGTGATCTCAGTCCGACCCCATCAATTGAACATTCTCTAAATAACTTAGTTACTTTTCACAGAAACTCCTTCTATGAGGTTCATCCCTTCCTCTTTCAGTTCCTGAGATGGTTGTTTGGGTGGGTGAAGGCAGCCTACTGTGTTTCGGGTCTGGGTGGTTTCTCTTTGGCTCTTATCGATGACAACTTTTGTTCTCTTGGTCACTTGCAGCTCAAACTCGTTTCTGAGGAAACATGATCTGGCCACCTTCCATGTGGTCAGAATCTGACAGCCTTCCTGCTAACCCAGCCCCAGTCTGCCTATATGAGTGCCATGAGCCCCTCAGGGCCTATGCCATATCCTCCGGTAGTCCTCCTCATCCAGCCGAAGCCATCAGCTCAGGCAATCATCCCAGAGGACTCTGCAGTGCTGCACATTGCCTCATGGCAGGGACCCACTGCATTCCTGCTAGCCTTGGAGTGCCCCTCAGAGCCTGTGCCAACCTGGGCTCTGACCATACCATGAGAAATGTAATTTACATTACACATTACCAAGGTGTAATGGAGCACACAATGCTGGATTGTCACTTTACTTTAATGGGATCTGAGTTGGGTGAGTGCAGAAGCAGCTGTCAAGAGGATATACTCCCAGAGCTCTAATAAAATTGAAACAAATACACACTGTCCTCAATTTCTCCCATGATCTGCGCAGCTCCCCTCTGGTTTCCCAACTTCTGCCTCACCTGCCTTTTTCTATGTTTCTCTTCCTGGAATTTTTGTGGCTATCAGAAGAATCAATTACTGATTCTTCCCCTCCAGTCTGTTTAGAATTCTCATGTCCAGCCTCACTGAGGCTTCACCAATGGGAATCGCTGATTAGGAAACTTAACTCAGGAAGACTTCACATGACTGTCCTTGTTACAAATGAATTTTTACTAACTGTTTTTTTCAAATATCCTGGGTTATTCTTATTCATTTACTCCTTTAGATGAAGGACCAGAAGATTTACAATCATGGGGAACAATTTCTTAAATCTGCTACCCTTTGTGGGCAAGAGGTCTCTTAGAGTGACCCAACTCTGTGAGACAAACTGACCTGCAGTGGCATTGAAGACATAAGAGTTCCTTGAAGGTCATAGCTGCTATCACAGAATTTCATATGTTGGTTAGAAGAAAATGATGCAATATTCTGACTCTCCTTCTGGATGGAAGAAATCTCCTTCAAATGGTAGGAATTAGGTGTAGCCATGAGATTTGCCTTAGCTGGTAAGATGTGACAGCCAATTTTAACACCGGTTGCTCTGTTATTCTCTGCCAATATGCTGGGCTCCATTCCAGGTGGTGGCTGCCCTATAAATTCAGGTCCTGGGTTGAGAACATGGTGCAGCAGAACCTCACACAGCCTTCCGTGGACATGTGGCTTGAGTGAGAAACAAACTTTTGTTGTTTTAAGCCTCTGAAGGTGAGGGAGTTTGTTATCACATCATAACAGACCATCTTGAGTAAAGTGAAGAAGCAGTGAGTGTTTGTGCATATGTAATCAGAAACACAGACCACACCTCCACTCAACTCAAAACTGTTTTTCTCTGCTCTCTCCTTCTCTCTTTTAATTATCTTGTTTATACTGAATGATAAATTCATCCTTTTAAAAAACAGATTGCAGATCCAGATTCACTCTTCTCTATTGAAGAAACCCAGATTGGTGGTCTGTGCTAAGATTGATGGGGATATGTTGTTTGCCAACATGTTACCTAAGAAACATGGAGTGAGGGCTGCTCTGGGAAGAGACAAACTTTTCTGTGAGTGGCACCATTTGGTACCCTGCCTTCCCTTCCTGCTCCTCATTCTGCCTGGCCTCTCCTCAGACCCCCAGTGAACAATGTAAATCACCACCCAAGGGACTCTGCTTTCTCTCTCTTTGGGAATATGGCATTTAGAGAAACCAGGCTTCTGTCACTTCTCACTAGGGTTTTCCAACCGAGAGGCTTAGACGCATTTTTAAGATGCTGCTTTTCCATCACAAAGCTTATGCTTTCTTTAACTAATGTAGCAAAGCAAAGCTACTTATCTTTCCAGTTAAAAAGTCCCAAGCTGAAGTGTTATAGCATCCAAATGTCCTTAATTATTCTAAATTAATATTCCCCTTCCTTCCAGATCCCACCCATCTGCTTCTAAATCTACAAGGAGGAAGTCTGCTACTGTGGCCACACTTTTCTTATTTTTAATAAATTGACTCTTCTACTGCTTTGAATTATTTGCTTAATATTATTTACAAACTTAAAAGGGGACTCAAGGACGAAAAGAAAGATGTGTTTATATTTCTTTTTTTCCTTTTCTCTTTTTTTCTTCTCAATCCCTCTGCTAACCCCAAGAACTGTCAGCCTTCTCTCTATCTATAAATGTATTTTGCTTGTTAGTTCATTTTTGTCACTAGATTCCACATATGAGTGAAACCATATGGAGCTTGTCTTTCTCTTACTGGCTTATTTCACCTAGCACAGTGTTCTGCAGGTCCATTCATGCTATGGCAAAGGGTAAGATTTAATTCTTTTTATTATCTGAGTGGTATTCTATTGTGTAAATGTACCATAGTATTTTTATCCACTCATCTACTGAGGGACACTTGGGCTGCCTCCAAATCTTGGCTATTGCAAACAATACTACAATGCCCACAGGGTGCATATATTCTTTGAAATCAGTGTTTCAGTTTTCTTCAGATATATTCCCCAAAGTGGGATCACTGCGTCATAAGGCAGTTTCATTTAAAATTGTTTGAGGTAACTCCATACTGCTTTCCACAGTGGCTGCACCAATCTGCATTTCCACCAACAGTGCATGTGTGCACCCTTTTCCCCACATCCTCGCCAATACTGTTGTTTGTTGATTTATTGATGATAGCTAGCCATTCTGACAGGTGTGAGGTGACATCTCATTATGGTTTTAATTTGCATTTCTCTGATAATTAGTGATGTTGAACATCTTTTCATACATCTGTTGGTCATTCGTATGTCCTCTTTGGAGAAGTCTCTATTAAGGTCTTTTGTCCATTTTTTAAAATTGGATTATTTGTCTTCCCGGTGTTGAGTTGTGTAAGTGCTTAACAAACTTAGGACATTAAGCCTTTATCAGATGTATCAGTGAATATGTTATTCCATTAAATTGGTTGTATTTTCATTTTGTTGTTGGAATTCTTTATTGTGCAAAAATAATCAATTTGTTTATTTTTTTGTTTTCCTTGATCAAAGAGATGTATCAGAAAAAATATTGCTATGAAAAACTAAAGTTGTGGTTGGAGCTTTTCCCTTTAACTCTGAATAAGTCCTGGAGGGGAGATGGGGTAAATTTGAAAGTATTTTCTAATTATAATGCAGACATATATGTTTATTCTGGTTTATTTGTTTTTTCACAGGGTAAATAAATCTAAAAACAGATAAAAATCACTTCTCTTAAAATTCTACATATACCTACTTAGTTGAACAAATAGAAAAGGAGTGCTATGGAGAAACTGGAATTCTCATGCATTGCTGATATCTTAAATTTTCCTTCAATCTTTCTTTTAAAAATGACATTCTGGGCATATAATTCTAGTTGGACCTCCCCTCTCCACCTGCCAACACTTTAAAGATATTATTCCACTGGCCTCATTATTACTATAAGAAGCCTGCTGAAAATTTAATTATTGTTTCTTAGTTGATTAACTATTTTTTCTCTCTGGCTTCTACTGCTTTTTTTAAAATTAATTATTATGATGATTAATCAGTCTTTGATGTTTTACTGTTTAACTTTAAATTATCTCTAGGCATTTATTATTTTTAATTTTACTGCTTGGGATTCCTTGTGCATTTTCTCAATGCGAATTCTTTTTTTTTTTTCACCTTCTCTAGAAAATTTCTCTCAATATATTTTCCATATAACCTTTCCTCGATTTTCTCTATTTTTTTCTTTTGTGCTCTAACATGATATTTGTTTGAACATCTATTTTTTTCTCCAAACCTTTTAATGTTTGCCATCTCTTTGTTTCTGTGTCCTATCATTTGAATAATTTCTTCACATCTGCTTTCTAGTTCAACAATTCTCCTTAATTTTTAAGTTTCTTGTCCAATTAATGTATGCACCTTGTATTATATTCCAAAAGTTAAACTCCATAAGCATTTAAACTTTTTAGCATTGTATATTATTTCTGTTGGTTTCACACCTGAATTTTTCTTCTCACTTGTGTGTTTGGTTGATCTTAGTTTGTGGAAAATATGGAAGTCTAAATTGAGTATTCTTACTTCCTGAATCTAAGATGCAGCAAGTTGGATGCCCAGAACCCTTCTCTCTTAATGCCATCTTTAATAAGGAGGAGTGCTAATGGCTGCATTATTTATTCATAATTCTATATGGATATTTATGACATGTCAACATCTGTCTTCATTGTCCATCCTTCTCAATTCAAGTTGGTTTTCCCCAGGAGAATAAAGTGCTTAGATACATTTGATGTTCACATGTGAGTTAAGCACTTTCATCCTACACAAGGTTTCAATGTGCTCTTCAATAATCACAGCCATTGGCAGGGAATTTCCGGCTTCATTTAAAAACCTCTTTACTGTTTTTCTCATTCTTTAAACATTTTTAAGGAAGCAAATTTTAGAATGAGAATTGCCTGTTCACTTGATTACTTATATTTCCCTTATTTATATCTCATCTAAAGTCATAACTGAGCTTGTTTTCCTTTTCTGGTGCCTTTCCCCCCTCCTACTTCTTTATTGCTCTCATTCCCATTGCCAGCGTTCCATTTTCTCAACAGTGCCCTTCAATGAAAGGACACTTCCATAATTTTTCTCTAAATAACTGCTCTGACCATAGCCCCCATGAGACTTGCTTCATGTTCTCTACAACTGACCTTTTTTCTACTTCAGCAGCTCTATACACCCTTAAAAGAACTCTTCAGAACATCTCTTTTTTTGAGGTCATTATCTGTTGATTGATGTCAATCTTCTCCACTATATCAAGTATACCTTTTATGGTCATATTTATAAGCTCCTGATCATCTGGGCAATAAGAAACTATAGCCTCCCATTACCCTTCAAGCTGCATATTTTCTCTTACAAAGGAAGAAATGTTAAATGGATGCATTCTATGCTTTTCTGGTTTACTATATTTACCACTTGACTGTTTATTGAAAAACATTTGAGTGTGTGTATCAGGCACTGTTCTAGGCACTTGGGATAAAAAAATGGAGATGATACCACAATTGGCTGCTGGGAGATCCTGGTCTAGTGGGTGCTATAAATACATACACAAATGTAATATAGTCAGAATTACTAACAGAGTCAGTAGAAAGCTCTCTGATACATAAACTGCTTTCTATTGGTAGACTAGAGGTGAGGGAGAAGCACAGGAGGGGTGAGAGAGCCATATATTTATCACCCAAGATATTTGAACAGTGTTTTGAAAATAGAATATAGATTCTCTGGGAAAGGGCACAAAGGATGGGGAAAATGCAAGGAAGAAAAAAGCAGCAAGAAGGGAGGTAAGGAGACGTAGAGAATCATGATATTTTGAGAGAAAGTTGTAGCTGACTATAGTAGGGACTGTGCCTTGGGGTATAAGGAGTGAGACAAGGGTGAAATTCCTCATATGTGACGCTATTCTTTTCCATTTACTCCGCAGGTACTAAATGCTATAATATTGAAGACACTAAAGTCTCAATTGACTTGAGGACTGAAAGCAGCTTGAAGATTTATTACAGGAAAGTAATTCTCACCACAGGGAAATCATTTAGATAGTTTAGGTAAGAGATTAGAAGTCAGTGGGTGTGGCAATGAGAGTGCAAAACTTTTAAAATTAAATTTATTGGGTGGACATTGCTTAATAGGGTCATATAGGTTTCAAGTGTACATTTCTATGGTACACAATATTGTGTGCCCACCACACAGAGTCAAATCATCTTCTGTCATCATATATTTGGTCCCTTGAATTCTACAAAGCCTTGTTGAGCCCAATCAGCCAGTCTCCATACAAATGAAGAAAACAAATGGAGTCTGGAGATAGACTAGGTGTATTGAGGGAAGGGCAGAGAACAGTTAAGGGTCATTGAGAAAGTTTTAACTTGGGGCATCCATGTAAACTATGTAAATTTCAGTGCTGCAAATCAAGATGTGAACTTAGAAGAAGGAAAAATATGGGTGGTCGTAATGTAGGAACTTAGGTCAGTTTTGAATGTAATAGAATATGAATTTATGCATTGTTATCAGTGTAGATTGGGAACACAAGAGAGAAGACAGTGGAGGAAAGGAAATGGGAAAAGAGAATTAGTTTTTACTTGAGATGCTAAGTTCTGTGCTAGGTGTTTCACCCTATAAAGGGGCCTCAATAAAAAGGGATTTCAATCTGGCTACTGTGGCTCAGTGGTTAAGTTAGCCCATAAATCAGGGAGTCACAGTTGGATTCCCAGCAGGGTACATGCCTGGATTGTAGGCTCAATCCCCAGTGGAAGGTAGCAGATCAATGATTCTCATCATTGGTGTTTCTATCTTCCTCTCCCTTCCTCTCTCTACAATCAATAAAAATACATTTTTTAAAAAAGGTATTTCAACAATTTAAAAAGGTATTGCCATTCAGATTCTGGTAGTTTTCTTGATTGAAGATTCATTCCTCTTGACTTACAAAATTCACACTGGGCCCTCTGATTATATAGAAGCAATGCAAAATTCACTCCATGATTCTTGGAAAAAAATGTAAAGTTGTTATAAATATAAATGTAAACGTTGTAACCCGAGATGTTAAGTGGTCTGTTTAATCATGCAAATTGGATCGCTCCAGTGCTGAACTATGGCCTTGAAAGGTTAGAGACAAGTTTTCCATGATACCAATTTAGACTGAACCATTGGTATTTTCCACATGGTATTTTTCTAAGACTGACAAATCAAGACTTTGGCAAATTCACAAATGACAATTATGGACTGTGGAAGACAAGTGAGCACACAGCTGTGGGTGGAATTGGGGTGAAGTTGCTCCTGAAAGAACTTGGAAAACAAGTGAGACTCAATCTTGTCTCTCAGTAGCATCTGGTAGAAGCAGACACACACAAAAAAATCCATAGGAACCTGGTCATGTCAGTGAAAGAGACAGAGATTTGATCAGAGTACATGGGAGCATTATAGGCAATAACCACCCTGTAACAGTTGGAGGGAGGCAGGGTTAAGGTAGAGACCAGAGAAATGCATAAAGGAATCTCTGATGGTGAGTAGTAGTTAGCTAGATGAAAGAGTTTATGGAAGAAAGTGAAGGAAAAGAAAATAGTGGAATGGGGAGGAAGGTTCAGGGGTAAGACAGTAACATGAGTGTGTTAAGGGCTTCATACTTCATTGTCTTGAAGTCTAAAGTGTTAAAAGGAGAGGGATGAGAAACAAGCTGGAGCAGGAGCAATACAGAGTCTGGAGTGGTGCAGGGAGGGTGTTAAGAAAAGTGGGCTATACTTGCACATGGTGATAGAAAGACACTGTATGAATTGAATCAGAGACCAACACGCATTCACAAAAGTAGTGTGGAGGACAGATTAAAGAAGAGCCTGGAAAGGGAAAACTTTACTTTCACAGTAGGTCAGGTGAAAAATGCTGAATGTCTAACTCAAAATAGGAGTAAGACAGGTGGAGAAGAGGACAGAGCCAAAATATATATCTCGGCAGTAGAACTGATGTTCAGTTGAGACTTTAGTGCTATGGACCAAGGTGCATGAAAAAATAAAAAAAGGGAATATGAGGGGTAAAGAAATGGGATGAATATAGGTTCATATATACTAAATTTGAAGTCTCTATCGATATCAAGAGAAATGTTTAGGCTGAAAACAGAGATTTGGGTGATGGTGGTGATAATGGAAATGATGGTGGTAAACTTTTTCTGAGCATCTCTTCAATGAGGCATTCTACTAACTGTTTCATGTTTATTAAGTTATTAGTTCTTGCCCAGTTTTATTCTTCAATCACTGTATCATATCAAGTGATTCATTTTCTTAATGTCTGTCTCACACTATAATAGAACTGCCACAGGATGAAGAATTTTTATGTTTTGTTTATCTATAGCCAGTGCACAAGTACTCAAAAAATCTCGGTAAATGAATGAATCTTCACAATAACTCTAACAGGTAGGGGAAATCACCCCAATTTTATAGGTGTAAAAACAGGCTTGTGAGGTTATGTATATTGTCCCAGATCACATGCCTAATTGGTAGAAGGTCCAGGATTCTAATTCTAGTCCCCATGATTCCAGAAAACTAGGCTCTTTACAATTCTTCATACCACTATGAGCATAAATGACTATTGAAACTACAGAAAGGAATTGACCCCACTCCCCAGAAATAAGGTGTAGAGCATAAAAAGAAAGAGGATATCCTTGGTAACACCAATCTTTGTGGAACGAAGAAGAATTTTCAAAGGAGACCAACAGAAATACCAAATAAGCAAGAGGAAACCCAGAAAGGAACCTTGTTCTAGAAAACAAAGGAGAGCCTGACCACATAGGCAGTGGTCAGCAGTGCCAAACTCAACTAAGGGGTCAGGTAGAGAATGTTCTGGAAAGGGTCTGTGAAATGGGTATCTCCATGGCTGGAGTATGGCCTTGAGGAGTGAGGCAAGTTTCTTTAATAGCCATAGAGACAATGAGTGCCTTGTCAATGTGATGATGGTGAGAGGAGATAGCACGGAATCAGAGCAAAAGGGAAGATAGTGGAGACCTGGGATAGAAAATAGCTGCTATTAGTAGTCTGTCAAAGAAAAAAGGAAAACGAAATAGTGACTAGTAAGAAAGAGGCAAGGGAAGATTTCTTAAAAATAAAACACAAAAACATTTTTACTTATTTCTGAGAGGAAAGAAGAGGGAAATAAATAGAAATATCAATGACGAAGAGAATCATTGATTGGCTGCCTTCTGCACTCCCCACACCAGGGATCAAACCAGCAACCTGGGCACATGCCCTGACTGGGAATCAAACTGTATTCTCCCAGTTCATAGGTTGATGCTAACCACAGAGCCACAGTGAAAATTCAGCTCTTTGACTTGCACTTGATCTTGAACAAAAATGTGCGTGTGCATGTGTGTGTGGTATACATGTGTGTGTTATATATGTATGTGGTACATAAGTAAGTGTGTATGTGTGTGTGTGTGTGTGTGTGTGTGTGTGTAGTATATGTGTGTGAGTTATATAGGGTGTGATACTTATATAGAGGTGTGTGTTTCTATGAGGGATGTATATATGAAGAGGTATATGAGTATTAGGGGTGTATTGGGTATGTATATGGAAGAGTGTATGAGTGTGTGGGAGGTATATATATATATATACATAGAAAGGATGTGTTTATGGAGGGGTATATGCAAGGGTATATGCGTATTAAATGAGTCACTGAATCAGTGAAATCTGATAATATATATAAACTCACTTTGTAAATTATAGACTGTAAAACAAAGGTAAAGTGTTATTACTCTTTGCTTGGGATGACTGTGCCTTTAAAATTCCCACCTTATGCTGTGCTACCAAAAGAACTCACCGTGATTATGATGCCCATCACTCCTTCTTTCTCAGGGAACTGTGCATCTTGCCCATGCCATTGCTTTGAGGGAATTTATAGGAAGAAAATTGCCACCTCCTCTTAATGAGAGGAAAGACATTGTGCATCATTTACCTGCAAGTTTTTTATGCAAATTGCATGCAACAGGATGAAACCTGAGAGTAACCAGAAAGCAGGCGCTCACCCCTCAATGAGCCTAATTTCTTCTGGAGCACCAGCTAGTTTTCCCATTCAGGCAACAAGAGAAAGAAGAGATGGTCCTCCACTCCATTCCAAGGACTAGACTGCTGTGGACAGCACTGGCCACGTCACATCCGGGGCCAGTGTAAAATGAAAATGGAGGATCCCTGCCCTGCCTTTTTTTTTTCTTTGTTTATTGCGTTGACCTGAAGGGTGCATGTGTGAGGCAACCAGTCGATATCCCTCCTCCTCCCCTATTTTTCTCTTCCCCACCCCCGCTTCCACTCTCTCTCTAGAGATCAATGGAAAAATATCCTCAGATGAGGATTAAAAAATAAAAACAAATAAAATGGAGGATCCCTGTTCAAAAATGATTAGGAATCCAAGATGGTGACAGCAGAGCATTAACCAAGGGCAGATTCTCCCAAGTTCAGGCCTATGTAATATGCCTGATGGGCTTTTATAGTTTTGTAGTTAATTAGTGAGTAAAAACTAACTGTACCTATAAATTGGACACAAATATAAATTTCTACTAAGTGAGCTCAATTTGAGCTATTACTCCTCTTTATCAGAAAGTGACTGAGGCACAGAAGCAAATAAAATGATCTTCTTTGATATTTAAGTGTACTGTTAGTCCAGAGAGTAGCATATTAGTTTTTGTTCTTCCTCCTCTTCTTCCTCCTCTTTCTTCTGCTGTTCAATGCCATAGGTTTATTTTTTTAACTTAGCATTTCTATTATCTTTATTGGCATTGAGTATGTTTCAGTTCCGTGTGAGACATACAAAATGTCTTTGGAATAAAGGATTATCTTTTTTGGAGACAGAATTAAAGACTGTAACATTGATATGAGGCATATGATGGGTTTTCCTGGTCAATCTAAGAAACCCATTACTTGACAGAACCATTGAGATTTAATAAAATTAATTCTGAGAAAGGTCTAGTGGCCATAATTATAAACTACTAAAAATGAGCAAGATTGAAAAACATTGCTGCAATTATGTTTAGGCAATCCTCAATTTATAAAATGTTCACAAAGTATAAGGGGGCTGATGCTGAGCAAGTTAGAGAATGACATAAATTTTGACTTCACAAAAGACTTCATAAGTTGGTGTTCCTTATAATTTGGTGAGTGAGGTAGAGTTGAACAACATCTTCCAGGAGCCATATGCCTGGCAACATTTATAGTTTACCTATTGCAGAAATGAAGTCAGTGGCAGATCCAGAATAAAAACTTAGGGCATTAAAGGATCTTGGATAATGCTCTTACCCATTTAGCCACCAAAGGACGAATTGAGTCACTGGTGCAAAACCTGGAGGAGGGGCCCTAAAATAATTTCTTCTGACTACGCTACACTTCATCTTGCCACATTGTGGGTCCTTGTTATCTTATACCCAACCATGAGCACTTGTGTAGGAGAAGTGAGGAAAGTGAAGTCTGTGGTGTGATTTTGATTGTAATTTGGATGAGGATGTGAGCAACTCTCTCCTCGCGGCCCCCAGGATCTGAATGAACAGGTCTTTCAAGGTGCATCCCAGCACAAGCACACTTTTCTCTGCCAGACAGCTGAGAGTGAACCTCCTACTTCCCTGGCCATAAGCACACATTTTTAATAAAATATCTGTTGAGGGAAAGAATATTGAATAAAGCTTTTAATAGTATTCTATTTTCCGTAATCTCTACCTCTTTGCTGCTAAAAAAAAAAAAGATCACTGCCTTTAGGGGAATGAGGTAACTTCACCAACCTGTGTTGCAAAAGTAAGTCTCATGTCTCCCCACATCCAAATCATATTGACTCCAGTGCTTTGTCCTACTGAGGCTCTCCTTTTGGAAGTACCTGACAAATGCTTTCTCACTGGAAGGAAGTCAAGAGTAATTAATAGCTTTCTAGAAAAAATATATTTTTATTGATTTCAGAGAGGAAGGGAGAGGGAGAGACAGAAACTATGAATGATGAGAGAGAATCATTGACCACTTCTCTCCTGCACACCCGCTACTGGGCATTAAGCCTGCAATCTAGTCATGTGCCCTGAGTAGGAACTGAAGCGTGACCTCCTTATTCATAGGTGGATGCTCAACCACTGAGCCATGCTGGTGGAGCTATATGTTCATAAGAAATTTAGAAAACAGAATAAAAAATTTCAAAAATCTCCAAACAATAGATATTACACAAAATTGATCAAAGTTCATAAAGTTATAAAAACGTATTTTATGGCATTTTAAACCCTAATCTCAACAGGTTTTGGTGTGTGTGTGCACAGCATGTATGTGAATGCATGTGTGCATATGTGCCTTGGGTTAACATTTAATACACAGAATTTAAAATGCTCAAATATTAGTTTTTCCTTCTTCCTTAGTAAGGGAAACTCTTATTGTTAGCTGAATATTTATTCAAACAGAATAAAGATATTTTTTCTACCTTCCCCGTGGCGAGCTCTAGATATGCGATTGCATTCAAGCCATCCAAATTATGTGCACAACTTCTGATAACTGCACTTTAGGGGAAGGAAAAGGTCTCTCCATACTACTTCCTATTGGGCAGTGGATGGGAGTGTAAGCAACTGCCTTGGGGTCTGGAGCTAAGAATGGCTGAGCAAGATGACTTGCTTCAGCAGTGCTCCACAGCTTAGAAATTAGAGTCCTCAAAATGTTGTAGAGGAGGCTGCTTGAAAATAACCAAAAGGTTGGTAAGAATGAATGTTTTGTTAACAATGCGGTTGAAATAATAAACCATGAAGTCCGAACAAGGTAGGAAATCAATTGAAGTAAGGAAGGATGAAGAGCCTCTTTAAATAGAGACATGGGAGAGCTGAGGCCTAGGTGCATTGACAGTGAGGACTGCAGGGGTGAAATTGGAAAGAGGAAAGTTGGCAGTCCACAGGGGGCATACAGCAGGTCAAAAGTGGAGCAAAGGCCAGGCTAAAGCAGAGAGAGGGGGAGATAAGAGCAGAGGGGGTCAAACTGAGATACGAAATGTGACGTCCAAATGAAAGTTAAAGTCATGCACGGTTTTGAAAAAAGAAAACTCAGGCCAACTTTATTTCAGAGGTCATGGATATACACCAAAAATGAATAAGAAGACATGCCATCAAGGAGCAGGCTAACCAGCTAAAAAACCTGCAAGATAGGTCCCATTAGCTCCATTTTATAAGTAATTTTTAGAAAAAGTTTTGACCACTGGTAGGTCATCATGAATGAGACATGTTGAGTTTGTGCAGTTATTATTATTTCCCCAATAATAACATTGTAGTAAGAAGGAGCCTCTGTGCTATTTATATTTTACTTTTTTTTTCTCCAGTAGAGGGCACTCAAAGCTCAAATAAATGCATGCAATCATTTTACAGCAATTACTGTTTTATATAATTAAAGCACATATTCAAATGAAAAAGAGAAAATCTGATTTAATAAGACAATGATTAGTCATGTGTATAAATTTCACTAAAATGGAATGAGATCTTAGAAGTGAATAAATGAGGACATGCTTATTTCATTTTCAGTCAGTGCATACTAAAAGTAGAAAGGAAATCCTCTTGTCTGAGGAACAAATTGGCTTCCTAAATACACATCTGCAATGGACACCTGATTCTATGATTCCATTTCTTGTCCCATCTGACTTTTCTGAGAGTGCTTTTAAATAATTTTTAAATAATCCTGTGGGCTACTGGACAGATATCCTTCAGAGAAAAAATCTGAGATAGAGCTAGTAAGATAGAAGTGACTTTGAAACTAGAGGAGCCTCTCATTGGCAAATCTGTGCAATAAATGCATGAGATCACTAAGAGAGGTTGCAGCCACCATGCCCAGCCTACAAGAGATTCCTAGGGACACTTCAAGAAGACCTTGTGTTTCAGAGAGCAGTGAATATGCAAATGTTAGCATTTGAGGGAAGACTATTTTCCAGGCACAAGATTAACATTGTATGACTTTCGTTGCCAATTTGGCAGAATTATAGTGGATGATGTAAACAGTGGTAACTTGGCTGTCAGCATTTCATCAAAGATTTTCCTGAAGGAGTTAGACCCTGGGTCAAATGATTATATAGCTATAGTCTTTGCCATAGTGGGGCTGCCAGGACCCAAACATAGCAGCTTTCCCCAACACAGTGGAGTTTTTGGTTTGGCTTGCCATTTTCTGTCAGAGTAAGGGCTGTGTGCAAGAAGTGAATGGGAATCACTCCCATTATCTTGTAATAAGGGATCTATCAATACAAATTAGCTTCTTAAATAGAGTGAAGGCTGGTAAAGAGAAGAGGATTCTCTCCAAAAAAAAAAAATGTTGTTTTTGGCAGAGATGGTGTACTTAGCATCTTAAAGGTATGTTAAACTTCATGAGTTACTTACAGGAGATTTTTTAAAGCACTGTTGCAAGACTCTGAAACTTTATGATTTAAACAACTCTCCTATCTTTCCCCTTACCAGATGCACAGTCCTCCCAGCACTCAGAAACCCAGTCCCATCTCCTCTAGCATACCTTAGTGCTGTGGTTCTTCAGTCAGTACAGATGTGTTCATTCCCTTCTGTTCAGAATGCAAAGACCATTTCGGCAAGGTCTGGAGGAGCAATGCAAATGGAATTTTTTAAAAAGCACTCTTCCTGATACAATGACATTACAACATAAAGGATTTAGAATTTAATACCCTGAGGGCATGCAAGCATCAATAATGAAACTCAAACAACTTTATTATTGTTGAGTTAAATATAGAATATGTATTTATGGCTTGGGTATAATTGCTGAGCATGTCTAGCCTTGCCATATATTATTGACAGATCAGGCGACAGCTGTCTCATTGTTTATTCTTTTTTCTCAGCTTTCTGACATTGGCCTGATTTATAGTTGTAGGCAATAAATTATAAGGTTGAGTGTAGTTTCTAACCCTTTGGCTCAAGAGTTCCCATTACCTGGTTAGGCAAGCTAAATAGTTTATTTAAAATGACATCAAAATCATAATAAGAAAATTATTCAAATAAAAGTGAATGCCAGTGGACTTAAAATTAACAAGCAACTCCCTAGATGACAGCATGGTGGGGTAGAAAACACATGAGTCCCGTCAGCAAGTCTAGCGTCTATAATCTAAGCAAGACATGTCTCTGTGACTGTGTGAGTTACTCCTCTGACCCAACCAAACCATCTCAAGACTCTGTGCCTCTATGGATGACTTTTGTACCACTTAGACTACATCTGCTGCAAGTAACAAAAGTGCTAAAACTAAAAGCAGCTTAAAAAAATAAAGGCATGTATGATTTTATCCAAGTGGAAGCCTGAGTACTGGGTAGTGCCAGGGAAGTTTGTTTAACAGCTCAGTGACGTCAGTCATCTTGCAATAATCTTGTCCTTTCCTTCTTCAAAGTCACAGAATGACTGCTCCCAGTATCACATCCTCACACAGTGACATTCAGAGACAGAGAAATAGGTGTTTTTCTTACTTTCATTTTCTTAAGGGCAAGGAAAACTTTTCCAGAAGTTATAGTCTTTATTCAGTGGCCAGAATTGGGCAATGTGTCTATTCCGTAGAGCAGGCGTCGGGGGCCATTTGGATATTTATAACATAATTTGTGGGCCATAAACAATTATTAACGTAAGAATTAGCCTGCTATATTTGGTCAAAGAGTAAATTAACCCACCGCTAATGCATTGTCAGGCCAGACCAAATGATTTTGCTGGTCTTATGTGGCCTGCGGGCCAGACATTCCCGCCCCCCTCCCCCAGTCTTAGAGAGTCATCAATCCAGGAATGAGAATGACCATATTTAGCTTCAACCAATAAGCTTCATTCCCTACAGCTGGAGAGAGTGTCTCGTCTCAGCCTGCCCTGAAATACTAGGTGAGTGTGACCAAACTCAGTGAGATGAAAGTGATGGTGGGTGGAGCTTGGGTAGATGAGGATCAGCGTCTGTCTATCCTCTCAAGCTCTATTTGAGTATATACATGCACACATGGCTAGCTTGTAGGTCTTAGAGTGGTCCTAAAAGCACAGTAAATACCCTAAACAACAAATATTTCTATCAAACTAACACAATTCCACTGTATTCTCTTTACTCCACAGTTTGAAAATTATCTTCTTTGGAACATATTGGTAACTTGTTCAAAGCACTTAGGAGTACATATTAAATTCCTCAAGCAGGATCTCCTAAATCTACTGGATTTAATTGAATTCTGATTCCTGACGCCAGTGGCTGAGAAAGCAGGACACCCGTGTTATAGATTATGAAGGAAAACTGCTCTGTGGTGACTGCTTCAGCCTTACTAAGCAGTGATAAGTGGGGGAGGGAAAAGAGTGTTGCTGCTAGAACTCATCATGGCCAAATTGTACCCTTCATATCATTGGTTTTTATTGTTTTGTAGTTGGATAATTTCCTTCTCAAAAGATCCAGAATCCTTTCTTTACCAGGTATATCTCCCTGTTTTCATTTCAGAAGTTTTTCAATTCAAGATGGTTTTGGCCATTGGCCAACACGATTCCCTGTCTTAACTTCTCTTTATGTGACACAGGTACAGATGAAATGTAGCTTCCACTCATTATCCTTTCTTCTCCAGCTTCACTACATTTATCTGAAACCGTCCTGTTAGAGGGATGCAGGGAATAAAGCTTTTCTGCTGGAGCGGAATTTGAGTTCCTTCTCATCTAAGTCTACCTGAGCTGGACGGGCTGCAGTGTGTTCTAGGAGATAGAACTTCTGTTAGAAGAACAACTTTGTTAATAAATTATGACAGCTGAGATCCCAAATACCAGAAGACAGATCAGGATGTTCTTAACATTTGGAGGAGCAGGACAGAGGCTGAAGTCAATTGGGAAATGGATAAAAAAAATTCAGAGTTAGGACAATGTGAGTGAGAAAGCACATCAGGATAGAGAGGACAATTGATGCATATGCCAGTCAGTTAGTTAGCCTGGCTAACAAGCAGCAGTATGGATAAAAATTGTCTCCTAAATGGTGGTGATGAAAATAAGACTACATTTCCAATTAAAAAAATTTTTTAGAATGATAGCTTTGCAATTCAAAGCTATTTACTATTGGCCTGATCTGAGGTTCTGTCAACTCCCCCTTTTCTCATATTTTAACCTCATCTTACTTGATTCCTTCTAGATTTGGAGATAATTATTTGCATGCCATTAAACTTTATCTTCATGAACAATAAGTTGATGTGGGGTTTGTTGTGTCTGCCTCCCTATTACTGCTATAGATTCATCTGTACTATTTTTTAGAGTATCACAAAGAAATAGCCTCCTGACACAATGTATATGTTTGGGTTCAGATTATACTAGTAATTTAGCCTACAGAGTCACATGGTATTAAGCAATTAAGCTGTATTTTCTTATGTGTGACAATACTGAAAAAAGTCAGAACAATTTTCAAGGAATAAATATATATGATAGTTTATAATTATATTTAATATACATAGTTTACAATTTAAAAATTAATATATTATTTTTATAGATATATTTTATGTTTATTATATATAAGTATTTATATATGTATATATATACTTATTTACTTATAAGTTAAAAAGTTTTGTGTCTTCATGGAATAGAAATTGACTAATAGTGATCTAACCAAATAGAGGCTTGATTTTTTAGTTAACAATACCTCTGGAAGCAAACAGTCCAAGAACTGCCTTTTTTCATCTTTTTATTCTTTGCATAATGTCTTATTGTCTCAGTATCAAAAGATGGTTGCTGCAGCGCTATCCATCTCATCTGTGTTCAAGACAGGAAGAAAAGGAAAGCCTAGAGTTCACAGACTGAATTTACAAACAGTGTGAAGGATGGCAAATATGAATGATTAAAAACAATTTTTTAAATCTAATTGCGTTTTGTAAAATAATTTCAGGAGTCTTTAAAAAATTTTTAAATATGTTTTTATTGATTTCAGAAAGAGAAAGGGAGAGGGAGTAACATCAATGATGAGAAAATCATTGATCTACTGCCTCCTGTAAGGCCCCTATTGGGGATTCACCTACAACTTGGGCGTGTGCCCGAACTGGCAATCAAACTGATGACCTCTTGGTTCATGAGTTGATGCACAGCCACTGAGCAACACTGTCCAAGCTCAGGAATGGAATTTTTTAAAGGTATACAAATTACGACAAAATAATACAAGTTAAAATTGGAACAAAGGAGAAGATAGGAAGCAGGGATTTCACTGAAAATGCTCCCTGTTGAGGTAAACATGTACTATTGGTAGGTCCAAAATTTGGCTTTAATCTTTATAAGTCAAAAAGGAAAATTATGGCAGTTACATACATAGTTCAGTTTTGGGGGATAAGGTCTCTACAACTGGTTGTCCACTTGGAATGTTTTTTCAGTGTTTCTCCTGTTAAGGGATATTATTATTATTATTAAATTAATAAATAATTTTCATTGCATTTCTTCTTAGGAAAAAAGAGATTTACTTACTGAGTACTTATAAGGTGCCAGGTACTGGCTCTGTCTCATCTATAGGTCATTCAATCTTCCTTCCGTATCGAAAGGAGCCACATATTGCAGGGGGAAAGACTGCGGTTCAACAAGGTTAAATCATGTGCCCACTGTGAAGACTAGTCAATGACAGAGCTTGCTTCTTGCTTGGATCACACTCAGAAGCCCAGGTCCACCAATTATACAACTTTAAAGGAACTGCATTTATTCCTGAAACTAAGTCCACTGTCAGAGTTGGACATCTCAGATTATGTCATTTTCCTCTCTTCTCTCTGCAACCCCCAATCAACTTCTCTAAAGACTTCTAGGAAGATTCTTAAATTTGGAATTAAAAGACTTGCTTATTATTTCCTGTTCCTTCCCTTAATAGCTGTGTGACCTTGAGTAATTCACTGAAGTCTCCTAACGCCTGGTTACTCATGCATGCGGTGAGGACAGTGATAGTACCCCACTCACTTCATGACGGTGGTGGTGGGAGGGGGAAGGACTGGTGTAAAGGTCAAACTAGATCCTCCTTTTTTGTACATGCTTTGAAAAAAATAAAAGCTTTAATCACATTTGATGCATTGTTTTTTATTTATTACTATGATCTTAAAATGTTGTTATAGAGAAAGATTCTGCTTCTTAGTTTTCAGGCTTTGGGTCACTTATTTGGGAAAATGCTGACTATTAATGGCACCAGCCACAACTATAATAAAATAATCAGCTGTTTAATGTCTACTTCTTCCTACATGAAAGGGGAAGTTGTCTAATTTACTTGGAGCTCTATAATTAGCACCTGAATTTTAATGTCAGGGCTATTATCATGTTGAGAGTTATTTGGGCAATTCCTAAAACCTAAAAGAGTGTATTGCTCTTAGCCTATATTACTTGCCATTGGAGTAGTTACTTTGGAAAGGGAGGGTTTTTCAGGTCACATATAAGGTAAACATTTTTAAAAATTAAGTTTATAGGAGTAACATTGGTTAATAACATTAAATAATTTTCAGGTGTAGAACATTTTAATTTGACATCTGTACTCTATTGTATGCTCACCACTCAAAGTCCATTTTCTTTCTGTTAACATATATTTGACCCCCTTTACTCTCTTCATCCTTCCCCTACACCTTCCCTCTCTGGCACAATATTTCTGTTGTATGTATCTATGCATTTGTTATGTTAAGTTCATTTATTGCTTTTTGTTTTATGTTCCATCTGGCTTATTTCACTTAGCATAATACCCTTAATATCTACTCATGTTGTCACAAATAACAATATATTATTTTTCATGGCTGAGTAGTATTCCAGTGTGTGTGTGTGTGTGTGTGTGTGTGTAACATATTCTTTATCCAATCATCTCTTGATGGGCCCTTAGGTTGTTTCCATGTCTCAGCTATTATAAATAATGCTGCAGTGAACATAAGGGTACATATGTCTTTACAAATAAATGTTCATATTTTTGAGTAAATAGTCAGAAGAGGAATTGCTGGATCACACTGCAGTTCTGTTCTTGAGTTTTGGAGGAACTTCCATTCTGTTCTTTAGAGCAGCTGCAATAATCACCTCACGCCTGTTAGAATGGGCACTATAAGAAAAGAGAAGTATCAAGTGTTGGGCAGGATGTGAAGAGAAGGGAACTCTTGGACACTGTTGGTAGGTATGTCAATTAATGAAGGCACTGTGGTAATTGGTTTCTGACTCAGACATCTCATAAGGTTGATCCTCTCAGCTATAAGAGCAAAAGTTAACTCTACAGAAGTAAGCACAGGAATGCTGGATAAAATAGATACTGCTTGATGGACATTTTAGTGCTTCCCTAAAATACCCATTACCTGTGTACTGCATTTACTCACACACAAGGTCATGCTTACTTATCCCCTCTATGTGGACTCATGTGCACAAACACATGCCATTGGAGTGGGAACCTCTGAAGAACATGCCCTGGGAAGAGGGTCGCTTTGCAAAGCCAGCTAATTCCCCTGGAGACCAGTTTGTTATTGGCAGTGATGGTAATGCCCATGCAATCACAGCATCAACAATCTCTGCCTCAGCATAGCTTCAAATATTTAGAAAGAAATAAGTGGAAACATTTTTTTTCTAATAATAAATGACACATATCAAACTCAGCTAATACCTAATGTACAGGAACATCTTCTTGGACTTGGCTGCCTGTCAAATAAAACATTTGAAACATGGCCCCACTACCTTGATTTCCTACCTACCAGTGCAGCATACACATACAAGACAAGCACCAGGCTGAGACTTGAAAAGAAAATGGGAATATTGAAGGAAGATGGTAGGAAAATAATTTTTCATTAGACAGCCAATTGAGCAATGGGATAAATTACTTGGGAAATATTTATGGGTCCCTAAATAAAGGTTTTTAGAATAAAAGTGAGAAAGAATACATATCCCCATTGTCATTATTAAGCAGCATTGAGTGTGGACAGGGTACAAGGTAGCTTTCCAAATGCAGAGGCATCCCTAGTTCCTGTGAAAAGTGTGGGGAAGAGCTGCAGCAGCTCTGGTTATATTGGAACTCATGACTCATGAAGATCCTGCTGATTAGCTGAATCTGGGGTTCTGTGGCAAGTTTACAAACTCTGAGATGCCTCCTGTTCAGAAAACCATGCTCAGGCTAGTTATAAACATGGATACATTAATTGTAATAGTAATGTATCATTAAGGGTAACTCTAATTATTAGAACAGTTAGAATTCTGTGATATTTTACTTGTTACTATATTTTAAAACATTACCAATCAGACATATCTTTTCTCCTGAGTATTTGGTAGAAGAAATTATACGTGGGAAAATAGCAACTAAGTCACGATGTGTACTAACTACCTCATTTTAAATAGGAAAAGGATGGTTAACAGAAAATCATATGACTATAGGGAGACAGGCTGGAAAGGTGTATCTGTAATAGACATAAATGAGAGAGAGAGAGAAACATAATCGATCAGCTGCCTCCCACATGTACCTGACCAGGGATGGAGCCTGCAACTTGGGCATGTGCCCCGACTGGGAACTTAAGAACTGACTTTTCAGTGCACAGGATGATGCTCAACCCACTGAATCACAGGCTGGGGGATATTTTTTATTAGCTCTAATTTTACTGAGTCCTGATTGGCCAATCTATGCATTGATCCATGAAATAAAGCAGTGATTTTCATCAGAAAGAAGAAAGGAGAACATTTCATCCCTCTCTAACTCTGGACTCCTGGCTTGCCAACTGTGTACCCCTTGTTTTACTGCATAAGCAAGTCTTTCCAAAGGGTTTAAAACATTGTCTTTTTTTCTCTCTTTGCCTTCTTTTGCTATACCTTTCACCTTTTTACATTAATCCTGGGGCTGTCACTTCCAGGAAAAAAGGAGACAGATACTGACACATTGAATCCTAGAAATATCATCCTACTGTTAAAACTCCCTTTCATATTAAGAAGGACACTTGGCAGAGTCAAGAAATTACTAATAACCTTTCTTTCAAGGTATTTCACCATGTCATTGGAGTCAGAAAACAGAGCCAAAGAATCCACACATTCTAAATGAAACCACCAAAGACGAATAGCTGTCTTTGCAACTGAAGATGAAAATGAAAAGGAATGTGCCAACATAAGAAAAAGAAAAGTGTCCATGGTATTTGACATTCAATGGAAATGAATTCTATGATTATTTACTAACTAGAGGCCTAGTTCACAAACTTCATACAGTCAGGGGAGCGGGTCCCTCAACCTGGCCTGTGCCCTCTCATAGTCCCTCAGGGTATGTCCATCTGCTGCAGAGGCAGGAAGGCTCCTGCCTCCACCGCTGTGCTCACCAACCCTGAACCTGGCTTCTGGCTGAGACGTGCACCCACCACCACCATGGGAGTGTACTGACCACCAGGGGAAAACTCTTGTGTTGAGTGTCTGCCTCCTGATGGTCAGTGATCATCATAGTGACCAGTTGTTCTGCTGTTGGACCAAAACCAGATTGCCAGAGGGCACAGGCCACTCGGAGGGACCCCACTGGTGCACAATTAAGGCCTGGGAGGGTCAAGGGAGGTTGGCCAGCTGGGGAGAAACTGTGGGAGGGCTCCAGGGCATGTCCAGCCTATCTCGCTCAGTACCAATGGGCCAGACTCCAGCAGCAAGCTAACCTATGGTCAGAGCATTTGCCCTCTCATGGTCAGTGCATGTCATACAACTGGTGGACCAGTTGACTGTCTGCCCCATGGTGGTCAGGGCACATTATAGTGAGTGGTTGAGCGGCTTTAGCATATCACTAGCATATTAAGCTTTGATTAGTTGAACGGCAGACTGGATGACTGGACACTTAGCATATTAGCTTTTACTATATAGAAGACCATTTTAGAAATCTGATAACCTAAAGCAGACTAAGAAAAAGAATCCTAAAAAGAAAGGGTGATGTAATAAAAAGCAATAGAATAATTTTAAAAAATAAAGGATAAAAAAAGAGCTAAATGAGATTGATTAGGGATAGTAAAGAAACTAAAATTGTAATGAAAGAATTAAAATAAGCAAGATTTATATTCAATAAAATAACTCAATACTGATGAGTGACTCACTTCAGTAGCTCTTCCAGCAAAAAGAAACATACCAAGAGATGCATACTGAGAGAAGAAAGGTATGATGTTCATAAAATGGGAAGCCAATTATAGAAGTCCCTAGAAAAGAAACCAAACTAACTGCAAAAAAACTTGCTTTAGCCCAAAACAAAACAAAACAAAACAAAAACACCATAGTGTGCAGATTAAAAAAGGCTAAAACAGAGCTTATAAGCATTCATGAAGAAAATGAAAATGAAAAGATAATAACAACCTAACCGTGAGAACAACAACCAAAAAAATCAAGTTGTCTTCAGACTTCTCCACAAGCAAACAGAGGCCATGGAGAGATAACATCAACTGTGTTAAGACTAAGAAATTACTGCCTAAGATTCATTTACAATATGGTGTTGGAGGGGACCTCTATGTATACCCTAAAACACTAAACAGACAAACAAATGGATCCTGGAACAGATTAAGCCTGAAACATAGCAGAAGGCAAACAAACAAACAAAAAAACCAAACAAACTAACAAAGAACTGAAGATGTCCTACTTTGGGCATATCATAAGAAGGCAAGGTTCTTTGGAAATGACAGTAATGCTAGGAAAAATAGAAGGCAGCAAGAAAAGAGAAAGAGAATAAAAATGGATGGACTCCACAAAAGAAGCTCTAGGCATGAGTCTACAGGAGCTAAGCAGGGCTGTTGAGCACAGGACCTTGTTGACATCACTCGTTCATTGGGCCCACAAGATTTGGAGCTGACTCAATGTATACAACATGCACACTTCGGTGTAACTCAGGCTGTAATAGTTGCTTTTAGAGTATATTCTGCCACATTTCCCTGAATAAGTATAAAAACTGAGCTGGATGTCAACTTGAATTTTAATTTAAGTTCATACAAGATAAGAAAAAAAGGCCAGCATAAGCAAAGTTAACTGACAAATTGGGAGAAAAAATTGCAACGTATCACACAGAAAAAAAAGTAATTTACTTATTTGAAGAGTTAAACATTTGAAGACCAATTTTCCTCTACCTATTCCCCAAATGGGCAGATGACATAGAGCCAGGTCGCCAAAAACATAAAAAGGCAAGTAGCTTATAAATATATAAAAAGATGTTCGACAGTTGTGATTAGCTAGATTTTTAACAAATCTCTATTTTTTTTGGGGGGGGGGGAGGGTGGGAGGGTCTCTGAAAAAGGAATTTTTAAAAGGAGGATTAAAAATTAAATATTTGATAATTGCCCTTTTTTAGAATTCAGATTCTCCATCAGAAAAAAAAATGGTGTTTTTCTTCCAGAACTGAATAGGTCAATGAGCAATATGATTAACAAATATACGATGCCTGTGACTTTTTAATTACAAGAAATTCATGAGATTTTATTCTATTACCTCAGTTATCTATTATAGTTATATAAACTGTATACATATATTATCATGATAAAATACCTATTACCTAAATTAGCTTGTTTTATTGTGCAATTCTGTTAACCTGAGGTTTTACATTTTTCATCTGAAAATCAAGGGCTGAACAATTTGTTGTCTAAAACTATTCTTTCTTTAAAATTAAATTTATTGAGGTAACATTGGTTAACAATATTCTGACTTTATGTTGTTATGTTTTCTTTTTGTACACTTAAGTATCAAATGTAAGTTATTTCAAGTCTATGAGATTTAAAGAAAATTTTGTCTCTACTATTCTAAAGAAAAATAAATAAAATTTTTAATCTTTCATAAAAAAGATAAAGTACTGCCTGAGAAATTGATTCAATCAAATTCTGATATATGTAAGTTAATAAAACATGTTATTACACATCTTTTAAAGCATTACCCATAAACATATGGTATGGTACAATTATGAGTTATGATACAATTATGGTACAATTATGAATGAAGGCTGATGATGAAAGTATTTGTAAAACATATTGTTTCTAAGGTAACTGAAATAATTTTATGACACATTTACTTAAATTCCAAGAAAACCCAAGCAGTTGAAATTTATGGCCTCTATATTTAGAGAAACTAAGATTTAGCTAGATTAAGTTATGTGAATCAAAATCTCACTAATAAAAATAGAATCAGGATTTGTGTGTTTGGATTCTTAATACAGAGGGCACTAGTTATTAAATTAACATTGCCTCTTTTTCCTTTGAGTTAATTTTAGGTGGTTTCTATAATGAAAATAAGAGAAAAAAGAAAATTGGCCTAAGTGTTGACCATGCTTAAATAAACTCATCTTCTCTTTCCCAGGGTTAGGTTAGTGTCTATGTTTCATTAGAAGCTTCCTTTAAATTCCACTTGTCGGAGTTCTTGTCCCAGCCTTATAAAGGGTTGAGCAATCTGGAGAAAGGAACTGTGTTTAGATTCAAGATGTTGTCCAAAGATGAAAAATAATTTTGAAAGGCATTGGGAGTCAGAGGAGTTTCAGCTAAAGAAGCTGAAAGACTACCCCTTGTTAAGGACCCTGTGCTATTTTATTAACACAATTTGTCCTAAGGCAAGATGGAGATAATACACTTCAAAGGGTAGGGTACAGAAGCATTGTCAGTTTGGGGAATAGTCTACAGCTGTTCAGGTGTTTGGCCAACAGGAGGCAATAACACGCAGATTTAAGATACCCTGAGAGGTCTGGCAGCAAATGATTATCCTATTCAGGTTTGGGGAAATGCCTTTCAGCCATCCCAGATGATTCAGCCCTGCTGATATGCTGGAATTGGCTTCTGGCATCCACTAACAGTCTTGTCAAGTACAGTATGGAAGCAACAACAATGGGGTCTTATTGTTTAGATCCTTAATATGTGCCAAGCACTATTCTAGGCATTAGGACTTAAGATAGAGAATGAAACCAAACAAAAATCAGGTGCCCGTGTCTCCTAGAGTTAGAGGAGAAGCCTTTTTTTTTTTTTTAAGACAGACCTACCTAGACTACTGCAAAGGCCATCCATTCCAGCTCTGGTGACTAACATGCCAGATATGATAATTGACATACTTCATCTTAAACATGAAGGGACAACCTAGGATCACCAAGCAGAAGGAAAAGCAAGTATATGGAAGGTGAACAAACAGAAAAAACTACTGATGAAGAAAACCAACTATTCAGGTCACTGAAGGGGTCATTTCTAAGGGTACTTCAAAAAGTATCTTTAGAACTATTTTAGAAGACATTAAATCCAAAGACAAAAAAGAAATAGAGACATTACAAAAACTTAAATTAAGAGTATAAGTTAAAATAAAAGTAAAGGAAGGGCCGGAAGGCAAAGTATGAAGGAGTCCCTCAGAACAAAGAGCAAAGATATGGAAAATATAAAATAAAAAAGAAAGAAGGAAAGAATAGGAACCTTAATCTAAAATATCCCACATCTCTATATATAAAAGCCTAAGTGACAGAGTGACTGAAACAACAGGAACAACCAGTTACTATGATGTGCACTGAGCACCAGAGGTCAGATGTTCAATGCAGGAGCTGCCCCCTGGTGGTCAGTGCACTCCCATAGAGGGAGCGCCACTCAGCTGAGACCTGTCCCAAGGGCTCACCAGCCTGCCTGTAGCCACTCACTCCCTAAGTAGTCCTGTAGGCCCAATCTCTGGAGAATGGGACAGGCACCAAAGGATCAGTGCCACCAGCACAATCCTGACAGTGCCATCAGGCTCCTGGAAGTCGGCCTGGGGCACCATAGCCACTTCCCCTCTCTAGATGCTTTGCAAGGAAGAAACAATATAAAAGCAGCTGCTGGATGGCTCCTGACAACTAACAACTGGCATGAATGTTAGAGAGGCAGATCTGGATCTCAGGCGGCAAGGGCATCCCATCACCTGCCCTGAGGGCCAATCACATCTCTTCCCACCTTCCATTTCCCTCGGAACCCCACTGTGCACGAATTCATGCCCTGGGCCTCTAGTCTGATTAGTAAACATTCATGGGTGCAGGGGGAGAATTTATGTTGTGGTGGTTGTATTGTTTATGTATTAGTAAAAATAACATTTGTTGAGGGTTATTATTGTGCTGGAACCTGGGCTAAGGTCCTAACTCACAATGTGTTTTTTTTTTAATTATTATTCTATCACTTTTAAATAGAGCTGTGAAGCTAGACCAGAGAAATATTTATAAACATAAATGATTATGATGGGTAATTTATTCTATTTAGTTGTGGGGAAGAGAAACAATGAAGGAGTAACTCTTGTGTACTTGGACACCAATGATTGAGATCAGAAATGCAAAAGTAGGAGCTGGTTTTTGGTGAAAAGAAGATGTAATCAATTTTAATAGGTTGAATTGAAGTGCTTAAAGGATATCCTAATGAATACAATCAATCAATAGATAGATTGGCTGCATGAGTCTGAGAAGGTTGGGTCAGAGAGAGATTTAGGAATTACCCACAGATCAATTAAAGCCATATTGGATACAATTACTTAAAGAGAATCTGAGTGTAGACAGAGTAAATCAGAAGGCCAAGGAGAAGGGAGATGAGGGAGAGGCTGAGAAGAAGCATGCGGTGAATTGGGGACAAGTCAGGTGGGGATGGAGTTGCCAAAGATGGAACAGATGCTCTGTAATTTTCTATGCAGAGGATTATTGGTAAGCAGTATTTGTCAGAACAATTTTAATGACCTTCTGGGAACAAGCCAAATCATAGCTGGAGAATGAATGAGAAATGTATCCAAGCTCTTCATCTGCTTTATGAGTGAAATGGATGAATAATGCCTATGTCAGCAGATATTAGTGTGTACAGAGTATTTAGCAAAGTGTCTGACACATAGTAGGTGCTCAACAAATACAGGATACATAGTGGTTGACTGGTTGCATGGCTTTTGGACCTGATTAAATTTGGGTTTTTAGTTTAGCTCTACCACTGTATAATTGTGTAAACTTGGACCAGTCACTTTGTTTCTGTCATTTTCTTTTCTTTAACATATAAAATAGGAGATAAAGAAGAATATATGCTCTAAAATGATTTCTATGTATTAGTCATTTTTAATTATGAATGGTATATTATTTTGTGAGTATTTGTGTTCTGTCATCAGGCTGAACTCTCATATTAATATGTGACTTGATAAGTTAAGATTGTCTGGTTATATAATGGTGAATACAATTTGCTTTAATATTGGCTAGGGTTTGTTCTGCCTAGATTTCTCTTTTCCCAATATGATAGGTAGTCTTCTTCAGGGCAGACTTCCTAAATTTGAAAAGGCAATAGTGGGTATCAGGAATAGGAAGCATGGGTGGACATGACCATGGGAAGAGAAGAAAAGGTGGTAAAAGGCGGCTCTCACCTCCCAGGAGCAATGGAGGCTTACAGAAGACTGGACAGTGTCTGACAAAGCAGCAAAGTCTCAGTCCTTGTGGGACCTGTGGCCAAGAGACTGGTGTCCCAGCACTAGCCAGTGAGGACCCATGGACAGAGGGTCTTTCTTTTGGTTAAGACCTAGAGAATGTTGGAATGGAGAAAGGCCAAAATCATAACAGAGGTGTTTGATTTTCCACTGATACTTACATTTACCATCTACCAAGAAATAAATGCAATTTTGTTTTCATTTTTCATTAATGAGTTTTGCTCATTATTTTTATTTCTTCCCTTATTACACTAACCAGACCTTGCAAAAACAATTATGAGGCATCACAGTTAAGAATGAGGAACAATTTAGCCATGATCTTCATAGACCAAGATATCTGGGTGGACATAGGCAATATATAATCTGATCATATCTTCTTCTCTCCAGCCCACCCAAACTTTGGAATTAGATGAGTGCTCTAATCCCCTCATCACCCTTGCTGAATCAGAATTGAGGTGCTGGGGAAAATTGGGAGACTATAAATGGAATATGGTTCATTTGCTAGTATATTGAAGACTCATAATAGAAGTAATATAATTATAGTCCTAGCTGGTTTGGCTCAGTGGATAGAGTATCAACCTACAGACTGAAGAGTCCCACATTCAATACTGATCAGGGCACATGCCTGGGGTTTCAGGCTTAATCCCCAGTAGGGGGCGTGCAGGAGGCAGCCAATCAATGATTTTTCTCTAATCATTGATGTTTCTATCTTTCTCTCCTCCTTTCCTCTCTGAAATCAATAAAAATATATTTATAAAAAGAAGTAATGTAATTATAGAAAAACAAAGTAAGTCACCTATTCTTACCACCTCTGAAATTTTTATTTTCTGTAAAATCCTCATGAGAGCAAGTGTAGCAAGAACCAGTTAAATGTTATTATGCAAAGGAGGCACTCCAAAATTTAAAAATTTTAAATCTTTAGTGCTTTTCTAATATCTACAGTACATGTAATTATTATACTTAAAAGTTTTCTTATGGTATTGGAAATGAGTATATATATGCCATATATATTGTATTTTAAGTATGAAAGTTCAAGGTCAATTAATGTTTGCTTGTCAGCCTTTTGCACTATCCTCACCCAACCAAGCAGCTCCTACTTTCCAGTAAATCCCTCCAGTGGGTTCTGTGACATCATTCATTTTCCTCTGAGTGCACCCCTTCCTAATATTCCTCTCACTTTGCTTCACTGTAAATAAGCTACCACTCAGTCTCAGTTTTCAAACTCAATGCTTGCTCCACCATCTAATCTTCTCTGACACTGAGTCCTCCATGGGCTCAACCAAGCATGCATGTTTTCCTGCAGCTCTCAGATCCTGGAGAGGATAGGGATGGATAGGAGCCTCTATAGAGTCTTATTGCTTCTGACTGCTGCTCCAAATAAGAAAGCAATGGAGCCGAGACCAGTTTGGCTCAGTGGATAGAGCGTCGGACTGCGGACTGCAGGGTCCCGGGTTCGATTCCGGCAAGGGCATGTACCTTGGCTGTGGGCACATCCCCAATAGGGGGCGTGCAAGAGGCAGCTGATCGATGTGTCTCTCTCATCGATGTTTCTGACTTTCTATCCCTCTCCCTTCCGCTCTGTAAAAAAAAAAAAAAATCAATAAAGAAAGCAATGGAGTTTAGAGCTAAAGCATTTGAACATTAGTGCAAAGCTATTTAACTTAAAATCCTAACTCAATTGCACCTTCTATATAAATATTTGGACAAGTTATTTGGTCTTTCAAGTCTTCAGTGGCTTCATCCCTAGATAAGAAAATCAACTTCAAAAGATTGCTCAAAGATTAAATAAGATTATACCAAGCACTTGTTGCATGCCTAGAAGAGATGAGTGCTTGTTAATTGATAAATAACAATTGCATCATCTTCATCACATTGTCTCCCTCACACAAAGACAAGGTTTTGAGGCCTTGGTTATCCAATTGTACTTGTTGCACGCCTTATCCTGCCTCAGCTTTTTTTTTTTTTTTTTTTTACTTATCTAACCCTCTCTTAGGCATTTGAATTCTTTAACACCGAGGACTTTCACACCCACTCCACATCACAAATTTATCCATGGGCCATACCTTGCATTTTTCATCATTTACAACTGTTTCCCTTTTGAAAGCTTAAACTTCAATTATTTCACTCTCTGAGAACCACTTCCTGTCAGCTCTCTGTGTCTCATTCCAAACACAGCATTTTACATCAGTAATGTTTTTAATTCCTGGAGGATTATATTTTACACAAACTATCAGTTATTTCCTGGATTCACTTCTTTCTTCACCAAGTTCACTTACCATGTCTTTATTGACTTTTCTCTTACTCCTATTCTTTGTTGCCCTTTTGTGGCTTTGGCTTTGCCAGAACCTGACTCTTGATTGCTCCGCACCCACTGTCCAATGTGGTGGCCAGTTACAATAGCCACTTTTCAAATGTCCAAATATTACACAGCACAGATTATAGAACATTTACATTATCACAGAAAGTTCTACTGGACAGCAATGCTTTATCTAAACAATTAATTTTTTCTCTTCTACACTTTGGGGTGAAGAACACTGCTGGCTAAGACAAAACAACTATGTGGTTGGTGAAATTTCGGTGTGATCAACCTCAACAGTCCTTAAGGCTGCCTGGAGCTGTTCTGAATGAGCTTCATCGCCTACCTCCTGCCACCATTTCAAAGTTTCAACTATCTTCTCAAACTTATCATCCCACCATGCCTACCACAACAAGGTTCATCACTATTAGTAGATGACCTTACCTTCTTTTTCATTGGGAAAATAAATTACAATAAAGAATACAACTGGCAAGAAAGTCAGGAAGTTTGCTGAAAGACTTTCTGGCAAAAGTAGTAAGAGCAAAGATTCTGGGGCAGGTGGAGGTTCAGTGTTATCAGAGGGATCCCAACCAAGGGGGCATATGTAGGTGGATTACAGAGTGCAAGGTGTAACAGAGAAGAAGATGTGATCAGGGACAAAGCCAGACTCTATACCTTCTTTCTCACCACACTAAGGATTTTGAGTGAGTTGAGAAGCCATGGGAATGCTTAAGAGAAAGGACTTCAACTGACTTACATTTTTAAAGGGTCACTTTGAATATTGAGTTCTCATCTCCATGGGGGCAAGGATGAAAGTAGGAAGATCTGCTAGAAAGTAACTACAATAATTCAGGTGTGGTGGCACACTTAGATCCATGGGAGGGTGGGTTGGCCAAAGTAGCAGTGGTGGAGGTGATAAGACATGGTCTGAATATGGGTCTGTTTTGAAATCAGTCTAACATTTCTTACTACTGCAGGACACTTGCTTCTTTCTCTTCTCTTGTATTTTCCATTTATCTTTGATTTGCTGAATTTCCTTAGTCCTCCCACTGAAGTTTGCCCAGAATCATGAAGCTAACCTGCTTGGGCTAGAACCATAAACAATTTGAATTGTCAGAGATACTAGAGGTTTCTGTTTGAGTTGTACTAGATTGTCCTGCATCATTTGACATTTCAAAACTCTCACTTTTCACTTGGCTGTCTTAAAATTCTCTCTCTTGTTTTTCCCTTGCACATCTGGCTCCTCCTCAGAGTTCTTCACAGGCATCTCTTCCTCCACTCACCTCTAAAATGTAAAGCTTCCTAAGACTCTGACCTTAAGTTTCTATTTCTTGTCTGCTCTGTTTTCTCCTCAGAAGGTAATGTCAGTAAGAAATATATACCCAAATATTATATGATGCCTCAAAAATCAATAGAATTTTTTTACTCAAGCAATATTATGAAACAACTGTTCCTAGTTAATTATTGTTGTTATTTTTAGTTGAAATTCTAACTCGAGGGCCAAGATACAAGATTACTATCAGATGCCAGAGTGAGAGTGACACAGACCTCTGTGGAATAATTTTTAAAGTTGGTATCTGGGAACAAAGTCTATGATTCTTAAAACCTCTTCTCTAGATTAGCCCCTGTCTCCCCACTCTCTCCTCCGCCCCAGGCCTTCACAGCACTATTATCTGTCCATGGATTTTGCTTATGTGCATATAAATTCTTTGGTTAATCTCTTCTCAAAACCTATATAACTTAATGGCCAATTTCACCCCAATAAATTTAATTGTTTTTAATATATATACTTTAAATATTTTTATTGATTTCAGAGAGGAAGGGAAAGGGAAAGAGAACATCAATGATGAGAGAGAATCACTGATTGGCTGCCTCCTGCAGAGTTTGTCATTAGGGATTGAGCCCGCAACCCAGACATGTGCCCTGACTAGGAATCGAACTGTGACCTTTTGGTTCATAGGTCAATGCTCAACCACTAAGCCATGCTGGCTGGGTAAAATATGTTTTTATTGATTTCAGAGGGGAAGGGCGAGGGAGAGAGAGATAAAAACGACAGTGATGAGAAAGAATCATTGATTAGCTGTCTCCTGCACACTCCCACTGGGGATCGAGCCCATAACCTCTTGTATGTGCCCTACGGGAATTGAACTATGACCTCCTGGTTCATAGGTCGATGCTCAACCAGTGAGCCACACCAGTTGCACTAAATTTAATTTTATAAAGCCATAATAAAATAGCTTCTCACACCTGTTAGAATGTTTATATATATATATAAAAAAACACAAGAGCTAACATTCCTGGGAGAGATGATTATATCTGATTTATATTTTTTGAAATAACAATGTTAATGTTTTATTTTAAATTTTGTGTATTTGCAACAATATTGTATAAGTCAAAATTACAATCCTTTCACAATAAATTCATCCTATTGCCAATTTTTATTTATAAATTATTTAAAAATATATTTTTAATTAGATTTATTAGAGTGGCATTGTTTAATTAAATTATATTAATTTTCAGTGTATATTTCTATGGTACATCATCTATATATTTTGTGTCTGACACCCAAAGTAAAATTTTTTTGTCACCGTATATTTGCCTTCCTTTATCATTTACTACCTCCCCATTCATTTTCCCTCTAGTAACCACCATACTATTGTCAGAGTTTTGTTTGTTTGTTTTTCTTATTTGTTCATTTGTTGCTTTCAGTTTATATTCCACATGTGTGTGAAATCCTATGATTCTTGACTTTTTCTGGTTGACTAATTTTGCTTAGCAAAATATTCTCAAGATTTATTCATACTGTTGCAAATGGCAGTATTTTATCTTTTTTTGGTGAGTAATATTCCATTGTATATATGTACCACATCTTCTTTCTCCAATAATCTGTCAAAAGCCATTTTAGTTGGCCACCATGAATAATGCTACAATGAACATAAGGTTGCAAATATCTTAGTCAATAAATGTTTTCAAATTTTTCCTGTAGATACCCAGAAGAGGGGTTGCTTGATCATATGGTAATTCTTTTTTTCATTTTTTTGAGGAACCTCCTTAATGGTTCTCATGGTGGCTATACCCATTTATTACTCATTTATACTTTCTACATTTTATTTAAAAACTGTGTGTTAGTTTTAAAATTAGAATGGATGCCATTCAGAAGACAATAATTATGGTAGGGCAAGAATTCCCCTTATTGCTACCTTATTTTTTCTGTGCTGATGCACCAGAAGAGAGCACCCCAGCCTCTTCCTACTTGCATAATAGCTTGTTCACCTAGGTCATGGATGCTCCGTAAGTCAATAGCATTCTAACTTGAGGTGTCTCACGTTCCCTAATAGTCAGATTACTTCCCTGAGACCTCCAGACATTTGTATAGAAGTAGGATATGTAGTTTTAAATGCTCAAGTACTAATTTCCTTTGGTCACACTCTTAACCAACAGTTAGTGTTGATGTCTTTTGCTTGGTCATTCCTTGTCCTGGTTCTACCTAGGCAGCTGCTATATATCAGGACTCCCCTTCACTGGAGAAGAGTGGGGCAAAACATCACTCAATTTAGTAACTTGGCTTTACCGACCACAAACAGGTTGATGGAAGTGGTCAAATTTACACCTACAACTCACTACAACCATCAATTTTACCTGAATCGCTACATTACTTCTTTAAAGTACATGCTATTCTTATGGCGTCAGTTAGGGGGCAGCAGATATCCTGGCATCTTTTGCTGTCCAACGTAAGCTTCCAGTTTGGAGATCCTGAAGTTGATATGCATTGTATTAATATTTTACTTTCCATGTCACATGGTTTGGCAGTTCCTTCCTGCACTAGCTGATCATTTGGGGGAACCAAGCCACTCACCTGCTAGAGTGTTTATAATTCAATATCGAGTAAAGGTGAACCAAGTAATAAATTACCCTGTGTAATTATTGCACTGTGCCTTAGCTGAGCCAGTTTCATTACTATCCAAATATTACAAAACCCAGCCTTCTCTTTTGGTCTGCCATTCAGTCTCTCACACACACCCAAGTAAGCTTTATTTTGACTCCTTAAAGTACTGTCAGAATGGGACTACACGTAAAGGTCTGAGTGAAAACATCTATAAACTTGCTTTTGCAAGGACTGAAAGCTGCTAATTTAAGAGGATGAATGATAACTTGGCCTGTGATAAAAACATGTCTTTCTCCTCATACATAAATATTGTGGAGATGCTACTTTTTCAGCTATTTATCAGATATTGAAAAGCATAAGTGCGGAGTTTCAATCCAGGTAGTCAAGCTGCAGAATCACACACTTTAAACACAGCTTCAAATGGACTTCTTTCTATTTCAGAGCCTGCACCCTTAGTAACCAGGAGACCATAGGTAGCAGTGCCCACCCACATTGTTTGTGGAGTCTTGACGACAGGCTGTCCTCTTCAGCTAGAAGCCACCAGGGCCAGAGTAAAGCAGGAATCATTTTGGGATGAGACAGTTCTAAAGTCTGCCTTCATTTTAAGTCCAGAAGGAAGCTGTTCTGAGGAGGATCTGTCTTCTTGGGACAAGGACCCTTGGTGAAGTTTGACCTTTGTACGCCTTAGTTTTTTTGTTTTTTTTTAAAATGAGAATTTGGATTGAAGGTTAGAGATGATTGCTCAGAGGGGGAAAGTGTGAAATGGTAATCGCTTTCATATGACACTTGAGAAATGTTATAATAAAGCTGAGTAAGTTGGAACATGAGTTAGCCAGTCCTTTGCCTAATGATGTCACCCACTTTCTGCTTCCTCCAGTCTATGATTAATGAAAGGGGGATTATTACAGTAACTCACTCCAAGTGGGCAGCAGTGACATCATCAACAGCTGAGCAAACTGACTACATTTAGTCGTGCGTGTGGATGTGGGCATTTTCTTTTTCCCTGTGACTAACATGAAGCTAAGAGCATTTAATGAAACAAAAGCTCCTTGAAATTTGGGGAACTTATTGAGTGGACTTTTTTTTTCCCTACAGGGAGCACCATTTTAATTATTCTTATTTTATAGTTAAATGATGTTAGAATTGGCCAAAATTACATGATTGGCTTTCTGCCCCTCTTCATGTAGTCATCACAAGTTAACTCCATCTTTGGGAAGGAGGTTTTCTGAAGCTTTTGCTTTCTAATAGAACGGCTCTTCCTACATTCATCATTCTATTTCATCTTTTAAAAGGAAATCAGTGAGTATTAAGAAAAAGGACTGGCTAGAAGTGTTCTTTTGGTAGTGTGTGTGTGTGTGTGTGTGTGTGTGTGTGTGTGTGTGTGTGTTTGACAGTTCAAAACTAGTTGTAGAATCCAGTGGTCCCAGTTCAAGATTTAGAATATTGGGCTTAATTAGTTTGCTTTGCAAGCTGATAAAAATGAACAGAAGTCCTGCTTGCTATTTCACCTTTACAAACTTGACCATCCTAAAATTAGAGTGGGGAACCTAGACATATTTACTCACTGAGCTGAGCCACTGCCAGAGCACACTGTCATGTACCTGAAAGTACACACAGAATCTGGAGCAACGGCGCTCTGCTGTGCGAACCTGCACATGCCTCAGAGGTGCTGCCACAGAGGGCAGAACCTTTGGACTCTTTCTATCAACACACAAGGGAGACAGCAATTCACTGATAAAAAAAAATACACATAGGACTGCCTCCAGCCTATTCTGTCTTTCCCTCTGAAGCTTCAATTTGGGAACAGGTCGTGGGATATCTTTGTGGATAGACAAACCTGGATTTCTGCTCTCTTATCTAAGTCCAATGGAATCTAGATGCTAAACCTATATGTCCTCGAGTCAGCAACATGGAACTTATTACCCGAGAGGATCCAGGTGAGAAAAATGCTTACAATAGCTGTTATATGTTCTTTTCTGAGTACCTCTCATCATCTTCTGGGGCAATATACGGTCCACTGCTGTGGCAGATGTTTGTTGATTGCATTAGAACTGAACTATGATAATTAATTTTGAAATGTATGTTGGTCAGGAAAAACTTTGAGGACATAGTTATCCTTTTGAGTTAGTGTTAGTATTGGCTCCCTCCCCCCTCCCCCTAATATATGTTATTTTATAGAGGTTATTTGTGACTCTTTCTACATATTGAGTTTTTCACAAGTACTGAATAGTTCTTGGGAGGAAATCCAGGTGTCTCTGAATCATTGGGAGGTTGATTGAAGTGTCTGGTTTCAAAATGACCATTTACCTGAGGAGTCTGATTCACATGCCAGAGTTAATGAGATGGCCTTGGAGTGTCTAATACATTTACCCCACGGCTCTCTTCATCTTACAACAGTCTCTGACCGGCCGTCTCCTTCTGGATGATCCAAATCACTTAGGGACTAAGTGATGAGTCAGGGGATGGATCATGCAGGGGATGGATGGCATTTCACATCTAAGCCCCGTTGGGTCCAGGCAACTTCCCTTTTGTGTGTTTCATCAACATTTGTTGATTATTATCATTATTTCCCATGATATGGGATCCTTTATTAACCCCCCCCCCATCCTCACCATAGAGCAACACCTAAAAAGGCATGGCCTTCCTTCAACAGGTACCCCACTTCCTCTTAAAGAGGAAGTTTGGAGAATATCATCTTGCTTGGAAGATGCATTAGGATTTAGCAAAGCACTTTGTCTTCTCTCCTTGGACGTGGTGTGTCATTCCCCTAATGTATTAAACAAATAAAATCAAGTGACATATTTGTTTGCTCTGGGAGAAAGGCATGGCAATCTCCCCTTTGTGAATTTTACTTCTGAGAATCCTCTGTGACATGGATTTATCTGCTACTGAATTGCTGAAGTGAGTAACTCAACTCCTCATTCCCTAACTCTTTTCCATAAGCCTGTTACTTCCTAACACCTCGGATGTTGGCCAGCACATCTAGTTTCGTTGCTGGTCACCAAGATTCTTCTTTTTGTTAGAACCCAAAGCCAATAGGAAATGTACCAAGGCCATGCTGGAAAATTGGTGGTGGGGGGGAGGGGGGCGTGGTGAGGAGACAACAATGTTGCCAAAGAGGTATGCTTACAGTGCAGTATCTGCTGTGTGGTGTGGGTCTTCATTAATCAGGAAGCACAAAACACAGGAGGAGGCAGAATTGCTTGAATTATTATTTTTCATGGTTGCCAAGGCCCTTTGGGGCATGAATAAAAAAGGGATTATATGAAATTTTAAAATTATAACTCAAAATCAGAGATCCTCACCTCTGAGGCACCCAACATTTAACAGGAGAATTTCTCTGTTGTGCAGGCTGGTCTATGCATATAGGATATTTAGTAGCATCCTTGGTCTCTGCCTACGAGATGCTAGGAGCCTCGCCATCTTGTTAGGCCCAGTAAAAAGGTCTTCATTGTCAGATGACTTCTGGGAAGCAAAATCACCCCCGTTGAGAACCACAGCTCTAGACTAAAGGATAACAGTTTACATTTTTCCCTCTCCCTAATCATTTTAGTTCTAGCATCTGGGTTCCCTCTGTTCCGATAAGGCATTTCCAAATACTCTGAACACAGAGCACTTACACAGGGCACAAGACCTTGTGGAACAGGAACAGCCCAATGATTCTCAGGGAAATGTGAAGTTAGGAAGACAATTTTGATTAATTATTTCTGACTCTTGTTTTCTACTAAATTCTGGGGGAATTTCAATCTTTCTCTCTCGATCTGTCTCACTCCCTAGCTCTATTCATTCACTGTTTTAACTTAAAAGCAAACAGATTCCAAGTTCACTTTTGAATGTGAAATACTGACCCTTCTTTGTCCGGAAACTCTCTATATACAGGAAACAGGCAGGGTTTGCCAATCCCATATTCAACCTAAAGCATTTGATGAGACTCCCAAAATCTCCCTGCAGCAAATATCACTCTGGCTCTGCCCACATTTTCTTGATTCTTCGCTTCCCCTGGAGGGAGTCACCGCTGCCCACCTAGGTAAGGTTTTCCCTCCTTGAGCCCAGAATGCCACGTCAACTGCTGTGAACACCTCGAGTCCTTTTTATTTGTCTCCATAGTCACGTATCATGTTCTGTCTCCAGAAAAGGATGAACCAGAAATCATGCTTTTTTGGAAACAGATTTTTCATGGGAAGAAACTAAAACACCCTGAGTTGTCAGCAGCCTAGTCCGTGCTCTGAACCCTCAGCCTTGTGCTATTTCAGCTGAATCAGAGAACAACTTCCCAGTCACCTGCCAGGGATGTTCACGTCTCCTGGCGTGTATGTTTCACTGAATAACAGCAATGCCTGTGCTGCAGCTAAAATAACAGCCCCCCTTTCTAGGGCCATTTCCTTGCTGCAGAAGTAGTGAGCAAAGAGACCAATTAATAAATAGCATGGGTGGAAACGGAAGGACATAAGGTTTGCTTGGGAAGAAAAATGAACATTCTTGCTTCTTGCTGGATGCTAACTTCTCATGGGGACAGCTGCTGCCACAGGTCAACACCACTACAGGTTAACTGGGCCCTAAGGTGTGTCACCACAGACCACAGGGAGGAACAGGGGTCCTGGTCTCTCCCTTGGTTGCACAACTGAGCCCTTATCCTTAAAGGAACTGTATTTTTGACCAACTCTCTCATTGTGATTGAACACACCAGCTCCCCAGCAAGGCACAAGCCCTTGGAGTTAGCAGCAGCAAGACAAGCCCTAATTGCTCCATTTACATAAAAGTAGAAACATACAACTTCTAAATATAAATCTCTGGCACATCCTGCCTTTTGCAATTACAGTGAAATAAGGTACCACCGTTTCCCTCCCAGCTCCTTGTCGCAGCAAGCTGCTCAGCCGGTTCTCCAGGGGCAGCTCTCCTAGGCCAGAACGGAGCCTTGCAAATGCTCCCGGGAGGAGCTAGGCGCTTTGTGGAGTGGCCAATCAGGCCGGCTGCCCTAGGTGGGCCCCTCAGTGGCAGCGGGCCACGGGCTAGCACAGGAGCTGCTAGGGCCCAGCGCCACAGGAGGCGTCAAAGCTCCTGGCACGCCTCTCTCTGCCCAGCAGCCAGCCTGCGGGTCCCCAGCTTGGACCCTGACACTGGCTTGTGCTTTCGGCCCTGGCGCTGAGCACTGATTCAGACATTCCCGGCTGCGATCACTGAACACTTCTTCCCCCCTCCCCTCCAAACCCCCCCACCCCCCCCCCCCCGCGCTCTGAATTCTTTAGCTGCCAAAAGGGGGCAAAAATCAAGAGCTGCTCTGAAAAGAGCTTGCCCTTGCTGGTGCTCGGGGTAAAAATAGAGGCGGCCGCTCTGCAGGGCTTGGCGGTCGCGTCGCAGCGTGATCCCCGGGAGCTGCCAGCAGGTGTTGCTCAAGGTACAGTAGCAGCGAGCCGCCGGCAGCAGGGCCGGGGGTGGGGAGCTGCTGGGGGAGGGGGCAGGAAGTGAAAGAGAAACCAAAGCGAGGAAGGAAGAGGAGATGCTTGACAGAAGCTGGGCTGACCCGCTTACTTTGGACCCTGGAGTTTGGAAGGAAAAAGATCACTCCCAGCCCGGAATATTCCAGAGAAGTTATTTTAACATGCCCGCTTCCCCTACCACCCCCACCTTCATTTCCACGGAGTGAGGAGGCATTTCCAGTGTGTCTCAGCTCGGAGTTTGGGGGATTCAGGTGGAGAATGACATCACAGCTGGTGGGCATCGGAAAGCCTACCCGGTCTGAGTCACACATGCAGGGTGGCTCCTCCAGGCAGGGTGCTGTGGATTCCTGTGACTCCAATGTTTACAAAGGCATCTCAGGAATGGATCCCACTGTGTGGATGAGAACACTGAGGCCTCAGTGGTCAGAATGCAGTGGGACCTGGGTCTCATCCAGGTTTCCAGGTTGGTTGTGTGCCTCCACCCCCCCCCCCCCCAATTCAAAATCATGGGCTATTTCTGGGACAGGCAGGTTCTTGCAGAGGGGAGGAGGTGAGTTCAGATGCCTTGCAGGCCATTGCTCTCTGTGAGGGAGGGGCTCATGAATTAGAACGGGGAAGTTCCTTTCTTATGAAGAGTCTGAGTCCATGCAATTCCAAACTGATAGTCAGGTGTGGAGTTAGCCAACACTGCTCCTGTTTCTGTCTTTCCTTCTCAGATTCCCTCTGTTCCTGTACAACCTAATGATTTAATTTCCTACTCTATTTCTGCATATGCAGTTCTTAGAATACTCCCCACCCCCACATACAGTTCAGCATCCACACTTTCTCTGTGTTTGGCCAAGGCGGATCCTCTTACACAGAAAACTGATGGTGTCCTAAAGGAACCAGCTTCGGTTATACATCAGGAGGCCAGAGACTCTAGATTTTGCTGGTGGGCACAGTGAAAAGTTTATTTTATGCATGTTAAATCCTGCATACAAAACAACATATCTGGTCATATGGCTTTCATTAGCTCCCAATTTTGCACATTTTATTCAACTTATGATGAGGACCCAGCTTATGGTTCAGCCATACACTAAAGGACCCTTCTCCACCATCCTTGTCTGAAGATTCCTTCCTCCTGTGTTATTTCTGACTTGCTAACACCCCAGCCCCCCAAAAGACAATCCCAACCAACCTAACCCCTATACGGGGAACGTTCATTTCTTTTCATTAATCTCTTATGTTTGTAACAATTTAGAAATCATAGGACTTCAAGATCTGATAAAGAAGGATAATATACCAGATTATGTTGGGGGGAGGGAGTGGGGTTCTAAAGATTGGGAAGGATACTTATAATGTTTACCTGCAGAGAATGACTATTTCCAAAGTTCTTGGTGATAAGTGATTTATGAAGCAGACGTTCAATTTCATGATGTAAAATAATAGGGTTGACAGGGCAGGGGAGACCATCATCATATAAGTATACATATTTCCTCCCCCTCCCCCATGGAATATCTTATTTAAAAAAGTAAAGTTAGAATCCCTATAAAGGGTACTGTGAATTTTCTTGCCTTAAGAAACAATAAAATACTTTGTAAATAGAGGTAACTTAATGAAGTAACAGATGTTTTATGTGAAGACATAAAACTGAACCTGAATATAATGAGAAGTGTGTGTGTGTGTGTGTGTGTGTGTGTGTTCGCGCGTGTGCGTGCAAATAGTAAAAGAAAGTTGGAAATTGATACTCAGTGAGATATAACTGTTTGATTCCAGTAGTTTTCTTTAAGGTAGTCTAGTCAGCCAGAGGTTTCCTGCCTCAGGGATCACCCAAAAGCAGCTAAGAAAGACTTTCCATTAGATAATGATTATGAAACATGCCTCACACTGGAAACTAGTCATGCTGACGTAATGCTAACTCTAACCAATCCCAAACAAAGCCCCGGCCCTCCTGTGAGTGGTACAAATGTGTGTAAGTAGTACAGTATAAAAGTTCACAGAGCCAATACCATGAAGAGGAACTCAGACAGCTCTAACCACATGATACAAGAGGCTGCTGGTGAAAGAGAGAGCACCGGAAAGGTAATGCTTTTTAACTCTTACTTGTGAGCTGCTTACACAGTCATAGCCAGGATGGTTAGTAGGAATTTGACAACTGGTTGGCACTCCATGCACATTATGGTTTATGCCTTCTTATATTATTCAGGCAGGTTGACACAGCTTTTAGTAGGACAGCATGCAAATAGGTTATGTGTTTATACAATATTCAGCACATGTATAGGGATACACATGCCAAAGAGAAAGCTATTTGTTAAGAGTTACATTCACAAACAGCCAATGTAGGGAACACATACATCTCCGCAGAGAGAATCCTGATATTGATAAATTGCACTATCTAAATGCTACTATTAGGACTCTTGTGTCGTTTGGAGTCATTCAACTTTTAGTTCTATGTCAGATTCTCTTGTAAAACTTAATTGGACTACAAAATGCCTTGGATACTGTCTCTGTAATGCCAAATAGCTAGATTATGTATTATATTGCAAACTATTTTATTAAACAATTATAATGCAAATGTCCCCTTCCCCATTTTTTCACCACCTCTCACTAAAAAGTTAGGCTGTTGAGGCAATGTTGATAGTTTTAACAATATTAGCAGAGTAACTGATGTTCCTGGAGATGAAACTCCAAAGGTGATAAAAGGCTTGTAATACAGAAAGTCTTGCAAGTAATTGTTTTTGGAAAGGGGGGCAGTGTATGCAATTCAGGAAAAGGTAGTTACTTGTGCAAACTGACATTTTAACTTGGTGCCACAACTTTCTCACCCTCCTCTCCTGAACCTCTGATCGTATGCATATAGTAATGGCATTTATTAACTTTCTCCTCCCCTTTCCCAAATTGTCATGCTTGACTATACTGCTCTGAACACGCTAGGTGTCAGATATAAGCTGACTGTATCTACAGAAACTGAGAGGGCTTATGTGTGGGAAAGAAACCCAGAGGGAAGGAAAGCTTTAACAGATGGACCTCTTAAAGATACTTCTGCAAGATAAAAGCATTAAGACAGAAAATGAAAAAAGGGGCTGGGGCGGGAGCAGGGAGGAGAATAAAAAAACAACAACAACCTCAGAGAGGCATTGTTTAAAAATTCACATTTTTCTTTGACTGTGAACACTGAAATCCATGATGATTTCATCTGTGCTGCTCCTTTGAGAGAAAAAGAAGCTGCCCAGGGGCCAGACCATGAACACACTGGTCCAGGATGGGGTGGGGATGGGGGGCTGCAAAAAAACCCACATGACAGAAAAAAATAACTTGCCAATGTATTTAGAGATTTTTTTCCCCCCATAGGACCAGTGATTCAAGTTGTAAGAGCATAATATTTGTGTGACATAATGTGGGAAAGGCCAAGTGAATTGTGCATTTTCTCTATGAAGTCAGGGCAAGTGGTGGTAGGCTGTAGTGTGTTTGTGTGTGTGTGTGCAGGGCGAGAGAGGGTGGCTGCTGAGGAGAGGGGAAAGTGCTTCAGATGACAGGAGTACATAAAATGCTGTCTGCCTGCCTGCCTGTGGATCTGCAAAGTGCCCAGCGGCATTTTGCTGTTGGGAAAAGTAGAGTGTATTATATGACCCCAAACAAAAGTTCTGTTGCGCTTGCTCCTGTCAGATCGCCTGCCAGTGTTGACGATCCTGAATGTTTAACTATGAATGAATGGGGACCTGGGAAGATCTCTGGGATTTCCTCAAGCTGGAACTCTTGACTGGCCCTGTGCCCCGTAGTCCCCTACCCCTCTTCCCGACCTGCCCAGCCTGCCCCCTGACCCCCAGCACCCTGAGCCCACTCTAGAGGCCAGTGCGCTGCGAGTTTTCCAAGGCTGTGGCTAGGAGAGTGGAGGGCGGTGGGGGCAGCCTGCTCCAAGCAGTCATCCCTGCTGATTGAGCCAGTGCCTTTACTTGGGGTATTTTTTTCTCTCCAAAAGAGGAAGAAGGTGAAGCAAGGGGACTGGGCAGAGAAAAAAACAACAGTAGAGCACAATTAGGAGAATGTCTTTCAGAAGGGAAAGTGGAACTCCCGAGAAGGGAGATATTTGAAGAGAGGTGTGTGTGAGGGAGCAGTGAGCAGCAGGGAAGCAGCCTGTCAGAAAACGGGCTTTCCCTCCCCTTCCTAATCACAGCCTCTACTCACAAACTCCCTCCCTCTCCCATTCACTCACTCACTCAGGACCAATCGTTCTCTCTCTCCCTCTCTCCTTCTTTCCTTCTCTCTCTCCCTCCTTTCCTCCCTCCCTCTCCCCTCTTCTCTCCCTCTCTCTTCTGTCCCCTTCTCTCCGCTCTCCCTGTCTCTCCCTCCCCCCATCCTCTCTGTCTCTGTCTCCCCCCCCACCCTGTCTCTCCCTCCCTCCCTTTCTCCCTCCCTCCCTTTTTTTCTCTCTCCCTCCCTCCCTTCCTCCCTCCCTCCTTCTCTTACTCGGAGACAGTCAGAACTCTCCTCCCTGACAGCCACAAACCTACAGCACTGACTGCATTCAGAGAGGGAACCTGCAAAGAAAACTTCACAGAAAACTTTTTGTTCTCGTTCCAGAGAATTTGCTGAAGAGGAGAAGGAGAAAAAACCAAACCAAACCAAACCAAACAAAAAACCTGTGCGTGAGGGGGGAGGAAAAGCAGGGCCTTTAAAAAGGCAACCACAACAACTTTTGCTGCCAGGATGCCCTTGCTTTGGCTGCGAGGATTTCTGTTGGCGAGTTGCTGGATTATAGTGAGGAGTTCCCCTACCCCGGGATCGGAGGGGCACAGTGCGGACCCTGCCTGCCCTTCCTGTGCACTGACCACCCTGCCCAAGGATGTACCCAGCGCTCAGCCGGAGATGGTGGAGGCCGTCAAAAAGCACATTTTAAACATGCTGCACTTGAAGAAGAGACCCGAGGTCACCCAGCCGGTGCCCAAGGCGGCGCTTCTGAACGCGATCAAAAAGCTCCATGTGGGCAAAGTGGGGGAGAACGGGTACGTGGAGATAGAGGATGACATCGGAAGGAGGGCAGAAATGAATGAACTGATGGAGCAGACCTCAGAGATCATCACGTTCGCGGAATCAGGTGGGTGCTGGCACGGGGGCAGGGGGTGGGGAGGGGGTGTATTTCCCTCACCTTCCTAGGAGCAACTTCTTTCCCCTCCAGCTGTGCACTGCTTGGGAGGGTCATTGGCTTTTAGGTGGAGGTGACAGGCAGGCGGAGGGGGGTGCTTGATGTGGGGGGGAGGGGAGAAGAGGACTTCAGAGAAATGGAATTCTGGAGCCTGGCTCGCGATGGCTAGCTTACACTTGCTGTCTTCCCCGGGTCACCCGGAGGAAGCTCCGGGGCCAATCTGAGGCTTGAAGCTGGTCTGGGAGAGGCTCCTGGTCTGGGAAACCAGGTCTGAGCAGCCGGTGGAAGGAAGCTGGGGCACAACAGGGAGCTGGGGGAACTCAAGAGGTTTGGGGGGGGGACCCCCATGCAAAGTTTGTGTGGGGGCAAGAGCGGGGTGGGGAGTGTAGGATTGGGGTGGTCCGACACAGATAAAGTCGCTGTCTTAAAACAAATCTTCCCTTTAAAAGTCCAATCGGGGGCCACCTCAGAGAAGCAGGGCAAACCTATGAGTGACACTCATTTTTACCTTCAGAAAGTCTGTCTAGAAGAGTACAGGCGTCTCATTCTAGGCAGCCAAGAGCGACTTCAGGGGACAGTTGCCATTGACCCGGCAGTCACTTTTAAAACACTGACTTTTGCTTTCTGAGCTGAGAAAGAAAAGAAAGAGTTTTGTTCTCTGTAAAGTTACTAAGCGCTCTCTGCCAAGGAATGCAACCTTGACAAAGTGCTCTCAGATACTACTCTGAACTCTCACTCAATCCTTAAGAGGAAGAACTTTAATAAATAGATTCTAATCTTTGGCTCAGGACCACACTAACCTGTTGCTGAATAGAAACTACCTGTCAAAAGTGGAGGCGGAGATCCGGAGCCAGGACACTTTTAGTTCTGTGACACAGATCCTTTTGCATGCCTACCAGACCATGCAAGCCCGGGCCCACAGATATGTCCATGCCATGTTACCTTCATGGTAAGGCCGGGCTAAGGAATCATCTCTCTTGGCAAACCTATTTGAGAGGAATGCCATTGTTTTGTTTGGTAGAGCATATGGCCAGGAAAGCATGTGAAGGGCTCCCAGCATTTCTGTTGGAAAGTTTGCTGCAGCAATGTAAACATTAAAGGCAACACTCAGAATTTCCAATCCTGAAAACCTGTTGACTCAGATGTTCTGTTTTCAAGAAAACCCTCCAAGACCTGGGCATTCTTTTGGGGGAGCAGACAGCCTGTTGGCTTCCTGGCTTTCCCCTGTTGGAGAAGCCCTGGTGTCCTGCGAGCTTCCCGGCAGGGTAGTGTAGCTCTCTCATCAGAGCAAAATGCTTTTAAAGGTCTTACTTTCTTTCCTTAAGACTTTTTCTGGATAGAGCCCACAAGGACTTTATTTTTTGAGGAAAATCAGTTAGGTTGGAGTTTTCAAGTTGCCACTCAATTTTTCTCAACCTTCCCTGTGGCAGGCAAGGTAGGAAAGAAAGTGTTGGATGGCTTTGGGTCCGGCACAGGGAATGGATTCCAGCAGTCCAGAGGTCTGCTCCCTGTCCTGAATCAGAGGGACCCTGTGTGTTTTTATATGCCAGTTGCCACACAGGATAGCCTAAATTGCGGCTCCTCCTCAATTGCCTTTACCACATCGTATGACTAAGTATACCTGTGCCCTTCACCACTTTTAATATACACCTGTGTTAGCAAGATGTCCTGCTTTCTCACTTAGCTGACTTGTATAGCAAACTGTTCTCTTGGCATTGGGATATTGTGCAGAGAAAGAATTTGACCTTATATATATATATATTTTAATTCTCAGTGCCACTCTTTTTCTAAGTTATATGACATCTTGTCATTTTTTTAAACTTTTATTTTTTAGGTATTTTTTTTAATTGAGAGAGAAGAACAGAGATAGAGAGAGAGAAACATTAATGCGAGAGAAAAACATTGATCCACTGCCTCCCTTATGCACCCCACAACCTGGGTATGTGCCCTGACATGGGATCAATTCAGTGACCTTTTGGTGCATGGTTGTGATGCTCAACCAACTGAGCCACACTGGCCAGGGCTTAGAACTTTTCTTTAGGTGTTTAGTTAGAGAGAAATTGAGCTATTTTTTAAAAAGGTGATTCATTTGGCTCACATGTTGACTGAAGTTTAAGTTTAGTAATGGAAAACTACTCCTGGTTGAGTTTACAACTCAATTTTGGGTGAGCTGCTGGATTCTAGACAAAGTTTATTGCACTTGCTTATTTTTCCCATCTGAGAAGTTTCACACACCAACTTCAAGTTGTATTAGTATGATTTCACAGATTTGATGATTGCTATTTGAACATCTATTCTCCAAAGAGAGCACCATGTGAGTATTTTGCTGCTCTTTTCCTGGGAAAGAGATTTATCATCTGAATGATTGTAGTGAATATCTGAAAAACGTTTTATTGCTTTTGGAATAATTCAACTTTAATAAAATCCAAAGTATGTCAAATGTCAAGATTGTTGGAGAATAACAAGGGACATTTATTTTTCTTTCCCTTATAAACTATTTTGTATAGTATAGACTCCAGTCTCTAAGTGTCACCTGCATGCCTCAGATGCATACCATAGATGCACCTTTCAACTACAAGATTCCTCATAGTTAGTTTTTGCTTCTAGTTTCTTTGATGGTTGAATAAAGCCAAGATATGGCCACAGCAGTTGAAGAACTGCAGAAGTTCAAGTGCTTAGAACTCTTTGAATTGATTCTGCCCCACTGTGCTCAGGTGGAAAGTGCCCCATTTCTGTAAAACTGATGTGAGTTGTTATTGAATAAGTGGCTGGGAACCACTCTCAGGCTCTCTGAAATGTATTCCAACCAACAAAAATAATGTTATTTTTATTTATGTCACCCAAGTTTGCTCAGCCATTCTTTGCATGGCCGGCACAGAACTCTCAGTGTTTATGTTAAAACCTTAAAGGAAAGGAAAATATCAAGCCAACACTCACTACAATTGCCATTGGAACTAAAGTCAGTGGCCTTCTTGACTGCTGTATCTTAGTATCATGTTTTGATTTGTGACAATAGCTGGTCAGTCAATGTATAATGACAACATATTGCTGAGTCTCCATATACCACCAAATTTATAGGCTGGTTCTGGTAATTAAGTTGGCAATTGATAGCATTTATTGAAGAAAGACAAATGAAACATTAAAAACTGGAAAATGCTTACATAGTCAAGTATGGTTGAAAGCAAGACTAATTCTTCCCTTTTGGAGAGTCTAGTTACAGAAGATGAGTTTGAAATGTACACTTCCCAAATAGGAGTCTAACAAGGCTTGCTGGGGTGACTATTTCCCCCACCCCAAGAAAGCTATCTTAAGGTGGAGTTGACTTCCACCATCCTATTCCAGTCTTTTGAACTTTTCTTCGAAAACCCCTCACTGAAGAGTGTTTTTACATACTTTCTTCTCTGAATAATGGGAAATGATGGGCCACAAGAGGGCGCATTCCAAAGACTTTTGCTTCTTACCAGTTAATCTTTTAGGGAAACACAATTTCATATCCTGGAAGGCCCAGTCTGTAGCAGGCTAATCTTAATGATTATCAGTTACTGCTTTATTCCTCTCATCCAGGAAATGTTAGGATTTTATAGGAAGGGAGGAGCATGGCTACCTGTAATGCATTAAATGAGACAGGAGGAAAAGGAATGGGAATTCTAGTGGTGCGTGTGAACTTTCCCAAGCTCTATGGAAGACAGTGGGATGATACATTTCAGAAGCAAACAAAACAGTGCGTGGAGAAATGTGACCATGAATCATCAGCCATACTGATTTGCTCACACATCTCCCCATAATACGGCTGCCTAGGCTCTTGCAAAAAATGTCTTCCTTGTCCCCTGATTTTGTTGCCTCACTTGCCTGTCTTATCAATTCACTCATGACAAATGACAAGTGGATGTGAACAAGGGGGAAAAAGTTATTTATTTAACACCTTTTGGGAACATAGAGTGCAGTTTCAGAGGATATGTTTGTTTCCAAACTGAGAATGTGGAGAGAATGGTGGAGGAAAGAGGCGAGAGAAGAGAGGTTGGGCCTGTGAAGGAGGTGTATTAGGGAGGGGGAGGATGTCAGGGTAGAAACTCAATTTTAACATTCTGAGAATTGGGAGTAATACCTTCCCAGGGACTTCTCATGAAAACACCTATTTGTCTTGGCCCTTTTTGCCAAAATATACTTGATTTGCTCTCTGAGTTGTAGTTTAGAGTTCTTTATCCTGAACTGGGTCCTAGATCTCAAATCAAGAGTAAAAGTTCCCAGGATCTTTGGATAGAGTTTCCGAAAGTCTGCGAGTTGAACCTTAACAATTTCTTCTTCTTTTAGGAACCCAAAACCCTTATTTTCTCTAAATACTTAACTGGTTTATTTTTCATTCCTATTTAAAGTGCCAGAATGGGGCTGATCATTGACAATTCCATAGCGTGTCCTTAGCAAATATATTAAGGCTGAAAAGTCAATCAAGACCATTTATGACCAAACGTGCAGTTTTGCTACGGACAGGACCCTTGACTGCAGGTGAAAGGAATCATAAGCGCTCTGTCCTCACTGGCTGCTTATGCAGAAACCTCTGGAGGCAGTCCAGATGCAAAGTTAGTGCTTCAGAACACACACACACGGTCACGGGCGGCTCTGTCTGCCCCCACCAGTGACTATACCATACCCAGGCACAGTGAAACCCTGGTGAGGAACGGAACATTAAATTAACAGTCATATTTTACAGTGAGGCTCTTGCCCACAAGATGAGTTTAAATCCTCTATAAACAACTAGGCTTTCCACATTAACACTGGCCATAGTACCCACAGACAGAAGGGCATCATACTTTATACGGGACCCTGGTGAGGAAAACAAAACAAAAAGAAAACACTGAGTGTATTGCTTAATTCATTGGAAATGTTCATATGCCCAACTGCCCACAGATTTGAGTTACTGGACTTGGGGGATGAGCAGCATCCCGATGTGGGGGAAGGGAATAATAAGGGGCTAGGCAGTTAACCCTTTTGTAATGGGGATACTACAAACATTTGAAAAATCTCGAAAGCAGAGGACAGTCTGTTTTCAGGTGTCGTTACTTCCAGCTCCCATAGCCTTCCCTTTTTAAAATCCCTCCTCCCGGCAACATTTCAAAGGTGTTCCCTGTAAGATGCAAAATTTAGCACTCCTACCCATTTTTAGGCATTTTTAAAAATCTCCCTTTGGTATATGTCCATTGAGGTTTAAGTGATGAAATATTATCACCCACATGGATTTGTGTGGGACTCTCTCAGTGAATTACTCAGGCAGAGCAGGCTGTGATACAAGCCTTGCTCACAAGCCTCAGGGAGGAAAAAATAGCGCAGAGGCTGAAAAGAATATCATCAGAGTAGGTAATGAAAGGTTAGCAAAGCCACTAGCGGTATCTTATTAAATCGTGGAGGAACCCGGTGTGCACCTGTAGAAGCTAAAATGCTGTACCTGCTCACAAAGCATCATGGGAAGGCTTCCATTTCAGGATCTTACAGCAGGAGATATTTAAGTCAGTCCTGAAACTGATTAGTAATTGATCCTAAACACTTAAGCCTTAGGTAACCTCCTTCTATTTTTTTCAAATTGTTACACACAGAGATTTGAAGAGTGAACCATTCTGAAAGCATCGCTGCAGTATAGCAATCTCTCTCAGGTAACATACACATAAAGGGAATAGAATCACGAAGCTAGTTATATTTTTCATACCTAAGAAATAAGAAGGCTGTAATTCCTTTCTAAAACCTACAACCTCAACAAATATTAATTTCATCGCAGCTTCTTGCTATCTCATTCTTCCCACCCCCTTCTATGAAAGCTAAATGTAAAAGAAAAAAATCCACTGTTTAATAAGTCAGAACACAATAGAACTTTTAAAATGTACCTGCATATAAGGTAGATTTTAAGAAGACTTGATTCTCTCTCTTCCCCCTGTTCTCCTGAGCATTATGGCAACAGCATTTTCACGAAATGGGATCTCAGTTTTATTTTATTCCTGACAAAATATCATGCAATATACAAATAGCAGTTCCAGAAATGGACACCAGGAGAAGGAGGCGACAGGCATGTCAATTAGTGAGGGGAAAATCCAAATGGCAGAAATATGGGGGAGAGATACAGCATGCAGGCAACGGATGGGAATACAGGGAACCGTCTTCAGCTTGATTAATGAAACTAGTGCATAAATCAGCGCCCCTGCTCTCCGCAGTACCAGGGGATGCCATGCAGTTACTTATCTGCCAGGACCAGGATAAAAGTCGTTTTCTGATGACTCTCTGATCCTAATATAACAGCACCTGACAGATTGAGTCCCCTCTAATGAGTATTCTCTTTGTACAATCCTCTCTTAGGAACACGAAATCATTTGCTTCTAAGTACAGCAGCCTGTGAAGAAGGGGTGGGGCTATCTCGTGCATTAGAAACCTGATCTTGTGAAATGAGAGGCTGTCCTGTAGGCTGCTGCTGGAAGCAAGCAACCTGGGGCCTTACAGATCTATTTGCATACACTGTCACTGGTTCACCTCCAAGGAGCCCTCCTCTACTCCCCTCCTTGTACCCCTCTCCCTCTCCCTCCTATCCCCCAGCATCTATAACCATCTCTGCATTTTATTCATGAAAAGTCCAATGTGTGGGTTCAAATTGCCACCTGTCCCCTCTATTATCTGAGGGCCATCTACTTTCACCCTCAGCCCCTCCAGGCAAGCATGGGTCAGAGCAGAGCAGAACCTGTGGGAATGAGTTATCTGAAACCCAGTGCTCTCATCCTGGGAACAGGTCAGATGCTTCAGTTTCAAACTCATTCTTAGAAACACACACACACACACACACACACACACACACACACACACACAGAGAGAGAGAGAGAGAGAGAGAGAGAGAGAGAGAGAGAGAGAGAGAGAGAGAGAGAGGGGTGAAAAACAAAACACAACCGTGTGTGCCTGTGTGCCCTCTGGCTCCTTTATTTTAGCAGCTGCTATCTCTCTGTCTTTGGAGTGGCATCCTACACAGCTCAGGGTTGCAGGAGCTGGCCTGCTTAGAGCAGAAGAGAAAGCAGTAGGGGCTTGTTAACATCCTCCAATAGCAGGACTTGTGGCCTCAGTGTGGGGAGCCTGCCACTCCCGTGGGCTGGTCTTCAGAGGGTGGGAGGTTTTGGTCTTGGGAAAACCCTACCCACCACCTTAAAATCAGCTGCTGAATTTCTTCTTAAACTTAAATGACTATGCTCTCCTTCCTGGAATCTTCTCTTTGCTTTTTTAAAATAACAAAATAAAACCGAACACCAACACCAACAAAAAACCCACCAATTTTTAGCAAAGGGGAATACTGGATTCACTTTTTTAAAAAGTCATCATGCTTCCTAAAAAAAAAAAGACAGCTTTCCCCTCTAACTACTCCTCGCTCTGGTGATCTAACCATAAACCCAGCTTTCTATTCATTTCAACTTCTGCCAGTGACCTGAGGTCAAAGGAGCGCTCCTCGCCACCGCCATCAAGGCCAGGGTCCTAGCAAGTTTATACAAAGATGCCAGAGAACCTTTCCTACGCAGCCCTCCTTGGCCCTGACCTCAGGGAATCTACCACTGTCATAATCACTGTGTGCAGAGTGTGTTAAATTAAGAACAGAATCTGCAGTGCACAATGCACAGAAAAGCTGCCTTCTGCTGCAGGGAACTTGAAACCGTGCCTAGAATTTATGGTGCCGTAAACATCTCAGGGTGGAGAGTGATAAGTATGGCCGGATATCCGTTAGCTATAGAAATCTAGGCAGAGGACCCTCCTTGGGAATCGTAAGTTCTGAGATGAACTTATTTAAAACTGTTCTCAGATTTGTACATGGAATGCATGTGTGCCAGACAGTTAGAAGCAGGTACATGCAGGAGGGGGTTATGAAAAGAGACCAGGTTTCATATACCAGCCAGTGGTGAAGTGGAAGTGAGGAAAAATACTTCATCAATCAAAAATTCTAGTTTGAACACCTGTCCCTTAGAGTGCTGGTTGCCCATGAATAAATAGACAGGTGCTGGTGGAAAGAGAAGAAAACAGTTGACTTTGTTATGTTTGAGTTAGGCAAGCACTGAGTGATTGCAGGATCCAATCACTCCACGAATGTAGGGATTTTCCCTCTGTTAGAACAGTTGTTATAACTGGTGCTTATCAAGCTGCATTAAAGGAAGGAGACAAAAATGGGGGATTCAGAGGTAGCAGGTAGATCTCTTAATATAAAATACTCAATGCTAAGGATGCTGCCACCCCTTAAAAGAAATAAACGAATTGCCTACTTTCTGCTAAACACTGCGCACAATAGATCGGACCTCAGACTCGGGAATCCTAGGTTAGAGTGGCAGGAGATGTTAGAGAAGGCTTCTAGAATAAGTGCTGTTGTCCCTTTTGCAATCTGTTCTTATTAAATAAGAGCAACCACTGAGGGTTGTGTATTGGGAGAAATATTCCAGGCAGAAAGAGCTGCAGGCGCGTCACTGCCCAGGGGTAAAAGGATGCACGGGATGGTCACAACGTCAAGTAAACACAGTGGGCTGGATTGCAGAGGATGGGACACAGAGAGAGCTGAGGATGAGGGCAGAAGCAGTCCCAGCAGAGTGCAGTGTCCTGGGCAGTTCCTGTTTTAGACGGAGGGAAACAGAAACTCAGAAAAGGACTGTAAAGAATGAGTGGCATAATCAGACCCACCCTTGGAAAAGATTATTCTCCCCATTTCATGGAGAAAAGATTGCAGAAGGGCTTGGTGCCCCACCGGAGAGGCAAATTAAAGAGCAAGCAGATGCTGTGACCCAGCAAAGAAGAGAAGGGGAGTGAAGCAGGTTGTGACTAGGGAGGAGGAGGCTAGATGCCACACAGACTTCTGGGGCCGGGGGTGGGGTAAGGGGTTCTTTGCATATTTATGTGGGAATAATATATCCACAGCTTGCTAGAGCTTACAGTGTGTTTTTATTTGTGTTATTCCATTGAATCCTTCTAAATCTATCAGAGAATGGGTCAAATGTCCTACGTGATCCCCACCTGATAGGAGATGAAACTGAGATTAAGTAATTAATCAACAGATGCAGACCCCATCAGCCCCCAGACACACTCAGTTCTAGGCCATGCTGTTTTTAGAGCTAGAGTTGACCAGCTTCTCCTGTAAAAGGCCAGAGAATAAATATTTTAACTTTGTGGGCCAGGCTCTATTGTAGCTACTGAACTTTATATTAAAGTGCAAAAGTAGCTGCAGACAAACCTATAAAGAAATAAGCATAGCTGTGGTCCAATAAAGCTTTATTTATTGGCACTGACGTTTAAATTTCATATAATTTTTGCTTGTCACAAAATACAATTTTTCTTCAATCATTTAAAAGGGTCCAAACCTGTGGGCCTTAATCTATGGGCCATACTTTGTTGATCCCTGTTCCAGATGGTCTGTAACAGAGGCCCCCTGGAGGCCTGAAATTAGTGAGTAGCCGAAAACACAGGAACTAACAATGTCCCCCCTCTCTCTCTTGCGCTGTGTTTCATTCTCAGGCACCACCAGGAAGACGCTGCACTTTGAGATTTCCAAAGAGGGCAGTGACCTGTCAGTGGTGGAGCGTGCAGAAGTCTGGCTCTTCCTAAAAGTCCCCAAGGCCAACAGGAACAGGACCAAAGTCACTATCCGTCTCTTTCAGCAGCTGAAGCATCCGCAGGGCAGCGTGGACACGGGGGATGAGCCCGAGGCCGTTGGATTAATAGAGGAGAGGAGTGAACTGTTGATATCGGAAAAGGCAGTGGACGCTCGAAAGAGCACCTGGCACATCTTTCCCGTCTCCAGCAGCATCCAGCGGTTGCTGGACCAGGGCAAGACCTCCCTGGACATTCGGATTGCCTGTGAGCAGTGCCATGAGACTGGTGCCAGCCTCGTGCTCCTGGGCAAGAAGAAGAAGAAAGAAGAGGAGGGGGAAGGAAAGAAAAAGGCCGGAGGAGGAGGAGGGGTGGGAGGAGACGAGGAGAAGGAGCAGTCCCATAGACCTTTCCTCATGCTGCAGGCCCGGCAGTCGGAAGACCATCCCCATCGGAGACGGCGGCGGGGCTTGGAGTGCGATGGCAAGGTCAACATCTGCTGTAAGAAACAGTTCTTTGTTAGTTTCAAGGACATTGGCTGGAATGACTGGATCATCGCTCCCTCTGGCTATCATGCCAACTACTGCGAGGGTGAGTGCCCGAGCCACATAGCAGGCACGTCGGGGTCATCGCTCTCCTTTCATTCGACCGTCATCAACCACTACCGCATGCGGGGGTACAGCCCCTTCTCCAACCTCAAGTCGTGCTGTGTGCCCACCAAGCTGAGACCCATGTCCATGTTGTACTATGATGATGGGCAAAACATCATCAAGAAGGACATTCAGAACATGATAGTGGAGGAGTGTGGGTGCTCGTAGAGTGCCCAGCCCAGGGGGAATGGGAACAAGAGTTGTCCAGAGAGGACGGTGGAAAAATGAAGAAATGATTAAGGTTTCTGAGAAAAAAAAAACAAACAGAAAAGTAAGAAATTTAAAAATAATAAACTAAAAACAATAAGATAAAGGAAGATGTGGAGACATTCCCTATCCAGGGCTCAGAGACGAAGCAGTGAAGGAGATGGGAATTGGGAAGGAAAGGCAGAACGGAGTATCCTTCATTTCTTCTGATATCAAAATGGTGATATCAGGAGGATTGTCCTCTTCCTTTTCAGTTCCCTTTCAGGGTGAGCCCGGAAGTCAGCTTGTCTAGTCTGCAAATAAGGTGGGCTAGCACAACCCAAATAAATAGCATCTATAGAAAGCCATGAATTTGAAAGGGCCGGTTACAGGCACTTTCCCACCGAGTTACCCAGGTTGTAAGGTATGTCTGCGTGACCCTCTCTCTGTGTATAGCAGTGTGCTACCCCTCCCCCCACACACATGCACACATGCCACAGACCCCGCACACTCAGACACCCTCCTCAGACACACACACACAGAGGCATTTCTACACACCAACATACATCCATGTACTGGTAAAAGAACAATAGTGTGCAGGTGGTCACACTTCCTTTTTCTGCAACAAAACAAAACAAAAGCCAACAAAAAAATTGAGAACAAGACTAGAGGAGTAAAAGATCAAGGAAAAAAGAATACCAAGTTATATTTCGTTAAGGTGCTTATGATCCTAGAACTATGCAACCTAATAGGTTTGAAACTGTTTACCTGAGAGAGAACAAAAAGAGAGACTTTTTTGTATTGGAAGTAACCTGATTAATTTTTATTTTCTTCAAGGAGAGATACTTGAAAGGAATATGTTTGTCCATGTGTTGGATCCAAACATTTCTATATTTTGTAAATGTTGTGTTTTTTTTTTTTATCGTTTACTATTTGCACTACAATGGTGTTTGACCTGTCCAATCCTTATTTAACAAGTATTTTCTTTGGGTGGGGGTGGGAGGGTTAAAAGCTGCACTTAATGTGAGCTATAAAAGAACTGCTACAGCACACAAAATAGCTATTTTTATTATTATAATTATTATTATTATTTTGTACCTTAAAAATAGACACATACACCAAAGACATTTGTGTGAGCCTTTAAACAGTCTGTCTGTGGTTGGTTATCATTCACCATCAATGAGTCAGGGGTTAAGATTCAAGGTTGAGTAGGGTAGATTGTGTTTAGGCCTAAAAGACCTGAGAAGTTTGATTTTTGACTCCTTTTATATCCATGAAACAGGACATTTCATACTGGATGTACAGTAGTTGTACACTGTTGGATATCAACTTTAATCAAATTCATGAAATGCTACATGCTTGTATATGCATATCTGTGTGTATATATACATGTATTACATCATGTCCATACACATTTTAAGCACTTCAGGCTGTCATTTTTTAATGTTTTTAAAGAAATGAATGTTTGTGTGCAAAACACAGTATTTTTAAGAAGGAGAGGTTATAGTTTTTGCTTTTACTTTGAACTAGGTGGGCACATTTCAAAAATTTGATGGGAAAAAACCTGGAAATTCCAGTGAATATTCAGCAAGGCCCTCTTTCAATGTACAGAGATCCAATCCCCTCCTCTTCCTTGTCCCCCATTCCCATCCTGCAAGTTATTCCCTGCTGGAAAAACAGGAAACTCCTGTTCATCAAAGCTCTAGGCTGATTTTATTTTTTGCAGCTTATATTTATTATCTATTGGAATCAATCTTAAATCAGAAGCTTTTTCAGAAAAAAATATTTAATGTTTAGTCCAGAATAAAAGAGTTAAGTGCAATTTTTTTTAAATGCCTAAGGCCTGATTGTAAGAAATATTTGGGCTAAGTAATGTTGTTGTCACTAGTTAAAAGATAAATAATTTGGTAGAGGGTGTTAGAGTAGAATTAAGGAAGAGAATAGTTAAGAGGAGGCAGGAATGAGAGCAGGAGTAAAAATCCCTAGTATTTTAATTTGTAGCCCAAATTTTTGATGTATAAGTTGATATGTATTAATTCAGATGCAAATATCAAAGTACATGCTTAAAGCTAAATTCTTACTAGTTATTTAACAGTATTTAGTTTGCCTAAAACATCTCTAAGTTAATTTTATGTGCTTTTTAAAAATACAGAACCTTATTTACTGATTTGTTTGCCAAATTTTAAAAATTCTAATAATTGGGGAAAATTACAATCATTAATGTTTTGTATAATATTGAAACCTCAGTCCTCTGTCAGTTCATAGGTTTAAAAAAATAATTAGCCCATGGGAAAATAAAAATTGTGAGAAACCAAGTGTTACCAAAGGTGGTTTAGCTGTTGTATTAAATCAGTGTATGGTAACACTAGGCTGTATGTAGGCAAATCACTTTAATGTCATTACCTGGAGAATATATTTACTACACTGTAGACATTTATGATTTCTTATGCAGGAAACAACATGTATTGCACCAGAGTGGATTTTAATTATGAGGGTGAGAGCATGCACAATTGGTATTTACTTCCTCCCTTTTAACTACTTACCAAGAAATCAGTCAGGTGGGGAGGGTGGGTGTGGTGAGGAAAATTTTAAGGAGGGGAGTAGGTGTTGATGTTTATATTTTACAAATTTTTATAAAAAAAGTTGAACGTTGAGGGCCTTATGAACTGCCTCTTATTTGGTACTGGACCAAAAATAGAGTGGGGGATCAAATACTAGTTCACTATGCAATAGCAAAGATGACCAAGGTCATGGATAAAGTAAGAGGTGATAAAAACAGTAGACATATATGCCATATCACATATATATGCCATCTTTCAAAGCCCTTTAAGTCCTGAACATATTTGGGGTGAGAGGGAATTTTGATTGGTGGCCACAGTAGTGATAAGCAGAGCAAAATGAAATTCCATATGAGAATATTTTAATGGGATGATTTATTTTAAATTAATTAGGTTATCACACACTTGTAAACTTTAACCTATTTCATTAAATTTAGATGGCCTTGAAATAGAATGCTAAATTGCTAATACCTTTAATAATCTTGGAAGATATGCAGCCTTGTGAACCACCATACTTTTCATGTAGCAGCATGAGACCAAAAGAAAAAGCTTTTAAATTCTACCATATTGGGTTTTTCATAGTATGTTTTCCTTGATCTAATCTTAGCATCTCTCCATTCTTTCTCTAGAGCTAATTTCCAGGCTCTTAAAAAAATCTACCCACATCAACTTTAAAAGCTCTAAAAGCCTTTGTCACCAAATATCTTTGAAGAATAGTAACTATTTTGTACATTGTATTGAAATTTTTGTCCTTTTGCTAAAAAGTAAGACAAGTTTCAGCACACTGAGTTGGAATTTTCTTGTCCCTGAAGACCAATCAATTTCTTATTTATTTAAGATTGATTCCACACTCTGTTTTCCAGGAGAGTGCTTGCCTTTTCCTCTTATGTAGAGCAAGGGAATTTTTTTTCACCCCCATGGGATTGGACCTTGAGGTGACTCTAAAAAAATGAGAACTAAAATGCCTCAGTTGTACTGAGCTTAGATTCAAATTATCATGTTCACTTGAAAAAAAAAATTCCTGTGGGCCTTTTGGCAACTTCCCTTTGCAATGTAAAGAAAAACTTCGTCACCCTGAAAACCTACACAATAAATGAAACTTGTAGATGTGGGCAGCAGGTTTGGGGGTGGACATTGTATGTGTTTAAATTAAACCCTTTGTCACTGAGAAGCTGTTGTATGGGTCAGAGAAAATGAATGCTTAGAAGCTGTTCACATCTTCAAGAACAGAAACAAACCACATGTCTCAGCTATATTATTTATTTTTATGCATAGAGTGAATCATTTCTTCTGTATTATTTCCAATGGGTTTTACCCTCTATTTAAATGTTTTGAAAAAACAGTGCATTGACAATGGGTTGATATTTTTCTTTAAAAGAAAAATATAATTATGAAAGCCAAGATAACCTGAAGCCTGTTTTGTTATAAAAGTTTTTATGTTCTGTGGTTGATGTTGTTTGTTTGTTTGTTTTTATTTTGTTTATTTTTTGACATACTACATGCAGTTCTTTAACCAATGTCTGTTTGGCTAATGTAATTAAAGTTGTTAATTTATATGAGTGCATTTCAACTATGTCAATGGTTTCTTAATATTTATTGTGTAGAAGTACTGGTAATTTTTTATTTACAATATGTTTAAAGAGATAACAGTTTGATATGTTTTCATGTGTTTATAGCAGAAGTTATTTATTTCTATGGCATTCCAGCGGATATTTTGGTGTTTGCAAGGCATGCAGTCAATATTTTGTACAGTTAGTGGACAGTATTCAGCAACGCCTGATAGCTTCTTTGGCCTTATGTTAAATAAAAAGACCTGTTTGGGATTTATTTTTTATTTTATGTCTTATTGGTTTTCCAAGATCAACTCTGCACACATATTGCTACATCTTCTGGGTTATAATTTTGTTTCTACTGTAATTATGTGGACAGAGTATAAGAAACAGATTGAATGGGAGAGAAAGGACACAAACTAGAATGAGAGCTCATATTGAAAAAGAATACATATTACTATGCAGAGATTTGCAATGGGCTGCAGATGCTTGACCAGCAATATTTATATTCATTTTGTTAATTTCCCATTTATCAAACTGGAGTGGCAAATAACATGAAATAGAGATTCCCTCCCTCCCTCCCTCTCTGCCTTCCTCCCTTCCTCTCTCCCTCCTTCCCTCCCACTTTTTTTTCTCCAACTCTTTCTCCCTCCTCCTTCCTTCCTTCTCTTATTTCTTCCTCATTTCCTTTCTAGCTAGAAATCTGGAATTATACAACAGAGCAACTAAAGCTAGAGAACTAGATGCATAGGGGAATAAAGTACTGGGACCAACAGGACCAATTTGAAATCACAGTACATCCTATAATGAATTGATTGGTCAACTTTTTCTTTTATAGGTTTTTCTCTAAAATTTGTGCTTATTCCAGAGATTTTTACTGAAAAACTAAATTTATGAATGCTCAGATGAACCAAGTATGTGTCCAGATTTTTCTTCTTTTATATATCATCGTTTTAACTACTATGAACAGTAGGTACTGTTATTCCTTCTTTTACTAATGTATCTGAGGCATGATGTAACATTAATGGGAACTAGGATTCTAAATCAACTCTATATTCAATTCTAAAGTTAATTTTCTTTTTTGCTGTTTCATGCTTCCATTTTTGATAATTTTTATTTCTACTGAGAAGAAAAGGAGGGGAAGGAGGAGTTGAGTGTTGAATATACTGCTAACTTTTTAATACAAACAGTTTATATTCACCAGATAGTTCACTGTACTTATCTCCAAGTGCAATGCCAAATTCATGTAAATTCATACTAAATCCCTTTTATTTGTTTTAGGTAGAAAAGTTCCAGATTTAAAAGAGAAGAAAATGGAGTTGTTATAGTTTTGCTTTATATTTATTAGCTTGTCTTATTTTTCCATTCTTATATTTTTCTAGAGGATACTTCTTGTCCAAAATATTTTACTTGATGGGCCTACTGTGTGTGTGTGTGTGTGTGTGTGTGTGTGTGTTTTGCATGAACACATGAATTAAGCATCATTTCCTACTAAGTTTAAAAATGAATGCATTTTAGGAACTAAGTAAAAATTCCACTGAATCACAAATGAGTAATATTATTAGGAAATTTATATGGGTGTTATTGAAATTATGGCAAAAATAACAAAAAACAGTTGAGGTCAGGAACAGAAAAAATTATGAATATCTATTTATAATACACAATGTGTATATGTTATATATGTTACATGCTTAACATATATGACATATAGAGAAGATGTGTCATCATTTAAAGGGAAAATCTAAATCCTCATATAGAGGTTTAACCTTTCCAAGAAAACATTTGTCTGGGGATGTGCCTGAACAAAAGGACTAGAGCAGTACAAAAATTCCTGCTTGCATAAATCAAGTACCAGCTTCTTTAAAAGAATGCTGGTGTTTCTGCATTGATCCAATTTTGAGTCTTCTCTTGGTCCATGAAAAGGCAGAATTCATTAGAAATTCATCATTACACCCTTTCAGGCTTTAAATGTCATCTAATTAGTGCCTACAGTAATTAAAATAAGAAAGGCAAATTGTTTATCCACCAGCAAAGAACCAAGAGCTGTTTCAAGACTTCTTAGAGCTGTTTCAAGACCTTTTAGAGCTGTTTCAAGACTTCTTAGATCTGTTTCAAAACTTCTTAGAAATAGACCATCTGCTCCACTTAGCTATGCCCACTTTCAAGAAGAGCCTGTACTCCTAGGAGTTCCACCATGACTTTGATTCACTGGAGGGACAACAGAAAACTTCTTTTCTTGCCAAAAACTTGGCAGTTAAAATCCGAAAATGGTTCTGGAAAATATTAGACCAACTAAACAAAAATGATGAATTTTTTTTTTTAAAGACTGATTTCTGGTGGGGGAGAAGTTAGAGGAAATGTCGAGAGAAGGGCCAGTCACTGTCAGAAAAGAGCATTGACAAAGCCACCCAGGGTAAGAGTTAGTTTGTTGCTGTAATTCCTGCTGCCGTGGTCGTGGAAGTGCCTGCATCACTGTCATGTGGGAGGACATGCTGTAAGACAAATACTGTAATGTGGTAACAAAGACCCCATCTAATATGTCTTTCATTAATGAGGTTGTCCCAACACAGTTCAGGACCACAGTTTAGGCCATTTGAAAGCTTGGTACTCACATGGGATAAAGGCAGTCATTATGGGGAAACTCTCCTATTGTGAAAGAAAGAAGAAAAGAAAACTGAACACTGCTAATCTATGCCAGAAACAGCAGGCCTAAGGCAGGAGAATGACAAAGCACTGGGCTTCAAAGTGTTTATTGTGCTAGAGCTTCCAAGCACTTTGAAGACAATCATCAAACCCTTCTAAATGGAACCAGGAAGCCTTCTCACCATTGATCACAGTAACAAATGTTTGTGTTTCATGGTCAATTTATTTATCCATCAAAGATTCTAAGTAAAATTGTTATTAAATAGGATATTTAAAAAGATAAATCTATTTTTTCATTTGAATAATCGTATCCTAAACATGATTAAATTGCCAACTACATGAAATACCTTGATATGATATGCCATAATACATTTAGTAGCTATTATTGTGCCAAATATTATGGGGTTTATAATTCTGAAATCAACTAACCCTTATGGTCTCAAAATAGTGATTTTTCACTAGTCTCCATAGGATCATAAACTGGTCCATGTTGCCATGAAGTTACAGATTGAAACATAGAACAAGCAAGTATAGTCCCTCCTTTTTGGACTTGGGGTAATAAGATATGAAGTACATAGAAAACTATAGTTAATTTGATTTACCTAATCATTCATTTAGCCGCTCTGTGAAAGCAGAGGACTCAAGAGTTTTCTCCAAGCTTAACGCTGCCTAATAGGTAGAATAGCCCTTTGATTCCTTGAAAGATGAGTAAACAGCAAATGCTAGATGGCCCCATCAATGCCCTAGCAAGTCAAATGTTAGCAGGTACAGAGAAGTGAGATAAGCATGCATTTCTTTTCCTAAGAGAGCCAGCTCGCACCCCAGTACCTGGGTCCACCCCAGCTTCCTCCTGCAGGGTGACATTGTAGGGTGATCGTACACAGCTTTTATCTTTGCACTTGAAACATTTCAAAAAACAGGAAATGCAACCTTTAATCCATTTTATGTTGAGCAAGCCCCCAGTTATAATTCTGACTATGCCTTTCATTATGAGGAAAATTGATTTTCAAAGTACATAGTAAGACCTGAATTGGAAGAACATGAATTAAGCACTGGAATTCAATTGTATGGAAAAGGAATCACTGTAAAATAAAACAAACACCTTCCAGGTGATAAAAAATGAGGAAAATGTAGATTAAACCCAGGTGTGGCAAGGGTGAGGTCAGGAGCTTCTCTGTAGCTTCAGCTGTGACTTAGATTTAACAGGAAGTAATCTGATAAATGCATGTACTGGTCTCTGGGAATCAAATTGCTAGAAGTTTCTTTCCTAAAAGAACAGGTGCTTAGGGGAATCAAGGTGAAAAAAGCTGCACCCTTCACCTGTCAGAAGAACTTGGCTCTATATCAGTGAAGAAAACAGCCACAGGCAGAAGTGAAAGAAACCTTTACTATATAAAGGACTCCGTGCAGATAGAGCACTCCTTTTGTTCCCAAGTAACACACTGTCATAGTCTATGGGAGAAAGAATCATTATCCACAATTATGACTTGAAAACAGCATCATGGGTACTGCATAAAAATGGGTCAACAGTTTGAGAGCCATGAAAAATAGGACCCTCATCAGATGTTGACATTTGCAAGGTGATCTCTGGAGGCAGTGGCAGTGTGATGGATCTCCATTGGTGGCTTGAAAGAACCTAGAGAAGCCTTGGTGGAACTCACACTGACTAGGCACTTTATGGGTAGGTGTGAAATGGCTGAGTTCCCAGCACAACTGAATGAAGTATAGGGATGGGCGATAGAGTCTACTACTATGTTTCATCTTTGAGAAGATGAGGCAAGAGTTAATGAATGTTGGCTTATTTCATTTAGTACAGCCCTCTCTGCTCTTACAGCTTTGTAAGGGTGGAGAAAACACAATTTACATTAGAATTGTATATGGAGACACAGAAAAGTGTCCACAGGAAATATTTGAATCCAAATTCAAACAAGTCACAAAAGAATTTATCTTACCAATGAAAAATCTCTAAAAGCAACTTACTTTTGACAAACTGGGACAAATTTTTAAATAAAAAAATGAAGCCTATGAAATAATATCTATGAATAACTAGAAGGAAATACTTAGAAAAAGCAAGAGGCAGACTTGAAAACAGTCCTTCCTATGAAAGGGTAGGAGAAACTACTTACAATATAAATGGTTTATAGCACATTTAACAAACTCCTAGAAAGGTATTATTTGTTGGATATGATTCTGAATGATGTACATCTTATAAGAAGTCCATGAAGTAGAGCTTTTGCTTATACCTTTTAGAAGATGGACCACAGCCACTATTTCACAGGTAAGAAAACTATGGCACAGAGTAGTTAAATAACTCATCCAAGGTGAGATACCCAGGATGCAACAGAGGAAGGGCTCCAACCCAGGGAAGTTCTGCATCAGTCATTGCACCCTCATCTATACGTTCTACTACCTTTCCACCAAGAGCACAATTGCTGTTTCCTCATAATTCTACTGGTACCACACAACTGTCTTCTTTCACCTCTACATATAAATTGCATATTTATAACTGATACAACCAACTACTGTTTTAGCTGCAACCCTGCAGAGCCGGTAGTGGAAAGAAAAAGAACTCAAGACTATGAGTCAGGAAATCCAAGCTTTAGCCTGCCTCAGTCACTAAGTAATTTTGTTATGTTAAGTTACATTTACATCTTTGGGTTTCATTGTGCTAGTCTGTAAAAAGCAATCCATTAGAATCTCTTCTGTGCTTTCCAATTTCAATATTCTAAAGTTCAAACTGGCCAAATAGGTTAGATAAATATCTTATCTTCTGACCAAAGTACCTTCATCTCCCTTTGTAACAGATGTTATCACAAGGGCCTACCTAATCAAGAGACATACTTTTTCAATTGATAGTCATTCTGTTTTTGATGCTCTAATAAGGGCTTTTGTTATAATAGCAACAACAGTAAAAGATGACTTAATTATTTCTTGTGAAAAAAATAATTGTCAAAACCACTCAAACTGGCTGGAAGAATTACTTCAGAATTATTGATGTTGATTTTTAAAATATATTTTATTGATTTTTTACACAGCGGAAGGGAGAGGGATAGAAAGTCAGAAACATCGAGGAGAGAGAAACATCGATCAGCTGCCTCTTGCACGCCCCCCACTGGGGATGTGCCCGCAGTCAAGGTACATGCCCTTGCTGGAATTGAACCCGGGACCCTTCAGTCTGCAGTCCGACGCTCTATCTACTGAGCCAAATCGGTCTCGGAGATGTTGATTTTTAAAGAAGCAGTCATGCCTGGCCTGTGTGGCTCAGTGCTTGAGCATCATCAACCTGTGCACCAAGAGATTGCTGGTTTGATTTCCAGTCAAGCCTGGGTTGTGAGCCTGATCCCCAGTAGGGGGCATGTAAGAGGTAGCTGATCAATGTTTCTATCTCTCCCTTCTCCTTCTTCCTTCCTCTCTCTGTAAAAATCAATACAAAAATATTTTTTAAAAAGTCTTTAAAAATAAACATAGAAAATAAAAGATCTAACCAAAGAGATGAGTTTTGGCTACATGACATATATTTTTATTCATCTCATGTCTTTAGCCTACCTGGCTACATTTTGCTTATATTTTTATATTTTTAATAGTGTTTCACTCTGCATAACATTGGATTTCGACCTTTTCAAAAACGTATTTTTTAAATTAATTTCACAGAGGAAAGGGGAGGAAGAGAGAGATAGAAACATCAATTATGGGAGAGAATTATTGATTGGCTGCTTCTTGCAGATCAAGCTTGCAACCCAGGCATGTGGCCTTGACTGGAATTGAACCTGGGAACCTTTAGTCCACAGCTCCATCCACTTACTAGAGCCTACCTCTTTTTTTATTTTTTTATTTCACACTCTACCAAGAGAGTTTGTTGTTTTTGCTATTTTTATTTTTATTATTCTTTATTTCTGTAGAGTATTCTTCTTCTGGCTGTTGCCTCCTTGGTCAAATATTAATTGATTATAGAAACATGGGTTGATTTCTGGGCTCTCTGTTCTCTTCCAATGGTCTATATGCCTGCTCTTATGCCAGTACCAGGCTGTTTTTATTACCAAGGCTTTCTAGTATAGTTTGATATCAGGTATTGGAATACCTCCAACTTTGTTCTTCTTTCTCAAGATTACTGAAGCTGTTAGGGGTCTTTTTTGAATCAATATCAATATTTGGCATATGTGTTCTAGATCTGTGAATTATACCATTGGTATTTTAATAAGAATTGCATTGAATCTAGATTGATTTGGGTAGTATGGACAATTTTAATGATGTTAACTCTTCCAATACTTGAACACAGTATATGCTTCCACTTATTTGTATCTTCCTGAGTTTCTTTCTTCAATGTCCTTTAGTTATCTAAGTACAAGTCTTTTACCCCCTTGGTTAAGTTTATTCCTAGGTGCCTTATTTTTTTTCTAATTATTGCAATAATAAATAGGATTTCTTTCTTACTTTCTCTTTCTGATAGTTTATTTGTGTATGAAAAAGCCACTGATTTCAGAATATTAATTTTGTGCCCTGATACTCTTTTGAATTCGTTTATTGATTCTAGTACCTGTTTGGTGGGATATTTAGTATTTTTTATGTACGGTATCATGTCACCTGCAAAAATGACAGCTTTACTTTTCCCTTTCTAATTTGTATAGCATTTATTGTGTCTACTTGTCTGATTAGTGTGGCTAGGTCTTACAGTATTGTGTTGAATAAGAGTGGTGAAAATAGACATCCCTATCTTATTCTTGATCTTAAGGGGACACTTTCAATTTTTGGCCTTCAAGTATAATAGTGGCTATAAGTTTGTCATATATGGTCTTTTTTACTTTGAGTTATGTTCCCTTTTTTTCAACTTTGTTGAGAATTTTTATGCCAACTGAGTACTGGATTTTATTAAATGCTTTTTCTGCATCTATTGGTATGTCCATGTGATTTTTATTTTTTGTTTATATGGTGTATTACATTTATCGATTGGAAGTTATTGCATCTCCAGAATAAATCCCACTTGATCATGGTGTATGTTCTTTTTAATGTATTTCTGGGTCTGGTCTGCTAATATTTTGCTGAGGATTTGAGCATTTATGTCTATTTTTATTTCTTTGTAATGTCTTTATCTGGTTTTAGAATTAGGATAATAGTAGCCTCGTAAAATGAGCTTGGAAGTTTTTCCTGCTCTTGAATTTTTTGGAATAGTTTGAGAAGGATAGGTGTTAGTTCTTGGAATGTTTTGTAAAATGACTTGTGAAGTCATCTCGTCAAGAACTTTTATTTTTGGGGAGTATTATTATTATTATTATTATTATTATTATTGTTATTGCTTTAATTTCACTAGTTGTAATCTATCTATTCAGATTTTTTGACTCTTCCAGTTTTCAAAAGACTGCATGTTTCTAGGAATTTGCCCATTTCACTAAAGTTGTTCATTTTGTTTGCATATATACTATGCTCATAGTGCTTTCTTATAATCCTTTGTGTTTTTTTGTGCCAGTTATTAGGTTTCTTCTTTCATTATTTATTTTATTTATTTGGGTCCTTTTTTTGTGATGAATCTGATTAAAAATTGCCAATCTTGTTTATCTTTTCAAAGAACCTGCTTTTTGTTTCATTGATCTTTTCTATTGTGTTTTAGTTTCTATTTGGTTTATTTCTGCTCTGATTATTATTATTATTATTATTTTTATTATTATTAATCCTGATCCAAGAATATTTTTCATTAATTTTTAGAAAGAGTGGAAAGGAGGGGGAGAGAAACAGAGAATCATTGATGTGCGAGAGAGTTCCTGGATTTCTTGAATTTTGTAACTGCTTTTCTGATTGCTTTACCTCTTCAGTTGTTGTGGTGCTAATATCTCCTGGTGGTGCTTGTGGTACACAGACATCTATGCCCAACTCTGCTATGAGAGGAAATATTGCAGAATATCTCTTAATGCATCACACATAACTGATTTTGGGATTAATTGATGATTATTATTTCCTGATTTATTGCCTGATGCTCTCAGAATATTAAATACACATAGGTAAGTAGGTCACTCTGTACAATAACTATACACTTTTGCTCTCACTGGTCAAGTTGCATACTTATTAAGGCTCAAGTGTTTTTGTTCCCAAACCTGCTTGTGCCAGTTGTATTTATGTTTGTATTAAATAAACACTTAAAATCTAAGGAAAAAAACACACAGGCTAACAAACAAACAGTTTCCATAGAGTTTAAGGAAAATCACTGAAAACATTTGTGGCTAAATTAGCAATGAGAAAAGAACTGCAAAACAGTGAAGAAAAATTATAAAATGTAGGAAGATTCCACATTTATGAAATTTTACAGCCACCAAGTTCTTATTCTACTTTAAACAATCTCAAACTGGAAATTGTAAAAGATACCTTATAAATTTGGTTCATACAAGAAAATTATGTCAACTTCCAATCAGGAGACTTACTTTCAAAGAAAAGGCCTTGGTCCTATATAAAAAGGTTGGCAAATGAATGTGTATAACAATGCACCATAAGTTAAAACCTAGTTGAAAGTATATATCCTTTTGCATAATTACCCTCTTTGGCCAATTTCTCTTATTAAACATCTATCCCCGCATCAGGCAAAAAGGCTTTTCTGGTCTATTAGAAGGATGAGATAGTAATGGTGTGTACATGTACATAATGGAACGCAGTTTCTAGATTACAGGAGTAAGAATTCTAAATCCTCATCCATAGTAGCAAGACAATGACCAAAGTTAATGAAAACTCATTAAAATGTACATTGCTTAGTAGAATAACTACTGAAAAAATAAAAACTAAAGTGTTAAAAAGCGCATATATTTGGAAAGTGGAAGTGTTACGAGTGGCAAGTACATATAGAAAGGACGCTATGGTTTGCCTTACATGCTTATTACTTCTGATTTTTTTAAATACCATGCAATTTTACTCTTATAAATATTAAAATATTAACCATGAACATCTAGCAGTGATTTTGCTCATATGACAGTTAATCTCCAGCATAGCCTTTAATGAACCTTGCTTCCTAGTATTCACACCCTTGTGTAATCCCCTCTCCCATTCCACATTATGTTTGTGTGATCTGGTTGGCCAATAGAATACTACTGAGGTGATAGCATGTCACTTCTGAGATAAGTTATAAAAATTTTTTGCTCTCTCTCTCTCTCATCATTGGCTCTGGAGCAAGCCAGCTGCTCTCTCATAAAAAGCACATGTGGTAAGGAACTGAAGATTTTTAAGTCTCATTTCTTATTATAAATTTTAGATAGTAACATATTCTTCTCAAGTTATTATGGAGTTTATATATTAAATATATAAAGATCAAGACAAGAAATAGTCCTCAATCATAACTTATATCATTATTGTGATTGATATAATAATTAAACTTGCCAGAGCCATTCAGCTTATATATGACACAGATAGGATTCAAAAACAGATCTATCTATATCCTAAACCATTGTTCACAAGTGTAAACAGATGCCCATCAGAAATTTGGGTAATTTTTTTTTCTTTTTGTTATACATTTGTGTGGATTAAAGGAATCTGTAATTCTCCTCCTTTGCAAGGAAGGAATCCCCAACAGGACCAAGTGGATGCATTATAACTTAAGACAGGATACTAAAGGACAAAGCAAGCTCCATGGAATTGCATACTTATATAAAAAGAGAGAGAGGGGAGAAGAGAAATATAGTGCATATCAACTCAGAGTGAAATGAATGGAGAAAACACCATGCTAGAAAGAAGAGGGGAGAGTGATGGGAGGCAAAAGGATGGCTGCAAGAAGAGAGATACCATACGTGTTCACATGAGTTAGTGATTCTGATTAACAACATGGGTAAAGATCGTGATATATATCACTAGGAAGAAGGCCAATTAGGGCCTTCTTGTGGATTTGAACCCAAGGTCTGGGGTTACCAGATTTACAGTGAGGTAAGTTAGCACTAGGAAAGTTGTTCAAATTGAGCCAAAACACATGATAGGGTTTGGTAGAAAGTTTTATAGGCCCATCTTGACTGTGAGGTGGAAATTAAGTGAGGCAGTAAGACATGTAGTGACCAAAACAGTCAGATAGTAGAGAAAAGGCTGAAAGAAGGGAAGGAATTGGAATGACATGGGAAGCTCCAGGGAAGCTGCTAGATGATTGCTTGATCTTGTAAGCTGAGTATCAGGTGGTTGATGGTTTATTTCAGGGTTGCTTTTTTTAATATCTTCTGAAATATGATAAAAGTTAGTGAACTTAAAGTATTGGATGGGCTGACAAACTCTTCAAGACTTGGGATAGAGGCGTCTGATGTCAGAATTTGGGAAAGGACCACATTTTCTTCCCTGTACTGGGTCAGTAACCAAGGTTTACTCTGCAATACCAAGGGTGAGGATAGCTTGGAGGAGATAGTTCTCTCTGGGAGGGCTTGGCAGGGCAAGCCTTAATGAGGTATCAAGGAAGAAGAGGAAGAGCAAGCATTTTTATACGTCCAAGTGAGAAGCAGAAATGACATGCAATAAGTGCCTTGCTCCCTCCAGAGTATGGCCGTCCTGAAGGCAGAGGCTCTGTTTAGTTGGTGTCGAGCACTGACCTTAACACCAAAGACTGACCCCAAAAGCCCAACAAATACTTGAGTAAATGAATGAATAAAGGAGTTAATAAATGGAACATATTAGGAAGATGCCCAGTATGGAGTTGGATATGTTGGTCTGAACCTACAGATATAGGTCTTGGTCCAATGTAGAAGTGGGAGTAATTAAGTCAAGGATTTGGATAAAATTCCAAGGAGAAAATGAGAAATAAAGAACCTGAAAATTGAAGTAGTGAGCAGAAAAGGAGAGGACATAAAATCTAAGGATGCTGCTATTGATGTGGGAATAATGCTGGTAAAGAATGATAGAGAACTTATGAAAGGAAAGTATATAAAAAGGAGTGCTCAAAAGTAGCAAATGCTGGCAAAAATAAAAGACCAAGGAAAATATTGACTGAAAAATACCTGTTCAATTTAGCTAGAAGGAGGTCATCTGTAAATTTGGGGAGAGTCATTTCACTGGAGTAGTGGAGGCAGAAATCAGACTATCCTGATTTAAAATGTTCATAGAAAATGAAAGAATACAGTGGATGTGTCATTTCAATGAGCTTGACTATAAAGAGAAGGGAAAGACAGTTATAAAAGCAGAGCAGAAAACGAGGGATGGCCATTTAAATGAGACATTTCAGCAATTTGAAATTTTAACCCAGATTTCAGCTTAAACTTCTCTGCCTCTTGAGAGCAAAATAAGGTAAACATGAAAACCGTTTTCAGGTGATTGTGGTGATTATTGTGGGGAGTGTGTGGTGTTGATCACTTATATTTCATGCTCTTTGAGGCTTTGATCTCATTCTTTCTCTACTCCCTTGGTTATCATTGAATTAACAAGACTGGAAACTCAGTCCATTTGACTTTGTTAAACATCTGTATACATTGGCAATTTGGGGACATTTGAGGGGTATTGCTGAATGTAAGCTATTGACGATTTTATACTTCCAATATAAGCTTAAGTTGCACTTTCTAAGAGCCTCTCTCTGGCTGTTTCTTAGCTGTACACATTAGAGATATCTTTTTGTTCAGTCACCTTTGGGATGCTCTTCTAGTTGCCTCTGGAAAATTGGGGTTTCTCAGGATTCTGCCCATAAGTATCTTCTCTTTTGCACTCCTTACCAGAGTCTTGTAACCATCATGCAATGAGTCATATCCAGAAGTTTATTTCCTGATTTGCAGATTATTTTTTTCATTTAAAGCTTTAAATTTGTGACATTTGGAAACTCACATGCTGCTTTAAGAAATAATACAAAGATATCATGTATCCTTTACCCAGTTTTCTCTCAAGGGTATTGAAAAGCAATTTGCAAATATCACAATGATGATATGGACATGGGTATAGTCAAGACACAGAACATTTTTATCATGAGATCCCTCGCATTGTTTTTTTTTTATAGTGAAACCTACTTCCTTTCCACTCCTACCCCTCCTTTCCCTGGAAACTATTACTCTTTCCCATTTTCACAGTTTTGTCATTTCAAGAATGTCATATGAATGAAATTGTATGTATGCATGTATAATTATAACACATATGTAAACTTTTGGATGGGCTTTTATTCATGCCACCTCATACTCTGGTTATTTATCCAGGTTATTGTGAGGTCAACAGTTCATTCATTTTTATTTCTGAAGACTGTTCTATTGTGCAGATATACCACAGTGTTTTAATCATGTACCCATTGAAGCACATTGAATTATTTGAGTTTTTGCTGTTGTTAATAAAGCTGCTATAAATGTTAATGTATAGCCTTTTTGTGGGAAGATAAATTCCTTGAATAAATTCCCAAGAGAGCAATTGTTGTGTGATTGTCACATGTTTAGTTTTATAATAAACTGCCAAACTATTTTCCTGAAGTAGCCATTGATTTTACATTCCTATTAGCAATATATGAGTGACCTAGGTTCTCTCCACCCTCACAAGCATTTTTTATCATTGTATTTTATTACAGCCATTTTGGTGGGCTTGCAGTAGTATCTCATTGTATTTTTAATTTGCATTTTTATTATGGTTATTTCAAAGAAATTTTCAATATCTTCTAATGTGTCTATCAATGTGTATATCTGCTCCAATTAAATATTTCTTCATGTATCTTGCCGAATTGTATTGTAGCTTTTTTTTTTTACTTTTGAGTTTGAAGGTCCTTTGTCAGATATGTGTTGTGTAAATATTTTTTCCTACACTGTAGCTTGTCTTTTCATCCTCTTCATAGGGTCTTTACAGAACAGAGGATTTTAACTTGGGTAAAGCCCAGTATATCATTTTTTTCCTTTTATGGATCATGCTTTTAATGCCAAGTCTAAGAACTTTTTCTCTAGCTCTACATACTGAAAAATCTTCTCATATTTGTTTCTAAAAGTTTTCTAAAATTTTGTGTTATACATTGAAGCCTATGATCCATTTTGGTATATAAGGTGTAAGGCTTAGGCTGAATAGTACCTTATAGATGGCCTCCAGCACCATTTGTTGAAAATTTTATCTATCTCCTATTGAATTGCTTTTGCACTTTTGTTAAAAAGCAGTTCGGTTAATTTTTGTGGGTCTATTTCTGCATTCTCTGTTATGTTTCAGTTGTCCATGTAACTTTCCTTCTGCACAAGTCCTGTGCAGGTTTTATGAGATTTAATACCAAAGCATTTCAGTTTTTGAGAGACTGTAAATAGTTTTGTATTTTTAATTTCATTATCTATGTACCCATTGCTATTATATATAAACACAATTGCTTTTTAAATGTTTATCTTGTATCCTGTGACCTTGCTGAACACACTTATTAGTTCTAGGACTATTTTGGTAGATTCTTTGAGATTTTCTGCATACACAATCATGTCATCTGCAAATAGGGATAATTTTTTTGTTTGTTTTGTTGTTGTTGTTGTTGTTTTTACTCCCTTAGGATCTGTATGCTTTTTTCTTTTCTTTATGTGCCTATTTCATTACTTGAACTCCCAGCTCTATGTTGAATTAGAGGTGAATAAAACCAAACATTCTTGTGTTGTTACTGATGTTAGGGGAAAGTAGGTTGTTTAGATAATACTTGACTGAATTCAGTAAGTTCCCACTCTTTTCATATTTTTAGAGGGTTTTTATCATGATAGGTGGTGAATTTTGTCAGATGCTTATTTGACATGACTATGTTAAAATCTTTGTCAGACAATTCTAACATCTCTGCCATCTTGGTGCTTGCCTCTATTGATTGTCTTTTTCATTTAGTTTGAAATCTTCCTGATCCTTAGTTTGATGGATAGTTTTCAATTACAATGTGGACACTTTTATATTATGTTCTAAGACTCTGGATCTTATTGCTTTTGCTGACTTCCGCTGACACCAATTCTGGAGGAGAGGAAGGGGAGCTACCTTCTGGACCTGCAGTGGGGGGAGGTGGTCTTGTTACCATGGTGATGGGGACAGTCCTCACTCTCCATTAGGCTTCTTCTGACACCACTGCCTGGTGGGGTTGAGTGTCCAGGCTTCCCATGCAGTGTCCACTGACACCACACGCCCAGATGAAAGCTCTTCACTGGCTGTTGGGGATGAGAGTTCTAGCTCCCTCTCTGGCCTTCTCTGACCCCACCCTGTCCGGGGTTTTGAAGCACCTTGTTACAGCCTCATAAAAGTAAAAATCTAGGTGCCTCACATGGATGGGGCGGTTTCTTCTGTGGTGATTTATCAGGTGGAGTAGAGCAGTAATTGTCTGAAAGTTTCCAGCTTTCTAGGCTGCCCTTTTCCTGGTTCCTTGATTAGAAAGAGCAGGATTTTTGGTCTGTTTGTTGTTTCCAGGTGGCCAAATTCTTCTGCTCCAAGTTTGAGATATATGAGGAAACAAAAACCTAGTAACTCGCCACCATGCTGTTCCTTTCATCCTAAGGTCCTAATAAATCTGTCTTCTTTTAAAAAATAAGCATCTAGGATTTTTAGTGTTACTTAGTGAGAAGACTAGGGAAAGATATATCTACTCCATTTTTCCAGAAGTGGAAGTTTGCTCCCCTGAACAATGTTTTAAATTTTATTTTTGTTATTCCCAAATCTAGATTGCTCAAGTAGACTATGTTTTCATCTGGATAGTCCACAGAAATCTAAATTCTACAATAATGTATAAGCTTCCTCCCCTTTTCCTCAACACCCCTTCTCCTTTAATTCTATCCTGGTTATTATCACCACATTGTTATCCAATCCAAAACCCAGAAACTATTGCTATATGCCTCTCTTTCCCTCACCTTCTATGTCTCAGCTATCCAAATATGTAACTCACACCTGCCTTTCTCACCCATTGCCTCTGTGGATGACTCTTTATGTGACCTCCAGTAACACTTAAAAATTATAATGTTCAAAAATAAACAATACATGTCATCTTCTGTTCTAACCATATTGTTCTTCCTTATTAGAATTTTAGTTAATGTCAACCTCATTTTCCTATTCCTTATAGTCAATTTTTTACTATATTTTTATATTCAATTTAACAATTGAGTGCCACTGATATCTCTCTAATCAACACCTTCCTATTGATTTTCACTATTATAATTCATTGACTAAATATTAGTGGAACAATATTTTCATTCAGGTCGTTGTCTCCTAATGGTATCTCCTCAGTGTATGGCAATCTTGCATGTACACTGTTTGGTTAATTTTCCTGAAGCCCTGTTTCTTAACTTGGTTCTTCTGCTTCAACAGTTTTAATAACTCTCTGTGGCTACTGGGATCATGTTCAATATCCTCCATGCTCACTTCTTTTATTCTGAGTTTCTTCTCTGAGTTTTGTTTATTTCTTTATCCTGGGACTGGTAGGTTATGAATGGTCACTTCAGCCTATACCACTGCTTTAATTCAACAGCAGCACAAATCATGTTATTCGTTTATTAGTTCTGGACTTCATTGCATGAGATGTGAGGTGAAGGAGGAAAAGAAAATATAACAAAACAAAGATGAGTGATGTGAGAAGATGTAAATTAAAAAAAATTAACTTGTTGTTGAAGCAATCCTCCTGTAAACAAAGTTCTGGGTAGTTATGCTCCACAGGCAAGGAGGGATGCACAGGCTCACAGTGAGCCATTCACAGGACTTCAAAGAAAGGAACACATCAGTTGGCAATAAATATTTATAAAATGAGACTTAAGGTATTTAGACCATTAGCCTGCCACATACTCCTTCCACACAATGAAATATGAAGCTTAAATCATGATAAAGACAAGCAAGAACAAATAATAGAGGACCTAAATTTAGGCTTGGGTAAATGTTCAGATTTATTTTAAAATATAGGTCTTATAGCACAGGCACTGGAGATACACCTAATTTTCAAATGGCTACAAATGCTTTTTATTCCTTTCCCCTTATTTCCTCTATAATTTTTATGAAAGGAAAATTTTTAATCTCAACTCATAGTATTTTTTCTTTTGTCTCATCACACCTCAGCATATCCAGTATGACTAGAGACTCTTTACTTGTTAAGTTATGTAACTCATTTGTTTAAATAGAGGAAAGAAGAACTTGAGACTGATTTCATCCAAACCAACTTTTAAAGTTTCTTCAATGTCTATGCTAAATGACTCTCAGTAAGTGTCTAATGTAGTCTTCCTTCTCCATGAGTTTTCCTATGCATTCATCTCTCATAATCATCTATCTAATAAAAGAGTAATATGCAAATTGACAGTACGTCTAATAAAGCCATGCCCACAACCACACCCACCAGCCAATCAGGAGCAAATTATGCAAATAAACCCCAACCAAGATGGCTACCACCACTGAGAGCAGAAGGGAGGCTTGGGTTCCCTAGCAACAGAGGAAGCCAAGCTTACCACCTGCAGTTGCCGGCCTAGGCCTCCACTCAATGCTACAAAATTTTAATTATAGAAGATACATAATCCTAACAGAAATAGCAGTCGCCACAGAGCTGGAGAGAGAACAGGTTTAGGGTTGCTGGGGCGATGGAGGAAGACAAACTTTTGCAGCCCTAGCCTAGGCCTCTACTCTAGGCTACAAAGTTTCAATTGTAAAGCATAAATTAATCCCAGATCCCAGGGCCTCCGCTTGGGTAGCTGGGGGGCATGGCCAGCCTGCAAACCACAATAGGCCCCTAACCCAGGCCGCTCCACACCCCAAGGGAACCCCAACCCTGATCCAGGACACCCTACAAGGCAAACCAGTTGGTCCCTACCCAGGCACCAGGCCTCTATCCTGTCTAATAAAAGAGTAATATGCAGATTGACCATCACTCCAACACACAAAAGGGCTGCCCCCACGTGATCAAAGATCCTGCCCCTATGTGGACACAAGATGGCTACCACAAGATAGTCAGCAGGGGAGAACAGTTGGAGGTTCCAGGCCTGCAAGGGAGGGCAGTTGTGGGCCATCAGACCAGCAGGGGAGGACAGTTGGGAGGGACCAGGCCTGCAAGGGAGGGCAGTTGGGGTTGATCAAGCCTGCAGGGGAGGGCAGTTAGGGGTGACCAGGTGGCAGAGGAGGGAAGTTGGGGGCAAACAGGCTGGCAGGGGAGCAGTTAGACATCAATTAGGCTGGCAGGGTAGTGGTTAGGGAGTGATCAGGCTGGCAGTTAGAAGCGGTTAGGGGCAATTAGGGAGGCAGGCAGGTGAGCAGCTAGGAGCTAGCAGTCCTGGATTGTGAGAAGGATGTCCAACTGCCCATTTAGGCCCGATACTACCGGACAGTCAGACATGTCTCAAGGGGTCCCAGATTGGAGAGGGTGCAGGTTGGGCTGAGGAATAGCACCACCCTCCATGCACGAATTTTGTGCACCAGGCCTCTAGTGAATTGATAACATTAGGAGTAAACATTAAGCTTTTGTGTTATTAGAAGGGTTGGGAGAGGTTCAGAGTTGATTGCAAATTCTGGCCTTTCTGAACTTTTTGCTGGTTAAAAAATTAAATATGCCATTTTCTATCCTTTGAGACAGTGGGAAGCAAGATAAACTGATTTAAGTTAAATAGCTAAGGCCTGAGAATTGATGTGCTATCTCTTCCAAATAAAAAGAATTTATTTTCCAGGACACTTGGGATCTTTGATGCATGACTGCTCTGGAGGGTGGTCTCCCATCTGGGTCCCTCTTCAAATCCTGTCATTTAGGGGAGGCTATCTACATATAGATGGGTGGGATAAACTCCTGTATTCTCCAGAGGCACAGGCTATGATATGGAAAAATAAGCATATAGTTCAGAATTTAGGTGATAAAAAATTAAATCTAATCTTAATGATCTTGAACCAGTTATTTGAAATTTCTGGCCTTTAGATCTCTCACCTAGAAAATGGGAATGATGCTGGATTCTCAATGATGTTATGTGGGTTGATGGAGGAAGTTCTATGCTCACTTATGACTATTGTCTTACTATAGGCAGGAACAGAGTAAGTAATAGGGGGCTTGCAGATAGAGCTAGTCCACTGAAGAGAAGGACAAATTCAAAATACTGGTTTTGGTGTTCCATCACGTCTTACTATTATATCATTCAAACAACTTATTAACAAGTATTTGAAAACATGTTCTTCTTACCTACCTCATTATACTCTTTTAATTGCCTAGTGAGGCCAGGTTAAAAAACAAGATCATTCCCCTGTGGCTGAAGTATAATATTAAGCATGATAGAAAAATGTTGCCAAAGGCCACATTGCAATTTTCTTTAGAGTTAAGAACCTTCTTTATAGAGCAGTTAAGTTCAATAGAATTACAGATTCCTCTTTTCCATTGAAAAGGAGGAAATAAAAAATCCTCAGGCAGGAAACCTTTGATTATGGCACCCATTAAACACTTCATAGCCCTAGTCTGAAGTTCTCCATATACCATTTCTACACATCTACACTGGATCATTTTAAAATACTCTAAAATACCTATTTTAAGTATGGATATTGTGTTTTAGCTCTGAATATCATTAAAATTTGTCCTTCATGTAATTCTTCCTGCACTATTTTAAGCCTCACTACTAACTTACAAACATAGATTAAAGCAGAAGAGAATTGAATAACTTGAGCTGTAGTCTGCCTGCTGCAGTGAAATAATGGACTGGAAGAAGGAGTTGCCTAGTTCTGAATACTGCCTTTGCTACTCCTCAGTTCTGGTGACCTTGGCCAAGTTATTTAAGTCTCAACTTCATAATAGTAAAGATGGTGATGAGATGGAGGAGCAGGATGATAATTGCATCATAGGAATATTGTGAAAATTTAATGAAATAGTGTTTGAAATTGCTATGAAAGGGACATATTAAATACTCAATAAATACATGTTTGTTTCTTTTCCTTCCTCCCATGTATTGTCTTCAGTATATCTTTCTTTGGAATCAATGCGCCAGTTTTGGTAGAGTCTTAGAAAGCTTAGATTTCCTTCTTTTAAAGTAGTATTTCAACTAACTAGATCTCTAAGTGTAGCATCCAATGAATGCACAAGCAATTTGGTTGAAAGAAGAATTTGCTGTCACCATTTCTTATAGGAATGATTTTAAAATTTGTGAGGTTTTCAGAGCATTGATGAGCTTTTGGAAGCAGAGCTTAGTTTTGTTGCTTTCTTTATAAAAATGTTGAGATTTGTAAAGAAAATTTGTTTATCTTAGAGATAATCCAAGCATTGGGGAAAAAAGGTCTGTTGAAAGTCTGACCAGGAAAAGTAATTGAACTGAAGAGCCCTTCTCATAAGAAATAAAATATGTGAAAAACTAGAACTGTTTTTTCATGATGTTTTAGAGAGGAAAAAAAATGTGTCCTACCTCCAGAATAGCCAACAATGTGTAGGATGGTAGCAGCAGGAAAAAAAAGTGTTTTTATGGAAAATATTGTGTCCCTAAATTCTACCAAAGTTTATAAAAAGCATATATGTAATTAGGCACTTAAATCATCTAAAGTCCAAGATATTTGAAGATGTGGGGGGAAAAACTAAGCTTGTTTCCAAAGGGTGGAAATTTAAATTTACCTTTTGGAGGCCATATGTCTATAGGGTGGGGAAAAGATAGGTTTACCGTTGTGCTTACAGAAAATAGAGTTTATTTTTGTATTATTATTTATTAATTAGTATTATTTTCCATATGAGCAACTGTAAACCTACTTTTGCCCAACCACGCATATATAGTCAAACAACAAGACTGCAAAATTCAGGTAAGCATTCTACTTAATAATATAAATTGAGGGCAAATATGTAAATGACATCTCTGCAAACTGTATTACTTTTATGGGCTAACCATTGTTTTTCTCTATGTAAATTTAGACTCCTCTGTGCCTATATACAGTTATTTCATGTATTGGTGTAGTTGTGTCTTCAACAAAAATTCAATAAATACATTGGATTAACCATTATTCTAGATACAAGAGATACATCAGTGAAAGAAAGTGTAAAACTCTTTGCCTTGAAGGAACTTAATATCATAGTAAGAAAATATAGTCATATATGAACATATAATTTGCAGTATATTAATATTGAATATAAGTATATAGTTATTGGCAGGATTAAATGTGTTTAAGATTTGGAAATGGGGAAAAGAGATTACACTGGGTGTCCTTTCAGTGGAATGCCTTGTGTAAAACAGGCTCAAGAGATTATCTAAATCTATAAGTTGTGCATTTGATTGTTTTTCATTGACTAGACTATATTACATCTCTGTAGGAATAAATTTAAGTTGTAGAAGCTGATAAGAATGCTAAAGTCAGAAGGAGGAACCAAGAAGGCGGCATAGGCAAAACACCTATCTTACCGTCATACACAGCAATTTTAAAACTACAACTTAATGAAAGAACAAACACCTTCCAGAATCACCTGAAAGCTGGCCGAGTGAAAATTCCACAAATAAAAGTGAAGATAGGACACTGTGACTCGAAGGAGCGGTGAAGGACAGCATTGAAAGATTCATGCAGAGAGAGGTTTGGAGCGCACACCACGGATAGGGCGGGTGGCTGAAAACCGGCTAGTTTTCTCGAACGGGGAGACAAAGACGTCCCACTGGACTTATTCTCCAGCTCTGGGTGAAGTCCAGGGAACCCACTATCATACAGGGTGAAAACTGGACAGTGGGAGGGAACGCCGAAACTCGGGCGCTGCAAGGATCTGCCGGCTTGTGGAGAAGGCAAGCTTGTGCGTGACCTTGGGAACAGTGCAGCTGCGTGACCGTGTAGAGAGCACTCGCGACTTGCTCTTTCATTCAGGAAACTGTCAGACTGCTTTGTTTAACGACCCTGGGTGAGACATTGGGTGTGCAGACGCATTTGGGGAGAGTCTGAATTCCCCGGCAGCTGGTGGAGCTTGGCAGCAGCTCTCTCTCAGAGATGCTGGCAGTCATTGCCCCCAGCACAGAATCCCTGGGGCCGCATAGGGCGGAGCTAACGCTGTCTGCTTGGCCCGGAGACTCCGCCCATCCAACCTGAGCACAGCTGAGCTTCACAGACAATTGGCCTGGAGGTCAACCCCTCCAAGTGCTAGCAACTATTAACCTGAGCTTAACTTCAGCAAGACTGTGCAACCCATATCCACCTCAGGTAACTGGGGAGGCTGACCCACTGTCCCTTGTAGGACATCTACCACGCAAAGCTAATTGACCAACTCAGGGAAGCAGCCACAATGCACAGACATGGAAAGAAATCAGATGTGAAAGAAATGGAGGAAAAAAAAACGACTGGACATGGAATTCAAAACCACAGTTATAAGGCTTCTCAAGAGGCTCCAACAAAAGGTCGAGGCCTATAAGGAAATAAGCAAGACCAACAAGGGAATGAATGAGTCCTGCAAGGAAATGAACGAGACCCTCAAGGATATGAAGGAGACTCTCAAGGATATGAAAAAGGACCAACCAGAAATTAAGCATACACTGACTGAGATAAAAAATATTATACAAAGACCTAAAAGTGCTTAGGAGCACCCCAGGAACCAAGTTAAAGATTTGAAATACAAAGAGGTGAAATCCACTCAGCTGAAAAAGCAAGAAACCAAAAGAATTTAAAAAATTGAAGAGAGTGTAAGGGGCCTCTGGGACAACCTCAAGCATACCAACATCCGAATTATAGGGGTGCCAAAAAAAGAGAGAGAGCAAGACAATGAAAACCTATTTGAAGAAATAGTGACCGAATACTTCCCACACCTGGTGAAAGAAAATGACTTAAAAACCCAAGAAGTACACAGAACCTCAATATATAGGAACCCTAAGAGCACCACACCAAGGCACATCATAATTAAAATGCCAAGAGCAAAGAACAAGGAGAGAATTAAAAGCAGCAAGAGAAAAACAGTTAGTTACCTATAAGTGAGCACCCATACGATTGTCAGCAGATTTCTTAACAGAAACGATGCAAGCCAGACAGGAGTGGCAAGAACTATTCAAAGTGATGAATAGCAAGAATCTACAACCAAGATTACTCTATCCAGCAAAGCTATCATGCAGAATAGAGGGTCAGATAAGAAAAAGCTAAAGGAGTTCATCACCACCAAACCAATATTATATGTAATGCTGAAAGATATTCTTTAAGAAGAGGAAGAAGAAAAAAATAAAAGTGTAAATTATGAACACCAAATACACATCTATCAACAAATTAATCTAAAAAATCAAGTGGATTAATAAGCTAATGTACAGGATAAACTGGTGAATGTAACAGAATCACAGACATAGAGAGGGAATGAACTGACAACTCTTGGGGAAGAAGGGAGTGTGAGAAGTGCAGCAAGAGACTGGACAAAAATCTGCAACTATGGGAGAGGACAGTGGAGGGGGGTGAGGGCGGAGGGTGGGATGGGTACCAGGTGGAGGGGAACTATAGGAGGGGGAAAAAGGGAACCATGTAATTAATAAACTGAACAATAAAGATGAAAAAAAAAGAATGCTAAAGTCTCCTACCCATAGCAATGCAAATGCTTCCTATATATGATATTGCAAATGAATTTTGTTAAGTAAAGAATATAAATCTTTGAAAAATAAATTCTCTGAATCACTGAGAATGAACTAAATATCTTTGGTTAGTTTTTATTTTATATTTGTATTAGAGTCATGATTTTATTTTTGAAAATTTTATATTACCATTATCAGTATATGGGCATTATCTGTATATTTTTAATAAAATATTATGGTTGTATATAATAAGGAGATATGTGCTGTAAAGAAAAATCATGTAGAAAAAGAGATAAAAAAAAGAATTACAGTCAGAGGGAATTACCAGTGCAAAGGTCGAGACATACAAGTTCATCTAAGTGTGCCAGGAACCATAAAGTGGCTCAAGGACCTGAAAGAGATGAACTTGGAGGAGGCAGCTGCCATCTGGTATTGAAGGACTTTGAAAGACTTTGGCTTTTCTCTGAGTGACATAGGAATCACAGACCAGTCTCTAATAGTTCTGGGTCCAGGGCAACAGAAACTCATAGCCACTTCATTAACCTACCTCTTGTCCATCCCTCAAGCTTAGGAGTGTGTGCAAGTCCTACACATTTTATTTTAGAAATAATAGACAGAGAAGAGTCTCTTACTGAGGGATAAGTATATGGGACCATTGGGTCAGATAATTACTGGTCAAGGTACTCAAATTGCAGTGAATAAGGGGATGAGGTAAAAGAAGAAAACTCTGGCTTTTTTTCCCTTCCCCTGAAGATAGCTGTAAACTAAAGCTGAGGAGCTTGAAAATGTAGGACCCAGCCCAGAGTTTGGGCTCTAAGGCTGATACTGGGGAAGACTTAGAAGGTTCTGAGCAAGTGTTGTGAAATAATAGTATCTAAATGTTAAAAGAATCCCTTTAACTAGTAAGTAAAAAATATATTATTAGTGGTAGGGAAAGCAAGGTATAAAAATGGTGAAAAATCAGGAAAACCTTTCATGAATCCAGGCCAAAGAAAATAGATGCTTGATGCAAGTGGTAATAGTATAGTTTGTGAGAAGATATATTAAAATATATTACAAATAGAACTAACAAGATTTGTAAGTGCATTGGATGTGGTCTCTGAAAGAAAGGGAGCATTCAGAGGTGAAACCAGAATTCTAGCCTGAAACCTGTAAAGAGGGAAGAGTTGCCATATAATGAAATTAACTTGAAGTAAACTTTAGCTTTTCTTTCAACATGTTTTTGTTTTTGGTTCAAGAGAAGCTATATCATGGCTAGTGTTATTCAGTTGGCTGAACATTGTCCAATGCATCAAAACTTGCCATTTTGATTTCTGATTGGGGTACATGTTCAGTCTGTGGGTTCAATCCTCAGTCAGGGTTCATGTGGTAGGCAGCCAATCAGGGTTTCTCGCTCAGATTGATGTGTCTCTCTATCCTTCTTCACTCCTCTTTCTCTCTAAAAAATTAATAAAACATTTAAAAAAAAGAGCCAGAATGGTATGGCTCAGTGGTTGAACATTGATCTATAAACCAGGATGTCTTAGGTTCTCAGTTTAATTACTGGTCAGGGCACATGCCTGAGTTGTGAGCTTGATCCCCAGTAGGGGGCATGTAGGAGGCAGCCAATCAATAATTCTTTCTCATCATTGATATTTCTATATCTCTCTCCCTCTTTGAAATCAATAAAAATATATTTTAAAAAATTAAGAGAAGCTAGGCTGGAATAGAGAGAACTAGAAGGAATTGGCTGGTGGTTTATTCCTGGTTTTGGAGCCTGGTTTTTGAGATTGGACTTCAGGAGAAATTCTCATTTGGGAGAGGTAAATAGCCTAATGAAAATGATAGACATCTGTGAGCAAGGTAGTGATGTTACATTCTTAGTCCAGGAGCCACTGACCATACTTGCAAGTTGTTTGTTCAGTCTTTCTTATGCTTATTTGTTCCCTAAATTACAGTAAAATCTCTAAGAGGTTGGAATCCAGTCTTTACAATCATTCTGGGGAATTGAAGCAGGGACTGTGCTCAAACTCAAGACAAAGCAATATAGAAAAAAAATAACATCTTGAAAGAAGAAATCCAGGCTCAAGCCATCAGGAGGTAACCTGTCCTGACCTTCTCATGAGAAGACCAGAGCATCTATTTGAAGCAAGACACCTCCTCAGATAAAAATGACAACAGGATGAAGCCACAGCTCATTCTTGGAGAGGGTAACCCCAGGTAGAGTCTAGAAATCCCTTAGTCAATTTGAATGGAAACTGATACTCTTGTACTTTGAGTGATAAATTCTCATAAACCAGTGTGCACAGACTAGTCAAGAGGACAGCTGACCTATTTCACAACTAAAGCAAAATAATGGTACGTGACCAAAAATGGAATTGCTTGAACTAAAAAAAATATCAATATTTCTAAAAAATAAACAGGAACAATATGAGCAAAAAAACACATGGTGAAATTTGGATTTCCATGCTGACATTGGTAGACCACCCAGAATGCAGTCTCTGAACAGATGCACACAGGATCAGCTATGAAGAGTGTGTGTGTCTATCTCAGGAAACTTTATCTGAAGAAAAAATCAAGACACCATGTCTATAGTATGCCAGGGCATGGTGACCATAAGTTGCAATTGATTCAGACTGAAACTTTCAAGGGACAGAAAGCTACAACTTGAATTGAGGAAGAGTAAATGACTTTATGAGTTAATTTATAGTTACTGTAAGTAAATATAGCAATATCAGCCTGCCATTTTGAATAAGTTTTATTAATTATGTGAATTAGTATAGCTAGCCAACAATTGTACATTTATAACTTTCATTGGCCAGATGTGTTATAATTTCTTTAGCAGATTTTGACTCAAAGTATGTTCATGCGTATGTCTGTGTGCTAACATATGCTCATCATTTAGATATCTGTAGTGCACTCCTTTTCCTGTAAGAAATAACTTGTGAGTGGCCAAAATTTGAAGCATATGCTGTTGCCATAATAAGATAGGGTATCAAGAAAGAATTTACTAATGTGATTAGCAAAGATCTAGAGGTGTCTAAGCAGTTTGATTATATGTAAATATTTTGGTACAAGAAAATTGATAAATTTTTTTATTTAAAGCTATAATTTTCTTATTATGGAATAGAAATAAGTTATAAATCTATTAAGAAGTAGAATTAGCAGAATTCATAGGATTTTGAGACATTTCAATCACACTTAAGTGTAGTGGATTAGGAATGTACTAGAAGGGACTATAAAGATATTTAGTTCAAGACACAAGGTTTGTATTACTCCCCATCCATCCACTTGACTTAATTCTGAACAATATTATTGACATACTCTGGATATCATACTAACTTAGGTCTGAGTTAAACTTATCATTTAAACCAATGAATCTTTGTGTCATTGCCTAAAATTTACAATTTAAGTAAAAATGAAAGATACTACCAGTTTTTCTTTTATTTTAGGACTAGAGGGCTGGTGTATGAAAATTCATGGACTGTAGGCAGGGACGGAGGATGTCCCTTCAGCCCAGCCTGTCCCTTCTTGCCCTCAGGGACGGAGGTGACTCAGCCATTAGGGGAAGGCAATGCCCCATCACACCTCTGCTGCTGCAAACTGCTGGCAGTGCAAGCCTCTGCTGGCCCTGGTTACCTGAGCCTCATGTGGCCCTGGGTGGCTGGGCAGCCACCATCAGAGGCTTGCCTGCACCTCTGGCTGGCCCTGGGTGGCTGGGGCACTGAAAAAATTGGGGGACTCTAGAGGCAGACACGTGGAGAAACTGAGATGCTGAGGGGACTGGGCACTGCCATCTTGTGACTGTGGGCACCACCATCTTTGAGGTTGTGATAGTCAATTAGCATATTCATTCCTTATAGGCTGTGGGCAGTACCATCTTTGATGTCAGGACAGTCAATTAGCATATTCTCTCTTAATTAGATAGGATGTAGACAACAAGAGGTTGCAAAGCTTCCAAAGAGACTGCAAAGATGCAAAACTGGTGGTGGTTTCAAGATTCCCTTAGGAACCAGGCCTATAAAAGTAACTCATAGATTGTGTCTTGAGGGAGCAAGTTGGAGACTGAGGTAGTGTAGAACTCTAGGGTTTAAATTTACTGGTTCTTATACTTTTCTATGTGAAACTGGCATAACTAGAAAGAAGAGAAGATGGTGGTGGACTAGGCAGGTCTTCCTTGTGCCCCCCTCCCAGGGCCAGACTGGAAAGAAACTAAATTGGGGAACATTTACTTGGAATTACCAACTAAGATCCAACTGAGGAGGGGACTTACAATAAGGAATAGCAGAAATCATCTGGAGACTGGTAGGAAAAGTGAGGTTCGCTAGCAGGGCTTTTAGTTGCTGGGAGGACCAGAGCTGGTCCAGATAAAGCCACAGATTATTATTTTTTTCTTTAAACCCAGAACACAGGATTTTTGTTTGCAGCTACTCTCTGAGGCTTTGGTGGAGAGAAGACAGTGTGGACTGGAGTTGTCTGAGGAGAGACTGGAGTTGGAAACATTGGGGAAAAATGTGGAAAAGTGGGGGATGGGAGACCTCAATAAGTTGTATTTCCCAAAACCAAAGTGGCCATTTTATTTTCCTGAGAGGCACAGGTCCCTTTCAGCTAGAGATATGGCCAATACTCTACACCAGGTAATACAGCTTCCCTTACCTTCAGGAATCCCACTTTCCACACCCTGCATCCTAATTCCTATAGAGGAGATCTCAGGGAGCCCCAATGAGTAGCTTGAAGGTGGGGTCATCTGCTCCACTATCCTGGGAACCTGATTGGTGCTTTCCTCTCAGTGAATAGCCAATATAAATTCCCAGTTTCCAGCAGGTATCACTAGATTTAATATAAGGATCTCTGCCCAGTTGAGGACAGGGAAATATTCTGGGACATTCTAGAGGAGGAGCTGTGGGATGGCAAAACACAGCCAACATTGTCCCTGAAATCTGAACGGCATCTCCCTGACACAGGAGATCCAGAAATCTTGTACTCCTGATTCCACCAAAATCCCTTTCAGAAGCAGCCTTTTCCCTGATTAACATTGACAACTGTCCAGCAGGTGAAGGGGGTGAAGGCAGTGTCCAGGGAACCTGGGGACGTTTTCTGATTTGCCCCTGGACCCGTGCTGCTAACAAACTGAATATCTAGTACAGCTTGGTCCCTCCCATGCACAGTCAAGTCCTGTGGAGACAAACACAAACTATGGATCACTTGAATCTTCGAATGGGTTGCTGAGAATTAAATGTGGTTAGCTTCTGATAGTGGCTAACATCAAAGTACCCCACGGGAGACCCAGAAATAGCAGACAAAACAGTCAGGTTCTCCTTAGAAGCTGAACCCTGGGTTATTACCATGCTGTATCTCATTGTTGTGTCAGTCTCTACAGAGGGAGAAAACACATCCTTCCTATTTGAAGAGAACCTCAGGATCCTTTTACTCCTGGATAACTTTGCCATGCTCAAGTTACATGAATATATTCATAAATTAAAACTGACCAAGTAATCCTTTCTTCTCCTCACATAACTTGAGTTTGGTTATTCTCCTGAGTAAGCACCAGGAGAAAGCAATCACTCCCAGGATTTTAGCCTGGAAGTTAGACCTATTCATCAGGCATCCATTGGGCAGGATTGTGTCTGCCTGTGTGACTTTATCTTCCAACCTGTGCTCGCTCCCCTGTAGGAAATGAATGCAATACTATGCAGCTGTAAAAAAGAAGGATCTCTTACCATTTGAGACAGCATGGAGGGACCTGTAGAGTATTATGTTAAGTGAAATAAGCCAGTCAGAGAAAAATAAGTATCATGCATATGTGAAATCTAATGAACAACAACAACAACAACAAATTGATGAACAAAATAGATCCAGAGACACAGAAGCATGGAATAGACAGATGAGTCTCAGAGGGAAGACGGGATGGGTGGGAAGAGATTAACCAGGGCATCTATATGCATATATGCATAATCCATAGACACAGACTATAGTGTGGTGAAGGCCTGGCAGGGGCGTGTGTGGGGTGAAGGGGATCAATGAGTAGGAGGGGTGGAGACATCTGTAATACTTTCAACAATAAAGATAAATTTAAAAAACACTAAAAAACAACCACAAATGAAAAAGGAATGCAATGCTGGCCCTTCACTATGGTTTGACATGCATGTTCTAGCTGAATGGGGACTGTCTACATTTCTACTTGTCTGTCTATGTTTTAGTCTGGAAGAACTAAAATACATCCAAGGAAAATTCTTCTTTAAATTTATTAGATTCATGGCTAGTAGCCTACTGAAATAATAATGGAGAATTTGTTCTTTAAGTGTCTAGTAGGCTCCTAGGAACTGGCTCTGGTTCTATGAAATGGGAGTGGGGGTAGGGAAAAAGCCAGTCCTTTCTGCCAAGGAACAGACATGGGTGAACTTTGCAGTGGGCAGATGTACTAGTTGTCACCATCTCTGCCCAACTGCCAGCCCCAGTTTCATAAATGGCACTATTAAAGTTTAATTCTTTTGGGCCTGGAAATCTTCTTAATTTGAAAATACTCCATATTATCTCTCCCCACAATAAAATGTAAATATGTAGATAACCCTCTCCATAATCAGTTCAATGACAGCAAAACTAATAGAAATGGGATTTAGGCTTCCTAAATTATGGATCATTGTTTTTTTTTCTAATAAAGTTTCTGAATTTATAAAGTATGGATTTTAAATGCAGTCTTCTATAAGACAGGGTACTATTTTATTTTTTGTTTTTACAATGGCCATATAGAAATGTTCGGGAGATATTATAAAACTATAAGTAATTCTTGGAATTCTAGCGATGTAAACTTCTATGACAAGTACTTGAAGATTTTTAATAATTATCTACATATGGAGTACACTGAAATTCATTCCAAAGTACAGAAGTTTTTCTGGCTTAAAAAAACTATTTTGACAATTTTGTTTTATATAGTGAATTTCATTTCAAATTAAAATTGAAATGTGTGTGCTCCTATTCATATGTCACAAGTATTGTCAAAACCCATACACACATTGGAAAGCCATCTCAGATAGAGCAGAAACAGAAAGAAACCAACACAAATGATGAATAGTTGGAGTAAAATTGAGGCCTCTTTTTGTTGAGTCAATGCTAGAGTGGTGAAGAAAAAAACAAAACAAAACAAAACAAAACCCAGCTTTGAAAAAATACAGAAATGCAGTGTACAGTTATTCTTTGGTTTGATTTATGTTTGGAGCCTCTTTTCACATTATAGCTATTTGAAATGTGAAGTTCAATGCTTCATTGAACTTGGGCAAGAAAGCCTGGATATGGAGACAAAGCAGCTCTAGTCAGGTGTCTACCTTCACCACTCTTCTTCTCTAGTAAATGATTTGTGCCTGTATCCATGAGGGAAGACTTCTGGGGACTTACTTATACATTTGGATGTGGTAATTGCACTCCTGACCAAGCTGGGGGATTGATAAACCCAGAAGCCTCCATAATAGTACTGGGCATATGAATTATGTCTCACGGAAGTGTGCCTGCCAGAAGAGAGGACATTGGTGTCTGTTCTCTGACTATCAGGCATGGTCTTTCTTGAATATGTGTACAGTTAAGAGAAAATTCAGCTACAACTGGAACCCTGAATTCATTCAGAAAATGTGGCAGGGATATCTAAGACATATTCCTGATCCTGAGCCAGCATTGTAGGCACACTAACACCAGGGACATAAAAGTTGGAAATGTGGATTCAATAAGAGTGCTCTCAAGGAAATGTGTGTGTTGGAGGTTACTTCAATCTAAGTGGAGGCTTGAACAGAAATCTACAAAGCCCTAAGATGAATATCCGGGATCTGCATAATGTGAAAGCAATGAATTTAGAAAAAAGCTCATCTTTCTTTGTAAACCATTTTCTTTACTCAGTATCACATGTTGCCAGATATCACAGTTTCTCTGGGAAATCTTATTTTTACTAAGGGTTTTCCTAGAACAAATTAAAATACATACATGAAAAAAATATTGAACCATGAAAAAGTTAATTATAAGTAGCTTTGGATTATATGTATATAATAATTTAAAGTTATTTTACACAGGCAAACACACACACACACACACACACACACACACACACACACACACACTACAAATCAATACATAATTTCATTCATTGGAAATACTCTAAATCTTCTAGAAAAAAAGTAAAAAAAATTTACATTCAAAAGAATAAATCAGCCCTAGCTTGTTGAGCTAAGTAGTCAGAGCATTGGCCCATGGACCAAAGGATTACAGGTTCAAGTATGGTGAAGGGCATGTACCTCAGTTGCAGGTTCCATACCAGCCCCGGTCTGGGCATGTGCAAGAGCCAACTACTCCCTGTGTCTCTTTCACATGATTGTTTCTCCTTGTCTCTCTCCCTTTCTTTCACTCTATAAAAATCAATGGAAAAAATATCTTTGAGTGAGGATTAACAACAACAAAAAGGATATATTATATAGACCCATTTTTAGTTGGCATAGCTCTAATAGTGTAAAAACAGAAAAACAAAACAAACACAGACAAACAAAAGCCTCCAGATGTTTTTTAGAGATGTATGCCTGCAAGGCAGAGCAAGTAATAACAATTTCAATGCAATTGAGATACAGGCACATACTTTATCAGATTTCTTGCCATTTTCTGTGAATTTAGGCTTGGCATATACAATCAGAGTGCAATGCCTGTGTGTGTGTGTGTGTGTGTGTGTGTGTGTGTGTGTGTGTGTGAGGGAGGGGAGAGAAAGGCTAGTCATAGCTAGGAGTTTGGCACCAGAGGAGCTGGATGTGTTGAGCCTTAGAAAAGTTCAGAGAGTAAGATTAGTTCCTCTACAAGTATTCAAAGGTTTATGGACACAAAACTCATCTGAACCCTCTAAACCTATAGAGTCAGCCAAGTTGGCTAGAAGCACTGACAGCATTGGGCTTTCTCCCAAGTCTTCCATCACTTCCACTCTGATCCCTGCCAGAAATCAAATAAGAAAAAGCCTTTCTTGTCGTGTTTTGACACTCCTCACTTTAGTCCCTGCTATAAACTCTGCATCCAAATATTTCAGCATATTAACTGAAGGTTGATAATATACATGGGCAAAGGTTCAAAGGGTGGCTAAAAGCCTGGAAAAGGGTCACTCAATGTTACATAAATAACGGACTCCTAGGATAAATGAGAAAGGGCCTGATTATAGGTCCAGTCATGCAAGCTGCAACTTTTCCTGTTGCCTGAGTGTCTCCAGGAGCACAGCTCTCGTTGTAGGGTCCAGTTCAACAGACATGTGCTAAGGCTACCAAAAATGGGACCTGTAATTGAAACTGTTCCTTCTAGGATAAAGAAAAAAGAACAAAAAAAGAAAAAGAAAAGCAGTATCCAGTAACTTGGTGAGCACAAATATTTATCTAGCTGGGCATGGTCATAGGAAAAGTTAAAATATAATTGCTTCATTCAACTTTTTAATCCAATCTATTCACACACATGATTTCTAGTGTGTTTGTTACACTACCATGTTATTTTATTTTCCACTTCATGTTCAATATCAGTTTATGTAATCTGATTGTTTAACACATGGTTTGGGGCTCTACATCTGTGAATTACCTGAAGTTAATAATTGTTTTCAATTGCCTCTATCACAAGAATATCAGGCTTGACTTTAATATTATTTTACTTATGAAATAATTATTAAGTATTATTAAAAGTAATGGACCTCAGCTTTATCAAAGGTATTATGCACTAAGACTGAATATTCTTAGTAATATTGAAATATATGATACATTGTGTGCAAAAATCCTTTTTCAAGTGTTTTTGAAACTACAGTTTGTAACTGATATACTAAGAAAATTTATTGAGTGACAACCAGGACATTAAAAAATGAAACAGAAAAAAGCTGAACTACAATTGAAAATATCAGATCAATCTTATATAGCATGAGTAATAGTATAATCACATAATTTTTTTTTAGTTAGAATGTATTTATTCCCTGGATCACAGTCATAAAGTTTGGGAGCCATTGATTTAGACATCATCCAGCTATTCCTCCTGTAAATGTTTACTTGTGTTTTTTCATCATAGCAATAAGAGTAGGACGTTTTCAAAACTAAATCAGATCCTGCCACTCATTTGCTCAAAACCATTCAAAGGCCCCATATCATTCCACTCTCTCCATCATTCATTCTGTCCAGAAAGACTCACTTCCTTTCTGGCCCTCAAATACTGCAGGTGTGTGCTCACCTCAGACTTGCACAGTTTGTTCTCTGCCTGAAATAGTCTTTTGCCAGGTATTTCTCATCCCTCACATCCTTCAAATATCTCCTTTTCAGTGAGCCCCCCGCTCCATCGCAAGCCCATTTAAAATTGGAAAAGCTCCCCCTCTGGCCCTATGCACTCCACTTACTCTACTGTATTTTTCTTCTGTGGCACTTAGAACCATCCTACATGATTTACTTATTTGTGACATTGGATCTCTGTCTATCCACTAAAATATGAGCCCCAGGAATACAAACATTTGTTTGTCCTCTTTATGCATTTAAACCCATGCATGTTGTACAGTAAGTGCTGAGTAACTGCTTGTGGAATTGACTGCATTTATGAAGTAATTACATTCAAAGCCACAAACTGGAGCACTTTTATTTGCCTCTGGGGCAAATGTAGGTGTTTGAGATCTTCAAATGTCTCAGAAGTCTCTCCAATTATAGACTCCCCTCTCTTCTATGATAGAGTAAAATCCACTGAGTGCTTGCCCATGGGTTATGCTAAATTGAGGCGATAACTAGGTAAAAGGCACATATCTGAACAAATAAACCTAAATTTCCTAAACACCTACGGTGTCCTTTTGTGACCTATTCCCCACTGGCATTCTCAGTCCCATTACTCATTTCTGCTGGCTCCTCACAGACCTCCACCTGCACACCCAGATCCTGTTTTCTAGAACTAATGGAACTGTAGTCCTCTGGATATTTCATTTCAGATGTTCATACTTCAAGTGTATGAAATTCCCATTGTCTGGAGTTTTCCTGCCCTTTACTCCTAGAGAAACTCTTACTCACTGTTCTAGAATAAAGATTGTACATTGCTTGTGAAACATTCTGAGTCTTCTTGCCATTCTCTGCCATTCAGGCACTCTTGGTTCTTAGAAGGCTGTGTGGTGGAGTAGGGAAAAGACAAGATAAGACAAACTAAACTTTGCCATTTTCTTCCTATGCAAATATGGGCAAATTACTTTTGCCTCACTCTTTTACTTATTAAGTGAGGGAAACCGTGGCTGTCTCATGCAGCTGTGTTAAACTTAAAATATGGCATTATCGAGCCAAATGCCCAGGGCAGCAAAGGTGGGTAGGTGTGAATGTCACTCTCCTCAGTCCTTTCCTGAAGCACTGTGTACATGCAGATCCCTATCAGCTTTAGGCAATTGTTTATTTACTCTGGCCAATTACTTATTCACTCACCTGACCCCCATAAATCACTGACTTTCCAGAGGTCAAAAATGATGTTCTAGAATTTTCTCTTTTTTGTATCTTAAACACCCTGTGCAGTCCTAAGCAAAGAACAGGTACTCAATCAATTTGTAGAAAGATCATGATATTGATATTCATAATTATAAATGGCTAGCATTTAGCCAACCTATGTGGCTCAGTGGTAGAGCATTGACCTATGAACCAGGAGGTCACAGTTTAATTCCTGGTCAGGGCACATGCCTGGGTGGCAATTTTGATCCCCAGTGTGGGACATGGGGGGGAGGCAGCCAATCAATGATTCTCTGTTATCATTGATGTTTCTATCTCTCTCTCCCTCTCCCTTCCATTCTGAAATAAAGAAAAAAAATATATTCGAAAAAATGGCTAGCATTATTAAGTGCTATTGAGTGAGCCTGTAACATAAATCATTTCTTGCATTCCTCACAACACTGTTTTCCCCATCTTACAAATGAGTTAATTAATTCTCAAAGAGTTTGAACAACTTGCCCAAAGGCACAGAACTCTGATGAGAGAGAGGTAGAGTTTGAAGCCAGTCAGTGTACTGAATATGTTTCAAGCTATAGACCACACCTCTGACTGGAATTTTCTGATTTCAGTGGAAAGCCCTTGGTCAATCCCAATGCTATTTCCATGGTTCCCCACTCTACATACAAAACAATCCTGCCGGACAGACCCAAACATCTGGCCAATGGGAACTGGACACAGCTCCATCTGGAAGCCATCAGCACCTCTCATGGGTCAGCTGCAGGGGATTTAATTTCAAATGACCCAATACATTTCCTCTGCTTCCCCCTAACAGACAAATTTGTTGGCTACACTATTTTGATAGCTGAGAGGTAAAGGGTCCATTTAAATGGCAACTTAGTCTCAGATCAGTGAGTCCCCAAATGCAATTTGCTATTGCAGAAGCTATGCTCCCATTTCCAACCAACTCTACATCAGAAACATTCTAACGGCATCTGTGGATTCCAGGTATATGTGAGAGCTCAGATAGGTCCTAATTCTGTAAACATATATATTTTTATTCATTTAAACAATCCTAAGGTGAAGGATTGTCTTATTTCAAAAAAATCTTCTTACTTTCAAGGCTGATAATCTGAGGGTATATGTTCTCTCTACTCCCTACAGTCTGATCATGAACCTGAAAGTTGGAGAGTCATATGGCCACAAACCCTTAGACAAGATGGGTCACATCCTCACACTTTACAGAGAGCCAAAATTCGAGTGGTGGGGCAATTGGAGCCATAGCAAGGTTTCTGATTCCTGTTCATTGCCACCACGCATAATTATTAACCCTGCCAGATAATCTCAACTGGGTATTAATTAAACATTTTCAGGTTCTTTCCCCTCAAGATTCTCTCTCATCATTGAGACTTAAAAATCATTAGAGTAGACATATTCCTTTCCCCAATCTTTATAGTAACATTTGTCTTAAAGCTTATCCTTCAATATTCAGAAACAAACACATTTTAGTTCAGAAAACAAAACAACAGAAGAATTATCTAAGCAGCCAGGGAAGCATCTTCAGAAGTTTCCATAATCAGGAAGAAGAAATGTTTAAGAACCAAATACTCTGCTCTGCCTATGTAACAATGTGCTATTACATTTTTAAATTCATGCTCATGTTTCATATAATTGTTTTTTTTCCTACTAAAACTATGTAATTCCTAAAGTCATCTTAATAAAGAGATGCTATGTTTTCTGTTTTCCTGGTAAACTTCTTAGGTGTTCTGTAGAAATTAAAATTGTTATATACTGTATATATAAATGTAACATGTTTTTCCCTTAATTACATGGTATTTCCAGTCAATATATATCCTTCTAAATTTAGAGCATCAGTTACAGATGTTAAAGACATTCAACTAGGGAGAACCAAGATGGCGGCATAGGTGGAACACCTATCTTGCCGTCATGCTCAGCAATTTTGATACTACAACTTAACGAAAGAACAAACACCTTCCAGAATCACCAGAAAGCTGGCCGAGTGAAAATTCCACTGATAAAAGTGAAGATAAGACACTGTGACTGGGAGGAGTGGCGGTGGACAGCGTTGAAAGATTCATGTGGAGAGAGGTTTGGAGCGCACACCGTGGAGAGGGCAGGTGGCTGAAACCAGCCAGTTTTCTCGAACGGGGAGACAAAGACGTCCCACTGGACTAATTCTCCAGCTCTGGGCGAAGTCCAGGGAACCCACTATCATACGGCCACTATCATATGGGGTGAAAACTGGACAGTGGGAGGGCACGCCGAAGCTCGGGTGCTGTAGGGCTCTCCCGGCTTGTGGAGAAGGCAGCTTGTGCGCGAACAGCTCAGATGTGTGACCGCGTAGAGAGTGCTCTGCGACTTGTCTCTCATTCGGAAAACCGTCAGTCTGCTTTGTTTTGTGACCCTGGGTGAGATGTTGGGTGTGCAGAGTCATTTGGGGAGAGTCTGAATTCCCTGGCAGCTGGTGGAGCTCGGCAGCGGCTGTCTCTCAGAGGTGCTGGCAGCCATTGCCCCCGGCCCAGGGTCCCTGGGGCCGCACAGGGCAGAGCTAACACTGTCTGCTTGGCCCAGAGACTCTGCCCATCCAACCTGGCACAGCTGAACTTCACAGACAATTGGCCTGGAGGTCAACCCCTCCAGGTGCTAACAGCGATTAACCTGAGCTTAACTTCAGCAAGACTGTGCAACCCATATCCACCTCAGATAACTGGGGAGGCTGTCCCTAGTAGGAAGTCTACCACGCAAAGCTAATTGACCAACTCAGGGAAGCAGTCACGATGCAGAGACATGGAAAGAAATCAGATGTGAAAGAAACGGAGGAAAAAAAACGACTGGACATGGAATTCAAAACCACGGTTATAGGGTTTTTCAAGAGGCTCCAACAAAAGGTCGAGGGCTATAAGGAAATAAGCAAGACTGACAAGGAAATGAATGAGTCCTACAAGGAAATGAATGAGACCCTCAAGGATATGAATGAGACCTGCAAGGAAATTATCAAGACCAACGTAGAAATGAATGAGTCCTACAAGGAAATGGAGGAGACCCTCAAGGATATAAAGGAGACTCTCAAGGATATGAAAAAGGACCAACCAGAAATTAAACATACACTGACTGAAATAAAAAATATTATACAAAGACCTAAAGTGCTCTGGAACACCCCAAGAACCAAGTTAAAGATGTGAAATACAAAGAGGTAAAATCCACTCAGCTGAAAAAGCAAGAATCCAAAAGAATCCAAAAAATTGAAGATAGTGTAAGGGGCCTCTGGGACAACCTCAAGCATACCAACATCCGAATTATAGCGTGCCAGAAAAAGAGAGAGAGCAAGACAATGAAAATCTATTTGAAGAAATAGTGACCGAAAACTTCCCACACCTGGTGAAAGAAATTGACTTAGGAGTCCAAGAAGCGCACCGAACCCCAATATATAGGAACCCTAAGAGGATCACACCAAGGCACATCATAATTAAAATGCCAAGAGCAAAAGACAAAGAGAGAATATTAAAAGCAGCAAGAGAAAAACAGATGGTTACCTATAAGGGAGCACCCATACGATTGTCAGTGGATTTCTCAACAGAAACGATGCAGGCCAGACGGGAGTGGCAAGAAATATTCAAGGTGATGAACAGCAAGAATCTACATCCAAGGTTACTCTATCCAGCAAAGCTATCATGCAGAATTGAAGGTCAGATAAAGTGCTTCGCAGATAAGAAAAAGCTAAAGGAGTTCATCACCACCAAACCAACATTATATGAAATGCTGAAAGATATTCTTTAAGAAGAAGAAGAAGAAGAAAAAGATAAAAGTGTAAATTAAGAACAACAAATACACATCTATCAACAAATGAATCTAAAAATCAAGTGAATTAATAAGCTGATGAACAGGATAAACTGGTGAATGTAACAGAATCACGGACATAGAGAGGGAATGGACTGACAACTCTTGGGGAGAAAGGGGGTGTGGGAAGTGCAGCAAGAGACTGGACAAAAATCATGCAACTATGGGAGAGGACAGTGGAGGGGGGTGAGGGCAGAGGGTGGGATGGGTACCAGGTGGAGGGGAACTATAGGGTGAAAAAAAAGGGAACAATGTAATTAATAAACTGAACAATAAAGATAAAAAAATAAAATATGCAGATATATATATAAAAAAAGACATTCAACTAGACAGGTGAATTAGTATTTATTTTATTCATCTATTATTGGAATTAGAGCTTATTTCTGATTTAAAAAAATAATATAACAACAAACATGTTTGTGTACATACATTTTGTCCATATACAATGATTCTTGGTTTATCTCCCAAAATTCAAGTCCTGAAAGTGGATTTGTCAGTGGATATATATAGTGAAATCACCTTCTAGAATATTGTACTGATCTATACAATCAACAGCAAGTAAACTCCATTATTAAAATGAGAGAAATAGTTGCATGAATAAATTATTTTATACAAAAATTCATACAAAATAAAATTCAGCAACTGTCTATCATTAATGTGCACCTGCAACACGTAAGTTCATAGTATCTAGTTATCTTGGTTTACCACCTTAGAACTTAATACAGGGTATTGTGTATTCGCTTGTGTCCTGGAAGCAGGCACATGTGTGGTGGGGTCAATGGGTGTAAGTGTAGGTATGGGCTGGAACTGGACCTTCTATCCTCATTGAGTTGCACTCTTTAGTGCCTTATACACCTTGATTTTCTAAGGCAAGATACTTAATGATTCCTGGATAGTGTTCCTCAATATTATTAAGAAAGTTTAATTAGAAAATGTCATTATTGGGAAATTTCAGGCTACGTAAATTCAGATGTGTTATTAACAAGTAAAATGTCTTATTATATCAGCTCTTTAGGCTTAAAAAGAAAAGTAACTATCATTTCACTCATGCATTCATTAACTCATTCAATAAATATTTGTTGAGTGTCTATTGGGTAGTCATTGTTGAACTAAAATGATATTATGCCTGTCCTTACAGAGCTCACATCCAGGTAACTATGGTATCATAAATTAAACAACTGCCATGAAGTACTGTGTACTATTCCAAAGTAGAACAGGGGTATATCTCTGAGTGTCTTTTGAAAAATAGGGGATTAACCAGATCAAAAAAATGCAACTCTGGCATGTCCTTCAGAACTTAAGCATATAGTTAGTATATGACACAATTCTACTTCTAGGTATATACCCAAGAGAAAAAAAATGTATAAGTCCACACAAAGTCTTATACCCATATGTTCATAGCAGCATTATTTGTAATAGCCAAAAAGTAGAAATAACTCAAATGTCCATCAACTGGATAAATAAAATATAGTACATCATACAATGGAATACAGTATAATTGATACATGTTTCACCTTGAATGAACATTGAAAATAGTATGCTAAATGAAAGAAGCCAGACCCAGGAAGTCCTATATTGTATAATTCCTTTTATATTAAACTAGAGGCCTGGTGCATGAAATTCGTAAATGTGTGGGGTTCCCTAGGCCTGGCCGGCTATCAGGGCCGATCGGGGCCTTCCAGCTGCCCACCAGAGCCTTCCTTCTGGCTGCTGGCTGGAGCCTCCCTTCCCCAGTTGCTGGCTACTGACTGGGGTCTTTCTTCATTCCTCACAGACCCCTGGTGGTCAGCACATGTCATAGTAAGCGACAGATAGATCTCCCAATAGAACTCCTGTGGGGACAATTTGCATAATAGGCCAAAATAGTCAATTCTTTAAACAGAAAGTAAATTAGTGATTTCTGGATTTGGGGGATAGAAATAGGAATTACTTCTTAGAATATAGAGCTTCTTTTTTGAGTGATGAAAATATCCCAAATATGATTCTAGTGATACTTTTCACAACTCCATGATGAATATACTAAAAGCCATTGCATTGTCCATTTTGAATGTGTGAACTGTATGGTATATGAATTATATCTCAATAAAGCTGTTATATTAAAAAAAGAAAAAAATAGAAACTCGGGGAGATTCGTTAATTAAACTTAAATTTGTTAGTTAAGTAAGACTTGTGGAAAAGGCAGAGGTTGGTTTTCTCTGCCTTGGGTTGTCTTAAAACTCATTTTTCCTGTTAAAAAAAGGAGAATAAAGCTTGTAAAAGTTTGCAGTAGTCAGGTCACTTTATTACATGTGAAAAAAACAAGTTAGACCAACATGAAACAATTATCACTGGGCCTCAGTTTTTACAAGCCTTTCCCTTATTTTTTGCCTATGTTATATCATAGCCACAGAGGAGATTAGGGTGGAGTTTCATCACTTTCAAATGTATAAAGCCATGTACAATGTACAGTAATCTACATTAAACTTCCAGAAGAACAAAATAGATCCAGAGACATGGAAGCATGGAGCAGACTGACAAGTATCAGAGGAAGGTAGGAGAGATTAACCAAAGAACTTATATGCATGTAATGCATAACCCATGGGCACAGATAATAGTACCTTGAAGGCCTGGGACAGGGGTGGAAGCAGGGTGCAGGGGGACAATGGGGGACATCTGTAATACTTTCACCAATAAAAATACTTGCAAAAACTTCCAGAAGATGTTTATTATCCTCAGTTGTCAGTGAACGTTCTAGCACAAGATAGAGGCCTGAATTTCCTTTTGAGTTTGTGTTAAGTTAGTGACTGCTATATACTAAGGAATGACCAATAAGTAATAGTGGCTGCCTCTATATTTCAATTGAATACTGACTGAATCAGAAGTCTTCTAAAGTAGGAGAAGTTTCCCAAATCTCTGTTTAGTTCTTTAAGATAGAATTTATTAAGCAGGTAAGAATGATGCTGAAGGATGGAATGGCACTACAGATTAGGTCCTGTTAGAGGAGATCGTCTCAAAACACAGTACATGGACTACGGATATACAATTGGTATGGTCTTAGAACCCTGGGAGGAATTAGAAGGTCCTCTTAACTTTAGACAAACATTTTTGGTTCTTTTAAACTTATTTTGTACTGTTGTAAGACATTGATCTTAAATGACTTTTTCAGTCACTGGCATGAGGTAGGGCTTTTGAGCTGAATATTATCCTTGTCAAGACCTCAGTGGGACATGGCTCTGAATTTGAGGCTGAAGTGAGATTCCCTTGAACTGTTCTAGAATTTTTCCTTTTTTTCTTTATGCTGTTCTTTGAAGAGGAAAATATGTAAATTGATTTTCTTTATGCCTTAAAAATGTATACAAATACACAGGAAGAAAATATACTATAGTATAGTAAAATGGTGGTCATCTATAGTTTACAATAACATGTTTTCAAAATGTTCTGCAGTGAAGTTCAGTTACATTCAAGTCAGAGAATTAAAATATGTGCCCTTAAATTTATCTAGGAAAGTCAATTGCTTATTTGTTTCTCATTTCAAGATAGCATCTGGAATTCTAGCTGTTCTAATGCTGAGTCTTTTTTCATTTATTACAACACAGAACATGGGTTTTGGAGTCAAACAAAGGTTTAAATCTCTACTTTGGCTGCCAAGAAAAGAACTAATATAAGATGCTGGCTCTTGATGCCAAAACCAACTCTGGAGATGAAGCAAAAACAAGTCAGGAGTTGATTCCTCTCAGATCTTAAAAACTGTGAAAAACTCATGGAGAGTCAAATGTGGAAGGGAAAAGAAGCAGCAGGCAGGAGCAGATGGGGACTAAGTACCTGAGGGGAGGAAAATGAACAGGAATTCTCTTCTGAGGGAAGCAAAACAATAGCTCTGCTCTGGGGTAAGTCTCAGTATACCACTATGGGTTTCCCACTTGAACTGCACCCAACAGTAAGACTACGTAGACTACAATGGTAGATATATATTACTAGAGGCTCAGTGCATGAAATTTGTGCATGGAGGGTGGGGGTTTCCCTCAGCTTGGCCTACACCTTCTCCAATCCTGGACCCCTGCCTGCCTGATCACCCCTAACCACCTATGCCTGCCAGCCAAATCCTCTTAATTTCTCTTCCCTGCCGGCCTGATCCCCCTTAACTGCCTCTTCCTCGACCCCTGCCACTGTGGCTTTGTCTGGAAGGACATCCAGAAAGATGTCCAGAAGATGTCTGATCTAATTAGCATATTTTGCTTTTATTAGTATAGATTATATGCTTATCAAAGGCCGTGGAATATATAATACCAAGAGTGAAACCTAATGCAAACTATGGATGTTGGGTGATAGTGATGGGTCAGTGTAGGGTCATTGATTGTAACAAATATACTAGTATGGTGCAGGGTGTCCATGTTTAGGGAGGTTGTGGGTATGTAGAGATGGGGTTATATGGGGACTCTGAACTTTCCACTCAATTTTTCTATACACCTAAAACCTACTATTAAAAAGTAAATTTTATTAATTAAAAAAGAAATGTTTATCACAATAATTTAAAATAATTTAGTACCAGATAATTTATCAATTTGCCCTAACTGGTTGGCTCAGTGGATAGAGTACCAGCTTCTGGACTGAAGGATCCCAGGTTTGATTCTGGTCAAGGGCATGTACCTTGGTTGCGAGCACATCCCCTCTAGGGAGTGTGTAGGAGGCAGCTGATTAATGTTTCTCTCTCACCAATGTTTCTAAATCTCCCTCTCCCTTCCATTCTGTATGAAAATCAATAAAATATATTTTAAAAAAATTTATCAATTTAAATCATTTTCATTGAAAAAATGGCCAATGGAGAAAAATCACTTTATTATATGAATAATTATAGAAAAATATTAGCTTTCAATGCCTATTTATGATAAAATTCTCAAAAAAGGACTGAAAGGTTATTTTTATGTCTGATAAGATCTATTTTAAAAAGTTATAATAAACATCAATTTAAATTAATAAATACTAGATGTATTTTTAATGTAGGGAACCACTTCCTAAAGTTTCTTACCAAAACAGTAAGACATAAAGAAAAAGTAAGAGGCTTAAGGATTGAAGAAAAAAAAAATGTCAGGAATATTTTCTTACAATATAATTATTTAAATAGAAACCTCAGAAGAATTAAAATACTTATTGGATATTATGAATTTAAATCAAGTATAAGATCACTTATAAAAATTAATAACCCTTTTTATACTAATAATAATTGAATAGAAAACTTGACAGAAAATACTATATGCTTTATAAAAAATAACAGCAACTAAGAAGGACCTAGGAATTAACTTATTAAGAAACTGTGGGAGGAATTTTAAAAAATGAAGAAAAGACCTAAAAAAATACCTGAATAAATCGATAAATAATAACCATGTCAATGGATAGGACAATTTAACATTTATTGATATCAATTATTCTCAAATTAATCTGCACATTCAATGCAATTCTAGAGAAATTTTAAGTAGAATTTGTTTAAGGAAGTTGGAAAAGAAATTTCAAAGTTGATGTAAAAATAAGTGTGCTGGTTATATTATCTGTGTTTTGAAAAAGAAAACCAAAATGGTCCCAGGTTTGGAGATGGTATGCGCAGCATACTTGTTCTACAAGTTATTAAAAACTACTAAAAAATCAAAATTATTAAAAAATGATGTGTTATTGGCACAAGAATAAACAGAACCTATGCAATAAAATAGAGGACCTGCTATAAATGGAAACTGGCATAAAAGTAATACCACAAGTCAGTAAATAAAATATGAATTACTAAGTGAAAATTCTTGGGAAAACTGGCTCGCTATATGAAGAAAAGTAGAATTCATCACATAGTGAAATCCTGATGATTAAATGTAAAAGGAAAACTAGAAAACTTAGTAGAATAAAATTCAGAAGAATATCTTTATGTGTTTGGGATGAAAATTTATAACCCAGATCCAAAAATCATGAATTTTTCATCATAAAAAATTGATGAATTCCAGTACAGTATAGTACATTTAAAGTAAAGATTAATTTTTAAGGAAGGAATCCTAGACAAAGGTAACAAATGGATAACAGACTAAGATAAAATGTTTGATATAAATAAAATGTTAATATTGCAATATAAATTAACACTTGGAAATCAACAAGAAAAAAAGAAAACTTTGTAAAGAAATGGCTACAATTTAAATATAGGCGATACAAAGGAGAAATCCTAGTGGCTATCAAGTGGATGAAGATATGGTTAATATCTATAATAATTAGCAAAGCACAAGTTAATATACTAATTAAATAAAACCTTACATCCATCACAATGGCAAAAATGAGAAAATTTATGATACCAAGCATTGTGAAGAAATGAGGAGAATGTTAATTCTCATATTTTACGAGTGGGAGTCTATATATTTGTACTATTCTGGAAAACTCTCTAGCAGTAGTTATTCTACACTAATAAAAGAGAAATATGCAAATTGACTGTACCTCTGCAATGACCATCAACCAGTCAGGAGTGAGTATGTAAATTAATCTAACAAGGATGGCTAGTTAACTTGCATATACAGTCATGGTGCAGCCAGGTGAGGCAGGATGCCTGCTATGAAGGGAAGGGCAAGGGGTGAAGAGAACTACAAGAGCAGCACTCTGGCCTGGAGCAAAGACTTGCAAAGGCTCCCAGGCGGCCAGGAACGAAGCCAGAGAAGGAAGGCCTATTATTGCATGAATCTTCATGTAATGAGCCTCTAGTACATTAATAATGTTGTAACTTGTGATTCAGAAATCTTTTCCTAAGAATAGATCTTTACAAAACTGTCATTATAATATGATACATACAGGGTTTGTGATGTAAGAGCAGTGATTTGAAGAAATCTAGGGATATCTGGTAAAGAGTAGTTGACAAGTATGATGAGACAAATTGCAGCAAAAAGGACCAATAAATTATAGCTTCATGATCATGAAAACAGTGTGTGATTAATAAAGTAAGACAGTGTGGGATTATATATATCATGATAACATTTAGGCAAATTAGAAACATATACTAGGAAACTATTTTTTGAGGGAATATGCATATCTAAGGAGCTATATAAAACACAGTAAAGTGGTGGCTTTATAAAGAGATTGATGGCAGTGGGATATCGGGAAATGTTATTTAATGAAATAAAGCACAAGAGAGACCTTGTTAAACTGATAATTAGTGTACCACAAACCAAGCAGTAATATGAACTCAAACTTTTTTTGTACTTGAGGTACAAAAAAATTAAAAAATCCAAATTATTGCTCCACCCTTTGTGGCTATGCTCCTTATGGCTAAGTCACTTAACCCTTCACAGCTTTAGTTTTCTGATCTGAAAAAGGTGATGAAAAATAGCTACCTCATTCTTTAAAACTACTATTAAATAAAATAAAGTGCAGTGAGCTCTTAGCATAGTACTGAAACATGGTAATTATCAGTGTATGTCAACCATTGGGAGGTTGTGGCTATGTCTTACTGGTTTAGGACAGAGTCCTTGGTGCCAGGTAGGCCTGCGTTTTTCAGAACCAGTGGTGCCTCCAGCCAGCTATGAACTTATCAAGTGATTTATACTCAAGGCACAGGTCTATTCTCTATACAATGTGCATATAATAAATGTTGTGAGGATCACTGACTTAGTGAGTTCAGGCTGCTATAACAAAAATATCATAGGCCTCACTTATAACAAGTAGAAGTTTATTTTTCACAGTCCTGGAGACTGGGAAGTCCAAGCTCAAAGCACCAACAGATTTGGTGTAGGACAAAAACCTGCTTCCCAGTTCATAGATAACGGTCTTCTCGCCGTGGTCTCATGGGAAGAAAAAGAATGAGGAAACTCTCTGGTGTCTGTTTTATGAGGACACTAATTCCATTAATGAGGGCTCCACTTTCACACTATAATCACCTCCTAAAGACCATTACATTAGGAATTAAAATTTAATATATGAATTTGAGGGCCGGGAAAGCAAATATTCAATCTGTAGGAATTATCCTATATAATAAAAGGCTAATATGCAAATCAACTGAATGGTCAGTGTGCTATGATGCACACTGACCACCATGGGGCAGCACTCAATGCAGGAGCTGCCCCCAACTGGCTTTCAGTGTCTGCCCCCTGAGAGGGAGGCGACCATGGTGGCAATCGGGGGGTGGGGCTGGCCAGTGGGCTGGGCCAGACCGCAAGCCAAGCAGGTGCCAGTGAGGGCCCCTGATCTCCTCATCCACTGGTAGCTCCACAGATGGCCCTGTTAACTGGCCAGGCCTAGCGACCCTACCCTTTATATTGGGAACAGTATTTGAGATTTAAAAATTAAAACCTGGCAAAGCTACTCTAACAGTGAAAAACAGGATGATGCAGCAATGACATGCATAGACTCTAATTTGCATATTTTGTGGTCAACCCTGATTCTGATGCTTATAACTGTGTGACAAAGCCAATTACTTCTCTCTACTTCAGTTTTTCCACCCATATGATGGGGAAAATGGCACTACTGCCTCAGAAGGATCATGTTATATACTACTTTTTATAATCAGGCAAAAAAATGTAGCTGCCCATACAACAAACAGCAAGATGCCTTTCACCTATATGAAAAGTATGCACTGGTGCATGTAGCATCCTGGATTACAAAAAGGATGTCTGAATGCTGGTTTAGGCCCAACATCCCTCAAGGGGTCCTGGATTGCAAGAGAACACAGGCTGAATTTTGTGCACTGGGCCTCTAGTATACCATAAATATAAACAAAGTTCTTTACTAAGAGCTGAAACAAAATAAGTGTCTGATGAACATTTATTACTTTTATTATCTATCATTAAAGCTTAAAACTTGGAAATTAGATTCACTTAAGCATTTTATTCTAGAGGTAACAAATAAAAATAACAACAAATCAAGGTTTGTTTTTCATTTTTTAATCATCTAATCCAATGGTTCTCAAATTTTTGGTTCCTTTTACAGCCTTAAAAATTATCAAGGGCTCCCCAAAGAATTTTTATGTGGGCAATATCTATCAATATGTACAAAATTAGTGATTTAAAATGAGACATTGAAAAATATTTACTTATTAATTCAGCTAAGGTAACAATGAGAAATCCATATCATGATTACAAAATTAATATATGAAAAATAATTGTATTTGATGAAACAAAAAGCATAATGAGAAGAAAGGCATTGTTTTATGTTTTTGCAAACCTCTGTGTCTGGCTTACTAGAAAACAGGTGGACTCATATCTGCTTCTCCATTCAGTCTGTTGTGGTATGTTGTTTTGGTTGAAGTGTATTAAAAAATCCAGCCTCACTCAGAGAAACATCACCTGAAAACACTTTAAGTATTGGGAAGCTAGCTGCCTACCTTCCAAAATTCTAATTTTTGGTTAAAAGCTCAAACTTTTTTATTACCAAGTATTGTAAGTTATTTTCCTTGAAGTGACAAGTTTATTATTTTTGAGAGCATGTCTACGATGTACCCAAGTCTGAATAATCAATGTTTCTCTTCCAGGTGTTCTTTTAAATAAAATGCTGTTTCATAAAAACAAGTAGCTGCTTCAGCACCAATCCATTCACACAAGTCCTTTTTCTTAAGACAACCTTTATACCTTAATATGCACTAAAGAGTGCATACTTCCCATTTTATCACCTAGAATACTATTTATAATATTATTAGTATTCAAATATTAAGATACATTAATAATTTTATTGCATCATCAGGACCATTTTAAATTGATATATATATTTTTATTTTATGTGGTGGTGAAGATTATATTTTGGTGCCAGTACTTTAATTCATGCCACGGTGCCAACATTTTTACCAATCACTTACTCTATGAACCATACTTTGCTTTCATTTTAAAAATAGTTGTGACCTTATGGAGCATTGGACCTGATCTTCAGCACTGTGCATCTACTTTTTTGAAGTTATTTCCTGCTCATTTCCCAAGGTAGTGTCTCCCATCAATGATATCAAATCTGTGCCCATGGTGGCAATGTGAAGGAAAACCTAAAGGAGGAAACTATTGAAAGTAGAAAGGTCAGAGAAGAATAGTAAGAAGAAAAACATGTGGGTGTAGGCAGGTAGGTTTAAAGAGGCTCTATCATCCTTCCAAATAAGAAAACTGGGCCTGAAATTCATAAACATGAACGTGAGTCTGGCAAAGTAAGGAAGTACAGCCTGTCTACAATTCCTGCTGATTTTACAGGCAGTGAGCAATAGGGCCCACAGCAGTTAATCTCTGTTTCAGGCTGCTCTGCCATGAGCATCCAAGCTGCAGAAGCATCATGATAAATCTCCAGTCCATCTTCACAGTAGACCATTTTTCAGTCATTTAAAGCAAAGATTCCGTTAGATAGCAGGGGAAGAAAATGCAGGCACACTCTTTAAGACTTTTTTTATGTGTAAATATTTATTTCAAATATTATTTTTAAAAGAACATAAATTCAAATACAATCTTAATTAAATTTATTTGGGTGACAGTTAATAAAATTATATCAGTTTCAAGTGTGCAATTCTACAATATATCATCTGTATATTGCATTTTGGGTTCACCACCCAAAGTCAAATCTCCTGTCACCAACCATCAATCCCCTTTCCCCTTAGTACTTTTAAATGCCCTCTTGATACTTTTCTAACTTGAGATGCCATTTAGAAAATTCCTATTGCCCACAATTATCATCACTAATTACCTTTGTTATTAATGGGTGCCCACTGTCAGGTTCAACATTCCAAATCTCCATATTTTATGAATATATATATTTCAGACCTTACATTTATTTTGTTTTACCCTGCCCTTACCACTATCCCTCCCAGTCTCCGCATTCAACTCTGTCATTATTAATTGCTTTGGTAATAAGGTTACAAATCATTTTTTTATGGCTTCTTCACCATATTTCTGCAAACAGCTACCATACTACATTAATGTTACATTATACACCCCAAAGGGAGGCATATGACCAAGTGCACACTTTCTTACAGATTAATTGCACAGCCAGACCGCTGGGCCAATGAACCTATTTATTTTGTAGCACCAAGCGCTTAACATGTCCTGCTATCCTAAACCAGCAGTGCTTCAAGAAGATGTCAATGTAGGAAATCCTCCCTGATTTTGAGTAATCAGTTAAAATGTTTGACTTTTTACCAGTGGAGAAAATGTATTTAGATTCTTGTTTAATCCTCAGGCAATTACAGAACACATTAAAATAAGCCCTTTCCTTTACCCCACAACCCCACTTCTCTGCAAATACTAGTACACAATAAGGAAAATGCTAAAAGTGGTATCAAGTTCTATCTGCTTTTCTTATCAGTGATTCATGATTTGAGATTTTGTTCCATTTTTAAATTTGACCTCAAGGAGACACATTGGTGGGCTGAAGCAGTGACCAGAGAGGGAACTGTTATCCAGCAGAAAATAAGGTAAATATTACTTATCTCATTTAATACAGCTGTTGGGAAGACAGGTATCTAGGGAGTGACTCAGGAAAATCTACACTGAAAGATTAAGGACTGGCATTTTAGCTGAGAGGATATTCTTCAAAGAGAATGTTTGGAAATGTTGATCTCAGAGCACATAGAAAAAAAAAAGAACTAGTTCCTAGATCCAAGATCCATTCAAGAAAGGCAACTTGGCCCTCAGACAGAGGAAACTCTGGCAAGACCCTGTGCTATTTTAAATTCAAAACTTCATTTATGTGGTCCAAAGAGTGAGCTTCTGCACCCTGGAACCCTGGGTGGAAAGAGAATCCAGAGGATAATAAAGAAGCAGTTAGACAAGTTATAGAAAGTGTTAGAGGGATTGGGTCTACTTCTCACCTCTCTCCATATTAGACTCTGGGAAATGGCAGTTAACACTGTGCTGTTGGTCTTCATTATCTTTATGATGTTTTGTAACTCTTAGAATAAGATCTTCCATATTTGTTTCTTTCACTGTTTTAATGACACTCACCTGCAAAATTTCCTAGGTGAATTTAAAGATAATTTAGAAAAAAATCCCAATGAGATTTTTATTTATTGATTTGAGAGAGAGAGAGAGAGAGAGAGAGAGAGAGAGAAATATGTGTTGTTTCAGTTTTTCTTGTATAACCTGGGATTAGACCACAGCTTTGATGTATCAAGTCCACACTGTAATCAGCTGAGGTACCCAGCCAGAGCTGAGATCTTGATTACAATTGCATTAAACCTGTAGAACAACTGAAAATATTTAGTTTTTCTAGGCACATGTGGTGTCTCTCTCTTTATTCAGATCTCCTCAGTTATTTTGCTGTCTCCTGAACTGTGCTATACAGATCCAGTCCTTACCCTGCGGATCCTAAGGTCAGCCTGGCAACAGGATCCTAGCTCTGGAGGAGCTGAAGATTTCCTGTAGTTACCACAGGACCACAGTGTCCTGTGTCCTCTCTCAGCAGTCTCCTTTCTCTTCCTTCTGCCACCAGCTCCCTTCTCTAGTCACCACTGTCAGAAATCTCTACATGAGCACCTTACTGCCATGTCATTTCCACCAAACTCAGCTGAAAAGTTTTATATGCTTCAGACTAAACTCCTCTCTGGGATATTTGCATTGCGATCAGGTTGTTAGAGATGAAAGAGCATTTAAAATGGTGATAACACAATCCCGTACTGGGATTCCAAACAAAGACAAGAAGCCTGGGCCAGAGAAAAGGTTTTGGCCTGTGAGTCAATAAGCCCAATCCTGTTGCTATCTTGGGGAAGTCAATTTTTGTCTCCCAATGTCAAGTTTCTTCATGTGTAAAATGAGGGGGTCAGAGTTAATTTAAATTCCCTTTGGCTCTAGTTTTATAAGTGGACAGAAGTCTGAGGCCACAAAACCCTAAGTTTAAGCCCCACAGCTTTATTTTTTGACAATTCAACTCAACTTCCCTTTTGTGCACTCAATGTTCTGGTGGAAATACAACTCACCTAGCCTTCCTCATCCTTTTATATCAGGAATGTGCTTATGTTGCAGGGTCTTCTTAGACTTAGATCAGTGGAGGGGAACCATCTTTGATGACTTCATTTAGTGCGATGACCTTTTAGATTATTCAGCCCCCCAGGGCGAGTTTGTAAAGAGGGCAGGATACACTTTTTTTTTTGTGTGTGTGTGTGTGTGTGTGTGTGTGTGCTCTTATAAAATATCAGTTTCAAGCATGTAAAAGTACCATTTTTGGGGGGGTCAAAATGGTCAAATATTAGTAATTTTGACTTGACCCAAATATAATTATGAAACATGGCACAATAAAAACATTAGAAATGTCTGTCAACCTGAAATCCTCTTTTATTTCTGCAGTCTCTTTGCTTCCCTTATTTGATGGAGATGATTGGTCCCAAGCTCACTGCCTCAAGGGATGGATGTGATAGGTCAGAGTTCTCACAAGGCCTTGGTATTCCCAAGGCAGTGTTTTTCAACTGGAATGGAAGCAGGAGATTGGTTGTCGCAACTGGGGAAGTGGAGGAAGTGCTCCTAACATCTAGTGCGTAAAGGCCAGGGATGCTGCTAAACATCCTGCATTGCACAGGACAGTCCCCCTGCAAAGGGGTTGCTAGTGTTGAAGTTGAAAATACCTCAGCTCAGAGGAATTTAGGAAACTCAGAAGTAAACAAAATATTCTGGAAAAACATCAAGGAAGGATAGATTCCCTTCTTCCCATGCATCTTTCTTTTTCCACCAAGCGTAGAAAAATATTATGTCAAACTAGGAGTGAGAGAGACAAGAGACATCTTCTCTGTGAATGTATTCAGAATTTGAGTACAGTGAGCATTAATGAAACTACAAAATCTGCTGGACATGTTTTGTAAAACATTTCAGAATAAAGTGTGAAATTAGCTTTTCAGTTTGATTCATTGACATTGAGTAGTTTCCCTAACGCCACTTTCTCTGGGGTTTATGTTGCGATAGACAGGAACCATGTGTCAGGAGAGAGTAAGCATCTAGAAATACTTCCAGACTTCTAGAAGTATCTTGAATATTTCATCTCTGATTTTAACCTGCAATGTTTTCAACTGCTCGTATTAATTTTGACATGTATTTACCTAACATAAATTTAACAAACAGCCTTGTTCATTTATTAATCTAACATCTCAAACTCAGATTATGCACAGCTCTTCCCACTAATCCTCTATCTTTTCATGGCAGCAGCTAAAATAAACTACTCTGGGGAATTGTAATTGCCTTTAAAATTTAATCACACATTAGAAAAGGATCTAAAAGATTTGTGCAAGAAAATTACACATGCAAGAATGATGTGCATACTTTATTAAAGTATTCAAATGAATGTGATTTGTATCATTTGCATAAAGGTTTTAATTTTCCTAAAACTAAAAAATATTTTTGAGTACTCTTAAACTAAAGCAAGTTCTTTTCGTGTGTGTGTGTGTGTGTGTGTGTGTGTGTGCTCTTTAAGGTTTATTTGGGAGTGTGGGATGAAAGAAGGAAAGCAGAAATGCACAAAATTTGCCCTGAAAATTTCGGTATTTTTTTTTAGAGGACATAAAATTTTTTTTCACTTTTGAATATATATATATATAAATTGGAAAGGACCAATGTTCTAAATAACTATCTTTAAGGACACTTTTATTTCTGTGGAGAGATTCCAGGATAAGACATAGTAACATTAATTATGATGATTAGGCAATGGTGCATCAAATTTAATTTGTTAAACTTTATGAAATTTTGTAAGCTGTTTGTTAATTATGGCTATTATTAAAGATTAAATTATATAAACTCAGAATTAAATACATGATATTAGAGACAAATGTAATACATGTTCAAAATATATCACTAGTTATTTTATTTTACTGTTATGTATATTTTACCTGTAAGATGGATATCCTATCTAATAAAGAGGGAATATCACAAATATGGTGGCACCCACAGCGGAGGCAGGGTTTCCATAACCCAAGATGGCTGCACCCACAGTGGAGGCTTAGTTCCTGTAACAAGCCTTAACGAGCAATCAGCAGGGACCTGAGGCTGTGTGGTGCTAGGCTGGGGCAGGGGACCTCAGGCCACACCACCCGCCATGGCACCAGCCAAGGAAACTGATTCCACCCCCTCCCCCCCATCCAGCAGAGCTTGACAGGGGATCTCATGGTGCTTCCCTCACCCTGGTGCTGGGCTGGGTGACATCAGGCTGCTCTCCCCACCCCAGGCTGGGGAACCTTAGGCTGTGACCCCCCCACCTTGGCACTGGGGGACTTGAGGCTGTATCTCCTCACCCAGCAGGAGTTGGTGGGGGACCTGAGGCTGTGCTCCCTCTCTGGTGCCAAGCCAGGGGACCTGAGGCTGTGCCTCCTGTTCAGCAGGGTTTGACAAGGGATGGGCTGGCCAAGTCTGGATCTTGCCCAATGGGGCCCGGGCCAGCTGTGTCTTGGTCTTCTGCAATTTGAGGGACTGTGACTGGGCAGGGACTTGACTCTGGGTCCCCAGACTCTGATAGGAGAAAGATTTTTATATATTTTTTGCTCATTTTCTTTCATCTCTGACACTTGTATTATAGAGAAAGGACAAATAGCAATGTTAAAATATTTCCTCTAATTAATCACCTTTTAATGTGCATGAATTTTGTGCACTGATATATTAGTATATATAGTATTATCTAATGGTGTTCCATTGTGCATCTCTTTCTAATTCTATGTTTGCTGACATCATGTTGGCAACTTAAAGTTAGCCATGGTGGAAGTATTTACATCATGGAAATTGGCAAATGCTATCTACCAATCAGACTTTAACTACCCTACACCAATGCTAGTAACTGAGAAACCAAGAACTGACAGCAGTGGGAGTGTAGGTGGGGCCAGTTTATTAATCTCAGTGTCTTTGGCTCAAGGCACACTGCCAAGAAAATAGTAGGCACTCAGTAATTACCAGTCAATAAGAGAAAGGATGGTTTAACCATGTTATTTCCTGCACTCTACAGTCCTTCTTCAGATTTAGTATGTGTTTTGCTTCAAGGCATTAGAAAAGACTGAATTACATCTGTATGATTCTTAACTCATTTCTCAATTTGAGTTATGGTTTTCTACAGAGTGCACTCACATATACATTGAGAGAAATTTTCTCATAATAAGTGAAGAAAATGAGATGCTATAATATAGAGCATTAGTTTTTATCTTTTGACTCAGATGCAACATAAGAAATACATTTTAAGCATAACTCAGTACATGTATGTATATAAAAATTTATATACATAAATAAAAATGAAACATTTGAATAAAATACCATTTAGCTTCATTGTGTGTAATGCACACAGCTATTTTTTATTCTATTTTGTCTACACTAATAAAAGTAATATGTTGATTAGATCAGAAGACCTTCTGCAAGACCTCCCGGATGTCCTCCCAGACAGAGCCATGGTGGTAGGGCTGAGGCAGAGGTGGTTAGGGGCAATCAGATCAGGAGGGGAGGGCAGTTGGGGGTGATTAGGCCAGTGCAGATGAGCAAGTAGGGGCAAGCAGGCCAGCAGTGGGGTGGAGTTGGGGCAATTAGGTTGGTGGTGGTGCAGTTGGGGACAAGCAGGCAGGCAGGCAGGTAAGTGATTAGGAGTCAGCAGTCCCAGATTGCAAGAGGGATGTCCAGGTGGTCCCAGATTAGAGAGCGTGCAGGCCGGGCTGAGGGACACCACCCCCAACACCCATGTACAGATTTCATACCCTGGGCCACTAGTTTCATTATAAATTGCTGTTCAAGGCTTTCTAAATTATTGACCCAACAATGAGCCCAAACCCAGAAATTAAAAAAAAACACTCTTCTGTCAGGTTGAGAAAATATCATTTATGTCTTTTATTCAGATATCACATTAGTATGAACAATAAACATACAGTTTATAGAAGAAATTAAATGTATAAAAACATTTATAAAACAAACAATAAAATGAAAACATTAAGAATATTCAACCTAGTCATAGAAAATGATAGCCTACCACCAATACCAATGCAATTCTCCCTCTTTGCCAATATACCGGTAGTTATTTTTGATGATAAGTCTCTGTGCTGCTCAGGGACGTCCCAAACCTGGCAGTTTTAATCAGTAGCATAGTTAGGGCTCTGTCTCTTCATATGTGTGTAATCCACTTGCTTTTACAGTAAGAGCCAGTAACAATTCTTCATCTAGGGAACTCCCCAAGATGGTTACCAATTTTTCTTATCATGTTTTCAACTAAACTTAAACCAAAACCAAAACCACTTCTGGAACTCTAGGATAAGAACATGGAACAAAACCGAGACTAGTGCCCAGCACCTGCTGTCAATACCTAGCACCAGTAAGCTGGTCAGTGAGGCTCTGTGGTGGAGCATTGACCCATGAACCAGGAGGTCACAGTTCCATTCCCAGCACATGCTGGGTTTCAAGCTCCTTCCCCTGTGGGGGGTATGCAGGAGGCAGCCAATCAATGATTCTCTCACATCATTGTTGTTTTTCTCTCTCCTTCTTCCTTTCTCTCTGAAGTCAATAAAAATATATTTTTTAAAAATACTCAGCATCAGTGGTTTCTTGGCCAATCTGTAGCACTCTTGAACTATACTGCCTTGGCAAAACCTGACAGAATTTAGAGCACACTTTACACTTATGAAGATACGTGAAATGAAAAAAAAAATTTGTTCGTTTCTTCATTGGCTTAGGTCACATAAGCATACATTAACGATGTTGTGGAAGGTAGATATATATCTAAGGGTAAGGTGGATTATCTATTTTCATCACATACTTGGTCAATCTATTGTAACAAATTAATTGTTCAAACTCTCCACCATTAACTCCCGGTGTCTTTCTTCCCAGGTTGCACAATGCTTACTATAGATTTCTTGGCCTAGTCCCGGGCACTGCTTTGGATAAACCCAGAGAAGATGGTATAGATTCTGACCCATGCTTGCTGATCATCATGTAGAACTTGAGAGTCTTTTGTAAAAGGGACTCAGGATGATTCTGTCAGTAGCCAGATCTCATTGGAGTCAACAGAACTCCAGGAAGTCCTTCCCACTGAGACAGCCAATGATGGCAAAAATTATTGCTCTTTAGGCGTTGCTGCTAAAGACAGCTTACATTTTACGGAATGACTGCTGTGCCCGGGGCTTTGAGGTTCCAATGTCTAATGAGAGAAAAATGCTTTGATTAGTTATATGATATTATGTCAGTAGGAACTTGGGAAATGCTTCAGGTGGCTCGAAAGCAGGCCTGGAACTTTAAGTAACAAATGCTTGGATGGACTTAAGCATTCTGAGTTTTCCTGTGCTTAATATGTTACATTGCTATGTTGATACGTAATGTCACAGATGGTAATATTAGTCATGAAAGAACAAAGAAGCCAAGTTCATAGCCAAATGAAAGTTAAAAGGAGGGTACAAAAAGTGATCTTACCCCACAGACAGGTTTTTCTTATTGAAAATGTCTTGAACACCATTGAACACCTTCCCAAGATCCATATGTTGGCATGAGCAGATGGGGAAGACTGTAAATCTCCCAACTGGCTTAACTCCCACTCAAAAACTAAAGCAAGGAGTGTAGTGAAATCAAATTCAGCAATGAATGGATGATCCTAATTTAACAATGGGCAGCTTGCCCACAAATTCTCATGCAAACCAGTGGTGGCTTCCTCTTTTTTTAATTAACTACACAGCCTTTCCAACCCGAAGATTTAAATGTTTACTTCTGTTTGCTTTGCGTCATTTACATTTCTTTTGATTCTAAGAGGAAGTTAACCCCTGAGGCCTAAGAGGGTATCCTTTTGAAGAAACAGATAGACCCAATAAGGAAAAAGATATGCAAAGTCAAGTCCTCCATTTACCTTACCTATTGCTGTCCAGCTAAATAAGACATTTTGAATGATAACAATAATGGAGTAATTATAGGTCAAAGCCAATGTTTCTTGGAAAGCCAGGAGGTGCAGATCAAAATCTAGATTCAAATAATACTGTTATTACAAAAAATTAATAAATTTTAAAAATCTTTAAATCCCTAAGAAGGATGAGCAGTAGATTTTGAGTCACATAGAGCAACATGGAAGGTAAAAGCCTTTCCCACTTGAGAAATTACACAAAGAATTCTTTGCCCTCTCATCTTTCAGATAAAATGTAGGAGGTAAAGAGAAAAGAGGAGTATTTCACCTACTCAGTGTGTCTATTGTTGATTCATTTTGACAGATGTATTCTTCTCATCTTAGGTACCTGGGCTGTGACTAAGAGGGCAAGATAGCTGACTCTGACTTCAGAAGCTATATTTGGAGGCTGTAGCAACAGAGAAGGAGAGGGCTGGCTTTAGTACTCTAAATGGTTGTAGTACAGGATAATTAGATGGAATTGTACACGGAAAAAATTTGTTAGAGTTACCAAAAATAATTCCTAACGAGAAGGCTGTTGTGTTCTGAAGTAGTCAAAGGGATGCAATGAATATTTCATCTCTTAAAACATTTACCAGAGAAAAGGATGCAGGAATAGAAAGTGTATCTTAGAGCTATTTTCTGTTGGATAAGAGTGGAGATTATCCATCTTTCTGGTCTTTATTTCTACCTCAACTAATAGGGTGAAGAGAGGGACAGCACAGAAACCGTAAACCACATAACTGTAAGAGATCACATCTTCAAATGTGAATGATAGAGATAAATCTTATTTGGGTGCCTTATGTAGTGGAAAAGCAAATGTTCTTGACTTTTTCTGCTACTTAGTTTCCTTTATCAGATCATTCTGCCGCAAATGCTCAAGTTCTTTCTAGTTCCAGAAAAATAAGCAGTACATTTTGAGTTTATTGATATTGAGTGCAGGTAGTTTATGGACCATAAAGGACTAGCACTCATGAAGTTTTGAGAATGGAAATGATTTAGGTGTCTTTGGTCATGGGAAAGGAATACCTAATGAGAAGGTATCATACCAGAGGAGGAAGGAGAGCATGGGCCTTGTGATCTGGTTCTGTTCAACACCAAAGTCAATTAGTTAAATCAGACTTTTTACCCAATGATTTATTTGACTAAATGTTTTTTATTTTACCTTTTAACTGGTTGTTTGGCTTTTACTTTAGTGCTCACTGATGTGACTAATTCATAGATTATCTAAGGTATCTCTGCATATTGCCCAGCACTTTCAAATTTGAATATGCATAAGATCACCCTTAGAGATGTTGCTAAATTGCAGATTCTGCTACAGTAGGTGTAGGGATGTAGTCTGAGGTTATGCATTTCCAACAAGCTCTCATCTGATACTGATATAGCTGGTCTGTGGACCACACTTTTTAGTAGTAAGGTATTACATCACAATCCTACATTCTTCTGTGGATACAAACCAGAAAAAGGAATTCCCTTTTTTTTAATACATGAAGTATAAATTAAATGTCATGTTTCATTATTTTTCATTATGTTTCACAGTCCTTTTATATTTTCTAGAATTATATAAAAACTCAGATGGCATATTATAAAATCATTTATGTCTAGTTGTCCCCATCTCTGTCTGCACTTTAGCCTCACCTGCAGGCATTTTGAAAAATACAAATGTCCGGCTCCTATCCAAAGCCAATTCAGAATACCTGGAAATAAGATCAAGACATCATTTTTCTCCCTATCTTTTTATTAGAAACCTTTCAAATTTCCAGAGAACTGAAAGAATAGTATACTGATTACTCATATACTCACCATGTTAAAAGAATAGCTTAATAATTACCTAGATACTCATTTACCTAGAGCCAATAACTGATAACATTTTACCATAATTATTTAACTACTAGGGGCCCAGTACACAAAACTTGTGCACTGGGGATGGGTGGTCCCTCAACCCAACCTGCCCCCTCTCATGTACTGGGAACCCTCAGGGGATATCCAACTGATGGCTCACCCCCAGCCTGCCCAAGGCCTAAAGCCTATGGTTAGGCTGTAGGCCTTGGGCACCCAGCCATCGCCATGCTCAGCTCAGCCCTGGCTGCCTGTAACCATCCAGCCCCGTGGGCTGGGCACTCACTGCCACTTCCGCTCACAGCACCAGGGGGCCAGGTGCTCCCTGCTGCAGACACCACCGGTGCTCCTGCCGCTGCTTCCCCTCACAGCACCCAGGGGCTAGGTGCTCGCCACCACCACTGTTTCATCTCCACTCCCATGGCCTGGCTAGGTGCCAGTTGGGCCCGCCCCCGCTCCTGATTGGCTGGTAGCATAGCCAATCAAGATTGAAGGTAGGGTCAAATTGCATGTTTCTCTTTTATTATATAGGATATGTTTTTGCTTTATTTAAATCTGTGGTTCTCAACCAGGGTGTATTTAGTAATATCTGAAAATATTCTTGGCTGTCACAACTTGGGGAGGCAGCCGTTTGTGGTACTGATATCTAGAAGGTAGAGGTGAGGGAGCTGATAGTATGACAATGCACAGGACAATTCCCCACGTCCCACTGAAAATAATTATCTAGACCAAAATATGGGTTGTGGCTAAGTTGAGAAACCTTGGTCTAAATATGATTCATACCAAATCATTTGAAAATACCTTGACCACATCATTGTTTTTCACTCTTAAATACTTCAGTATCTCCAAAAATGATGTTCTCCCGAATAAATACATATCTATATTACACTGAAGAGGATGACCATTTTAAAATCCTCTAATAGTGAGTCCATATTCAACTTCTCTCAATTGTACCCTAAATCATTTTTATGGTTTTTGTTGAACCACAATCTAAGATTTATGTGTTGCATTTATTTATTTATTTATTTATTTATTTGTTTATTTATTTATTTATTTTTAGTTTTAAAAATCTAGATCAGTCCTCCAATCTTTTTTCTTTTCTTTTCCTTTTTTTTTTCTTTTTGAAAAGATCAACACAACTGTCCCACATTATGGGTGTGATTGGATTATTTCCTTTTGTTTCATTACTTAACTTGCTTTTTCTATCCCTTGTATTTCCTATGAAAATGTTAGGTGTATATAAAGGCTTCATTAGATTCAAATTAAATATATTTAGTAAGAATGTTTAGGGTAATAACTAATATTGCATCATGGTAGGAGCTACATAATTCCTGTCTAGTAGTATTGCTATACTGGATGGTTTGGTGCAGGCAGTGACCTTTCTCATTTTAAGACCCTTTGTGATTAGCAAATACTCTTTGGGATAAATCTTTGGCACCTGTGACTATCCTAATTGTTCTGGCACTCACTGGTGTTTTTTGCCTGAATCACTGAAGGTTGCAGACAATTCATTTTTTTCATTTATTAACGTACTGAATTAGCCCAGATAATTCGCTGAATTATAATTTGTTAGATGGCAGACGAATTAAAAGCCACCAAGTCAAAATTGATAGCTTCACTTATTATAAAGAAAATAATTTTTAAATTCTCTAATCTCTATGGTTAGCTGGAATTCTCTTATAAAAAGAGGACCTTCTTTTATCAAATGGAAATCAACTATAGTTTGTTCTAAAAAGGATAAATGTTTAATTCTTTCCTTTAACTCCAAATTTTCAGGATACATTTCAGACTAAAGAGCTGATGTTATAGTTATTTCTTGATTAGTTATTTATAACATTGACTTTTATGAACCACAAGATATGGCCAAAAATTAGTTGGAAATAGCAGGGGGCATCACAAATTTTCTCCAATCAAAAAAGTTATAAACTTTATTTTCTTTAAAATCACCATGCATGTTCATAAAGATTTTGATGCTTTTAGACGTGCACCTCTTTTGAATGTTAGAAAAGGGATATAACTTTGGCAAAGAATTCTTGTGGAATATCAACTGTTAGATGAAAGATGGACAGAAAGTCACCAAATTGAAATCTAGTTCTTTATAACTTGGACTATGTTTGAATAGCCTGTTTAGTCTCTCCTGAATCCATGGGTGGTAAGTGATGTGTGAAAGCCAAACTCTTTTCAGACAACAGTTGAACAAATATTCAGGCAGGTTCTTGGATTAAACGATTGTTGTGTTTGGAAATCATCATTTTCCACGAGAAAGAAAATGAACATATTACAGGAAGCAACTGGAGCCAGTTTCACCCCTTTGTTTCAGAGTTCTTTATTTCTGAGCCTTGAGTCTCATATTAGTTGCTTTTCTTTGGGAATAGCAATGTGTAATCAATTAAAACAGCAATTTTTTATTCACTTTGACATGATACACCAGATTCTTAGGCCAGACCCCAAAACTATACCTGGTTAGGTAAAATCTAGTTCCTTTAATTCATTGTGTTAGGTCAGCCCTTAATGAAGAAATCTGCCTTCAGTATATAACATGGTCAATTTGTTTTTATGATGAATTCAATAGGCTCTTAGCACCAAAAACGTTCAGGCATCATCCAGATGTCGCCAAAGTTGAGTGAGCACATGGAACTGGTCACATGGAGGCTTCTGTTAGCCGAACGCACAATCTGGAAAGAAGATGCATTTTTTCCCCAAGGTCTGGAAATTTTAACAGTATCTGGCAGCTACTTCATTTTCAAGATAATCCTGTCACTGTTTCTGGTTATATGCAAGGGTGGGGGTCGGGTATTGAATGCAAGAATTTGGTGGCTTGCTGAAACTGGGTGGAGATGCTGTCATGTTGGCGCCTGAAGCGTGAGCACAAATAAGCTTTAGAAGAGTAAACCTGTGATTGTGCTACTTTTGGTCACGGAAGGACCTAAGTGGTGTGGGTGTGATGAAAGAGGGGAGGGAGAAAGAAAAAGAGAACGGGAAAATGAGTTCTGTGGACGCAAAAGCAATTGGCTAATTCAGTCAGACTTTCACTTTTAAGTATTGGTTTGATCAGGTCCTTAATCCTTAGCCAAATGACTCCCCAAGGACCTATTAACTCATTGTTTTATCCTTTAAAGATTCGCCATCAAAGAAACCATTTCTAAAGTCACAAAACCATCCTCTGAGCCAGCCTGGGCTTGGAAGGGTTGATAAAGTGGCTAATTTTTATTCTGACTTGGCCAGGGTAGTGTTCTGTCTCTCCTGCCACTAGCCACTGGTAGCAGAGAAGTAGTCTGTCACCAAATATTACTTGTTCATGCTCTAAGAAAGCAAAAACCAAACCCAAACAAAACAATAAAACACTCCTGAGCAAATGAGTTTTCAGCTTTATTTTCTTTGAACTGAGAGATTCCCTTCACTCCCCTTTACAGAAGCCGTAATAAAGGGGCTACTTTCAGATGGGTTTAACTCCATGACCATTTTGATCATGGTGTTGGCCCCCTTCAAAGTCATCATGTGTATTAACCACTTGAAACCTATTTATAAAAGACATGAAAATATTTTGCCTATAAAAGAGCTGGCACACAGCACTTCCTATGTCAAACATTTCCAACAAGCCCCATTCTCGCAGCAATCTTGTGTCGGCGGATCTTCTGAGATTTTCATGTACAAGCAGACATGTCTAAGGGAGCATAGTGAGCAATAATTACAATCACCTCTAGTCAAAGAAACCCCAAGGGCTTCCTGAAATCCTCTCTGTGTTTTAGGAGGTTACATGTTAAAAAAATAAACAACGGCAAAGACCCTAGCCACTTTGGCTCAGTGGATAGAGGGTCTGAGAAGGCTGAAAAGGGCTAATTCCGATGTAACCCTGATATTTGGGGGATAGTGATCTGAATCCATGCCAGCAAACTCAGTGTACATTTGTGATAACCTCTAATTAACTCACTACCTCCTCCCCAAATACTGGTCTTGCAGAACCTGTTACTGTGAACAGTGCACTGCTCCAGAGGGAGGGTTATTAACCCTGGTGCCAGGCCAGACTATCATATAAGGCCTGGAGACCCCCAACACCTGGGGCCTTCTTGCAAGGCCCTCGAAAAGGACCGGAAGCATAATCCATATTTGTGGGACAAAGACCACAGTGAAATATAAAAAGAAGCCCCATGCATGTTTCGGCAATCAGATTTGGAAAGCTATTCCCTGAGTCTGCCAATGTATTAAACAGTGTCCCTCCTCTTCTTTAAAGAGTCACTTAGTTTTCTTTTGGTCTTCTGTAACAGGTAAACTTGTGTACTGAAGGCTCCCGGGTTCGATTCTGGTCAAGGCTCCTACCTTGGTTGCAGGCTCCTTGCCAGCCTGGGTTGGGGTGCTGGCAAGGAGCACTTCTCTTCCTCCCTTCCTCCCTCCCTCCTTCTCTCCCTCCCTCCCTCCCTCCCTTCCTCCCTCCCTCCCTCCCTCCTCCACTGTCTCTAAAAATCAATGGAAAAGTATCTTGGGTGAGGATTAAAACTAAATAAATAAATAAATAGAAAATTTAAAAAATAGCGAAGAACTTCTTAGTTTAACCTAGATAGGACAACAGTCCACTTTCACTTTAGAGTTGGACATCTTAATTTGTAATGGCTCCTCTGCCTGCAAACTGCAAAGGAAGGAAGGAAGGAAGGAAGGAAGGAAGGAAGGAAGGAAGGAAGGAAGGAAGGAAGGAAGGAAGGAAGGAAGGAAGGAAGGAAGGGGCAGGGAGGGAGGGAAAGAAGGAAGGAAGAGGAAAAAAAAGGAAGGAGGGAAAGAGGAAGGGAAGGAAGGGTAAGAGGGAGGGAAAGAGGAAGGAAAGAACAAAGGATGAGAGAAACCAAGAACAGACTTATCAAAGATCACAGCACTACTAAATGGCAGAGCTGAGGCCAAATCAGACTCTCTTACCTCAACTTCATTCTTTTTACATTTTCAGAGACACTTATCAGTTCTCACTCTCTCTAATAATGCTCCCATTGCTCTCATATACATTTATACTGAGGAGACAATACTCTAATGTTTGGAAAATTCGGGAAAGCCATGTGACTCTACACTTAGATGATTATGGGAATCTCTCTCAGTGTCCCTAGCAGAGAAAACAGGTTGCTAATATCTGGTCTCTTATTCACATGAGAAACTTATACTCCATTGCCTGCTTTCCTGTTCTACCTTCTGTGGATGTCTTAATAGGCACTTCAAAGTCAACTCATTCAAGCATTACATTGACTGTACCTGAAACATATACAAAAACCTGCTACTTCCCTCTTACCTTAATTCAGGACACACCTCTCCTTGCCTGAATATTGCAATTGCCTCCCAATACTTCCCACTCCCACACTTGCCCCCCGTTCCAGGAAATTCTTAACACAGAGGCAGAATGACCTTTGGAAGCCCAGCTCAGACTCTGCTATCTCTTCTCCATGAAGCCTTTCCTGGCCAGTCCTTTCCGATCCTGCTTTATTTTCTCCGCATCCCTATTACTATCCAGTAGCCTGTATATTGAACTCATTTATTTATTTGTTTCATATATTCCTGTTTTACTAGGACATAAGCATGTCAGTTCGGACCAGAGCCTAGCACAAAGTCATCATTACATTTGCTGAACAAATGAAAATATATTTTCTACTCAGAAGCCTCAAAACGTATTGTACTTCATTTGAAATAAAAACTAAAGTCGTTTACATGACCACATTATAATTCAAAGTCTTCATAGTATCATTTTGGAAACTTACTAACATAATTCAAGAATTAGCCTTAAAATTAAGAGGAAACAAATACAATTTAAATAAAAACAGAGCCCTAAGTAATCTACTTCACCACCCCAGCCACCCGCACTTCTCTCTCCCTTGCTCACTCAGTCCTGACATTGAGCTCCTTGCACGCCAGGACTCCCCCCCGCACCCCCTCCCCGCCTTGCTCTTGCTGCTTGGAAGTCCCTTTTGCAGATATCTCTCTGGCTTCCTCCCTCACGTTCTTCAGGTCTCTGTTCAAATGCAGATGGTATCAGAGCCTAGCAAAAAATAATGTTGACCCCACTCTGCACATCTCTCCCTCATAGTGTGTTCTCGTTCTTTACAGTACTACCAAGATGATACATATTTTCTAATTATTGGCTTATTGCTTATGCCCCATCTCCAATCTGCCCCACTAGACTGCGCGCTTCATATAGGGAGCAGTCTGGTTTGTTTGCTACTGTACACTGGTTGGTATAGAGGAGCTGTTCAATATATATATTCTGAATGAATAAATGTAAAATAAATGAATAAATAATTTTCATAGTTGTTTTTTTTAGTAATCCCTCTTTACTCAACACTTATTGCTAATATTTTTCCCAGTTTCACATTTGACATATTTTTATGGCATTTTAAATGGAGCAGTAATTAATTTTTCTGCAATTATTTCTCTCATTTTCTTTGTAAATTTATTTGTCTGAAAAGCCTTTCTTGACCCAAACAGGTTTAGACACACCTATGTTTTCTTGAACTATTTTATGATTTTATTTTTTGCCTTTAATCTTTTAGTATATCTGGAATAAGTATATATTGCTTAGGTGACTTACTAGTAATCTAAATAAATCATTTTCTAAAGAAAAAACTACCTGTGTATTATATATTTAATAAGTTATTTACTCCATTTCATGTGTCCTTAGGATACTCTTTTTCTTATTACAGTTTTAAGAGATGGACTAGGAATGTGGCCAATCCTGCTATCTATGAAAGGCAGCATCAGCTGGACCTACTTCCTGAACGCAGGGAGACTCTTCTGTTATTTAAGGATATAAAAGAAAACCAAACCAAATTAAACCTGGAGAATTGAAAAAAAAAAAGGCTTTGGAAGGAGCAATGATGCTTCATTAATAAACTCTACAGTGATCATCAATCCATTTTAGATACCTCTGGCAGCAAAACAAAGCAGTTCTCCTCTATAAATTGGGAAAAATGAAGATGAGGATTCCATTGAAATGATTTCTGGCCTTTCCCCTAATGATAATCTTTCAGGCTTTGAACAATTGATATCTCAGCAAATGGGAGTTCAATTCTAAATGTTTACATTGAAAATGGAGAAAAGAAATTAAGAAGAACTAATATTTCAGATAAAAAGTTTCTCTGAAAAACCTCCTTGAATAAGAAATTACAGAAGTAAAGAAGACATACAAACTCTCCTCACAAGAGGAAAATACTGGGAAGTTGTCAAATGGTATCATTTGTAGAATATAAACAAAAAATGTTTTGTGAAATGACAAATACTTAAAAATTTCAGCATTTAAAAATTATTACAGTTTTATGATGTGGTTAATAATGTTCTTTTTATTTAAATCATATTTGTTTCCTCATGATTTTAAGGCTAATTCTAGAATTATGATAGCAAGCTTCTAAAATGATAATATGGAGACTTTGATTTAAATGTGGAGAGGGGGAAGGAGGGACTGCGTGAAAGAAGATAAAGGATTAGCCAAATAACATATCCTATATAATAAAAGAGAAACATGCAAATTTGACTGTACATTCGCTCCTGATTGGCTATGCTACCAGCCAATCAGGAGCGGGGGCAGGGCCAAGTGGCAGGAGCACTGGGTCCTGGGGGGTGGAGATGAAATGGTGGTGGTGGTGGTGAGCACCCAGCTCCCAGGTGCTGTGCGGGGAAGCGGTGGCGAGCGCCCAGCCCCTGGGGCCAGGTGGTCGCAGGCAACTGGAGCTGAGCTGAGCAGGGCAATGGCTGGGTGCCCATCTGGTGAGGCTTTAGGCCTTTGGCAGGCTGGGGGTGAGCCATCAGTTGGACATCCCCTGAGGGCTCCCAGTATGTGAGAGGGGGAAGGTTGAGTTGAGGGACCACCCACCCCAGTGCACGAATTTCTTGCACCGGGCCCCTAGTATCCATATAAATGGTTACTTGGTGAAGGTGTTGTCTGCCAGATTTCTCCAGTGTTAATTTACAATTTCCCCTTGTACTTTTAGCATCCAGTTATTAGTGTGGTGTCCTGGTGTCCATTTCCCTCATTCCTTCTACATTTACTGATTACAATTCTTCTCTAAAAAGGAATTGTCTCTATCCTGGTAGGTGTGGCACACTGGTTGGAGCCTTGTCCTTGTACTGAAGGGTAACGGGTTTGATTTCTGGTCAAGGGCATGTTACTGGGTTGCAGGTTTGATTCCCATCCCAATCGAAGCATGTGCAGCAGGCAACCAATGGATATCTCTTTCACACATCGATGTTTTTTTCCTTTTTTTTCCCTTCTCCTCTCCCTTCTACTCTTTCTAAAAAAATCAAAAGAAAAAATATCCTTGCATGAGGACTAATAATAACAACAAAAAAGTGCCTCATCTCTTCCATTTATTTATACTTTTATTTATTTATGACAATAAGGGCCCGTGGATATTTATTATAGTACTGGATTATAATCCATATTGTTTTTACTTATTTTGTTTCTCATTTTGTTCCAACTTCAGATGCTCGGACTTCCTCTAGGTTGGCTCCTTGGCTCCTTGCCATGCCTCCATCTTTTTGAGCATGTCCTTACTCTCTGAAACCATAGATACCCCACATTAATCTTGTATTTTTTCGTTACTTAGCCCTGGAATTGACCATTTATCCAAAGAAAGATATAGCTAATTCTTAATTGTTTAACATAGATTGTAATTTATTTTATTATTTTAATTTTCATTGTTTTTTTAAATCCTCACACAAGGTAATTTTTCCATTTATTTTTAGGAAGAGTGGAAGAGAGAAGAAAAGACAGAGAGAAACATCAATGTGAGAGAAACACATCGATTGGTTGCCTCCTGCATGAGCCCCAACCAGAGCCCTGGCCAGGGAGAAGCCTACAACCAAGTACATGGCCTTGACTGGAATTGAACCTAGGACCCTTTGGTTCACAGGCTGATGCTCTATAAACTGAACCAATCCAGCGAGGGCTACTTTTTTTCTTCATTTGCAATATTATTTAGGCTACAGGAAATGCTGGTTAACCTTCGATGACAGAGGTAAATAGTTGGAGAGCCAAAAATAATACCAATTTTCATAATGTCTTTATATGTCTATTTAAAAAACTTTTTTATTTTATGACAACTTTGGTAAAATCTAACAATGCTTAGGTTATTTATAATACCAATGATTTAAGTTGCCAATTTCTATTGAACAGTCAGAAAAATATTCACTGCACAATTTCCTGAGATGTTAATAGTGCAAGATTTAGTGTTAAACTGACATACTTGCTCATTCTCTTTTCTGTTTGTCTCCTGAGAGATGTGTGACTAATTATACAGGTAACAGCATGAAAAGGGTTGTTGGGTTGAGAACCCGAGTTGTGTTCAACAACCAAGACATTTTTTCATGAACATTTTCATCTAAAACCTAACTGTTTGAGATGGGAAATGTTCAAGAATGAAGGTTTGACTGCACTGGTCTGCATCTCAAATCCTGAAAACCAGGAGTACTGATGATCAGGGGCAAAGAAAATAGATGTATCTGTTCAAATGAAGATAGTGAATGGGTCCATCCTCTGCCTTTTTGTCTTATTCAGGCCTTCAATAGATTGGATGATGACAATCCATATTGGAGAGGGTGATCTTCTTTAGTAGTAAACCATTTCTAATGCTAATCTTTGCTGGACACACCCTCACAAAAATAATATTTTACCAATATCTGGAAATCCCTTAGCCTAGTTAAGTTGGCATTAAGCATCACAGTTAGAGACTAATGGAATGAATGTATTTTGAGAGCCTGTCATCTGAGAATGTGTGACATCCAAAGAAGAAAAGAATAGATTCTATAGTTTAGAAAGTAGAACTTGTAAAAGTTAGTGAAAAGTTTGTATTACTCTATAACATTAAGTTTTGAAAGAAAATATAACTTTAGAAGGTTGGAAAGTTCTCAAAAGATGTAATTATGACTGTATAATCCTATAGATTGAATTGTATGAAGCTACAGAAGGCATGCTTATCAAATATGTAGATGACATGAAGCCTGGCAAGAGAATGAACACATTGTATGTCAGAACCAGAATTGAAATAACAAAAAAATCTTGTCAGTCTGTAGCAATGGGATGAATCTCTAAAAAAGGTAGAAGTACAGGGATTTACATATGATCCCACATTGGATCCAAAACCCAACTGCCCAATGAAGTTGGAAGTAATGTATGTAACATAGCACCATGTGATAAAATGACTGTCAAGTTTTAATAAACCAAAAAGTTAAAGAGATACTGTATTATAATTGAATAATAGCAATGCTAAACATTTCAAAAAATTTTCTACTGTTATCTGTCAGACAGGTCCTATAAGGTAATTGTCTAGTTTTGTATCTGTTGTAGGAAAGGAATCGTAAAACAAACAAACTGTGCTTTACATTTAGTAATAAAGCATAGTTAAAAATATGGGGTGGGTACTTTGAAAAAGAGACAACTCCAAATTAAAGGTGAGGAGGGAATAATAGTTTTTTTCAGCCATTTTAGTGAGTGATGAGTCAAAGATGTTAGTTTTATTCTAATGGGGTTGAAAGAGTAAAATTAGAATCAGGGAGGAGAAGTCACAGGAAGATAAATTCTGGCTCAATATAAAGAAATTGCAGTCAAAGTTTTCTAAAATTCAGAAAGGCTTCTTGAAAGGTAAGTTCCCCACAATGAAAACATTTGAAGGCAAGTTAAACTACAATTTGGTAGATAGTGTTGTAAAACTCATTCAAACAGTGAAAGAAAATGTAGGTCAGATTACCTTACAGTTTTGATACTGTGTCTAAAAACCATTGTGAGAAATAATTACTATATCAGACTTCTTTTAATTCATTCTTTACAGGGACAGGTTTCATTTGCCAGACAGTGTGTCTATGTCATGGTAACAACAAACTATATTATATCAACATGAGAAACCGTCCTAGAAAAGAATTAAAAATATTACCTTTCAGAGAATTTTGGAAGATTTACTTAGTCTTATTATAGCTCTTACTGTTGTTGTTACCTATAAAAATGAAAACATTGAATTCATTAGGATCTGGCTCCTTAGAAGACCTGACTAGAATCTTACTATCTAATTATAAAGGAAAAGAAGCTGACTAGATGGCAAATATTCTCTACTCATATTGTAATAGTAAATGATTCTCTGACATGACAAATCCTCCTTTCAGAATCCCCAGCACTGCCCCTTCTATCAAACTATCAAAAGTTCCCAGCTGTGAACTTCCCAGTTGCCAGTGTGCACTGAGGCACCCCAGGCTTTTGAAGCATTTCCTTACTAGTACAGCACAGGAAAGACTTTGTTGGCATTCTTAGATCTATAAATCTTTTTTCACCTTTGAAATACACTGTTAGTACTTCTCTGAGTTACCACTTTCATCTCTTTCTTTCTACTCTACTTGTTTCATTCCATTGCTCTTCACTTCTATTGCAAAAAAAAAAAAAAAGGAAAAGAAAAGAAAAGAAAAAAAACCTCTTACATTCCAAGATAATATATAGAACTTTTTTTTGGTCCAAGATTAAAAGAAAAATAAGAAAGAAAAAGGTGAGAGAAAGGGGAAAGAGATGCTTTGAATTTTGGTTCAGGATGTTTCAGGAAAAGGCTAAGTTAAGCTATCTCAGAGAGTAATGATGAGATATTAGAGATTCAGTTTATTGACTGCATGTAGGAAGAGTGAGATTGGGGAAAGAACATATTTAGATGAAAGAAGAGAGAAACAATTTAAGAGATTGACTGTGAGTTTGTACACTTTCTTTTAACCAATGAGATGGTTAATTTCATGTGTCAACTTAGCAAGGCCTGGTATGTAGTTTTTGGTCAAACACCAGTCTAGATGTTGCTGCGGAGGTATTATTAAAGATATAATTAGCATTTACATCAGCAGGGTTTGAGTAAAGCAGATCACTGTTTACAATGTGATTGGATCTCAGCAGTGAGATTATAAAAGCCTTTAGAGGTCCTCCCAGGTAAGAGGCATCCTGTCTTCAGACTCAACACTGCAACATTAACCCTTCCCTGGGTCTTTAGACTGCTAGTTCACTCTGTAGATTTCAGACTTGCTAGTCTTCAAAACCACACGGGCCATTTTATAAAATAAACTTTTTCCTTCATAGAGACATAGAGAAATGGCACACGTGGCTCTCAAGCCGCAGTTTGCCCACCACTGGACTATGGCATATCAAAGTTAAAAGCATCTGCACAGCAAAAGAAACTGTCAACAAAATGAAAAGAGAAAACACCATATGGGATAACATATTTGCCAATGATACATTTGATAAGGGGTTAATTTCCAAAATATAGGGAAACAGACAATAGTGTAGTAAAGACAAAGGGGAAGGGAGGTTGGGGCTGGGTGGAGATGGGCAAAGCAAGGGGGAGGGGGTAAAATGGGAGACGTCTGCGATAGTGTCAACAATAAAAACTGTAAATGAAGTAAGTAAATAAAGAAGAAAGATTAGTGGAATCAATGCCTGAAAATGGAAAGATGCCATATCTATTTTCTGTGTGACTGAGAAACAGTATGATTATATTTTTATTTAAGGCAGCATGGTAAACTCAATATTCAGAAATGTACTCCCTGATTCTACATACCTAAAATGGTAAACAATTATTTTATTATTTTTTAAAATTTTTAAAATTTTATTTTTTTCAATATATATATTTTATTCTTTAAAGTATTACATATAGTAGTACATATGTATCCTTTTTTCCCCAATGACCTCCCCTTGGCCTCCCCTAACCCCTAGCAGATGCCCTCACCTGCCCACCCTCCCCCAGTGTCTTGTATCCATTGGTTATGCTTATATGCCTGCATACAAGTTCTTCGGTTGATCTCCAACAGCCTTCGCGCCCCCCCCCCACCCTCCTCTGCCTTCACACTGTAGTTTGACAGTCTGTTCAATGCTTCTTTGCCTTTGTATCTATCTCCCCCCCCAATTTCTTTTATTAAAAAAAATCTTACATCTGCATACTAGATATAAACATAAAAGAACAAAAAATGTTTGAGTCTCAGTTTCAATGTCCAACAGTTCCTTAAGTGTACATGTCAACAATGATATATGGATGGTGGACAAATGGTGGCAATGCAGGTCCCAACCTCTCTGGTTTGGTCCTGGGCAGCCTGCAGTGACGCACAGCTGCTGACTGTTAGCATGGCAAGGTGTCGTCAGCGTCTTCCATCTCTGGCCTGTCTTTGCGGTTGGAACAGACCTGCCAGTTCCTCTTTGTTGCAGGAATTCATATGGTCTTGGAGCTGTTTTCTAAAATTATACAAACATATTCTTGACCAAAAGTTAATAAAGGAATCTTTCTGTAAATTAGACTTGGGATTCTTTTTATTTTTGCCCCAATGATTTTCCTTTGGCTTATTTTGATACCTTGTGTGTTCTTCATGGATGTCCTGCTGTTAGCATTACAAATGGAAATTAATTTTCTGAAGTAAGAATTCTCTAAGTGTAATTTACTTACAGGATATTTTTCCTTACATGAGATTACCTTACTATCCCCGCCCCCTTTGCTTTGATTAATGGGGGCTTTTGGAAATTTTATATTGCAGCTTTGGTAACTTTAAATTTTAAATTTTGCACAAAAATATGACTGCTTTAGGTTCTTTGGATGTTAGGCAATTTTACGAAGAGATGAACTACCAATAGAAGTTTTAGTTAATATTTTAGGAATAGCTTTTTGTCCAGTACACTTAAATTTTCTTCAGTATTCCCTTATTTCAATTGGCCAATTTAAATTAATCTGAAAACTTTATTACTATTTTACTGTCAAATTTAATACTCAAACAATAATCTTAGTTTACCCTGTAAATATTAGTGGAAAGGATTATTTGAAATCTTGAATAGACCCTGAGCATTCCTGGTGCTAGATTGAATTTAAATATAGGGCTGCTGTTGCTGGCCAAGTCTCTGTCTGTAACCTGGGTCTCGATCTGAGCTGTGCATGGGAGGCGAAGCAGCTGTGGGTGCAGGAGACTCCCTCAGAAGGGGGTGAGAGTTCAGGCTCCTGCAAAGTTAGGGGAATGAGGGTCTGTGCCCCACCTCTGTTGACCTCTAAGTTCTCTCCTGATAGACCCTCTGTGGCTGTGCCTGTCTTAGGTTATTCCTTCCCTGAGGAATCTTACCTGTCTCTGGCTAACCAGCCATCCTCTGAGGCCAAACAGGGTATTGTGAGGTTCAGTTTTGAGATGAACTATTAATAGAAATTTTAGTTAATATTTTAGGAACAGCTTTTTTCCAGTACACTTAAATTTTCTTGAATATTCACTTATTTCAGTAAACATTTTTAAAAATGCAAATAAGTGACTAAGGTGATAAAAATATTTAAGGGATTCCACTAGAGCCATGATGGTGAAGCTATGACACGCGTGTCAGAACTGACATGCATAGCCATTTTCAATTACATGCGGCTGCATGCGGTTGCTTACAGAGAAGTTTGGGACTTCATAGTGTAGTGTAGACACTCTGTGGGGGAGGTCCGTAGGCCAAAACAATAGAACTCTGGCACAGAGCATCCAGTTCTGGGACTTACGGTTAGGCCATTAGGGGATCTTTGACCTCATTTCCCGCTGGCAAAGCAGGGAGCAACATAATGCCATGGGGGACACATCTCTGGGGGCCCTTTGATCGCCATTACCAGCAACCACATAACCACAGCAATCATCATCCAATCTACTGTTCTGGGATGTTGTTGATTTCTAATTGACCATCATTACTGAGATATGTGATGGGGAGGCTGGGAGAGATGAGGGCCTGTGCTATGGGTGCCGTTTCCCGCCATTAGAAATAGCAGCAGCCATCTTAATTTATATAAGGAACGTCATTTTGCAGCATAGTGCAGACTCCATTTCACCACTATTACTGTACTGAATCCTTATTAACCCCTATTTCTGCTTATTAATCCTGCTCTTTCCTAAAAGACAGTTACATGTGCCATCTTGTGGTCAGTTAAGCTAGTTAAGCCCTAATTGCCTGCAGCGCTAACAGGCTATCTATAATTATATCTTCTGTCACTGGCTGCCTGATGGAGAACCCCAAAAATAAAAAAAACCAAGGTTAAGTAAAGGAAGTGGTAGTAGTAGTTGCCAATCCTTTCAAGAGACATGGACCGAGATGTAGAAAAAAATGACGGATCATTTTGCATGGTAGTAAGCATAATGTGGAATATAAATAGACATTTTGAAACTAATCATTTCCAGCTCTTGAAAAAAAGTGAGGATGAAATGAAGGAATACATTTCCAAGCAACTACATCTTTATAAGAGCCAATCTAATTCCATTTTTAAATTTATAAAAGGCTCTACAAATTTAACATTGCAAGTTTGAGCATTACTCTCTCCATAGCTCAGCATGAAAAAGCACTCAATGAGAAAGAATTTATTAAAGAAACTCTCCTAAGATATGCACCAGTTCTGTTTGATGATATGCAGAATAAAGATGCAATTATTAAGAGAATATCTGAGTTACCATTCAGTAGAAATATATAAGAGACCAAATAATGAGACTGAAAACAAACATACAACATCAATTAAAGAGAGACATAAGTAATTGTAATTACTTTTTTTTTATCTCTCTTGATGAAACTACTGATGTCACATCACATGAACAGTTGGCCATTATTGATCAACATTCTGTTGGTCTCACAATGAGAGAAGAGTTGATAAAGTTAGTATCAGTGCCAACAGGTACATCAGGAAGCGAAATATGTAAGGTTGTTATACAAACATTCCGTGACCTAAGCATTGATATCTCTAAAGTTGTGTTAGTGACAACAGATGAGGTACCAAACATGGTGGGGAAAAAAGTCGGATTTGCCAAATTGTTTACAGAAGCTATTGGACATCCGATTGTGCCTTTTTATTGTATTATCCATCAGGAGGTTTTATGTGCCAAGGCAGGATTCACAGACCGAAACGACTTAATGTCAGTTGTTACTAAAATAGTTAATTTAATAGCTGCAAGCCCCCTTCACAAGTGAGAATTTTCTGCACTTTTACTGGAGGTTGATTTCATCTACGGTGGACTGCTGATGTACAATAATGTAAGTTGGCTGAGCCGAGGCAAAGTTCTTGAGCACTTTGTGGAATGCTTTGAAGAAATTAAGGTATTTCTTGAGGATAAGGATCTGGGAAACTTTCCTCAGCTCAATGATAATAAGTGGGTCAACACCCCAATATTTTTTTATAGATCTCTCTGTTCATATTAATGAACTGAACTTAAGGTTAAAAGGTTTTGGCAAAAGTATTGACGTTATGTTTGGATACATAAAAGCTTTTGAAAATAAACTTAAAATTTTCAAGCAGGATGTAGAAACTAAAACTTATAAGTATTTTCCTTGAGTAACAAAGTATTTTGAGATGGCCAGTGCAGCTGTACAAAATGAAATGGAACCCTTACATATAAAGTACTAGCATGTTTTAGACTCGTTACTTGACCAGTTCAGTGATTTAATCAATTTAGAAGCCTAGAACAAACCATAAAAATAATTAAGTATCTTGATGTTGTAGTGTATAGCAGTTTGGAATTAAATGGTTCCCAATGGATGCAAATTGATGATTTGGAGATGCAACTTGCAGAATTTCAAGACAGCATCTGGGCTCAGGTGTTTGTCGACTTGAGGTCAAAGCTTGAGAATCTGGAAAGGGATCAAGAGGAGTGCTACTAAGAACAGGAAATTTGGAGTGCCTGGAACTGATTACCAGACACTTTTAGCACCCTGAAAAATATAGCAATGGCTTTACTCACAATTTTCCCTCTTTTCCTACTTTTGTGAGAAATTATTCTCAGAGTTAAATAATATCAAAACCAAAAAAAGAAACAGATTGACAGATGAAGTTAGTAGCACTTGCTTGGGCTTGAAGCGTACAAAATACCAACCTTCAATTGAAGGTTTAGCCAATGAAATTCAGCACCAAAAAAGTTACTAATAGGCAGGTTAGTTAAAGAATTTCCCCCTCCCCCTCACTTATCTTAGTTCATGGCACCCCACACAAGTTGAATAATATCAAGACCAACAACAGAAATGGACTGACTGATGAACAAAGAACTCACTAAGCAGGTAAGTTAAATAATTAGTTTTTGGTTTATTAAATACAGTTATATATTACAACTATACATTTTTGTTATTTAAAGTATAAATATCGCAAAATTATGTTTTTTTTTCTCGAAGTGACACACCACCCGAATTATGCTCGTTTTTGGGGGGAATTTTGACACACCAAACTGAAAAGGTTACCCATCACTGCACTAGAGGATAGAAATAATCTGAAAATGTCAGCAATTTGCAACTTTATTGGTCTACACATTTTGGGGATAAGAAGTGAAACCTTAGGCTGGAGAAGGACAGCTAATAGATGAGAGACCTCTGCATGAAAGTAAAACACCTGAAGGATGATGATCAAAATGATTGAACAAGAACAACAACAAAAATGGTTGAAAAGGTTGAAAGTAAGAATGTGTGCTTGTCTTAGGCTTGTTTTTGGATGAAATAAGATGCAAAAATAAGCAAGTCTCTCTTGAGAATTCTTAATCAGAATTATGGACTATGGCTTAATCAGAAGTATATACTCACGGTTTAAAGCTAGAATTCATTCATCTATGAAGGCTAGAAAAGCCCAAGAGCTGGTGGATAAATAGTGACTATGAGGCTGAGAAGCTGAGCAAAGCTTTAAGCAGTTTTAGGAGGCTTACAAATAAAATTGGGAATCCAGAAACATCCAGATTTTGAAATCAGAAACCTAAAACTGGTTTCTAGTCATGATGGCAGCGTAGCTAAATACTGTACTCGCATCCTCCCATGACCACATCAAAATTATAACTAATCTGCAGAATAACCAATCATTAAGTACTGCCTAATGTCTAGCTGAACAAAAGTCCTATAACTAAGGATATAACTAAGGAAGAAGCCATGATGAGACTGGTAGGAGGGATGGAAATGCAGAATGGGTTGTTTCCACATACAAATGTGGAGGTAAAAATCAGGAGGGATATCTTGGGTGTGGAGGTGCCCCCTGAGGAAGAAGGTGTTCCAGTTTCACACCAGGCTTCCCAGCACCAGGTTCTAGTGCCAAGAAGAGAAGCAACCCTTCCCCTGCCCCCTCCACACATACACACACACTTCAGCATCTGACTATGAAACCAAAGGATATTTCACTGAGACAAATGGCTGTTGGAATCATAGGATTCTTCTTAAAGAATCCGAGTATGGTCTTATTAAATGATGAACTCACAGGCTTTGAGCTCCAGAATTTACTCAGCAGTTCAAAAGGCACCTGAAACATACAAGAAGTAACTGAATTGTCTGGCTGCAGGGCAAGGTCTGGAAGGGCAGCTTTCTCTAAATAGAAGTGCTGGCAGGAGCCATTGTTTCTCTGCTGACTTTCCCCTTATAAGCACAGGCAGGCAACTATTTTAATCTCCATCAACCTGGCTAACACTGTTTGCCTGCCTGGTAACTCTCTGAAACCCTGCCCCACCCAATTTACAGGCCCACCCAAGCCATTTCCATCTGCTTTTCCATATAAACTGCATATTTTGGCTCATGCTGTGGAGTTTCCTAAAAATCTCTCAGCGGCTCATAAACCCCAAACAAGCAGCATCTGGTCTCTTCAAACTCAGTAGCTCTTGCTAAGCAGCCCCAAGTTCAAAACTAGTGACAGACGGCCTTAGTTCACAGCTTTACCTCTCTCAGGTACTTCCAAGCCTTGCACAAATGGCACCAATCTACAGATCACATTGTAGCTCATTACCAAGTGACCCCAGGCAGAGCACAGTGCAGCACCTGCCAAGAGTACCCAGAACCAACACACCTGATGGCCAGTTTCAAACAAGACCATAGCATCACCAACCACCTCCACAAATAACACACTCAAAGGGCTGATTCTTAAGGCACCAGAGCTTAGCTAAGACAAATCCTACTCTGTAGAGTAAGTCCACGCACAATACCTCTTCCCCTGTAGTCATAGCCAGTCCTTATAAACAATCAGCCTCAGGGTCAACCCCTCCATGGAAGAGCCAACAGTAATCAAGGCTCAACTACAACAAGAGAGCACATACAATCTATACAGGCGATACACCTAGGGCACTACCTCAGGTGACCAGAGAGATTGTGTCACTAGGTCCCACAGGACACCTCCTACATAAGGCCACTCTACCAAAACCAGGAGATTTGGCTGTAGCCAAAATGAGGACATAAAAAACATGTCTCAAATGAAATAAGAAAATAAAACTCCAGAAAAACAACTAAACAAAATGGAGACAAGCAATCTGGGCCTCATCTGGGCATCTCCAAACCCCAAACAAAGAGGAGGAATCTGCAGATCTCTCTGTGGTTCCTGCTGGGTGGCCTCAGGCAGTGGCTGATTTTGGACCTCTTTGGAGATCCAAGAGCCAGTGTACCCGGTGGTGAAAGCGATACCATCTAGATTATAACTCTTCAGATCCATATGAGACACATTCAGGGGCCAGACTCAGTGATCAACAAAGCCCCACTGAAGCAAGTCTTGCTACATAAGAGTGTCTCCAACATAGAAGTTTTCCCATTGTAGACACAACTGACCCTCACAGCCAATTGGCCTGGAAGTCAATTCTTCCCAAGTGATACCAACAACAATAAAGTCTTAGCTAAAACAAGACTGTGCATACAGCCCATAAAGGGGTGCACCACGAGTATCCACATCAGGTAATTAGGGAAGCTGAGCCACTGGGCCCTATAGGACACCTAGCACAGAAAAGCACTCTATAAATACCAGGAATCAGCCAAAATGTGGAGACAAATAAACAGGTCACAAATGAAAGAAATGGAGGAAAGCAAATGACTGGATATAGAGTTTAAAACCAGAGTTATAAGGTTACTCAAGAATCTTCTAGAAACCATGGTAAATTTAGTGAGATCCTCAAGAATATGAAAAAGGACCAACTAGAAATTAAGCATACACTGACTGAAATAAAGAATAATAAACAGAGATCCAAATAGAGGATCTGAGGAATCAAGTCAAAGATTTGAAATATGAAGAAACTAAAAACACCCAACCAGAAGAACAAAATAAAAAAGAATAAAAAAATATGAAGATAGTGTAAGGAGCCTCTGGGACATCTTCAGGCATACCAACATCTTAATGATGGGGATGCTAGAAGAAGAGAGAGAGCAAGATACTGAAAATAATGACAGAAAAATAATGACAGAAAACTTCCCCTGCCTGGTGAAAGAAATAGACTTACAAGACCAGGAAGTGCAGAGAACCCCAAACAAAAGAAATCCAAAGAGGACCACACCATGCCAAGAGTAAAAGACAAAGAGAGAATCTTAAAAGCAGCAAGAAAAAAAGAGTTAATTACCTACAAGGGAGTCAGCTGATTTATCAACAGAAACTGTGCAGGCCAGAAGAGAGTGGCAAGTAATATTCAAAGTAATGAATAGCAAGAACCTACGATAAAATTTACTCTACCCAGCGAAGCTATCTTTTAGAATTGAAAGTCAGATAAAGAACTTCACAGATAAGAAATAGCTAAAGGAGTTCATCACTGCCAAACCAGTATTATATAAAATGCTGAAGGGCAGTCTTTAAGAAGAGGAGAAAGAAGAAAAAGGTAAAGATAATAATTATGAACAACAAAGTGACAACAAATACATATCTATCACAAGTGAATCTAAAAATCAAGTGAATAAAAAGTCTGATGAACAAAATAAACTGGTGAATATAATAGGATCAGGAGCATAGAAAGGGAATAGACTGACAATTTTCAAGGGGTGTGGGAGATGTGGGAAGAGACTGGACAAAAATCGTACACCTATGGATGAGAATATGTGGGGGGAGGTAAAGGCAGAGGATGAGGTGGGAACCAGATAGAGGGGAACTATGGGGGAAAAAAAGAGGAACAACTTTAATAATCTGAACTATAAAGATTTCTTTAAAAAAAAATAAGGACCTAAAACTTTCTTAACCTGGTGAAGCAAATAGACATACAAATCCAGGGAATACAGAGTGCCACAAACAAGATAAGCCCAAAGAGGCCAACACCAAGACACATCATAATTAAAATGGCCAATGTTAAAGACAAAGATGGAATCTTAAGAGTAGCAACAGAAAAGCAGTTAGTTACCTGCAAGGAATTTCCAATAAGACTGTCCATTGATTGATTTCTCAACAGAAACTTTATATGTCAGAAGGGTATGACATGAAATATTTAAAAAAGATGAAAAACAAGGACCTACAGCCAAGATTCTACCCAGCAAAGCTATAATTTAGAATCAAAGGACAGACAAAGAGTTTCCCAGATGAGAAAAAGCTAAAGAAGTCCATCACCACCAAACCAGAATTATAAGAAATGTTAAAGGGACTTATTTAAGAAGAAAAAGAGAGATTAAAACATGAATAATAAAATGTCAATAAAGGCATATCTATCAATAATTTCTTTAGATGCAAATGGATTAAGTGCTTCAACCAAAAACATAAGATGGCTGAATGGATAAGAAAACAAGAGCCTTACATATGTTGTCTATAAGAAACTTACTTCAGATCAATAGCTCATATGCAATTCTTGTACCATACAAAATAGACTTTAAAACAAAGACTATATAACAAGAAAAAGAGAATGACCCAGCAATTTCACCTCTGGGTATTTATCTGAAGAAATCCCAAATGCAAAATCAAAAAGATATAAACATCCACATGTTCATCATTGCAGCATTATTTACAACTAGAGGCCTGGTGCACGAAATTTGTGTACAGGGGAGAGGGTGTCCCACAGCCCAGCCTGTACCCTCTCCAATCTGGGACTGCTCAAGGAATGTCTGACTGCCTGTTTAGGCCGGATCCCAGTAGGATTGGGCCTAAACAAGCAGTCGGACATCCCTCTCACAGTTCAGGACTGCTGGCTCAATTGCTCACCTGCCTGCCTTCCTGATTGCCCATTACCACTCCTGCCTGCCAGCCTGATCACCCCCTAACCTCTCCCCTTCCAGCCTGTTTGCTCCTAACTACCCTCCCCTGCAAGTCTGTTTCCCTGCAACTGCTTTCCCCTAAAGGCCTGGGTCCCCCCAACTGCCCTTCCCTGCAGGCCTGGTCACCCCCAACTTTCCTTTTCTGCCAGCCTGGTCACTCCTAACTGCCCTCCCCTGCAGGCCTGGTCCTTCCCAACTGCCCTCCCCTGCTGGCCATCTTATGGTGGCCATGTTGTGTCCACATGCGGGCAGCCATCTTTGACCACATGGTGGCAGCCATATTGTGTGTTGGAGTGGTGGTCAATTTGCATGTTACTATTTTATTAGATAGGATAGCCAAGATATGGAAGCAATCTGTGTCCATCAATAAGTGAATAGATAAAGCAGTGGTACATATAACCAATAGAATATGACTCAGCTTTAAAAATGAATGATATTTTGACTTCTGTAACAACATATATGGACCTAAAAGGGTATTGTGCTGAGTGAAATAAATCAGACAGAGAAAGAGAGACAAATGGCATATGATTTTATTTACATACAGAATCTAAAAAGCAAAATAAACAAACAAGCAAAACAGAAACATACTCATAGATACAGAGAACATTTTGAAGGTTGCCAGATGGGAGGAGGCTTGGGGGACTGTGTGAAAAGGGGAAGGATTGTAAAGTACAAATTGGTAGTTACAGAACAGTGATGAAGATGAAAGTTACACATAGAGAATATAGTCAATAATATTGTAATAACTATATGGGTACCTCATTTATTGGTGTGATTGCTTTGTAACTTATATAAATGTCTAATGACTGGGTTGTATACTTCAAACTAATATAATATTGTATGTCACCTGTAGTTGAAAAATTTTAAAAATATTTCAATGAAGACATACAGTAGTTGAATGGAAAAGAAAATAAGTCCCTTGCATATGCTGTTCACAAGAAACTCACTTCAGATCAAAAGAATCACATCACATAAACTGAAAGTAAGGGGATAAAAAAACCCGATGTTTTATGAAAATGGCAATAAAAAAAAACTTGAGTAGCAATACTTATACCAGACAAAATACAATTAAAAACAAAGACTTTAATAAGAGACAAATAAGGACCCAGCGATTTCACTTTGGAGATTTATCATTGGAGATCCAGAACATTAGTTTGAAGGGACATGTGCATCCATTCGTTAATTACAGCATCATTTTCAGTGGCTTGGATATGAAGGCAGCCCAGGTATTTGCTGATGGATGAATCGATGCAGAGGAGGTGGTGATGTATGCAGTGGAGTGTGACTCAGCCATGGAAACGAATGGGTTCTTGCTGCCTGCAGTGGTGTGGGTGGACCTAGAGGGTGTTGTGCTGGGTGAGGTGAGTCAGACAGGGAGAGATGGGTATCATGTAATTTCACTTATGTATGGAATCTGGAAGGCAGGAAAAACTGTCAAAGAATTTGTGGAGAGATTTAAAAACTGCCATCCTATGTTTCCAACTGAAGAAGCTAAAAAGTATACAACAAGGTAAACACAAAACAGATACAATAATGAAGTTGACAAAGATGGGTAGGAATTAATAAGAGCAAAGCTATTATTGCCTAGATAATAAGAAATGCAAGAGAAGGAAATCAGATTACCTAAATAAATGAAGTGACATATTGTGTTCATGGGTTGGAAATTTCAACATAATAGAGGTGTCAACACTCTTTAAATTGGTTTTACAGATTAACATAATTCTAGTAAAAATATCAACAGAAATTGTGATAGCTATATACAGCTCATTCAAAAATTTATGTGGAAAGGCAAAGGAAGTAAAATAGCCAAAACCATTTGCAAAAGAAGAAGAATGAAGAAAGCACACTCAATACACACCAAGCTTCAGATTTTGAATTTTGATCTTTTCTCAGGCTAACAATGTGAGATACAATACTCTCTCATGATGCTAGGCAGCAGTACTGAGATTATTTGCCCAACTGTAAGCTGATATAAGTGTTCTGAGCACATTTAAGGTAGGCTAGGCTAAGCTAAGATGTTCAGGAGGTTAGATGTATTAAATACATTTTTACTTATAATATTTTAAACATATGATGGGTTTATCGAATTGAGGAGCTTCTGCATTTGATATAAAACTACAATAATCAGGATAGTCTGGCTTTACTAAAAAGATAGAGATTCCAGAAATATCCACACAAATATGGCCAATAGGTTTTAGTCAAAGGTGCTGAGGTAATTCAAGGGAGAAAATAACAGTTTTTGTAACACTGGTGTTAGAATAATTTGGATACCCCTTTTAAAAGTACAAGCTTTGGCCTATTCCATATATATATATATATATATATATATATATATATATATATATATATATATGAAAAGCTAGTGACCAGAGCTGTAACAACCAGAACAACCAGTCACCCTGATGCCCACTTCAGCCAGTGAATTGGCCAGATGGGGGGTGGGGTGGGGACAGCCAACCAACCTCCTGCAGACCCTCCCTCTAGCCAGCCCAGCCCCTGATTGGTCTCTCCCACCCTGATAAAGGGCGAGGTGACAGGCCAATCCTCCCATGCCACTTCCCCCCAGCAGTCCCTGCCACTGATTGGCCCATCCCACCCTAATCGGTCCACAGCCCCTCTTCCAAGCCAGCTCCACCCCTGATCAGTCACTCCCACACCAACTGGGGATGGGGCTGGCTGGCCTACTGCTCACAGCTCCTCCACACAGCTGGCCCTGCTCCCAATTGGCCCTTCTACCCTAATCAGAGGCAGAGCCATTGGCCAATCATCCTCAGCCCCTCCACCCAGCTGCCCTGGCCTTGATCAAGCCCAGATCAGGGTGGGCCGGCCAATCTGCTGCCATGTCCTCTTCCTACCAGGCCCGGCCCAGATCTGCCCTGATTGGGGCCAGTCTGACCCCACCCATGCACGAATTCGTGCACTGGGCCTCTGATAACCTCTAAAAAATCAACTCAAAATGATTGTGTAAAACAAAACTACATAAATTTTAGAAGAAAACATGAAAAAAACTCTTTCCTCTTGAAATAAGCAAAGGATTTTAAAAAAAATATATTTTTATTGATTTTTTTGCAGTATAACTTATAATTAATAGTAGTACATGTTTTCTTTTCCCCCCTCCCCCTTATCCTCCCCCCAGCCTCCTCTACCCCCCAGCACATATCCCCACCTTCCCCCCTCCCCGCCCCCGTGTCTTTCATTCATTCGTTATACTCATATGCATGCATACAAGTCCTTCAGTTGATCTCCCTCCCGCATCCGCCTCCCATCCACCCAAGCCTTCCCCTGTAGCTTGACAGCCTGTTCAAGGCCACCCTGCCTCTATATCAATCACTCTCTGCTGTTTCTTTTCTTCAAAATTATCTTGCCTCTGCATACTAGAAATAAATGTATAAGAACAAAAATTGTTTCAGTCTCAGTTTCAATGTCCAACTGTTCTGAGTTCCAGTTTCAGTGTCAAATAATTCTTTATGTGTACATGTCAGCAATGGTATCCAGATGGTGGACACATCGTGGCAATGCAAGATCCATCCTCTCTGGTTTGGTCTTGAGCCACCTGCAGCATTGCACAGCTGCTGGCTGCTAGCATGGCAAAGTGTCATCAGTGTCCCCCATCTCTGGACTGTCCTCGTGACTGGAACAGACCCATCAGTTCCTCACTGTCACAGGAACCCACATGGTCTTGGAGTTGTTCTCTGAACACACACAAACACATTCTCGACCAAAAGTTAACAAAGGGATCCTTTATGCACAATAGACTTAAGATTCTTTTTAATTTTTGCCTAAATGATTTTCCTTTGGCTTATTTTGACACCATGTGTGTTTTTTCATGGGTGTCCTACAATTGGTTTTACAAATGGAATTTACTTTACTGGAGTAAGAATTTTCTAGATGTATTTTACTTACTCGATATTTTTTTCCTTACATGATATTATCCCACTGTCCCCTCCCCTTTTTGATTAATAGGGACTTTTGGAAATTTTATATTGCAGTCTTGGTAATTTTAAATTTTAATTTTTGCACTCAAATATGACTGCTTTAGGTTCTTTGAATGTTAGGCAATTTTACAGTGAGATGAACTACTAATAGATTTTTTAGTTAATGTTTTAGGAAAAGCTTTTTGTCCAGTACACTTAAATTTTCTTGAGTATTCACTTATTTCACTTGGCCAATTTAAATTAATCTGAAAACTTGATTACTATTTTCCTGATGTTTTAGGAAAAGCTTTTTGTCCAGTACACTTAAATTTTCTTGAGTATTCACTTATTTCACTTGGCCAATTTAAATTAATCTGAAAACTTGATTACTATTTTCCTGTCAATTTTAATACTCAAGCAGAAATCTTAGTTTACCCTGTAAATACTAGTGGAAAGGAATATTTGCAATTTTGAGTAGGTCCTGAGCGTTTCTGGTAATAGACTGAATTTAGATATAGAGCAGCTATTGCTGGCCGAGTCTCTGTTTCCTACCTGGGTCCCGGTATGAGTTGTGAGTGGGAGGCGAAGCAGCCGTGGGGGTAGGAGACCTCCCTCAGGAGGGGTGAGAATTCAAACCCCTGCAAGGTTTGTGGATGAGGGTCTGTGCCCCACCTCTGTTGACCTTTTAGTTCTCTCCTGTTGGCCCTTCTGCGACTGTGCCTGTCTTAGGTTGTTCCTTCTCTGAGGAATCTTACCCGTCTCTGGCTAACCAGCCATCCTCCGGGGCCAAACAGGGTGATGTGAGGTTCAGTTCTGTCTCCTTTGTAGTCTATGCCCCTGTGGCCTCCACATCCAGTACCTGCCTTGGGGTCCCCTCGCCTGCTGGCGGGGTCCCGGTACTGATCACATATCTCGGGGGACCCAGGTTTCTTCTCCAGAGAGGGCCCAGCTCACACCATTGGTTGAGATACAGATCCATGGTGCCAGCTGCCCAGAGGCTTCAGCCAGAGCTGGAACTGAAAACTCAGGCATCAGCTGTGTATATTTGGATAGTACGAAGAAGGTCCCTCTTGGCAGAAAGGGCAAGAAGGGCCAATATAGAATGCTCAGATGCCTTCCCAGTGCCTTAATTCCTTCTGAAAGGCATTAATTTCTTTCCTATCCTTTTTTAAGTTGCTGCCCGCCATTCAAAGAATTAGTTTGTAAGTTTATTTGGGATAATTGTATAATATGCTGTTGTCAAATATCAAATATTATAATGACATTGTAGAATAATATCATGTAAGGGTATTATGGTGTCACGGGAGGTTAAGCAGGGCCTAGCCTAAGGACTGGATTTTTAGACATGACCCCAAACACATAATCGACAGAAGAAATAAAAGTAAATTATTAGGTTTCATCAATATAAAAACAGGTTTGCTCTCTGAAACACATTATTAAGAAACTAAAAGATAAGCTAAAGACTTGGAGAAAATGTTTAAAAATCACACAGCCAACAAAGACTTGTATGCAGAATATATAAAGAACATTTAAGGCTCAAGTAAGAGTGGGCAAAGTACTGGAACAGACACTTCATCAAAGAGAATATAAGGATGGTAAACGAGTATGTCAGCTATTAGGGAAATTCAAATTAAAATCACTATGAGATACCATTATATACCTATTACAGTGGCCACAATGAAAACTACTGCAAAATGCCAAGTGCTGTCAAAAGTGGAGCAACTGGAGCTCTTGATTGCTAGTGGGAATGGAAAATAGTAATGCAATATGTGACAGCAATTCCACCTCTGGGTTTTTACTTTAGAGAAATGAATACTTACGTTGTCACACAAATCTATTCATAAATGTTTATAGCAACTCTATTTACTATTATTGAATAATGAAAACAACCCAAACATTCTGTAATAGGTGAATAGTTTAACAAACTATAGTACACCCATACAGCGAAATACTACTTAATAATAAAATTGAACAAATTATTTATCCACACAATAATGTGGATGAATCTCAAATGCATTATGCTGAGTGAAAGAAAACTAGCTTCAAAAAAGTATATAGTGTCAGATTGTATTTACATAATATTCTTGAAAAGGTAAAACTATACTAATGTAGGAGAACAGATCAATGTTTGCCAGGGGCTTGGGTGGTGAGAAAAGTACAAAGGATTGGCAAGAGAGATTTTGGAGATATGGTACTGTTTTGTATCTTAATTGTTTCTGGCTATAAAAATCTATCGATGTGTCAAAATTCATAGAGCTTTATACTAGAAAATAAGTTAATTTTACTGTATGTTAATTTTAAAGTAATATTGGAAACAAAGCAAGGCAAAAGTTAATTTTTTGACAAGACAAATGAAATAAATTTAATCTCAGAGGGAAAGAAAGTATGGAGGAGGGTGGTGAGAGGGTGAAGTGATCAAACAAAGAATTTGTATGCATATATGCACAAGCCATGGACTCAGACAATAGGGTGGTGAAGGCCTGGGGCAGAGGTGGGTTAAAAGGGGTAAATGGAGGGGGTATAGAGGGAGTATATGTAATACTTTTAAAAATAAATCTAAAAAGAGATGAAAAAACAAGTTTAAAACCCCAACAAAATTAATGTTGAAAAATAGAGATGTTGCAGAGATTTAAAGTCTAAGCGAATATTATAAACATTTTTTCCATCAGTGTATTTCAAAACTTCAATGAAAAAGACACTTTAAAAAATATATTTTATTGATTTTCTTAGAGAGAAGAAGGGAGAGGGATAGAGAGTTTAAAACATCGATGAGAGAGAAACATCAATCAGTCACCTCCTGCACACCCCCTCCTGGGGATGTGCCTGCAACCAAGGTACATGCCCTCGACTGGAATCGAACCTAGGACCTGTGAGTCTGCAGGCCACACTTTATCCACTGAGCCAAACCTGTTAGGGCAAAATAGACACTTTTTAAGAAAAATATATACAAGCACATTGACTAAATTTTTTAAAGAAACAAATCCAAAATTGTGAAGCCATAGTTAAAAGTAATCTTCTCTAAAAACAACAGGCCTAAAGTTATAGATGAACTTTTAAAAATAATCATGCAATAAATAATTTTATTTTTTAAAAAATTCTTTCAGCAATAATAGGAGAGACTGTACTCTTCAAACTTTTGTACATTTACGATAAACTTGATACCAAAACTGAGGACATACAAAAAAGGAAAATTAAGATCAATGTCACTTGTGTACATCGATGTGAATAAACTGAATCTAATAATATATGGATATGAATTATAATGAAGATGAGTTGATTTTTAAAATGCAAGATTTTGTCACTATTTTAGAATTTATTATGTTAATTCATTACATTAACAAGCTAAAGCAAAAATTATATAATTACTCTTATTAAACAAGTAAAATTTTGATAATTTGAACATCTATTCATGAGAAAATCAATATACTTTAGAAAAAAATCAATAATAATAGACTAATCAGGGAATGGAAATAAATCCTATATAATAAAACTCTAGTATGCAAATTGACCAAACAGTGGAATGATCAGTCACTATGATGTGTACTGACTACCAGGGGCAGGTGCTCAATGCAGGAGCTGCTCCCTGGTCATCAGTGTGCTCCCACAGGGGAGCACCACTCAGCTAGAAGCCCAGCTCATGGATGGTGAGTGCAGCAGCAGTGGTGGGAGCCTCTTCTGCCTCCACTGCAGGTGGGCAGTAAGGAGCAAGGGATCCCGAATTGTGAGAGCCCTGAACTGTGAGAGGGATGTCTGACTGCTGGCTTAGGTCTGATCTCCGGGGGGGTCAGGCCTAAGATGGCAAACAGACATCCCCTGAGGGGTTCCAGAATGCAAGAGGGTGCAGGCCAGGCTGAGGGGATGCCCCCTCCCGACACACACACACACACACACACATACACACACACACACACTGCACAAATGTCATGCACCAGGCTTCTAGTAAGTAATCTATAATAATAAAAGCATAATATGCTAATTATACCAGATGTCCTTCTGGATGAAGCCAGGGCTAGGAGCGAAGCCCAGGTCCTGGGTGCCAGAGGGAAGCCAGTGATGGCAGCTGGGAGAAGGAAGGCCTACTCTTGCACAAATTTTGTGCATTGGGCCTCTAGGATTGATATAAAAGTCATGTACAAAAATACTTGCGGTAAACATCATATCAATAAGGAAATATCAAAAGCATTTTTAAAAGTTAGGTTTCTTCAATTAAAATTTGTTTTAAATCACAAATGTCTAATATTCTATTGTTGTATTCCATATTATAATGAAAATCCTACCTAACTCAAAAATACAAGCAATAAAGTTATAAGGTTGACAAAAGTGAATTGTCTGTCTGAATTTTAGTAATGATCAACAAACACAATTTCACAAGACAGTTAAAATAGCAATAATATCATGTAGCTCAGAATAAAGTTCTCACCTAATATAATCATTTGTACAACATTAAAAAACATAAAGCAAAAGCATATGTGAAAGAGGAATACAATAAATGGAGAGACACCATATTTATAGGATAGACTCAGTATCATGAAGATGCTTATTCTCTTTCACATTGCTCTATGGACTCAATGAAATGTCACTTTAAAATACCTATAGGGCCTTTTTTTAAAATTGTTGGTCTGGTTCTAAAATTTATGTGGAAAAGCAAAGGGCCAAAAATAACCATGACATTCCTACAAAGAAGGATAGGCGGACTTGCCTTATAAAGTATCAAGCATGAGCAGTAAACAAAAGTGTGAGATTGGTGTAAAGATGAACACATGGGCAAATAAAAAGAATTGGAGCTGGAAAGCAGACTCACACACATAGATGATAGAGAAGAATGAGATATTAAAAGAGGATGCTAAAATTCCCTCAGAATAGGATTGTGCTACAAGGTGTAGGTGGAATGAAGATGGACATTTGTCTGACACTGCACACAAAAGGCAATTCCAGGTTTATTACTTACATGTAAAAGAAGGAAAAAGCATATGAGAATTTCTTCAAGAATATCATACAAAGAAGCAATTCTTAAGTTTTAAAGCAGAGGATAAAAATTGGTAACTTTCACCACAATAAATAACATATTTATAAAAAAACTAGTAAGCATGAAAAGAAATGTTACAAACAGGGACATTTTTGCAGCATATATAATTGATACATTTTATATTTATCACATTCACAATATACACAGAAATATTTCTAAATAATTTTTAAAATTATTGAAGCATTTGTTTGATCTGATGTCATGGAGTCTTACCAAAAATACAAAGAAATTATATTCACTTCAGACAACTGATTTAGTAATCCATATTAAAAAATAAAGTTAAGAAAATGTAAAGCACTGAATTTGAATAAGAAAATCTTTTCTATAATAATAAAAGGATAATATGCTAATTAGACCGGATGTCCTTCCTGATGAAGCCCAGGCCCGAGGGAAGCAGCCCAGGTCCCAGGTGCCTGCCTGTGGCCAGAGGAGGGAAGCCCGGGTCCTGGGTGCTGGAGGGAAGCTGGTGCGGCAGCCGGGAGAAGGAAAGCCTACTCTCGCACGAATTTTCATGCATTGGGTCTCTAATACATCAATGAAACAAAAATTTATTTAAAACCTTTTGCTTTCTCTTTTGAAGCAACAGTATCTTTTCCTTGAGTAGCATCTTTATCTCCCCTTTTTGAACAGCTTTATAGTGATAGGTATATATTAATATCTTGACTCTTCTTTTAAAATAACTTTGCTTTGGGTATTTATATACTTATTCTTCTTGTACAATAAATTTCTTAATTGCAAAAACCAATAGCAAAGTATGATGAAAACAATAAAATATTAGGATCATATACAAAAATATTCTATATATATATATATATATATACTTGCAAGGTCATAAAGGACATTTTAAATAAGTGGAAATTTATTCCATATTTCTTAATACTTCTGAATATAAAGATGCAAAACCCCTGAACAATTTGTAAGTTTAATATAATGAAATAAAAACTGCAACAGGATTTTAAAAAACAATGTGACAACTTATGCTAATGTCATCTGAAAAGATACCAGTAGTCAATAGATGAGACAAGTTTCAAAATGAGGCACAGAAGTTTTACCTTTTTTTCAAAATACAAAGATTAGTTTTGTCTAATTCAATCTTGTCAATTATATCTTTCACATTCTTTACATTCTCGTTTATTTTGGTTGATTTGATATGCCAAAAGCTTAGAGAGGAGCATTAAAAATCTTTGTCTGCATTTGGGCTTCTGTCAGTTCTTCCTTTTATAGCTCACAGATTGTGCTTTATATACCTTGACTCTTTTACTAAGCACATAAAGATTCAGGAATTATGCTTTCATTATGAATTTGTGTGTACGTCCTATTTAACACACTTTTGCTTTGCTGGAATAACAATTACTTAATGCATTATATTTTATAAATTTTTATTTTAGATTTGCTAGTCCAGACTTACTTGTCAACTTGGCATTTCTTTTAAATTTTTCACGTTTGAATAGATTGGAACAATTTATACTCTTCAATGCATGTCTCCAGTGTCTTCAGCAGTAGCTCTCTCCAGTTTTGTGCTATTTATTTGTAATATTTGTCTCTTTACTGACATGAGTTCATAACAAAAAAGTTTGAAGATCACTGTTTGACACAAGGAATAAACTTTTGGAAACACATCCTGGTACTACTACTACTATTACTACTACTACTACTACTACTACATTAAATACTACATTACCAAATAGGCCTGGGAAAAGTTCATATTTCTTCTTTTTTAAAAAAATCTTGCTCTTGAAATATAATTTATATGCCATGGACTTCATCTACCTTAATGTTTTTTTTACTATATTCACAGATGTATGCAACCACACCACAATCAATTTTATGATTGTTTCATCATCTCAAAAAAATTTCTATGTCCATTTCTCTCACCTCCCTGTCTTCCACTTCCTCCTTTGAGTCCTAAGCAACCACTAATCTCCTTTCCGTCATATATAGTTCCCTATTTTGGACATTTCATAGGAATAGATTCACTTAAAATATGAATTTTTGTGACTGTCTTTTTTCATTTGGCCTAATGATTTCAAAGTTCATCCAAGTTGTAGCATATATCAATTAGTATTTCATTCAAGCAAGAGGCAAAAATGAAAGAAAGGGCACTAGCTCCCCAATGTTCCACATTCCCCACGGTAGAGTTACAGTGAGCTGGTGAGGGAATCCTCTCACTAACTAGGAGCCTCCAACATAGGGCTCCTTCCTTTTTATGCACATGCCAAGGCAGCATACCACACTGAGAGGTCTCACAGTGACCTCTGGGAAATGCTTCCACTGAGTCCTGATAAAGAGGCCAGGGACCGCGCTGGATGGAGACACCTGGGACATGAGCATGGCCTGCCTGGTCCAGTGGTGGGATTGAGGGAGTAGGGGAGGGAGGCAGATTCCAGACAAGTATGATGCACTGGCTGTGCTCTAAGTGTGGTGTGAGGCCTGGCATTTGCCTGCTGTTGGGCTTGAAAGAGCACACACAGAATTGTGGCCTGGAACTGGACTCCTCAATGGCAATTGTTTCTTTTTCTTCTTTTCCTCAATTCCGCTGCTAGGAATGTGGCTCTAGCTGCCATCCCAGGTGAGGAGGATGAAAACTCTATGCTAAAGATGGCAGAAAGTTGAGCCAGAAGGATCCTGGGGCTTTGTGGAGCAGAACCATCATCCCAGTCCCGGATTGTTGCTTTAGGTCTCTCCTTCTGTGTGACCAAAACACACAAAGTTCTAACTTGCTTAAACCAGTTTTGTTTTGTTTTTCTAGTGGTTGTTGAACCTGGTCCTAATGAATACAATAAATTTGAATGCATGGTCTTTGAAAAATGGGTACATTAACTTTGAACCACTAATTGAACACACGTCCCTTGGCTTGTGCCTGGGGGTGATAGCCATGTGTATGGCAAACATTTTATATACCTGGAAAGAATCATTCACTTTATGCTCCTCCACTCCCCAATTTTTTTCTTACCCAGTCAGGGTACAGAGGAGCATGCCCATCACTGGTTATCTTATGATTTAACATTTTCTTTAACTCACAGTTTCATTTCACAGTTTCCCATTAGTCTTCTTTTAGAAAAGGTGTTCTTTCCCTGCCTATCCCAATTTGGTGTTACAGGTTTCCTCTGTTCAGATACCATTTTCTGCAACAATTTTCATTCTCCCTGCATCCATTTTGAATTTCTACCAAAATCCTCTCTAAATTTCATCAGCTTTCTATCAGTTACGCTGGAGGGACCATTTTTCTTCTATTGACAGCTATTTCTGGTTAAGAAAATTCATTCTGGAAGTGGATTGATTGTGCTATAAGCTTGTTGGCAGGGCATGTGCCAATTCTGTTTAGGATGCTTCCAACAAGTTCTCTGTTCTGACTGTTTCTTTTTTTCCCTGTCAGAAGAAGAAAGGCTGTGGGCTCCCAGCGTGTATCCCACAATGCCTGTTCATAAGGGACAGTCAAGCGTCTCACATTCACTACTGCTAAGGGACCCTCGTTGATGCCCATACAAAACCTGCTGCCTTAATGACTCTTATTTGAGAAATCAGTAGTTAACAGGCCTGGGCTTGGGTGGGGGATATTAGGGATAGGCCAAGTAGCTGCAATTCAACTCTCCACCCTTAGTTGTTTGCCCCATTCTGTTTTCTAGTATTTAATAACCAGGGATAAGTTGATTGGCATTATTTTCCTATCTTAGGAAAACAGATCTGATTTTTTTCCTATTTGTAAACAGCTCCTGGATGATTCAGATTACAGTCTAGTTGCTCCCTTCAGTTGCTGAATTTCAAGAGCAGGACTTTCATTAAAGGGACTTTTTTATGGGGGAAAAACAACCATTAAAGAAAAAAGTTAAAGCAATGCTCATAAAATTAGTGATAGAGGCTTTTTCTAGCAAATTTTTGAGACTTTGTTGCTATTTATATCTTGGGAATTTTTTAGCAGACAGTAAATCTTTTATGCAAAAATTCCTATTAAACTGCTATGAGTGAGACACTACTAAATTCTGTCTGAGAATATTACAGCTCACTACAATTTCCAGGTCCTCCCATGGAGACAGATAAGAAACAAGTAAGTCAGTAAAATGTGATAAGCTTGAAAGACTCATTCAAGGTTGCTGGGGATAGGAAGTGAAGGTCAGACATGGCTTCATAAAGGAGGTTTTTCCTTCAACTTATTAACTGAAGATATTAATGTAAAGACTATTTTCTCAAGTCCTCATTTGTTAGTTAATAATAAATATCCTCATATGCAGCAAATTGAACTGTTCTGTACTCTTAGGATCATTTTAGGCATTTTTGGATTTATTTGATAATTAAACAGTGCAATCAAAAACAAATAGACTACAGCTTTTTGGAGGGGAAGAAAAAATTGTTCGTTATTTAATTCTAATTAAGTAATCTATTTGTGGAATAACCAAAATGAAATTTTGAACTGATATTACTAATAGTTTATAGGTGGCTAGGCTGAGGATTTGGGTTATATGTAAAGTGACCATGTAATTTAATGTTCAAGCCAGAACTTGAAGAGTGAAAGGGAGCACTGTTAAAAATAATTATGCTGGGATAACAGACCTGTGCTGGGCAGAATTCCTTTTGGCCACACTTTCACGTCCTAGAGACTTCTTTCAAGTTTGAATGGAACTTCTTTTCTTTTAGATATATTTTTATTGATTTAAGAGAAGGTAGAGAGAAGAAGAGAGAGATAGAAACATCAATGATGAGAGAGAATCATTAATCAGCTGCCTCCTACATGCCCCACACTGGGGATCAAGCTACAACCCAGTCATGTGCTCAGACTGGGAATCGAACCATGACCTCCTGGTTCATAGGTTAATGTTCAACCACTGAACCACAAGTTTTGGGCCAGAACTTCTTTATATTTATTCATGTTACAACAAGAAGTATAAGAGAGAGAGAGAAAACACCAGAAAAAAAAGTCAAGAATTCTATTTTCTGTTCTTGGCATCATCTTCATTAGAAGAAAATTGTCAGTTCATGTTGAGGAGCTTTCTACTCTGATGTTACTCTCCATTCTAAGTTTAGAAGTATAGAAATGAAGAGCTTCCCTGCTAAGGCCTGTAGTCACATGGCTTAGTGCCCTGAAGTGTCACAGAAATCATGATATCTTTGGTGTTTATATCCTTACACACACTGGAAGTTTCCTGAGGACAAGGACAGTCTGGTACTTACTTAATTCACTATCAGCTGTACCTATTAAGACCTGGCACATAGTGTGTGCACCAACACTGGTGGTTGAAGTCAGAAAGGAATTACGATGATTCCATAGGAATTAGAGGGTAGTGGGTAGAGATGTTTCTGGAGTCTTTTCACACTAAAACATGTCCTACTCCAAAAAAGGTAAAATCTATCAGGCTCCCTTGCCCTGTTTGTACGACTAGTCCACCACATTCAAAATCTAGAATAGGAGTCAGCAAAGTTTTCCAGTAATGGACCAAGTAATACATATTTTTGGTTTTGTAGACCATACATCTCTATTGTAACTATTCAACTTTGCTGTCGTAGAGCAAGAAAAGGCATAAACATGTGAGCGTGGCTATATTCCAGCAAACTTTATTTATTAAACTTGTTACCTGGCTGCATTTGGCCCTTGGGCCTTAATTTGTTCACTACTGATCTAGAACTAAAAGGGACAGGGTAAGTAACAACCACTTGGTGATTATTCTGCTAAGGGACAGGGTAAGTAACAACCACTTGGTGATTATTCTGCTCAACTTTCCTGAGTCTTATCTTTATGAGGGCTGTTCTGAGGACAAACCTTGAGCAAAATGCCAGAGTAAATAAACAGAGGTTTAAGTTTCCCTGCTCTGAGATATGTTCTCTAAAAAAGTTTGGAAACAGCCTAAGTGCCCATCAGCAAATGATTGAATTAAAAAACTGTGGTACATCTATACAATGAAATACTACGCTCCAATAAAAAAGAATGAATTCTTACCATTTGCAACAGCATGGATGGAACTGGAGAGCATTATGCTACACAAAATAAGCCAGTCAGAGAAAGATAAATATCACATGACCTCACTCATTTGTGGAATATAATGAACAACATAAACTGATGAACAGGGACCGATCCAGAGACAGAGCGGCATCAATAAGACCATCAAACCTTAAAGGGAAGGTAGGGGAGGGTGGGAGGGAGGGGGAGAGATCAACCAAAGAACTTGTATGCATGCATATAAGCCTAACCAATGGACATTGACACCAGGGGAGGGTGAGGGCATGAATGGGTGGTTGGTGGGCAATGGGAGGAAAAGGACAAATATGTAATACCTTAATCAATAAAGAAATACAATAAAACAAAATTATATGAATGCAAAAAAAGAAAACATATAGTCTAAATATTAAATGTGACAACTCAAGCTTTCTATTAAACACATGAATGCAAGTAAACCAAGAAAAATACTGAAAATTTCTAGGAAAAGAAAACAATAATTCCATTATAAGAAACAGACTATGTTATTTTCAAGTCAAAAGAAAAAAAATGCACATGCTTAGAGATGCCAAGATACAGAAACAAAAATATTCATACCAGGATTGTTTACAACTGCCCAAATCTGGAAAGATAGATTCACCAAGAATGGAATGGCTCTTTTCCTCCCTGGCTGCCTAAGAATAGACCACCATCATGAATAGCACAGTCTTTATCCGGACCAGGAAGTTCATGACTGAAGGACTACCTCCACAAGTGATCATCATGTCCTTCACACTGGGAAGCAACAGTACTTAAAGCAGAAATACTGGAAAAGTGAGCCAAAATGTACAAGACTACACCAGTAGTCATGTTTATATGTGTAGTCAGAACCCATTTTGGTAGGTGATTTTGGCATGATGTATGAGTTCTTGGATTATTCAAATAAAAATGAACCTGACCTTGAATACAAAAAAAAAAGTGAACCTGAGAATGGCTATATATATGTTTTATTGTTATTTTTCTCTATTGATTAAGGTATTACACATGTGTCCTTATCCTCCCATTGCTTCCCTCCGCCCCCCACCTAGTGTTTGTATCCATTGGTTATGCTTATATGCATGCATACAAATCCTTTTGTTGATTTCTCTCTCTTATCCCCACCCTTCCCTGCCTTCCCTCTGAAGTTTGATCAATGCTTGTCTGTCACTGGATTTGTTTGTGTTCATCAGTTTATGTTGTTCATTATATTCCACAAATGAGTGAGATCATGTGACATTTATCTTTCTCTAACTGTCTTATCTTGTGTAGCATAATGTTCTCCAATTCCATCCATGCTGTTGCAAATGGTAAGAATCCCTTCCTTTTTATAGCAGCATAGTATTCCACTGTGTGGATGTACCACAGTTTTATAATCCACTCATCTGCTGATGGGCACTTAGGCTATTTCCAAATATTAGCTATTGTAAATTGTGCTGCTATATTGGAAGTGCTAGCCATAACAATTAGACAACAAGAAGAAATAGAAGGTATGCAAATTGGAAAAGAAGAAGTAAAACTGTCATTATTCACAGATGAAATGTTACTATATATAAAAATCCCTAAAGACTCCATAAAAAATTATTAGGGTTAATAAATGAATTTGGAATGTAGAAGGTTACAAAATTAACACCTAGAAATCTATGGCCTTTTTACACACCAACAGTGAACTCACAGAAAGAGAAATTTAAAAAAAATCTCATTTACCATTGCACCAAAAAATTAAGATACCTAGGAATAAACTTAACTAAGGAGGTAAAAGACCTGTACTCCGAAAACTACAGGACACTGAAAAAAGTGATAGAGGAAAACATAAACAGATGGAAGAACATACTGTATTCATGGATTGGTAAAATCAACATCATTAAAATGTCCATACCACACAAAATAATCTATAGATTCAATGCAATCGCCATTAAAATCCCAAGGGCATATTTCACAGACTGAGAACAAACTCCCTAAAAATTCATCTAGAATAATATTTTAAAATAAAAAAAGACCCTGAATGGCAATATATTTTTATCATTTTATCTTTTGGAGATTTTTGACTTATCTTAAGAATTTTATACAATGATTTTGCTAGAACTATTTTGTCTGAGATAAGAACATTCATTCCAGGAGAAAAGGTCTGGGCTAATGTGGCAGAGCCAGCAGACCTACTTGAGCACTTGCCATTATGTTCAGAGCAGCGGGAGGAAGTGATAGAAGGGAAGAGACAGATGAACATCTATTGAAAGCTTACCGAGTATCAGGAACTTTACACTCGTAGAACATAAACCCCTTAATCTAAAACACAGGGTGGCACAAGAAATATTGTATTTCAGGATTTTCTTTAAATCAATTAAAATTAGATTCTTAGCCCTCCTACCTTCTTGGTAGAGAAATGTGTTCTTAGTCATTACTATGGTTATCCTGTATGACAAAAGGCATCTCCAGCCCCCCTGCCTTCAAGCTATATTGGCTACTGCTGAGACCTTCAATTTCTGCAGCTCTGGGACTCAGGAATATTTGGATAGGCTGACAGCCCTTCTATCTATTGTACAGCTTTCCTTCGGGCACCCTCTGAAGTCTTCGTTAAGGTACTGCCTCGCAGCAGTTCATGATTTCTCTTTCACCTTTCAGTTCTCCCTTTGCCTTCATGCTCCTCTCACTATCTCCCCTATAGTGGTCTCTCTTAAGCAATAAAGAAGTAAAGGAGTGTTTTTACTGAGACAAAGAGTTCTCCTTCATGAAACAAAAAGACCTTAACCTAAAGGAAATCCACAAATTGGATTGTGTATGTGTGTGGGGGAGGAGATGCAGAGAGAAAATACAAATTAACATCTCAAAAATCAACCTGCCACACATTTGTTATTTTATGTTATTACTACCCCATGAACCTGTAGATTAGAGGGGTTAAGTAACCTCCAGAGGCCACAGGACTTCTTAATAGACTTGGCCTTGGATTTGTCTACCTTCAGACAGCTGGCTATTTCCACTAGGCTATACTGTCTTCTCAGTAATTCTTTGGTCTATTACTAAAGCAGCCCTGCTTCCCAAGGGAAATTTCCTTATTCTGTGTTTGAATAATCATAGCTCCTAGTAGCTTAGGCTGTCAACAGCAAAGATTTCATTTTCCTCTACATCCAGATAGAAACCTGGTCTCAGGGGTAATTGCTGGCAGAAGAAGCTGGCTTGTGTGGCCATGGATTAGACCAGAAGGGAGATACTCCAATTCTAATATGAAATTCATCAGCTGTTGAGTGTCTCCAAATTTTCCTGTAATAGTCTCATTAGGGATCTGGAACCTGTCTTTAAATAGCAGAATCATTCACCGCTGGCTTTTTGAGGGATTAGAGCCTACATAGAGTAGGAATGGTAGCCAAGTGTGGTAACATTCTTAATTTAAGGAAAAAAGAAGCAAACTGAGCCTTAGCTTTATTTTTCTAAGATAATTGTAACTATAAAATTGTATTTGTGTCCAGCCACTATGGCTTAGTGGTAGAGACCCATGAACCAGAAGGTCACTGTTTAATTTTCTGTAAGGGCATATGCTCAGGTTTGGGGTTCAATGTCCAGTAGAGGTGTGCAGGAGGCAACTGATTGATGATTCTCTCTCATTGATGTTTCTCTCCCTATCCATTCCTCTTTCTAAAATCAATAAAAATATTTTTAAAAGAATTGTATTTGCAATGAACAAAGTAAACTAAAACACAAAATAGAAACAGACTCATAGATATGAAGATGGAGGAGAATTAGGGGCATGGGTGAAAAAAGCTGAAGGGGTTAAGCAAAGCAAAAAACAAAAAACAAAAACAACAACTCATAGACGCAAACAATAGTATGATGATTACCGGAGGGAAACAAGAGTGGCAGGGGGTGGAAGAGAGCAAAAGGGGGATAAACAGTGATGGAAGGAGACTTGCCTTGGGGTGGTGAACACACAATACAATATACAGATAATATATCATTGTATACCTGAAACTAGTATAATTTTATTAATCAATATCACCCCAATACATTCAATAAAAATGAAAAAGGAATTGGGTTTGTTTACAGATTAATTGCTCTAGGTTAATACACACACAGACACACACATACACACACACACATATATATACATATATATACATATACACATACATACATGTACATACACACAATATGTATATTTTTTGTAGGAAACTTTACTCAGTGTTTGTATTAACATAATGATTTATAGCAATGCCAAAATGCATTAAAATTAGATTTTCTATATATTCCTGAAAGAGGGTGCCATATACACTGAGGCAGTGGTCGGGAAACTCATTAGTCAAAAGAGCCAAATATCAACAGTACAACGATTGAAATTTTTTTTGAGAGCCAAATTTTTAAAACTTAAACTTCTTCTAATGCGACTTCAAAATAGACTCGCCCAGGCTGTGGTATTTTTTGGAAGAGCCACATTCAAGGGGCCAAAGAGCCGCATGTGGCTCACAAGGAGCAGTTTGCCAACCATGGAACTAAGGCATGAAAGTAAAACAATAAAATAAACTATTCAGTGGCTATTTTGTCTGGTGTGGTTCTAGCTAAGGGTTTGTAGATATAGAGGTATAATTGTAAAAGCAGATTGAAGTCAGATTCTGCAGGACTATAAATTTTACTCCAGGAATAGTGGAAAGCCATTAATGGATTCAAAATGGGAGGTGACATTATGAATTTTGTATTTTATAAAAGAATATGTAACAAATAAAACCTCTTTAGTGAAAATATATAGGTAGTGTAGAACAGAAAACTGAAACTAGGGAAACTAGTTAGGAGAAGGGCCAGTAATCCAGGTGAGAGAGAAAAAGAGTGTAGTAGGTATTTAGTGCTCACCATATATTACATGTTGTCTTAATATTTTCCAGCTTTTATTATAGTTTCATTAGGTTGTGTGAGATTAATTCTGGACAGTGAGCTGCCACTTCTACTTCCACTTCTCACATGTTACTTCCTGTATAAGGCACAAGGCTGTCCCTCTTTTCTCTCTTCTCTTCTATCAGAGATTACAGAGGCATTAATTATGATGGCAGAGTCACAAATGAAAGCAGAATGAATCCTGAATGACCACTTGGAGGAAAGCCACTTCAGAGATCACTGTACCAGATTTGAATTAGTGCATATCTACACTAGTAACACTGTTATTTTAATCTATTAAGGTTTCTAAGTTTGTCTTTCTCTGAGTGGCTTATTTCATAATGTTTTCTGGGTCTATCCATGCCATCACAAAGGGTAAAATGTTCTTACTTTCTACCACAGAATAGTATTCCATTATGTAAGTGTACCACAGTTTTTTTTTTATCCACTCATCTACTGATAGACACTTAGGCTGCTTTCAAATCTTGGTTATTGTAAGTAAAACTACAGGGAACATAGGGGTACATGTATTCTTTAGAATTAGTGTTTCAGGTTTCTTCTGATAAATTACAAGAAGTGGATTCACTGGGTAATAAGGCATTTCCATTTTTAACTTTTTGAGGTTACTTTCATACTGCTTTCCACATTGGCTATACCAATTTGCATTCCCATCAGCAGTACACAATGGTTCCCTTTTCTCCACATCCTCCCCAATACATGTTATTTGTTGATTTGTTGATGATAGCTTTTCTGACAGGTGTGAGGTGATATCTCATTGTGGTCTTAATTTGCATTTCTCTGATGATTAGTGATGTTGAGCACCTTTTCATAGGTCTATTAGCCATCTGTATCTCCTCTTTGGAGAAGTGTCTGTTTAGATCTTTTGCCTGTTTTTAAATTAGATTATTTGGTGTGTTTTTTGGGGGTGAGAGAGTGTTGACTTTTATAAGTTCTTTATAAATTTTAGATATTAACCCCTTATCATATGTATCAATAATGAATATGTTCTCTCATTCAGTGGGTTACATGTAGAATTTACTAAACAAACTGAATTACCAAGCAAAATAAAGACAGATTCATAGATCAAGAGCAGACAGACAACACTAGTGTACGTGTGTGTGTGTGTGTGTGTGTGTGTGTGTGTGTGTGTAGGGGTGGAGGAGGAAGAGAGGTTGAGAGGGGGTGGAATGATAGAGCAAAAAAGGAAAAAAGAGAGAGTGAACTCATGGATATGGACAACAGTGTGGTGATTGTGGGGGGAATGGGGTGTGGATGCAAAAGAGGGGATAAATGGTGATGAGAAAATAAAAAAAATGAAATAATAAGATTTCTAAGTTTGATGGCAACTGCAGCTAGGGTTAATTATCCTGATGAATACAAAGGGCTCAAGACATAACAGTAGAATTTGGAAAAAGAAAAAAAAAGAGATGAAAAATACAGGAGATCAAAACTGGTGTTAGGAGTAAGAAATAGGGAAAAGGGAATGGTGACCTTGAACTTGTAGCTTGAGAGGATGGTAGTGCCTTTACTGAGACAGATGTATAAGAGGGGCGTGGAATAGGTGTTGAGTTTGAGGTGTCTAAATAACATTCAAGAAGAGGTTTCCAGCTGGCAGAAGTGGATGTGTCCGGCAGTTAGAAAAGGGATCACTGTGGAGGTAGTCTTGGGAACTATCCTCCTTGAGCAAGTGGAATGCCAAAAGAAGAGAGTCAAAGAAAAGATCTGAAGGTAAAATGCATGACCAAAAATTATTCAAACAAGAGGATGACTAGGGAGGAATGAAAAGAGAATCAGGAGAATGTAAAGGCAATGCAAAGGGAAGAGAGAATTTTAACACAGAGAGCTACACAGCAGCACCTGCTGTAAGTAATATTTTCCACAGCCTTAAACTGTCTGGCTTATATTAACATTTGTATAATAATTTATGTGAATAAATTGTTCAAATATAATATTAGATATTAAGAGTTAAAAAATAAAAGAGGTATATGCTTAGGTGTAATAGAGTTATCTATACTCTTTCTTCAAATCTTTCTGCCTAGGCATTAAAAAATAATTTATTGGTTAGAACTGTGGTCTATGTGTGAGGAAAATTAGAAACTGTCTCAAAAGCATCATTATCAATGAATATTGAAGATACACATAATTTCAGAGTAGTTTCTGCTATCTAAATTTTTTTTCTAGTCCCAGAAATAGAGAACACAGGTGAAGAAGGACCAAACTGAAATAAGTGCCTGGGAGAGGGTAAGTGTCAACCAATGATTTAGCAGTAAATTGCTCCAGGTTAAAAACAGGGCCATATGGGAAAAGCCTTTCCAGAGAAAAAAATACTGGGCTGGAATTTGACAAGATAAAGGGAAAATGAATATAAGTAGGGAGGAAAAGGAAGGGGAAGCATTGAGTAGGCAAAGGCCTGGAGGTAAAAGTGTATATGGCATGTACTGACCAGGTCCTCTGCATTGCATATCACCATGACACAGAGGGGTTCATATTAACAGAAGCTTTTGGGATTTCTCAACACATGCTTCAGTCCAATATCTATATAAATATAAGATGTGGGCTGGAGGTGAGGCCAGGTAGGTAAGTGGGGGCCATGTTGTAAAAGACCTTAAATGTCATCATGAAGCATTGTGAAGGCATTTACATTGAATATGAGGAACAACTGGAGATTTTTGATCAGAGGTGTAAAGGGCAAATAATTACATTAGAAAGATTTCTCCAGGAACATTGTACCAGGCATTAACTTAGAAGGTAAAAACAATAAAGATAAAAAGAAGAATTAGAAAAAAATTGCAAGTATCCAGATTTTAGATAGTGAAGTTTTAAGTCTACTTTTTATAACACCACTTCTTCAAGATAGACTTGCCCAGGCCATGGTATTTTGTGAAAGAGCCACACTCAAGGGACCAAAGAGTCACATGTGGCTCTTGAGCCACGGTTTGCTGACCACTGGTCCAAGCTGTAAGTAGGTTGTCCAAGGTCAAAACTTAAAAACTTGAGTCAACAAGCAGTAAAATTCAGACAGTCATTATTTGGATAGAAATATCATTGATTTTTCTTTAGAAATGCTGATTTGGGAAAGGCAGAAGTTTATTAGGAGACATCCAATTAGAAGTTAGAGATATGGTACTGAAATATGTTGTGTTTTCTTGGGCTATAGAGGGGTAAATGGGATATTGAGGGTTCAGAAACTGCAAAGCAGAGTGAAAGATCATCTTGTGGTGTACAATGTTTCAGTGTTTGAGAAGGAAGTGTTGCTGTGGGAGGTGGTTGCTCAAAGGGAGGAGCCCAAAGAAGACACACAATGGTAGACTTTGAGGGAGAGAGTTTTTAGCTTAGGGGTACACTGCCCAAGAGCTGGAGAAGGTCTCTTGAATTCTCTAATTCCCATATACTTGGAGCAGTTTCAGAACAGAAGCTTAGATAGATGACAAAGGGTCAGGGCCACCAGGTGCTTCTTTCTGGAAATGCCTTCTGGAGATGGAAAGAAGTGACCTTCAAGCCAGCTCCCTTCAGAACACTGTTCATTATGCTGTGAAGCAGTTAGACACAACGTCCTTGGCTCAGAGCTTCCAGGGAGCTAAGCAGATGGTAGCTCTGTCAACTGCAGCTGCAAACAACTTCATCTTCAGTTTATTTCCAAGAGCCAGAGGAGCTCAGGGATAGTTAACAGCTGTCTACCTGTAGGGACTCAAATGATCTCTAGGCCATCAAATTATCATATACTGAATAGTAACTTAGCAATTTATTCCATTGCTTCCTAGGGGCCTGAAAGAGCTGGTCAAAGGCTTCCTGGATGCCTGCACCCCCCCAAATAAGACTTTTTTTCTGGTTCAAAAGAGTATAGGGTAAATATACCCTTTAATAAAGACCTTCCATGAATAAAGAGGCTCTATAAAACATGACTGTTTTCTCTGAAAGTAAATAAAATTATCATATTTAAGGGAGGTGTTATTATATTTCAATAACCTCCTAGGGAAATATTTATCCTTTCTTTTATTTTAATATATAACCTAATTAATGGGGTTTAAAATAAGAAATATTAACCAGAAGATAGAGTCATTGCCAAGCTCAAGTCTTGCCAGCTATTGTAGAAATTTATAAATATTTGAAGGCAAATAACTGGTTATAGAAAATATCTGGTTTGTACAGATATTCTGTCTGGATGTCACTTCAGGCAGAACATGCATAGACATAGGTAGTTTGATAAAAAACATAGAGACAGCTTTACTCTTGAACTCACTCTTGAGTAATAGTATTCTGTCAGGATCTAGATTCAAAGTCATCTCCCCTCAACACAAAAAGATACTTCCAAAAAAACCAAACCAAACCAAAACAAAAACCAAAAACCTCTACAAAAACAAAAGCATGATTGGTCTGACCCTTGTACTGAAACTTCTCTAAGGGTGGGAATAAGAAGTGTAAATTTAGAGAATTCAGGAGATTATCCCACAGCCTTATTTACTCTTGAACCCTTACAGCCAGCAATGAGAATCAATATCTTTGCCAATGGTTACAGAAAGAAATAGATATTGAATACTAGCATAATGCAAAGCTCACGTTATGTACTTGTCCCATTAAAAGATGGGATATTTATGATTACAAACCACCCCAACACTTAGCAGCTTAAACAACGACTTCACACTTATTGTCAATCTTTGCTTTTTTAGGGCTCAGCTGGGCCACCCTTTTACTCCACATGCTGTCAACTGAGGGTCATGTTGAACTTAATTAGGGGCTTAGCTGAGTTCAGAGTCTAAAAGTGGCTTCATTTATATATCTGACAACTCATCGGGGTGACTGAAACAACTGGAGCCTGACTGGGTTTCTTTTTCTGTCTGTCTCTCTTTCTTGATGTAGGTAGTTGCTCCTCTTGCACATTGGCTCAGGCTACAAGAGAACAAAGAGGAATCTGGCATAGTATCTATTGGTCTAAACTCATCAAAAGGCTAGTCTAAATTCAAAGGGAGGGAAGTAGATTCTCCCTTTTACTAGGACACACATGGGAGAAATTATTGTTGACCATCTTTGGAAACAATCTATAAAGTACTACCTAATGGTTAAAGAAATGAAAATTAGTTCTTAATATACTTTCCAAGGGCTTAAATGAAGAAAATTTTAGATTATCTTAGGCTACAAACCATGTCTTTATACATTTTTTTAAATCACTAAAAACACATGAATACTTCCATGCTAACTCCTGGATAGTCTTGTTGATAAGACATGGTGATGGGCTCAATAATAAGGAATGAATGCTGGGAAAATCATAAGTGAAAGGGAGCCAGGCATAAGTGGAGACCTGCTGCTCAGGCAATGAGTAGACTTGAGGAGAATTTTCCTACAGAGGCGATTTATGGTGGGGTCTACCTTGTGATCTTTGTGGGTTCATCTTTAAGCTCATGAAAGATTCTGCTCATTATCAATACCTGCAAACCTACTTTGACAGCCCAATAAGAAATAGAAAGGATGATATCACAGGCAAAGATATACTTACAAAGGCAAGTGAAGGTAGTACATTTTGTTGGGAAGTCTTTCTTTTAAGCATGGCTCTTGATAGTGTTTGAGTTGTAACGATAGATTGCATGTGAAGAAGGATGACAGAAGCCATAGCTAGGGATCAGGGCCCAGTTGTTGCTTAAGTTTCTGGCAGCATCCAAGATTTGGAGTTATGTTCCAATGAGTAAGAAACCATGGAATTACATAGTGCTATAGAAGATACCCAGACACCAGAAATATCTCTTTCCCTGGATTGAGTGTTCAAGTCTTTCATAAACTGTGTGTGTGTGTGGGGGGGGGGGGGGGAGAGGGGATCAGTTAAAGGCTGGAAGGTGGGGCAGGGGGCTACCATACAAGTGCTCAGAAGCTGTAGTTAGTCATGTGTGCCAGGGAAGCAAGATGGAAGGAAGAGAACAAGATGGGTTGGTTCACAGCCTATCACCTCTACTTAATGCGGAAGTTAACTAACCTCCCAAAGTCTTAGATCATCACCAATAAAAGGAAATAACTATAATAATAATTTCTTAAGGGACATTTTTTAGGATTAAGGAGCTAACATTTATATAGTACTTAATATTTTTGCTTGGCACATATATCGGGTCTCAAATATGTGAACTATTTTCTTTTCATTCTTTCCCCCACCAACCCACAATTATCTGTGAGATTTTTCCTGAACCAAATCCCTTTGTCCCTGTGAACATTAGCTTAGAAGCTAAGGGGAGCCCATTAGCAGACATATGGTTTTGGAGAGCTGTGTAAGACAGGTGAAAGACAGTGAAAGTGGGCCAGATTACCTCTCTACAGAAGAGTAATCCTCTGGAGGGCAAATACATGTGTTTTTGAGATCAATATTTTACTATTGGAAACTAGAGAGGAAAACTCCTTTTACTCTGTCTCATTTTTTTAAAAGAAGCTGTACTCATTTTCCTCTAACTAAATAAAAACTATGTCATTAGTGTGTCAGATTTGACCCTTGCCCATTTGATGATTCTTGACACTTTTTTTTTAACAACAAAACATTTTACTTTAAAATAAAATTGGTGTCTCAGAACTCTTGGTTCTGGTGGCCAGTCCCTGTCCCATAGCCAAATATTATAGCTAGCTAAACTCACCAGCTTCCAAAATCATGAACTTTTTCCATATTTACCTCTGGAAACTAAATCAACTGTCACTTGAGTAACCTTTGTTTTCAATGACTGCTTAAAAATAATGGTAACTCAGCCATCTACTAAACTGTAAGGATCATTTTATTTGATTATTTTGAGAATTATAAAACAACTCTCCCACTCTAACAATATGAGTGCATGGACATGGCACTATGATTAATCTTAAATATGGAAAGAATTTGAGCTTTTTGTGTGTCATATCTTAATACATTAGCTTGTAGGAATTCTACAAACTAGTGAAGAGCCCATCCACCAACAAAACAAGGAACCAAAACCCCCTTTCCCCATATTTGTTTGGGAAAAAGTATAGTGTGAGCATAGAGTGTGTTTCATGCCAAAATTTTGTAAATATCTTATGCCTTGTGCTAAGTAAACCCTAATCACACTGCACATCACTTATGCAACCTCAGCTATTTATGGGGGTTGGAAAGGAAAATATGATGAACTCTGAGCAGTCATTTCTGGCTTCAAACCTCTAAATGATTTCTCTATCCTCAATATTTATTCCCATTAATAAAGAACTGTTTCTATGGAGAAGACACGTACACACAGAAATGTCTCCATCAATTACTCCCCACCCAAAAGAAAAGTAATGTTTAAACAAAAGAAGTTCACCGCATAATTAAGAATAAAATTTTGTCTGCGAAGTTCACAATGTCCATAATGGTGTGGAAAAACACAAGTGTTGTTAAGTTATATACTGTGTACATATATTTCACTTGAACATGAGATCCTCAAAAGAAATGTCACAGGAAACATTTCCTTAGTGTTGTTCCATGTTATGTGTAAAGCATTTAAGTACAGCAGAATATGCAATAATAAATGTCAGGTGCATTCTTATTGCAAGTTAAGAAATAACTGTGCAAGAGCCAGGGATGGTCTGTACTTCTGATATGTAGATTGTCCCACACTATGTTCCAAAGATTACATTACTTAAGAAAACATATTATTAATAAAGTATTTTAAATCTTCATGACTTGAGAGTGGGGTGGGAGGCAAACTTGAGATATAGGCAGTACGAGTTGTCCTCCATAATGAAGAGTTTGTCCTGCTCTTCAATTCTTCTCTAATATCTCTCTGAAACAGCTCATTCATTCTCAAATGTCAGGATCTTCTAGGATGGTATGTGACTTGCCATAAATAAGACTAGTGGCCACAACAGATCACTCCCTAATTTTAGTGGTTCAGCCCAACCAAGGCTTATTCCTTGCCTACACAAAGTCCAACGTGGGCCATCTGGGCTTGCCTCCATTTTGTAATGACACCATCTGGCACACATTAACCCTGAGGTTGTCATAATAGGGAAACACCAACGTGGAGGAGACAAACTGTTTTGGGCTGAAATAGATATTTCTTGCTTCTCACAGTCCACCCAGCAGAACTGGTTACATGGCCCTAACTTAACCACATGGGAGGCTGGGAAGGAGAGGTAAGCACATTGATATTTGGGAGCACTATGTCTATGGTTTTACTTCCTTGCATAGTAGAAGACCCAGAGCAAGCAGTGAGGATCCAGTGGTTGGCTAAATTTAGCTAGGATGGCAGCTGAAGGAAAATAAGAAGTGAATAGGAGATTTGAGAGCAGAAATTTAAAGTAAAATAAACAGAGAAATAACTGTTTATATATATCAAAGCAAGAGGAACAAGAAGTATGGGTGCTTGGATTTAAGGACACTATTTTCAGATTAAGGTTAAAAACAAACAGACAGACAAACAAACAAACAAACAAACACTACAGTTCTTCTTCACCTCTCTCACAGACCAAACTTGTCTGTATGATGGTGTAAGGTTTTAAATTTTTCATCAGTCCCATACACGGGCTACCCACCTGTGTCTGCCATTGCCTAATTTGCTGGTTTGTTTAAATGTCATAATGTTACCTTAAACTAACGTGATTAAAACAGAATTCAGTATTTCACTTTTCACAGTGACTTTTTTTCCAACTGCCTTGTTTGCTGAGGACATCATGTCCTACTCATTTAGGCTTGAAGCGTAGACAGCTCTTTGACGAATTCCCCTCATCTTCCCTCGCAGCAAGTCATTCTCCAAGTCCTATTTCTGTTCTTGGTTCATTTGGTTGTTGGATTTTAAAAACTGGAACGTGTCTTGAATTTTTCCCTTTTCTCTACTCTCTTTCATCATCTTTACACCTGGACCTCATCATCTTAGTTATAGATGTTTTTAAAACTTTGCAGAGTTCAATTCCAGTTTCTGCTCACTATGGTCAGATTGACCTCACTTGGCACTGCATATGTAAGGTTGCACTCATATTAAAAAATCTCCAGTGCTCCCTGTGTTTCCCCCACATTAAATCTAAATTCAAACCCTATGATTATTTTGCTCAACACTGCATAGTGAACCTTCTTATATAACTGGTATCTTGCACACCTCTTACATTACTCTCCTTAATAAATTCATCTTTGTATGTCTCACAGCAATTAGCATTATGCCTGGTATATAGGCAGCCTGCAGGGTTGAATGCATGCACTGGTAAGGTCCCTTGGACTGACCTGTGGGGACTGGGCCAAAACTGGCCAGGTGCACATTGCATCCACCAGTGGGGTCCCTCAGCCTGGCCTGTGGTGATTGGGCTGAATCCATGTACTGGGCATCCGACATCCCTTGAGGGGTCGTGGATTGCAAGAGGGTGCAGGCCAGGCTGAGGGACCCACTAGTGCACAAATCTGTTTACTGGGCCTCTAGTATGGATATAAGATCTTTGGTTAATCTCTTCCTGTCCTCCTCCCTCCCCACTTCCCTCTGAGATTCTCAGTCTGTTCTATATTTCCATGCCTTCACATTAAGCATCTGCCCCTGGTGGTCAGTGTGCATCAAAGCTATCAGTCAAACAGTCAAAGAGTCATATATATGCCTTATATGCCCCTTAGTGACTGTTTGACTATATATATATAAAGAATAATATGCAAACTGACCATACCTCCGATCAGGCCATGCCCACAAGCCAATCAGGAATGAAATGCAAATAAACCCAACAAAGATGGCAGTTAATTTGCATACACAGGCACAGAGCCAGCTGGGTCCCAGGAACATACTTGAGACCCAGGCCACTCCTAGCCAGTAGGCCTGCACTTAGGCTCTGAGTGGCAGGTGTCCCAGAACACCCCCAGCCACTGTGGGATTATGGGTGCAGCAGCCAAGCGGCTGGGGGTGGGGATGTTCCCGCCCCACTCCCAAGCTGCTTTGCGTGCTCTGGCACCAAGCGGCAGTTTGGGTCCATGCCCCCAGCCCAGCGCCTACAATGGGGGGTAGGGCTGCCTGACAATCTCTGGGGTGTGTGGAGACCCAGGTGGCCACCACCAGGTGGCAGGGACACCCCCCTAGCCCAGTGGATACAGCACAGGGGCCACATGAGTTGCAGAGGAAACACCATTTTAAAAATATTTTTTATTGATTTTTTTAGAGAAGAGGGGAGAGGGATAGACAGTTGGAAACATCGATGAGAGATATATATCGATCAGCTGCCTCCTATACACTTCCTACTGGGGATGTGCCTCCAACCAAGGTATATACCCTCAACAGGAATCAAACCTGGGACCCTTCAGTCTGCAGGCCCATGGACTATCCACTGAGCAAAACCAGTTCCAGCGTAAACACATTTTCATTGGCTAAGCTCCTATATGCCGCCACTTGCAGTATTCTTGGTAACTTGGGTTATAAGAATCCAAGAAAAGTGATCTAGGTTTTTCCACCACACTCCTGGAGGGAAATAAAAAGGTTCGCTGCTAGAGGGGCTAAGAAATGTCATAACCTGCCCTACCTGCTTTGGCTCAGTGGATAGAGCCTTGGCCTGCTGACCCCAGGGTCTGGGTTTGATTCTGATCAAGGGCATATACCTAGATTACATGCTCCTCCCTGGCCGGGGCCCCAATCAAAGTGTCCCTATCATATTGATGTTTCTCTCTGTCTCTCCTTTTCTCTTGCACACTCTCTAAAAATCAATGGAAACATATGCTCAGGTGAGCATTAAAAAAAAAAGAAAAAGAAAGAAATGTCATATCCTTTGAAAGACACATCTTGAAAATGCCTAAAGAAAGTTGTCATTTTTTTACAGTGAAGGGACTAGAGTCGGTGTTGATGAAAACACCTTGGCTGCTGAAGTGGCTGGCAGTGGCTGCAGCAGCAGGGTGATGGGGCTGGCAACTTCCCTTGATCAGCCTGGTCACCTCCCACAGAGGGTGGCCAGACTGATGGGAAGTGGGCCTCAGTCATCAGTAGGACATCTCCTGAGGGCTCCCAGTCTGTGAGAGGGGACAGGCTGGGCTGAGGGAATCCCCCACTGTGCACCAATTTTGTGCACTGGGCCACTAGTATATAGATGATATATAGATATATAGATATATAGATATATAGATATATAGATATATAGATTATTGAAACTTTGAAAATATAAGTAAAAATTTCAGTAAATATTATGCTATTTAAAACTCATGGAAAGCATAGAAAATTAGGTTTCTTAAAAAATATAGTGTTAGCAACATGCTAGCTTCTGTATTGATGGACTTAAATGTACAATAATCAGCAAATAAATATAGTAAAAACCTAGGAATCTGAAGCATTAACAACATGGAGCAATATGTTCTTAAAAACAATCCTAATGGTTGTACTCCAGTAAAAAATTTTTTTAAAAGGCCCTTGATAAAATAAATATGGAGAAGGCTGTAAATTTTTCTTTCTCTCTTAGATGTACACAATATGCATTAACATATCAACAGCTCTAAGACTACAGGGGAGACATAGTTCTGGATGTCTTACCACAGGGTTTCTCAAATTATTTATCACAAATCTGAGGACTGGGATATTTGTTTGTTCATAAATATATCTGTATAACTAGCACATTGTCATCATAAAATCTATCCAAACTGTTAGAAGAATTTTATAAATTTATTTGAGCTAAACTGATGACAATTGTCAGGAAGCAAGATTTCAAATGATCCAGAGAATGACAGCTTTTGCAGTTTCTTTTATGCATTTGAAATTAAGGCTAGAATGTAAGAAGGATTACATGGAGGTAGGAGAAATTAAGGTGGGGATTGGGTTAAGGGATAGTTAAAACAACAATAAGGTATCACCTTGTTACCGAACAATGTCTGGGCCCAGAGTGGGTCTGCAGTGGGTTCACCAATAGTATATGGGTTCTTGAGTTTGTGTAGGTAAGACTTCATAACAGTAGCCCAGCTGATTCTGCAAGTATGTTTATTAAAGCTGGGGACACTGAAACAAAGGAAAGGCTTAAGGTAGAAGAAGAAACAGGAAGTAGAAAGTCAGGGCAAAAGGGGGCTTTGAAGATAGGTTAAGAAAGTATTCTTAGGTTGAGCTACTGCTGCCCTCTGCTCCACTGGGGTCCCTTAGAATTACAAGAAAAACAGCACACAGTCAAGGCTTGGGCATGCCCTAGAGAAAACTCATCATGGGTCTTCTGTCTTGAGATTTCTTATCTTTCCTTTTTTGGCAGGCAGTAATCCTAGGGGATGTCTCAGGGGAGAGTCTTAACAGAATATTCATTAGCTTTTCAGATATGTCCTTCAATATATTGATTCATCAAAATGTGTATATTGAGGGGTCAGTTATTTATTATTACTTTTATTTTTAAAGAATGTTATTGAAAAGGGACTTGGACTGAGGCTGATCTGCCCACGCACAGTCTGGAATGTATAAACTATTTGCTCCTAAGTGTCCTTGGTAATGGAAGATAAAACCCTATGATTCATTAACTGGATATAAATTGCTCAAATTGTTGGCCCTGTTTAATTATTTTTTGCTCAGTTTCCCTTATTCCACTTGTCAAGGCATTTCTCTAGCTTCATACTATCTCACCACACACTCACACCGGTTAGAAAGGCTGTCATCAATAAATAAACAGCAAGTGTTGGGAAGATGTGCAGAAAATGGAACTTTTGTGCACTGTTGGTGGGAATGCAGACTGGTGCAGCCACTGTGGAAAAAAGTATGGAGTTTCCTCAAAAATTTAAAAATGGAACTGCCTTATGACCCAGCAATTCCACTTCTGTGAATTTATCCAAAGAAACCCAAAACACTTATTTGAAACAATATATGTACCCTTATGTTCATTGCTACATTAGTTACAATAGCCAAGATTTGGAAGCAGCCCAAGTGTCCATTTGTATATAGGCTGATAAGAAAGCCATGGTACATTTATACAGTGGAACACTACTTGGCCATGAGAAAAAAGGAAATCTTACCCTTTGTGACAGCATGGCTGGACCTGGAGAGCATTATGTTAAGTGAAATAAGTCATTCAGAGAAAGCCAAACACCATGTGATTTCACTCATATATGGAATATAATGAACAAAATAAACTAACAAGTAAAATAGAGACAGGCTCATAGGTAGAGAGCAGCCTGACAGTTTTGGGAGGTTGTGTGTGGGCTGTGGGGGTAGAAGGATTGAACGAAAAGGAAAAAAAAAAGAAAAAATCTCATGGATACTAACAACAATATGATGATTATTGCCGGTGGAGAGGGCGTGAAGGGAAGTGAGCAGTTTATAGGAGTGATCAATCATGCTGGGAAGAGGCTTGACTTGGGGTTCTGAACACACAATACAGTGTACGGATGATTTGTTATAAAATTGCTCACCTGAAACCTGCATAATTTTGTTAACTGGTGTCACCCTAAGGAAATATAAAGGAAAACAATAAATTAAAATTCTCAGCAAGCCCCATATTAGTAAAATGTTTGAAAGAACATATTCAAGGTCAATAGTGAATATCCTCTTACACATGGCAGAAATGGGGGTTCTTTTGTTTTAGAAGTTGACTGGTTTTTGAAGATAGTTAGCAGGCAGACTCTGAGAGACCAATGACTATAAGAAAAATTACAGAAATTCCCTCTCGCATTTTGCTGTTCAGAAAAGGTATAATCCGATGTAATGAGGAATCAAAATTGAAAAACAATGACCATCAACTGAATCAACTGGATCAACAGTTTCCCTACAAACCTCTGCCAGATGGCACCACGAGGGAGGAAACCCTCCAAAGACAATAAATGAGTGCCATCAAAAAACGTCAGGGCTGCACAGCAGACTTCTGCTTATGAAAAATCACATCACAACACCTACACCAGAATCCTTACTTGTATAAAAGCACTTTGGCTGTTTCACTATGTAAAATGAAAAGAAAACAAGTCATTTTCCTGACACATGAACTCACAGCTTATCTGAAGTCAGTTAGACACTGCAAAACACCCTCTTTTACCCCCTGCCTAGTGATCCCATTAATACACAATGTAAATTCACAGCTATGGATTGGGAAACTTACAGAAAGCATTCTAGGTTGAAATACTGAAGTAGAGGGTGGCATGAGTCTGGTTAATTTCAGAATATTGAAGTGTTGGAATTACAATGTGATGACAGGATTCATCAGAAGGATTTATTTCTTTGGGCTTGTGGCCTAATGAATTGGAAAATATTTTCCTATGTCTTCTCCTTCAACTCTAAATTAAAGTGACACGTTTTATTAAAAATGTCATTTTTACATATTAATGTATGAATTATGGTATTGTACAGATGACAATAATGCCATCTGGGTGAAACATTCTAGTGATCTCTCACATTGATTTTCATTTCACTTAGAAGTGAGAACATAGAATGAAAAAGTATCTATGGAAAGCTTTATGATGTGTGTATGTTATCCAAGTACACTGTGTAAATGTTCAGGGTTTTTATGTGATGGCTCATATATACATCTGAGCTTGGGGATGTAATTGCATGAACTCGTATTGTACTGTAGGGCAAAGAGAGAAGAGGAGGAAAATAAAATCTCTTCCATTTTCTGTTTAGAGTCATAGCAATAAAATCATACAAAATGGCACAGTTACTGGAAATTGCAAGGCAACTGAGTGTGGAGACTTGAGTTAATTTTGCGTAAGTCTTAACCAAAGAATGGTGCTGAAAATGTTTTCCACGTTCCATTCCCAAATACATTTGGGGATTCTGGTATGGGTCATTTTCAGCACACCATGTCAGAATGACATTGCTACAGTGCCTAGACACATTTGCAATTAAAATATTGTATAAATAGTATGAATCACTCTCACTGGATGAATACAGTGAGAAGTATTAAGACAAAAATGAATTGGAAGTTGCCTGATGGTGCTAAATCAATTCTCTTTGCATTAAAACCCCCAAAAAATGGAAAGGCAGAAAGTAAGTCCTTAGAAGAGGCAACTCCTGAAAGATATAAACATTTAATTATATCTTTATCTACATATATACCTATAATCTGCTTAAACTATATATTTTAATCTATATATCTTTGTCCGTGTTGCTAGATTTTGCTATTTCTGCCTTTAACAAAAAGTTTGGACAGATATTAAGAATATGAACACTATAAAAAGGAGATAACTAGGTTAATATCATACTTCACTAGTATTAGTGATATTTATTAATAACTAGGGTCCCGGTGCACAAAATTTGTGCACTGAGGGGAAGGGGTCCCCTCAGCCCACCCTGCCTCCTCTCATATACTGAGAGCCCTCAGGGAATGTACTTCTGACAGCTTGGGCCCATTCCCCATGGGGAGCGGGCCTAAGCTGCAGTCTGGCCTCCCTTTGTGGGAGGTGATCGGGCCGATCAGGGAAAGGCACCAGCCCCATCACCCCACTGCTGCAGCCACTGCCAGTCACTACAGCTACCAAGGTGTTTTCATCAATATGGACTCCGGTCCTTTCACCATGAAAAAAAATGACAACTTTCTTTAGGCATTTTCGAGATGTGTCTTTCATAGGATATGACATTTCTTTATTTTTCTTTTTTTATCCTCATTTGAGGATATGTTTCCATTGATTTTTAGAGTGTGGAAGAGAAAGGGGAAGACAGAGAGAAATACCAAAGTGAGAGGAACACTTTGACTGGTTGCCTCCTGCATGAGCCCTGACCTGGGCCCTAGCCAGGAAAGAGCCTACAACCTCGGTACATGGCCTTGGTCAGAATCTAATGCAGACCATGCAGTTGTCAAACCTAAGGCTTTATCCACCGAGCCAAACCATCTAGGACAGGATATGAAATTTCTTAGCCCTCCAGCAGCAGACCTTCGTTTTTTCTCTAGGAGTGTGGTGGAAAAACCCTAGATTACTTTTTTGGATTCTTATACCCAAGTTACTAAGAATGTTACCAGTGGCATAGAGGGAACTTAGTCAATGAGCGGTCAGTATTTCCTCTACAGTTCATACCTATCTCTTCTGATCTCTGCCTCCACACCTGCCAAGGCCTAAAGCCTCTGGTCCTGGGTCGGGGAACCCCAGTTAGCTGCGATTGTCCTGCTCTGTCCCCTGCCAAGGTCACAAGCCTCTGGCTAAGGCTCTGAGGCTGGAGCTCTGGGCAGGGGACCCCCAGCTCACTCTGATTACCAGGCTCTGCCCTGGCCAAGGCCAGCAAGGGCAGGTGGAAAGCTTGGCTTCCTCCATTGCTGGGAAACCTAAGCTTCCCTCCTGCTCTCAGTGGTCGGCAGCCATCTTGGTTGGGGTTTATTTGCATTTTGCTCCTGATTGGGTTGTAGGTGTGGCTTGTGGGTGTATCAGAGGTATAATCAATTTGCATATTACTCTTTTATTAGAGGGGATAGCATCAAATAATAGTAGTTGCCTAAATAATAGTCTCTAAGCAAAAGTTTAGACCATTGCACTTTTATTTACTTGTTCCAACAGTCTAATTTATGACTATGAATAAGATAGCCTAGAATTAATAACTAAAGTTTTATCCTTGGTCCTACCTTCATCAAGTATGTTCTATTTCTTATGGGTGACCTCATTTACTATATCATCTTCAAGTGGCATGTACATACTTTTGACCCCTAATTCTACACTCAGAATTTCTTTCTATTCCTGAATTTTCTTCTTCATTGCACACATCTATTGGACATATATTTTTTATCATCTGAAAACTTATGAATTCAATCTTATCAATAATACTCCCCACTCTGTCACCTTTTGGTTTTCACTTAATCTGTTCTTGTAGTATTTATGTAGTTAAAGGCATTCATATTTTTATAGCTGCAAAATCCCACCCCTCCACCAACATCCACATCCAACAGTTCAATACGAGCTATAATTCTATCTTCTGAAACTATCAAACACATTTCCTCCTTCCATCCCCTTGACTTCCTTTATTCAGCAAACTTTCTATTTATTTAATCTAGAAGATTTCAACAGACTCTTTGCCATATTATTTCTACTTGCTACTATATTAGTCTACACTTCAACTTTCTTCAAATTTTATCTTTCCAAAAGACAAACTTAATCTTGTCACTTCCTTGCTTAAAGTCCTTTGATGGAAATCTGTTGCAAATCATTTGCACTCTGTCCACCACCCCCATTTTCAGTGCTCTCACTTCCCTTTCCCTCACAAATACCCTATGCTCCATTCACTCTGACATGCTTGGACCTTCAGACTTCCTGACATTTACACACATAGATAGATGCTTTTGCTTGGAATTAGTGTGTCTTTTCCCTTATTCTCTGACAGGTGAATTTCTCTTCCATTCAATTTAAATACTATTCATGCTGTGCAATCTTCCTAGACTCTTCTACATAGATTTAACCACTCCATCTCCTGAGTTTTTAATAATGTATCCATCACACCTATTGATGTATTGATGTTTCTCTCACACATTGATGTTTCTCTCTTTCTCTCTCTCTCTCTCTCTCTCTCTCTCTCTCTCTCTCTCTCTCTCTCCCTCTCTCTTTCTCTCTCTCAGCATCTCCTCAGATGAGGATTAAAAAAAACAAACTAAGGGAGGAATTTAGGTAGCACCTGCCCTGACTGGTGTAGTGTAGATCAGTTAGTTGTAGCATCATCCATACTCCAAAAGTTTGCAGGTTTGATTCCTGGTTAGGGCACATAACCAGGTTGTGGGTTTGATCCTCAGTCCAGGCATGTGCAGCCCAGACATGTACCCTGACCAGGAATTGAACCAGCAACTCTTTAACGCACAGGACAATACTCAACCAACTGAGCCACTCTGACCGCCCCCCCTTAGCTTTTCAATGCCAATCATGTCGGTGGCACCATCTTTTGTAGGGGTTTATTGGTATGTTCCTTTGAGCTGCCCCTTTCTCTACTTATGCATACTCAGTGGTCAGCGCCTTCTGAAGTGACTTCAGGACATTATTGTTTTTACTCTCCTTGTTGCAGCAAAAAGCCCTCTGGAACATTTTTTCAAGGTGAAGACATCCACTCTATCCCGGAACAACCTAACATATTTGCTCTATTCACTGCTCTGTGAATGGTGTAGCTCACTACTGACTCAGCTTTTATAACAGTCCAATTTTTAACCTCTGATATAGCCCCAGTCCCTGGAGGCACACGTTCATCGGACTGTAACTTCTCAAACTCTGGTTTCGCTGGAGACCTGCCAACATTTGTGCTCAGCAAGTATCCAGCCTGCAGATATACAAATCTTCCCTCGCACAGAGCACCCAATAGCTGCCACAGTATCTGCAGGAGCCCCACTGGGTTAAAGGTGGGAAAAACAGGGGAAGAAGCAAAAAGCCGCCATGCTTTGTATCCTGGATTGTCTTAAAAATAACTCCTCCTCTCTACTAAAATGCTACTGTTCTCGTTCATAGACTACCCTGGTGGTTTTGGATGGTTTAGGGATTGTGGAGTTAGCCCCCTGGGGAGTATCTGACCTAGTGCCTCCCTTTGGAGTGCAGAGGTACTTAAAAACAATTCTTTTTTTAATTTAAACTTTATTTGGCCAATGTGTTCAGCTCAAATGTTGTGGTAGAAATGCCTGGCGAACAGGACGCTGCCGCGCTGTCGCCGGGGGGAACCGAGGGCCCGTTCTGGGCAGCTAGGGCCAGGCCTCAGTGTCAGACCAGCTGGGTGCTGCTCTGGGGGTTCGGGGGTATGTGTGTGTGGGGGGGTCTGTGCTGGCCCAGGGTGCCCACTGCCCTCTGTCTTGGGGAGCCCCTGGGAGACCCGACGTTTCTGTTGACCAGGCAGCGTGGGAACATCGCAGTCCCTGCAGCACTGCCAGGTGATGGGCCATCAGCCTGCCCCCCCCAGGGGACACCTGTCTCCAGGGCTTCCCGGCCAGGGTGGGACCGAACCTGAGTCCCAAAAAATCCATTGGGTTAAAGTTGAGGCTTTAGTTAAAACTTCTAGACTGGAGGAAACATTGCATCCATAACCTATTGCCATGTCCAGGAGCCAGACGCCTGCTCCTTTCTGCAGCGCCCCTTTGTGACCCACAGGCATACCAGCTGACTGAAATGGGACTAGACATTATTTGAGGAGTTGGTGTTTGCTCTCACACACCCGTTCTTCTTTCTTCCTTCTCCAAATGGCTCAGAACTGCACTGAAAGAGGATGATTCCCGGTTTCAGGGAAGACAGAGGTGAATCTGTGCCAGCGAAGTAAAGAGCCACTTCAGGGACTTTGTAGCTACAGGCCAACTAAGAAACTTTTCCACTTTTCCTTAGATGCTAAGTGCTTTCATGGCCATTAAAATATCCATGCTAGGTGGTTGCTAGGAAAATCTAGAGAGTGCTAACTGAGGTTTAGAATGCAGAAAAATAATAACTATCAAGAGTGCTTAAGGGGAAAAAAACAATTGTCCCAATACCAGGTCTCTTGGTCACATTTTAGGCTTCCGTTTTAGCTCAGATACCACAGCAGGAATGAATTTGAGCTAAAAAGTGAAGTCTAAGAAAGTGGAGATGCAGCCCAGCCTTCGGTCCCACTGCAGGAGCAAATGAAGAGTCTCTGGCTACCTCTCTGACCAGAGTCTCTGCAACAAGATCTGATGGACACTGCAACTCAGACAAGACAGAAAAGGTTTCTAAGTATTTGGGTTTTAAACACAACTTCAACTCTTTGAAGTTATAGTTATGGTTTGTTTTTAAATCTTGGCCAACGTTTTGGTCCAACAACCAATATTTATTCCCCAAAAGGGGCGGGGAGGGTAATTTGAAAAGTTTAACTGACCAAAAAGACAAATAGGCCTTTTGGACTTTACTCATAATATTTGGATGAATTATTTTTAAATTAATAAAAAACACATAGATTATAATTATTTCATTTCTATCAAAATACTCATGTATCTAAAATCAAAGGAAAATTTGTTTGGTATTTGGTTTTGCCAAGCCCCAAGTATTTACATATGACTGAGAGACACATTTCCTAAACCAAAAATAATGGGCAGTTGTTCTAAATAGTCTATTATGGCAATCAGGACTAGAATCTTGAGGCATGGCTTTTCCATCTCTGAGGAGAACTTACATCTTCATGTGCATCTTTCAGAAGCAAACCATGCACACACTGATGAGGAAGCCCAGAGCTTGGTGACTTACCAAGAGCTTTAATTCCATCCAGTTGGCTAAAACACTGTACTATGAGCAGCTAAAGTAAACTAAAAACAAAAACGGTTTTCGCAATCAAATCCAAACACTCAATAAATGAAAATATTCCCCAAAGCTAAGAGCTACAATTTTTGACATTAAATGGGTAAAAGTTTTATTTTATTTTATTATTTTTTAAAAAGACTTTCAGTTGACATGTTGACTGGCCCATAAGAAAACTAAAACATAAAACTGTATCATAACTTACTATTCAGGTCTCAGTTTTGCTGCTCCTTTAGCCCTCCTCATCTTGGTCACCCTCTTATCAGATACTTTTCTAACATACACTATAGTTATAACATTCTATAATATTTTAAACATCATAGTATAAATGTTGATAGATAAGACAAAAATAAAATATTAAAGGGAGAACATGCTGGGTTTAATGAGGACAATAGCCAAAAAAATCTGTGAAAAGGTAAATAAATTATAATGATTTGACTTTGAGATTTTTATTTTCTCATGTTTTGCTTGTAGCTAGTAAAATAGAAATATGAATAATCTCAAAGCCTCTGCCTAACTGCCTGATCGCCCTAACTACTCACTTGCTTGCATGCCTGATCACCCCTAACCTCTGCCTTGGCCCAGGCTGCAGTGACTTTGTCCAGAAGGAGGTCTGGAATAATGTCCGGAAGGTAGTTTGACTGTCCGGTCTAATTAGCATAATATGCTTTTATTATTATAAACTAATGGCAGTTGAATCTGACATATCTAGGTGTAAAATTTTTTGGCATTTATGTTGCTTGAGTTCTCTAACTTTTCTACTTATTTTAGTATTCCTGATGCATATGCTAGATGTTATACCATTCATAATTGTGTTATAGTTCTTGGATATTCTCTTCTGTCTTTTTCTTTCTTTTTCTTTTTGTATTTTTGAAAGTTTCTGTTGATCTCTCTTTAAGTTCACTGATGGCTTTCCTTGGCTGTGTCTATTCTATTATGTGCCCAATGAAAGCATTTTTTATTTCTGTTACAGTGTTAGTTTTCTATCACTTCCTTATCATTCATTCTTAGAGTTTAAATTTCTCTATTCATGTATTTTTCATGTGGCCCACTTTTTTTAATCAACGTAATTAGAATATTAATCATAGTTATTTTAATATCCCAGTTTGACATTTTCAACATGAGTTTGATTCTGATGCTTTTTCTGTCTCTTGAATCTGTATTTATTTTCTATTAGTATGCCCTGTGATTTCTTGTTGTAAGTTAGACATGACATACTGGGTGAAATGAACTGAGGTAAACAGTCTTTTAGTGTGATTTTTTATGTTTATCTGGCTGTGCGTTAGTCTGTGTTTATTGCTTACTGTAGCTGTAGATGTCAGAGAATAAAATCTCCATTGTCCAGTGTTTTCTCTCCCATATTGTTTTTGAGTTTCCCTGGAGATTTTAGAGGTAAAGTCTGAGATGTGGTACTCTTTTACTTGTTATCCCCTGATGTAGTGGTAAGGTGTGTGGGGAGGAGAAGAATTCTATAACCCTATGACGTGGTCTCAGACTTTTATTGAGTCTGTGTTTGTGACCTTCATAAGTGCCTTTCAGGTCCCCCCCACCCCCGCCCTGAGATGAATGAGACAGGAAGTCAGAAGGGGCTGGAGTTAGGTATTCCCCTTGCCCTAGGTCAGTTAACCTCTGGTAAAACCTCAGTGGATTAGGGCCCATTGAAATAGTTAAGTCCTGAGGGCATATTTTATTAAGGAAAATAGAACACTCTGGGCATATTTTGAAAAAGCTACTTTCCCCTCTCCCAAACATTTGGAGATTTTTTTTCTGATTTTCAATGTTGGAAACTGGTAGGGCTTCTGGAGCTAAAATTAACACTGGAATGGGGGATTCCCTTAAGATTGGTTTCCTCCTTGCAGTTTTTAACTTTCAAGCTTGTCCATACCAATACTCCAGCAATTTGTAAATTGCAGTTTAAGTTTTCTACTCCTATGCTAACTACAGTGGCTCCTAGGCCTCTGCCCAGGTAAACTGTGATTCTCTATAGTCATAGTTTATTTTCTATGTACATATATTCTTTATGTTCTCCAAGTTTGAGGACAGCAGTTTGTCCCATGACCTCAGTCCTATGGTGGATCTAAGAAGAGCTATTAGTTTTCATTTTGTTCAGCTTTTCTCTTGTTGGGAGAATGGGAATGATAACTTCAAGCTTCTTATATACTAGACCAGAAACTAGCAATCTCCTGTGTGTTTTGAATATTGTCATTTTGTTTTTGCAAAAATATACATTTTTTTGTAAGTGCCAATATTTTCCTTTCTCCATGGAGGCAAAAAATATCTCAGATTTCACCCTGGCTGGGTGGCTCATTTAATTGGAATATCATCCCATACACCAAAGGGTTGTGGGGTTGATCCCCAGTTGGGGTGTGATGGGAGGCAACTAATCAATGTTTCTCTCTCACATTGATGTTTCCCTCTCTCTCATTCTCTCTCTCTCTCTCTCTTTCTCAAAATCAATAAAAAACATGTCCTCAGTGAGGATAAAAACCAGGTCTAAGATTTCTTATTAATGGTTTAAAATGTATAATGTAACAAAATAAAGTGCTTGCTCTCACTGAATCATGTTCAGGCTTGCTTTGTCCTATGACTTTCAGGCTAATAGCTTCCACTTAGTCTTACATATAAACATGCTAATTGTTGCAGGAATTTTGTTTGTGACTTGATTTTTTTTATGTATTGTTTATCAAAGATTTGAAGGAAACTTGTGACTAAACTAACATCAAATAGCACAATCTTCCTGAGGCTCAAATGTCTATGCAGGTCAATGACTTCTTGCCCCTCATGACATAAAAGAAGCCTGAATTCTGTATTTTTAAAGGTAGATTTGAGGAATCGGGCTCCCCTCCTCAGAGTTGGTGCCTTTTCAATAAACAAATATTTCTTTACTCCAAACTCTGACATTTTAAGTTTTGGCCTTTTGAAGCATTGGGCACACCAACTTTGGTAACAATGACACAATCAATTTTTAAGTTATGAGAGCTGCTTCCCACTATAAAATGCTAAATAAATAACTTGGCATTTGATCATTAGTTGAGGTTATTTAATATCTGCCATTGAGAGCATATATATATATATATATATATATATATATATATATATATATTTGTTTTTGTTAAGCCTAATCTGAGGACATTTTACCATTGAGTTTTAGCGAGTGTGGAAGAGAGAGGGAAAGTCAAAGTGAAACATTGATGTTAGACAAACACATGGATTGGTTGCCTCCCTGCACAAAGCCTGACCAGGGCCTGGGCGGAGGAGGAGCCTGCAACCAAGGTACGTGCCCATGACTAGAATTGAACCCAGGACCCTTCAGTCCACAAGCCAGCACTCTATCTACTGAGCCTAAGCAGCTTGGGCCATATATTGTTTTTTATAGAAATCAGAGTTGATGTCCCACATATAATAACACTAAAGGCCTAGTGCACGAAATTCAAGGGTCCCTAGGCCTGGCCAGCAATCAGGGCTGATCTGTGGGGTGACTGGCAGGGTGATCAGGGCCCCCACTTGCACTGCCCTTGGCTGGCTTGGTACTGCCCACTTGCCGGCCTTGCCCCCTGCTGTCTATGCTGGTTGGGGCCTGTGGACTGGGGGCAGCTACTGCATTGAGCATCTGCCCCTAGTGGTCAGTGTGCATCATAGCAACTAGTCATTCTGCTGGTTGTTCAACCATTTGTCAATTTATATATTAGGGTTTTATATAGATGGATGCTTTACGCAAATGTACTTTACACAATTTGAATGGTGGTGTTTAGACAGACAGGCTCTGCAATAATTCAGATAAATTGGAATTGGGATGTTGTGTGAACTACGGATAAGCAATTTTCCTTGATATATGGATTAGTTTATTCAAATAGGTGGTAATCTTTGCAAACAATTTATTTGATTAGTATTTCTAGTGTACTTATGGCATATTTGGATAAATTTAAATCTCACAGTAGAGATGTTTTTGTGATGCTTACCAATTTTTGTCTTTTTAAAAAAATCTTTATTGTTGAAAGTAATATCAAATAGTTTTGATAAAATAATTTTATACATATATATGACTATATATCCTCAACATTTCAAAATTATCCAATTTTAAGTTAGATTATTTTCATCAAGTTTCAAATTATGTAAAGGATGTAATTTTTGGAATATTATAGATATTATAATTTTGAAACAAAATTACCTTTAAAATTAGCTAATATAATACCATACAATTTGATATCCACTATCAATCCTTTAAAAATAAAGAAAAATAACTCATCTTAAATCCTGAAATTCTACATCTTTCATTTTTCTCTCTTATTTTATAGTTTTGTTCATTCCCCCATATATTTTATTTTATTATTTTATGTTTGAAAGTATTTATTCATCACCTTCACATAGCATTGCAAAAAAGCTTATTGTTTTAATTTTTAAAAATACTTTAAAGGTAAAAATATTTTATATTTATTGTTATAATGCATAGTAGAGAAGTGATTAAAAGATAAGATAATTTTGATAATTATGAAGTACAAAAAGCTAAATCTTATTGAAATTGCCACTCTTAAGAAAATGGATGAAATTATGGGTTTATGTCTATCTCTATGGATAAGTAATACTTATATTAGAATGTGACAAGGGTACACTAAAATTACTATTTCTGGTTGATTTTGTTTGCTTGTTTGTTGTTGCTTTTGTGTTTGTGTATATGTGTATGGAACTTGGTTCACAATAATAGTAATTGAGTATGGAAAGAATTTTGTTAAATAAATGCCACTTAATTCTTTGAACTCTTTCCAAGTTATAGTTTTAATGATCTAAAATCAACTATTACATTAGATCTTCCTTTAGTTTGTTGAAAGTGAAGACTTGGAAGCCACCTGAGAAGCATAGGAATTTGTTACTCAGTCACAGGCATAATTAATTTTCTCAATACCCACAGCAATATTTTGACTCTTAGAGATTAGATATTTTAATCTCCTTAGAGATTTCTATTCCTGGAGGCAATGCCTAGTAAGATTTCAGATGGGTCAGAGCTCTGCCTTTCTTATGCAAAGTGAGAATGCCAATTGTGAAAGAAGGTTGGCCTTTACCCCAGGTCCATTCTCAGATAGACCAGTTTTCGGAAAGACATCATAGAGGAGTTAAGAATGTGGCAATGAATTTCACTGAAAAGTATCATGTCTGGGCAGCCTTTGGAAAATCTTCACACACCCTCTGCAGTATTGGTCTCTCCCAGTTTTCAAATTTTTTGGCTTACCGAGGATAAAGCATTTAGTAGTCACAGACACATGCAGAATTCCAAAGATGGATCTAATAATTCGTTGCAAAAGTACTTGTAGAGTAAATGCTAGAAAATAAGAACAAAGAGTATATTAAAGAAAAAAATAACCCTTAAACTTATTCAAAGAATAATTGAAAAAGAAGAAATCTGTTATAAAATATCACAAATAAGTAGGATGGCTTCTACTACAAATACAATGGCAACATATTTTAAACTTGACAAAGATCCTGATTATTTTTATCAATTTTCAAAAAGATTTGGTAAAGTTCATGATTAATTTCTAATTTAAAATCATGAAGTCAACACACACTGATGGTTGCTAAGATGAGTGTGAAAATTTGAGGGAAATAGGATATATAGTCTCATATTACCTGCCCCAAGTTATTTGTTAGCTATAGATGGAAAGAAAGCTTACAGTGAAGAAAACCTGTCAGAAACTATCTTAATTCTCATGAGCCCTGTGATGCCATGTGATATGATGCACAAGAGAAGGACACTGAATCAATTCTGTGTTCTTCTTCCCAAACATTCATACTCTCAACATATAAAAATACTAGATAAACTCAAATGGAGCAACATTTGCAAAACAACTGATTAATACTGTTCAGTAATGTCATGGTCAACAAAGATAAATTGAGAAATTATTACAGATTGCCCAAAATTAATGCAATACAGGATCCAGAATACTATCACAGAACAACAACAAAGACATTGATTAAAAACCAAACTTGGTGAAATTTGAATGGGGCTTTATTTAGTTAACGGTATTGTACCAATATTAATTTCCTGGTTCTGATAAATGTACTATGGTTATGTAACATGCTAACATTGAAGGAAGCTGGGAGAAAGATGCATGGACCAGCTAAGATCTGGAAACAATCCAAGTGCCCATCAGTAGATGGGTGGATAGAAAAAGCCATTGTACATTTATATAATGGAATACTTATGCAGCTATAAAAAAAAGAAGGATCTCTTACCCTTTGAGACAGCATGGAGTGACCTGGAGAGTATTATCTAAGTGAAATAAGCCAGTCAGAGGAAGACAAGTAGTACATGATCTCACTTATATGTGAGTTTTAATGAACAAAATAAACTGATGAAAAAAAAATAGATCCAGAGACAGAAACATGGAACAGACTGTTGAATATCATAAGGAAGGCAGAGGTGGATGGGTGGGTGGGAAGTGATTGATCAAAGAATTTACACTGAGTGGCCAGATTATTATGATCTCTGAAAGCATAATAATCTGGCCACTCAGTGTGTGTGTGAGTGTGTGTGTGTGTGTGTGTGTGTGTGTGACACACATACACACACACACACATACACACAATCTAATAAAAGAGTAATATGCTAATGTGACTGTACCTCCACTATGCTGCCAGCCAATCAGGAGCAGGCATGGGGCCACGTGCCACACGGCCCTGCCTCTCATGCCTCTGCCACCGCTCCGCGGGGTGCTGCAGGCCACCCAGGACCTCCGGCGGGCGGTGTCCATTCCCCAGGCCAATGCCTCTTCCCCCTGGCAGGCTGCCTGCATATCTTTGCTGCCCTCAGCCCTGCCAGCCACCGCCGCCACCTCCTTCCCTGCCACCACAGAACCAGCACCAGTCGCTCTGCAGGTGCCGCCAGTGCCGCCACACAATCCTGGCATGCTGAATGCAGGTGGGGAAGGGGGCACAGGGCTCCCCAGACCCTGCGCCCTGCGAGCTCTGTCCAGGACCCACCAGCCTCGCAGTTTCCCTTTGGGGTGGGCAGGGCAGGCGGGCTGGGCCACTGGAGGAATAGCAGAGGTGATGGGGAGGAGGGCAGCTGAAGGAAGCAAGAAGAGGGATGGGGGGCAGGAAAGGAAGGGGACTAGGGCCGTGCTGCCAGGCTTTGGGATGGGTAACCCTGGACCTCAGGAGAGAGGTCCCTCAGTTATCACCAAGAAAGGCCCTCGCCAGAGGATGCTGCGCCCCCTGAGGCTGAAGCGGGTGCCGCGTGGAACACCTGTGCGCTGCGTCCGCTCCCCAGAATTGGACTCTACAAATCCCATGAAAACTGAATTTGCTTCAAATAAAAGTGCCCTTTAAAATGACTATGAACCCTGAAGTAAAATGTTTTCATTTTATAAGCCTATATTTTACAGTATGCACATTTCACATAATAACACCCCAGAATTTATGTAGGGCAGGGGCCAAATGCCATTGCCGTAAGGAGCCAGAGTGCAGCTCAATTTTTGTAGGCTATACATTGCCTCGAATACTCAACTTCTGTAGTCCTAGCATGCAAAGCCCAAAGGAATGGGATGGCTGTGTCCCAACAAAACTTTATGGCCACTAAAATTTGAATTTCATATAATTTTTATGTCACAAAATAACATTCTTTTTTTTTCCTTCATTGACCAAAAATAGGCAGAAAGCCAGATTTAGCATAGTTTGTTATCTTTGATCTAAGTCTGGGTCCCAGGTGTGGGGCAAGGCAGAGGCAGTTAGGGGCAATCAGGCCAGCAGGGGAGCACTTAGAGGCGATCAGTCAGGCAGGCCATGAGCAGTTAGGAGCCAGTGTTCCTAGCTTTTGAGAAGGATGTCCAACTGCCAACAGTCAGACATCTCTGACTGCCAACAGTCAGACATCCCAGAAGGGGTCCCTGATTGGAGAGGGAGCAGGCTGGGCTGAGGGAACCCCTCTCCATGCACGAATTTCATGCACCAGGCCACTAGTGTATATACATATTAGAGGCTTTGTGTATGAACTCATGCATGGGTAGGGTCTGGCTAGCTTGGCCAGGGGGAACATGGGCAGTTGGCCAGCCTGCCTGTTGGTCAAACTCCTGGTTGAGGGACAATTTGCATATTAGCCTTTTATTATATAGGATATACACTGAGTGGTCAGATTATTATGCATTCAGAGGTCATAATAATCTGACCACTCAGTGTTTAGGCATACTAGAGGCCTGATGCACAAAATTAATGCAAGAGTAGGCCTCCCGCTGAAACTGGTTTGGCACAGTGGATAGAGTGTTGGCCTGCGGACTGAAGGGTCCCAGGTTTGATTCCAGTCAAGGGCATGTACCGTGGTTGTGGGCAAATCCACAGTAGGGGGTGTGCAAGAGGCAGCTGATCAATGTTTCTCTCTCATCGATATTTCTGACTTTCTGTCCGTCTCCCTTCCTCTCTGTAAAAAATCAATAAAATATATTAAAATAAAAAGAGTAGGCCTTCTTTTCCCCAGCTGCCAGTACTAGCTTCCCTCTGGGCTTCCCTCCAGCCCCAGCTTTCATCTAGAAGGACATCATGAATGATGTCTGGTCTAATTAGCATGTTACCCTTTTATTATTATAGATGTGCATAACCCCCAGGACCTTCACCACACTATTGTTTTATGTCCATGGGTTATGCACATCTATAGTAATAAAAGGGTAGAAAGGGTCAGTGGGGTAAAAGGAGATATCTGTGATACTTTCAACAATAAAGATAAATTTTTCAACAATAAAGATAAATTTTACAAAAAGTTATATGGAAGCTCTACTATTTTTCAAATTTTTAAATAAGTCTAAAAGTAGTTAAAAATAAAGTTACAAAATAAATGCAGTGCCAGAATCACATATATAATCATTTTTTTCAGTATGATAAAGATGATTTCCTTAACCAGATTTTTAAAAATACTATAGCTATTACCAATCAAAAGCCAATATCATGCTTATGGTGAAATACCAGTCATTAAAGTTCAGAAAATTATGCCTCCCATTGCCATCATTACTTATTATTTTTATAAAAGGTCTAGTCACTGAAAAAGACAAAAAAAGTCAAAAGAAGTATAATGTTTGGATGATTTAGTGTGCAATCTATAAAACACAAGTAAATCAACTGAATAGCATTACAACTAATAATGATTTTTGAAAAGCAGTGAGTTACAAAGTAAACAGATAAAAATCAATTGATTTTTTATTTTTCAATTAAAATATTATTGAATAAAATAAACTCAACATAGGCAAAACATAAACCACATATCAAAAAAATTAATAAAGTACTTATGTGAGAAAAACTGAAAACTCTAGTGACATAAAGTTGATTTAATTAAATGAAAACATAACATAATAGGAATACCAGTTATTAAAATATATAGTTTTTCTAAACTTCTTATTTATTTAATGCAATTTCAAGTGAAATCAGAGTTAAAATACAGTTGAAACTTGAAAAGTGAATCTAAACTAAGACAATTTTGAGTAACAAAATTAATGAGTGAAGTGGTACATTTTTTAATACCAAAATGGAACATAAAGGTACAATGAAGAAGAGAAAACAATGAAAAAGACACCATTGGGGAAAAAAATAAGTTAGGTATTTTACCTAGTATTATACATAAAAATAGATTCCAGAATGATTATAGAATTAATCTATAGAAGAGATGAAGGGTTAAGAAGTAGTATTTGACTGACAAGAGAATGTTCTAAGAAAGAAATAATGAAGAATAATGAAGACAGTATCATTTCTGATTGCATGCAATCTATACTTTTTGATATCAAAAGAAAATTAAAAGTAAAAATGAACAATATATGTTACAAAAATGTGAGAAAAATGAATTGTTAAACATCTTCAACAAATATAGAGATATTATAAATTAATTAGAACAAAGATGAACTCAATAAAATCAGAGGATAACAAAGCATAAATGTCAAGGAATGTTGTATATGAAAATTTTACAACCAACTAGAAAATATTGCAATATAAATTGAAATATATAGCAAAAGTCATTATTCAGCTACTATAATATAAATTATTTTTATATTTTAAAAGTATAAAGAAGTTAATGACATAGGTATTCCCACACACTGTTTAACTTATAGTCTCCTGGAATATGGTAAATCAGTAGCTTTAAAAATGCTTAAATCCTGGGACCTAGTAAATCCAACAACCATAATGTCTAGCAATAGGGAATGGGTTGAATTCTTTTTATCATCCATGAAATACTATGTTGTTGTTAGGCGTTAGCTCTAGCAGTAGTTCTTAAAATGAGAAAAAGGATTGTACATCAAAATTACCTAAGATAATCTTTAAAAATACACACCTCTTTATACTCACAACTCCTATCCTACTTTTCTGATTTTTCATTTCTGGGACAGGATTTGGGAGTGAGAATGTTTATATATGTCTCAAATGAAATCTGATGCAAACTGTCTATCACTCAATATGGTTCTAAAATAATATTCAATACTGTTGGAAATTACTCTCAGTATAATGTGAAATTTAAAATACATATTATTTGCCCTCTCTGATTCTAATTTTAGAGTACGTAGAGTATGGCATTATATGTATAGTTAGATAAAAAAGAGTGCTTTTTATATTTTTTTAGTATTTCCAAGTTTTCTTCATAAACATTCCTTAGGAAAAATCACTAATGATAATATCGCTTTTTAAAAAAAGATTTTTTAAAAGGAGTTACTGTCGTCTCTTTTCCCATTTCTCTTGCTGCCAGAGATACCTATCCACTCTCTACTTGTGCTTACCGAAATATGCCAGGTCCTGGGAGAGCACCTCAAATTTACCCCTAAACAACTATGGCATTATTTCCATGTGAATACTGGAGAAAGAAAGGGAGAGAGAAAAAGTAAAACATTGTGCACCAAGTGAAACGTAGAGTTTAGCTATTATCTAATGAATTTGATCACAGTAGTCAGCCAATCTTGATAATTGTTTTAAAAGATTTTTCCTAAATTTCAGCCCATGGGGGTTGAGTGGAGGTTAGGGTGGATAGTGTAGGACAAAGGTGGTGGTATCAGGGGAGCTAAAACAAGGGGAAAATCTTCCTAGACCTTAGCAACAACAACAAAACTCACATACGCAAACAAAAATCCAAATGATCCTGGGATCCTAAGACCTATAAGGAAATTTTGAAGTATTTGGATCAGTATATTTTAACCCTCTGACTGTTTCTCTATTTTATTTTTATTTTATTTTATTTTATTTTATTTTATTTTATTTTATTTTACTTTATTTTATGTTCTTTTTTTTTTCAACCCTCACCTGAAGACATTTTCCCATTGATTTTCAGAGAGTGGAAGAGAGAGAGAAAGAGAGAGAAATATCAATGTGAGAGAAACACATCAATTGGTTGACTCCTACACAAGCCTTGACCAGGGGCTGGGCTTGGGAGGAGGCTGCAACTGAAGTACATGCCCTTGACTGGAATCAAACCCTGGACCTGTCAGTACACAGGCCAATGCTCTATCCATTGAGCCAAACCAGCTAGGGCTTATGTTATGTTTTAAAAAGATCCAAGGCATTTCAAAAAGGCTTGAAATATATTTTTATAGTCAAGTGAGATGTGCACATTTTACCAAATGACAAGTGTAATCCTCAGAATGCAACTCTGCTGACTTAGAAAATAAATTAATTCAAAAGATTAATGCTTTAATTAATTTTCTCCATCACCACTTTGTGGTATAGTTGAAACTTATCTGAATATTTGGGGAGTATACCTGATCTATATATATGACAGTCTTAAAGTTTAATCTGGGGTCCACTTGAGAATTCAAGGAAGTGCTAGTAACATTTCTATTGGATACAAACTGGAATTGTCATGGGCAAATGCAGAAATCTGCTCACTTCTTTTCTGCTTGAGCACACTAAAGGCACAGTTAAATTGGACTTTTTTGAAGCCAGAAGGTGACACATTTATCTCCAAAGTCAATAATATGTGAAAGCTGGACAAAAAAATCACAAACAATGCCATCAATGAATGAGCACTTGACTATTTCTCCTAATGCGTAACAAGTTCAAAAATGCCCTCTTAGATAATTAGGGGTAGGCATACAACAGGAAGTAAGATAAATGTGGTCTCAGCTTATACAGAGTTCATGGTCCAGCTGAAGATACAATTATGTTGGGAAAAACAGGCAATAGAATGTGAAAAGTGGTAGGCCTGGGCAAATTAGCGTATCTCTTATAGCTCATAGCTGGGCTCTGGTACTGTTCTAGAATGGAAATATCTTCTCTTGGGGTCATGGTGTTTAAGCTGGTGGTAATTAAGAGTCCATCAACTGAAGGGGAAGGTAGGTAGAGAGAGGATTATTCCAGAAAGAAAATAGATCATTCAAGAATATTCACCGGAGAGGGAATATGGTTCAGTAAGGGACCTGATGGAAGTTGGATTGACTTTTTGAATATGAGATAATAAGTGGCAAAAGATGCAAAAGCCTGAAAAGACAAACAAGCATCTAAAAAGAGAAGGACCTTATTACACAGACTTAGAAGCTTAGACTTTGTCTTGAGAGCTAATGATGGTTTTAAGGAGGGAAGGATATGGTCAGATTTTCCTTTCATTAGAATCACAGACTAAAGTGTGGGCTATGGAATGTACAGGGAAGGGAGTTATAGGAAGAATAATAATTTCAGAGAGAGAAGATAGTGGTCTATTTGGTAAAATCGGAAATCTGTGGATTATGGAGAAATTTAGTCAGTAGAACTCATCTGCCTTGTCAGATAAATGGCTTTGGTAAGGAAGAAGCAGATCAAAGACTCATAATGAGGGGCTGTCTTCAGCTTGAGTATAATATGGATGGCCTGGCCACAGACTTCTGAATTATTTCCATCTCTGGGGTAACTACTGCACCAAATCAATGATGTCCTAGAGACTTTTAATAGGCTCAAGAGGTCTCATGACATTACAGAATTGAGGTAGTGTAAGATTAATTGATCCATTCATCAATGTGTAGAAGTGAGGGGAATATTAAGCTGTTTGACTTATACAATTCTAAACAAGTGGTTTAAACTGTGCAATACAGTGACATGTTTACAAGTGGTTTTGATGTCTCAGACTGGTTTTTAAATAATTTTTCCAGACACTAATATCTCTGCCAGAACCATAACAAAATGAATGAGATTAGACAGGCTATAAAAATATATATTTAGTAAGGGATTTGAGAAAGGGGAGCTAACTTCCTTTCTGTTTATTAAAGTGGGCTAGCTAAAAAGGTGTAGTTTGGTATATAAGCCAAGAAAACCTGAAACAGAAGAATCCTAAGTGAAATATTAATGACATGTTTGCCAGCCAGAGGGCATGCACATGGTTTGCCCCAAAGTCTCCTGTAAAGCCAGAATTCACCTTCACAGCCTTTTCACAGGACTTTTTATTCCAAGTTCAACTATTTACTCTCCTGTAATTAGGATGTGTTTCAAAAGGGTTTGGAGGAAACTCTATTCTAAGGAGTATGAGGCCCAAGAAAGAACAAAATGAAATATTTCTGCAACAGCTATCTTTATAGAGAAGATACCGAGAGTGTCTGCTGACAAATTTATCTAAGACAGGACTGTGTTCCAAAACTCAATCCTAGGCTGAATGGACAATGCAACCGGGAAGAAGAGGAAGAGGAAGAGAAGGCCAAAGAAGAAAGCTCCATTGAGAAGATGGACTTGCAGTGTTTAAAGAAAATTCAGAATATCAGGAGCATATTCAGAGTCAGTCAGGTAGTTTTCAGAACAATTGATTAGAAACCAAAGTCTCCAAAAATCTGTCTCCATTCCTTCTTTTCCTTCATCTGATTCTGCCCAAGGGAGCCCTGCAGTAAGCTGACGCTGAAGGGAACCAGCCTTGCAGAGCCGGAGCCCTTTGATTGTGTGGCCTGGCCCTTGCCCTGTCCCCACTCATATTACAGTCCTGCAGTCTGCATTATCCAGACAAAGGAGCAGTGGCTCCCTTCTGAAGACTGCCTGGAGCGCAGCCACCTCCTTGTTGTCTGCCCCAATCCCTAGCCACCACCTGTTTCTTCCTTGGGCCCTCCCCTCTGGGTTTCTTGAGCAAAAACACTTATAAACCAGCAATCAGCCTTGCAGTGAACTAAGCAGAGCCTCCCGATCTGGATCACCTACTTTCTCTCCCCCTACCACAACCACTGGCTGGAAGATCTCTATTTCCCCATCTGTGGAGGGTGTATTCCTGCTCTCTAGAAAGAACCTGGCTGAGGCAAGAGAGAAAGAATGGCCATCATTCTTAAGAGGGCTCTTAGATACCTAGTAATATCCTCATACTTTATTATTATTATTATTATTATTATTATTATTGCCATTGGAACTCAGCTATTTTGCATTTCTAAACAAAGGTTTGTTGAGTGGATGAAGTCAGGTAAACTTAACGAGGTTTTAAATGGTGATGCTCTTAGATGTTGGAACTAATGAATCCGTTGTGCTTACATGTTAGGCACTATTCTAAAATTTTGTATCTATTTAAACATTTAATCCTTGGTATGACTCCATGAGATGGTGTATTTTTCTCTTCACATCACAGATAAAGAAATATAGGCAGAGAGGTAAAGTGATTTGCTTAGAGTCACACAACTAGTAGGTATCAGATCTAAGTTTGAACTCAGTACTTTCTGGCCCCAGAGCCTGTAGTGTGGATGGGCACATAACTAGAATTTATCAACTGATTGGAAAATATGTTTTTTCAGTTGATTTTTCCTTTTACAGTCATTATTTATTGATTTTCTGACTATTCTAAGAATGTTTTTCCTTTTGCCAAGGCTTCCCATTTGAGCTGTAGAAGTTCTACACCCTGGGATTTGGGAAATTGTGAGTGAAGAATGAAGGGCAGGTAGAAGGGAGAGAGGAATAAATAGAAGCTCTAATGTAATCATCTAGTCAGGGGTCCCAAAGTTGAGTGTGCATCAGAATGACTTGGAAGTCCAGATATAGCATAGATTGCTGACCCACCCTGAGTTGCACCTTCATTAGGTCTGGGGTAAGGCCAAAGAATATGCACTTTTAATAATTACCAAGGTGATACTGATGCTGTTAGTTGGGGGTCTACAATTTGAGAATGACTGACACAAGAAGTTGCTTGATTTGGGACTCTTAAACCTATACCAAATAGGCCCTAGAAAAAGCTCTGGGCAAATGTCCTAGATGTTACTGTTTTGCTTTCTGCCTTTTTGGGAGTTTCAGGTCTTTTTGCACATTTGGAACTGATATCTGTACTCACTTGCATGATTCTGAGCCATTACAACTCAGAAAATTGTATAACCTTGCTTCTTTGTTTTATGTATCTCAGGTCTAAGCAGGGGGACCAAATATTGAAACAAAAACAAAAAAAACCACTTGTCAACATTGTCTTTTCCCCCATGACTTCAATGCAGAATGCCATAGCAGGAAGGAAATAAGGGGAGGAAAAAAATTAAGAGAGTGTGTATAAATCTTCATCATATTTGTTCCTTATTTCACATACTTATGACTGGTTCCTGCAAAGGACCATTTCTAGTCAGTTAAACTCAGGGCTTACTGGCTGATGAATATCTACTCTTAATAAAAGATTAATCACTTTGAATTCCAGACATTATAGAGCCTGAAATGGGAATTATGTCTTTTGACAAATGCCCCACACAAAGGTTTAAACACTGTCTACCAGGGTCATGTGTGGGAACCAAATTCTGACCACAGCTCAGTGGCTAAGGTATTCAGGAGCCACTGCTCTCTTCCATCTTGGTCCTGCATTTTCTTTAACTATAGACCTGTGAAGTTTTCTGAAGTTCACAGATTAGATATGGAAGTCATTCTTGCAAAGAAAAGTTAAGGGCAATATTGCTTCCCAAGACCAGCAGTGATGATGATGATTGTGGTGGTAGTGGTAGTGTCCCATATTGTTTTATGAAAATGTTCTATGTAGTGGCTACCATATTGGACAGCATAGCAGAAAAACCTTTATGACCTAAATGAATGAATCTAGAAAAGTGACTTGGAAGATGAGGGGGTTGGTGTTTTCAGTGGGGTAACTTAGATCATATATTACACAGCTACCAACACATGAGACCACACCTGTGTTGGAGAGAAGTAAGTCAAAATACTCCCAGGCTACATATAAATATCTGCTGTGTGATCCATGCTTTACTGGGCACTACTGGAATTCAAAGAAATAAAACAGTGGTTTGTTGCCCTTAAGACTTTTGCAATTTAAGAGAGAGAGAGAGAGAGAGAGAGAGAGAGAGAGAGAGAGAGAGAGAGAGAGAGAGAGAATAGGCATTAAGGCTAAGATAAGCTTCAACCTTTAAAAGAAATAGAGAGACTTCATTTCAATTTCCATGTTGGTGTACTGTCTTGGCAGAGAGGAGGGAAATAAGACTTGAAAGCAGGAAAACTGGAAAAAAATGTAGGCATGGTAGTCTTGTGACAGTGAGCATCCTGGCCCGGCTCTACCAAAATATATTGGAGATGATGAAAGAGAAAGTCAGGCACATAAGATGTTGTTAATGAATGGAGTCTGAATAATTGATGCTAAAGACCAAGCTCAACATTTGGATTTCCATAGGCAAGAGGGAGCTACTGCAGAGTTGTCAGCCACAAGATGATCAGATGTAAACAGTGGTTTAGAAAGTTTATGAGGAAGTAGTAGTCAGTATAGTCTGAAGATAGGAAAACTGGAGTCAGAGAAGCAGAGGCCGTTTGCAGTCTCTCCACTCCTGAGGCCAAGAAGAACCTCAGAGCTGGGTCTGGCAAGGAGAAAGCAGAAAGAAGACAGAACCCCCTTCTGCTGCTGCATTTCGTACTTCTGACAATTCCCTTCTTCTTTGGTCTTCAGCCTCTGATGCTTTAGCTTGTGCTTTTTCTGTCCCCCCCACCCCATCTTTTCTCCTCTCCTCTTTCGCCTCCTTTGCCAGATCCTATTCTTTGACTTACCATTAATGTAGGTGTTCTCTGAGAATTTCCCCTTGGTCTTTTTTCTCACCTACACTCTATTTACTTCAAGCATAATCTACATAAATAAAGATTTATCCCAATTGTAGGTCTCCGTTCTTGATTTCTATCCAGTTATCCTCTTCTTTATTTCCAACTGCCTGTTAAAAATTACCACCTGAGCATATCACCAACACTTCAAAATTAATGTCTAAAACATTCTGCATTATTGCCTAGGTTCAAATATATTTTTGCCTCAGATTCCCCTCCTTTTGTTAATGGAAACAAGATCCATCTACCCACAGAAGCTCAGAATTGTAGAAGCTCATCCAAACTAACTTTCCTTCCTTCTGGTTCTGAGGTCAGAGAGGCAGAATAACTTGGCTACCTTTCCTTTGCTCTCATTAGCTGTCTTTGCTTCCTCTCTTTTCCTGTTTTTATGTCCCCACAATGTTTTAGTTCTGACTCTCAGTCATTCTCTCTTGACTCTTTGACACTATTATCAGAGAACCCCCTCTTATCACAGCCCCGCTCTGCTCCAGAACGCAGCCCAATGAGATATGATTCCAGGACAGCCTTTTCAGATTTTTAGATCACAACTCTATTGCGTTTTTATTCTACTGAACCCATGCCTGACCACCACATATAACTCTTTATTCCCCAAATCTCCACAAACATATCTTTGCCTCATGTTTGTTTGTGTGTTTTTTTTAAATCTTTAGCATTGAAAGTATTACATATGTCCTCATCAACATGCTTCTTCCCCCATTTCTCCCCCACAATGCCCACTTACAGAAATTGTTTCTACTTTGTAAGTTCTATTTTAAGTCCTACTTTCTTTATAAGTATTTTTTTTCTGTACAGACATCTTTCTGTAAACCAATTGTATTTTTCAGCTTTATGCTTTTTACTTTTATTCTCATTATAGCTTCTCTGTTAGATTATATATTTCTAGTGGACCAGGATGGTGTCTTAATTATTTCTGTTTTTCTTGTCTTCCAAGATGCCTTGTACCCTACATCAATAGGAACCGAAAATAAATGAATCCCAATAATCAACAACAAAAAATTTAGCAAAATGACATAAAAATTTAAAGTGGCAAAGAAATTGCAACATCATGAAACAATTGGTGCTATTGAGAAGAAATGGTCATATTTTGGAGTCTATTTAAAGTAGCACTTTTAACCTAGTTTGGTGAGTAGGTGAGCCATGAGGACATAAATTTAATTGGCATTACATCTAGAAAATAGTTCTAGTTATAATCTTTGATATTATTCTGTATTTTGACACCAAACATCATAATTATTGCTTTGTCATAGATAGCTTACAAGAATTCTGCTTTCTCTCCAATAAACCAAAACAGAAGATTTTACTTCATTCTATCCTCAAGTCCTTTTGTTTGTTTGTTTTATTTTGTGTATAAGGAAATGATGTCAGCATGAGTGGGCATATTTCAAAACATGAGTTGAACAGTAATTCTCTTTCACTCATTCTAGCGTTCTTCTCCTATTGCTTTGGTTGACTGGAACCAAAGGACATTTACGACCTCAAGCAGTTCTATGTCTGATTTTTGTATTGGTAATGTTCCCTGTCTGCATGGGGCAAATGAAGGCAGAGCTTGTGCTCCACAGCTTTGCAAGGCCCCATATAATTGTCCAACCTGCCTGTGTTTTTGGTAATAATCTGGCAATCCAAACAATTTGGTTTAAAGGTTATTCTAAGTAGCCCTGGCTGGTGTGCCTCAGTTGGTTGAGCATTGTCCTGGGCACCAAAAGTTCACAGGTTTGATTCCCAGTCAGGGCTCATACCCAGGTTGCAAGTTTGGCACATCAGGGTGCATGTGGGAGGCAACCAATCAGCGTGTTTTTTTTTCCACATCCATGTTTCCCTCTCTTCCTCACTCTCTAAAATCAATGTGTGTGTGTGTGTGTGTGTGTGTGTGTGTGTGTGTGTGTGTGTGTGTATATATATATATATATATATATATGTATGGCCCAGTGCACAAAATTTGTGCACAGGGCAGTGGGGGCAAGGGGGTGGTGTCCCTCACCCTAGCCTGCACCCTCTTCAATCTGGGATCCCTTGAGGGATGTCTGACTGCCTGTTTAGGTCCGATCCTACTGGGATAGGCCCTGAATAGGCAGCCAGACATCCTTCTCATAATCCAGGACTGCTGGCTCCAAACTGCTCATCTGCCTGCCTCCCTGATTGCCCCTAACCACTTCTGCCTGCCAGCCTGATCATCCCCTAAACACTACCCTGCCAGCCGAATTGATGTCTAACTGTTCCCCTGCCAGCCTGCTTGCCCCCAATTTCCCTCCTCTGCCAGCCTGGTCACCCCTAACTGCCCTCCCCTGCAGGCTTGATCACCCCCAACTGCCCTCTCTTGCAGACCTGATCCCTCCTAACTACCCTCCCCTGCTGGCCTGATGGCCCACTGCCCTCCCTTGCAGGCCTGGAACCTCCCAACTGTCCTCCCCTGTTGGCCATCTTGTGGTGGCCATCTTGTGTCCACATGGGGGCAGGATCTTTTACCACATGGGGGCAGCCCTCTTGTGTGTTGCAGTGATGGTCAATCTGCTTATTACTCTTTTATTAGATACAATAGAGGCCTGGTGCATTAATGGGGGCCAGCTGGTTTGCCCTGAAGGGTGTCCTGGATAAGGATGGGGATTCCCTTGGGTTGTGGGGAAGCCTGGGCAAGGGGCCTGTGGTGGTTTGCAGGCAAGCCATACCCCCCAGTGATACAAGTGGAGGCCCTGGGATCTGGGATTAATTTATGTCTACAATTGAAACTTTGTAGCCTGGAGCAGAGCCAAGCCTTCTGCTCCCTTGGTGGCAACAGTCATTCTGTTTGAAACTTTGTAGCCTAGAGTGGAGGCCTAGGCTAGGGCTGCAGAAGTTTGGCTTTCTCCATCGCTCTGGCAACCCTAGCCTCTTTTCTCTCTCGAGCTCTGTGGCTGCTGCCATTTCTGTTGGGATTATGTATCTTCTATAATTAAAACTTTGCAGCGTTGAGTGGAGGCCTAGGCCAGCAATGACATGTGGAAAGCTTGGCTTCCTCCATTGCAGAGGGATACCCAAGCTTCCCTCCTGCTCTCAGTGGTAGCAGCCATCTTGGTTGGGGTTTATTTGCATAATTTGCTCCTGATTGGCTGGTGGGTGTGGCTATAGGCATGGCTTGATTGAGGGTATGGTCAATTTGCATATTGCTCTTTTATTAGATAGGATATATACTTTTCTAGGTCATCTTAGAAACTGCATCACTGTTATAAAGGCCATGAAGAGCTGAATGCAAATATGAAACATGTATTTTTATATAGCAGTGGCTTGTGGAATTTGCAAAATTATAAGTATTATTGTTATAGATAGAATTATTACCTCTCAGATTCTCAGTAGAGACCTATAAAAACATAACACAGAATGGAACCAAATAGCAAGATGGATGATTTTAAAGCATGATGACAATTTACTAAGTAATCAAGCCTTTTTCCTAAGATTAAGTCAGACTTCCTTAAATTTAGCCCTGTAATCCTCACTAATTTCCTGACACCACTCTTTTTCTAATTTCAGTAGAATTTTCAAAAAGAATATTGCTTACAACTTTATCTTAGAGTATACACACATATTTTGTTATAAAAATCATTAGAGTATAATAAATACTACAGACCTCTGAGAAGAAAATAAAGTGACAATACTTTTCAAAAAATTTAAAAAATATATATTTTATTGATTTTTTTACAAAGAGGAAGGGATAGAGAGTTAGAAACATCGATGAGAAAGAGACATCGATCAGCTGCCTCCTGCACACCTCCTCCTGGGGATGTGATCACAACCCAGGTACATGCCCTTGACTGGAATTGAATCATTGGCCGATGCTCTATCCACTGATCCAAACCAGTCAGGGTACCTTTCAAAAATTTTGTCACTTCAGGATGAGATAATGATTGGAATTCCAAGGAGAGAACAATTAGAAATAGATCAGTTTTCACTGGGTCAAAATCACCACACAAGAGGTTTAATTGACTCCAAAGTCCCACATCTTTTGAGGATCAACTATATATTATTATTGTTATTGTCCATTTTGTAAATTAATGTTGATTAATTCTTTTAAAGATATTTTATTGTAAAAAATAAGTAAAATATCATGTAGAGTTTCATAAATAAATGACCATAGTAGCAATTCTTAAAACAAATTCAAGAGATAGAGTGGTAAATGGGTATAGATGAGAAAAATAAACAAACAAAAAAACAAACAACAAAACAAAAAAATTTTAACAAAAGAATATTTCTGGAAAAGAGATGTTCATAAACTATGCTCAACTTAATTCTATTTGGCCATAATAATATGAAATAGCTCACATGGAACCCCTTATGTACTCTTATATTAAAGTAGAAATTTTACTGAGTTTGGTTAGCTAGAAACAAAAACTTGAGATTCTAAGGAAAGGATGACTGAACTCACATGACTCAGGAAAAAAACAACTCTACTTGGTCTCTCTCTGTTTTTATCTCTCCTGGATTCTTTTAAATTCTCTACCTCTCTATCTCTCTCCTCTAGCCTGAATCTATTATCCTCCTTAAGCCCAGAGTGTTCTCCATGCCACCTGCTTCTCCCCACACCACTTACCTATCTTGCCATCCTTCAGGTTTTAACCAAAGTGACCTCAGGAAAGCCTCCTTTGATACCCATCTCTAGGTCAGTCATCTTTTAATTATTTTATTGCATACTTTATCTCAGCACCTATCATATCCATACTTATTGCTTTTGAGATAAATGTCATGAATTAAATGATGGTCCCCAAAATGATATGTTTATGTCCTGATCCCCAGAACCTATGAATTGTGATCTTATTTGAAATAAGAGTCTTTGCAAAGATAATTAAGTTTAAAAAAATCTCAAGATGAGGTCATTATGAAATTAGAGTTCCCTTAAATCCAATGCCAAATGTCTTTGCAATAGAAAGGCACAGATAGTTTTGGGCCACAGACACAGAGAATAAGACATAGTCAGAGATTGGAGTCAGCGCTCCTAATCCAGGAGTACCTGGAGCCACCAGAAGCTGGAAAGGCAAGGAAAAGGTGCAGCCCTGCTGATCTCTTAATCTTGGTCCTCTTGCCTCTAAAACGGGGAGAATAAATTTCCTTTTGATTGACGTCACCAAGTGTGTGGTAATTTGTTACTATAGCCGAAAAAGTTTTAGCTGTTGGATTGTAAGCATCAAAAAGCAAGAGTTATGTCCGCTCATTGATAAGCCTGCTACACACAATAACAGGCCACTTGTGAATGCTAGACCAGTATACTTTGGTCGAATAGACAAGTAGACAAACTTGAGGTCAAGGGTAACCTATGTTTACTCGAGAGGTGACCCTCCCGATGCACCTTGAAGAGAGAGTCATAGCAGCACCTCCCTTAGCAGCTTGTATTAGCCTCTAGCTATGGTGCCTCAGTACTATAATAATGTTTCTCAACTGTAATTGTAATTCCTAGACTATAGAGTCATACTTTATTCTTCTATTTCCCAGGTTTGCCTCGAAGTTTTTTTAAAAATGTTTTTGCCTAGTAATTTATTAAATGTTTGATTAGAAACAATTGACTTTCTTTTTAAATTGAATTTTATTTTTCAATTATAGTTTAAATTCAATATTATTTTGTTTTAATTTTAGGTGTACAGAATAGTAGTTAGACAATCATATACTTCACAAAGTGGTCCTGATGTTTCAAATATCCAGCTGGCACTAGCCATAGTTACTACATTATTAGTTATTATATTCCCTATGCTGTACTTTATCTCCCATGACTATTTGTAACTACCAATCTGTATTTCTCAATCCCTTCACCTTTTTTACCCAGTCCCCTAAACTCTACCCCACCTCGCTAACTCTGGCAAACATCTGTCAATTATCTATATCTCTGAGTCTGTTTCTATTTTGTTTGTTGGTTTATTTTGTTCTTTAGATTTCACATATAATTGAAATCATATGATATTTGTATTTCTCTAACTGAATTATTTCGCTTAGTATAATATCCTTTACTGGTAGGTCCATCCACAATGTTGCAAATGGTAAGATTTAATTTTTTATGGCTGAATAATATTTCATTGTATATATGTACAACCACACCTTTATCCAATTATCTGTTGATGGGCACTTAGGGTGCTTCCATATCTTGGCTATTGTAAATAATGCTGCAATGAACATATAAGTGCTTATATTGTTTCTAAGTAGTGTTTTGGGTCTCTTTGGATATATAGGGATGGGTAAAAGTAGGTTTAAATATTGATTTTTATTGGTCATTGGTTAAATTAACAACCATCATTATCTAAAAGATAAATCATAAATCAGGATACAGAATAGTAAGAATAATACTAATAAGACTAATAATACAAATAATAATGATGCAAGAATAAACTCTGTGTTTTGTGTGTTCATGACTATAAACCTTTTGCCCACCCTTGTATATCTGGAAGTAGAATCGCTGGGTCAAAGACAGTTATATTTCTAATTTTTTGAGGAGCCGCCATATTATTGTCCACAGTGGCTGCACAAATCTGCATTCCCACCAATAGTGCATGAGGGTTCTCTTTTCTCATATCTTCACCAAAATTTTCTATTTCTTGATTTATTGATGAAAGCCATTCTTATAGGACATTGTGGTTTTTAAGTTACGTGTCTCTGATGGTTAGTAACATTGAACATCTTTTCATGTGATTATTGATTATCTGAATGTCTTCTTTGAAGAAGAGTCTATTCAGGTCCTCAGCCCACTTTTTACCTGGATTGTCTGAGTTTGTTTGTTTGTTTTTGTTGTTTCGTTGTATGAGTTCTTTATAAAGTATATATATATTAACCTTTTATTGGATGTATCAGTGAATATGTTCTCTCATTTAGTGGGTTGTCTTTTCATTTTGTTGATGGTTTCCTTCAATGTGCAAAAAACGTTTTAGTTTGATGTAGTCCCATTTTTTATTTTTCTTTTCTTTTCCTTGCGCAAGGAGATGTATCAGAAAAAAATATTGCTAAGAGAAATGTTAGAGAGTTTAGTGCCTGTTTTCTTCTAAGAGTTTTATGGTTTGGGGTCTTACATTGAAATCTAATCTATTTTGAGTTTATTCTTTTATATGGTGTAAGAAAGTGTACTGAGGCCATGTGTCACCAATATCAGACCTGGGGCAGGTCAGCAAAAAGCCCAGTGCATTCCTGTTGCCACCTAATAGGCTCAGCCACTAAAAGAGCCTCAGGCAGCACTTAAGTTGCATAAGGATAAACAACTGAGTTTTATGATTTAGTCCCTGAAATCAAAGCCAATTTTGTGAAGAGCTGTAGTTAATAAGATAGGTCATCAAAAATTTACTTATACTTGGAGAGAGGGTCATTGATCAGCTGGTATGGATTTGTAACAGTGGTTGACATCTGTTATAACAGAGCAACCTAGAACTTGACCTCTAATAGAGGTTGTAACTTAATATCAATTTCTTTTAATAATTGGTATGAAATATAACTAGTATTTAGGTAGCAGTCAACTTATTAAGCACTTTCACATCTTTTTATTCATTGAATGATTATTAAAATTATTTGAAACAACAATTCTTGAGATAAAAAAGCAAAATTATTTGTTCAAAATTTACAATGGATTCTTAAATTATAATATCTCTCCAAATCTATTTGGTTCCTGAGTTTAGTGAATGATAGTTGGTACAGTCAGAGATAACTATTACCTATAGGACTTTGCCAATTTCACACTGTAGGATGAATAAATTTAGACTTAGAGATAGCAGGTGACTTTCTCTAGGTCACAAATTATTAAATGGCAGTGTCATGTTTTGAGCAATTCTTCTACCTCCATATTTAGATGTGTTACCACTTATTCCTATTGGCCTCAGTAACCACATCTTGCTCATCCTATCTAATAAAAGAGTAATATGCAAATTTGACCGTACCTTTGTTACACCCACAAGCCACACCCACAGCCATGCCCACCATCCAACCAGGAGCAGATTATGCAAATAAACCCCAACCAAGATAGCTGTTGCCACTGAGAGCAGGAGGAAGGCTTGGGTTCCCCCGGCAACAGAGGAAGCCAAGCTTTCCACCTGCTATTGCCAGACTAGGCCTCCACTTTAGGCTACAAAGTTTCAAACAGAAATGGCTGCCACAACAAAGCAGGCAGAAAGCTTGGCTCCGCTCCAGGCTACAAAGTTTCAAATTGTAGACATAAATTAATCCCAGTTCCCAGGGCCTCTGCTTGGGTCGCTGGGGGGGCATGGCCAGCCTGCAAACCACCACAGGCCCCTTGCCCAGGCTGCCCCTTGCCACAAGGGAACCCCCACCCTGATCAGGAACACTCTTCAGGGCAAACCAGCTGGCCCCCATCAATGCACCAGGCCTCTATTCTATCTAATAAAAGAGTAATTTGCAGATTGACCATCACTCCAACACACAAGAGGGCTGCCCCCATATGGTCAAAGATCCTGCTCCCATGTGGACACAAGATGGCCACCACAAGATGGCCAGCAGGGGAGGACAGTTGGGAGGTTCCAGGCCCTGCAGTGGAGGACAGTTGTGGGCGATCAGGCTGCAGGTGAGGGCAATTGGGAGGGACTAGGCCTGCAAGGGAAGGCAGTTGGGGGTGATCAAGCCTGCAGGGGAAGGCAGTTAGGGGTGACCAGGCCGGCAGAGGAGGGAAGTTGGGGGCAAGCAGCTGGCAGCGGAGCGGTTTGACATCAATTAGGCTGGCAGGGTAGTGGTTAGGGAGTGATCAGGATGGCAGGCAGAAGCAGTTAGGGGCAATCAGGGAGGCAGGCAGGTGAGCAGTTTGGAGCCAGCAGTCCTGGATTGTGAAAAGGATGTCTGACTGCCCGTTTGGGCCCGATCCCGGTAGGATTGGGCCTAAACGGGCAGTCGGACATCCCTTGAGGGGTCCCAGATTGGAGAGGGTGCACGCTGAGCTAAGGGATATCCTCCGCCCCCCCCACCCCCGCCGTGCATGAATTTCATGCACTGGGCCTGTAGTGAGAAAATAAGCTCAAAGAGGCAATTCATAGCAGAGGATGATAAAGCTGGAAAGACTGTATATGTTCTTTGCAGTTTAATTGGTTCTGTGTTTAGGCTTATATAAAATCACTGCCAGTGATTGCCACAGAACACTGGAACCATTGGAAGGTATAGAACTTTGGGTCCTTCTCCCAACTTCATTCAAAGCTGTATTGTTTTGTTCTATTTTGTGTCACATAGGTCCTCCTTAAAATCTTATTTCAAGAAAAGTCCAACTCCTAAGAACACCAAATAAAACAAAACACAGTGACATAATGAAAGCCACATATCCAATTCCTAATTTCAGAGGTAAAGGCACCCTGCATCTATGCAGAGGCCAGACTAAAACTCAAGTCTTTGCATTCCTAGTGCTCACTACAAGGTTTTCCAGGCCTTTTTTTTTTTTGACCCCTTGTGCCCTCACAAAATGAGTTCCTAGGGAATGGGTTTTTTTTGTTGAAGAAAAAGGCTTTACAAATCATCTCTTGCTTATCCCTTACCACAACCTAGAAGCATTAAACCTGTCTAGGAGAAGCAGTGTTATACTGGCTGCATTTTTCTGGCCCAAGCTGTAATTTCAGGCTCAGCTGTGTCTTCCCCAGAAGAGTAGACAGAGGTCTGCAGGAGGATCTGCCAGGTTTTCTTCAATTGCCCTAAGCCAGGCTTTGTTTTTGATGCATTGAGTGGACCCTATTTCATTAGCAGAGGAACCTTCCAAATAAAAGCACTTAAATCTGGGGTTCTCTGTGTCCCACAGTTTATCTTTAATGCCAGCTAGTTATAGGACTAGACCAAGATATCAGGGAAGGCAGCAAACCCTTCTTCCTGCTTTCTCTTGTGGGAGGATTGCTCTACAGCTACATTAAGGAAAAGAAAGGTCTGACAGAGAGTATGGCAGTTAAAACAAAAGGGAAAGGGGGCCAGAGAATTACCAAAGAATTTCTGTGCATATACACATAACCCATGAACACAGATAATAGTGTGATAGGCCTGGGGGCAGGTGGGAGTGGGGGTGGGGGTAGGGGAGGGGTGTGTGTTTGAAGGAAGTCAGTGGGGCGGGGGGGCTGGGATATTGGTAATACTTTCAACAATAATGATAAAATTTTTAAAAACATTAAAGTGTGTCTTCCTCAGTTTTGAAAGTAATCTAGGTAGGCTACATGTATGGTGCTCAATTAAAATTTGGATAATATGCTCTGTCTCTTCTAAGGAATACTAGGGGTCTTTCAATTACTTGATGTGGGCTTGTTTGAATATATTTAGAGTAAGCACTCTGAACAGATGATGCGTGACATGTGGTCTTTTTCCATAGCTCTTGGGTAATTTATGGCCAGACCCCTACTGAAATTATTTGGATGTTGTCAGTAAACTCTCCACTATTTAGCAAAAATTCACACAAATTTTGAGATAGAACTTTGCTGAAAGCTAATTCCAGCATGTCATAAATGCAAGGAGTTTCATCAAAAGGTTGATGGAACCTTGAGGATTGCCTGCTAGAAATGGTTTAGGGAATTTCCCCACACCTAAGGATTTGTATAGATGATTGCTTGCTGCCAGACAGCTGAGGGCATTTCAATCTACATGTTATTGCCTCCTACCACCTGAACAGCCATAGGCAGTTCCCCAAATCTGACAATAAATTCTGTATACTAAACCTTGCCTTTAATCTGTATATCTACTTTGCCATAGGACAATTTTTGTTAATAAAAAGCAAGGGGTCCTGAGACAAGGAGAACTTGGTTCCTACAATGAAGCTTCTCTGGTTCCCCAAAATGTCTTCCAAATTTATGTTTCCTCTCTGAACTCTCTAATAATTTACACACAGCCCTTCTCCAGATTCCTGAACCCTTCTAGATGCTGGACAAGACTCCCAGCAGAAGTTTATTAGAAGTTTGTGAGAATAGTCTGCGATATTTCTGTTATTGGAAATTGAAACATGCTGGCCTGAAAGACTGGAAGGACATCTGTTTATTGCAATGACAATAGGTAAGAAGGCAAGCATAAGGTTTATAGCCAGTGGTCTTGGAAACAATACACTTTTTGGTACTGAGAATACTTTCTATTAAATTTCATACTTGTTAGCATATCTATATCAGAGTTAGATTTCATTTTAAACTTTTTTGAACTCCTTGCATGTTTACATCTGATTCTACAAAAGACCATCAGAAGTGACTTTTTGCCAATATTTAGGAATTAACTCGATTGGGCAGCTATTGAGGAATTTTAGAAAACAAATGACAAATGAAGAACTGAAAAGGTCTGCTCCACTGGATAGAAGTAACAGAACATTTTCTTCTTCATCTTCTTATCACATATACAGTATTTTTTTCCCTGTTGCCTGTCTCACTAAGGAGGGGCAACTATTCTTACAAAAGATATAACATTTACTTGAAACCAATAGTTTCCAGTAAAGGGTTTTTAGGATAAATACAGCTTACTAGTAAATATTGGTTTAATCTTCAGGGAAAATTAAAAGCTTGTGGTTTGGGACTGACGGCAGAAGCAGATGCATAAGGACCAGGGACTAAAGGGTTGGTAAAATTCCCAAATAATGTCCTCTTTTCCAACTCCAAGCAAAAGAACCAGAGCATACCTATTCATTTTCTCTTAAAGGAAAGAATTATCCCAAACCTACGAGTGCTGAGTAAAATTCAATCAGCCTTTTCAATGCTTTGCTTAGTAGTGCTATATTGTGAGCTCTTCTCATTACTTCCCCACCCAAGGGCCTGTTAGAATAGAAATCATGGTAATCTGTGCTACTTTTTGTGGAGACTGTGTCTTATAAACTGAACATAATAGCATGTTGTGTGACTCTGTTTATTGCCCAATTATAGCTCATGTGGGCATGTTTAGCTGAGTAGTGTTAGTTGCTTTTTTTCACATACAGCTCTGCTGGAACTTTTCAAAAACATTTGATGATCGCAACTTAAGAATTGCTCATGCCTTATTCAATTCCCTCGTCACAAACACAGGTTACCTCATTTCCCATCAGTTCTAGTTTCTTCCACTGTTGCTTCTTTTTCCTTCTTTTTCTGCACAGCATTTTTTTCTGGGTGCAAAATAAGACACTAGCAAGCACTGAGCTCTGCAATCTATAAATGTTTTGAGATGGAATTCACCTGTGATGAACCATGGGCGAGGGACAGAAGTTAGCCCTGATAGGTCTCACCATGCCCTCTCATTTTCCTTCACTGACCTCAGAAGAGACCGTCATACACCCAAAAAATGAGCTCACAGATGCACCATCTATGAATTGTAGGGGACATTGTTCAGCCAGCTACTCAGCCAGAAGAGGTTTTCTCTAACCATTCATCACAGAGGTCTTGTGGTCAGCATAATGCGTGAGACAACAAAATTTCATAGGGAAGAATTTAATTATCACTGTTGGTGGTTCAATTCATGGTCATTTCTCTCCTATGAAAGAGTACACAAGCAAAATGGGTTAAAGTTCATAATGTAACTGCCCTAAAGGCCCATGAAACAATGTCAGGCAGAAATGTCCTTCCAGAGTGTATCTTGGTGGCTGTGTGTTGGTGGGTAAGGCCTGGGAATCTTGCTGTAACTTCGGGTATTTGGGGAATGCCAAAAGGCTGAGTTCTCCCACTGCCAGTGGGTGGAGGGTTCCCTCAAGGTGCAATTCCCAAATGTCACCACACAAAGCAGTTCCTGGCATCTGTACAACATGGATGGGTATTTCTGCCTTTGAACTTGCCATTTACATATAGCATTAAAAATATTTGGAATAAGGGGTAGACAGAACACAATTTCCAAACAAAATAGTCTCTTTGACTTAATTTTTCTGTGCAATATCAGACTGACGGGAGAGATTTTAGACTATAGTTAACCCAATAAATATCTTCATAGACTCAGAAAGACAGAACACACAGAATCCTTCATAATTTGATAATTAGATTGATATTTATTTTACTTTGTTAACTGAATCACACACTATTTAGCTATACACTAATCTTGTATGGTTGGGTGACCAAATATTCCATTTGCCTATTAGAACCTGCTTTTCTCCTTGACTAACTTCTTACTTTTTGCTTAACCAGGACCTTCAACCTAGACGCTAGACCTCATTTATATCTTTAAGAAAAAAAACCTTAATCTCAGCAAGATAAATTCAAGAAAACTTAGCCAATCTTTGACATCCAGTTTTTATATTGTTATCAGCCTTTTGCCTTGATCTTGAGACCTAGTCACCACTACTTTCCCAGACCTGATATTAAGTATTCTTCTTATGCTTTGTGCCAACATCATCTCTATCTTGGGTTCTGAAGATGATCTTGTCCTTCCTGAGAGGGAAACACTGTAGTCCTTGTCAAAGATCTTCTAAAAAGCTGCCCCTGAGTTCTCAATGCCATGCTTTGCTGTGTTCCCTTCATAAAACTTCCTAAGGCTTCCAATTTATCTGAGTATCATTTACTCCGGCACTCCTAATCCTGTGTCCACCCCAACTGTGAGGAAACCTTTTTCTCCAATAGGCTTGACAATACTGTCATTGCCTGCCTGCTTTAGCTGCACCTTTTAGATAGTCACTTCCATCTGCTAAAGGGGATTTCCTCCTAATACCTGTGCAATGGCTCCAGCTTTAGACCAACCTAACCCAGGGACTGTGTTCTTATACAATCCCGTCCTGCCCTTTAGTTTACCAGCCACGTTCTGAGATGGAGTGTTTCTTTCCATCACCTGGAAGGAAACATCATTGTAAAATTGTAAAAGAGTGACATCAGTGGTGCTTTAGAAACAATTGGGAGGGGAGGGCAGGCATGAGATAATCAGCTGCCCCTGGGGCAGGTGACACAGAACTGAGTAAGAAGCTGGCAGAATGCTGCAAAGGAAAGAGTCATCAGGTGCACTCCTTATTAGGAGAGCCCAGGGTTTCCCAGGCACATGTGTATAAATAAGGTAAAGAGATTCTCCTTCTCCCCTGGAAAATACACTCTCACTTCAAAGTCAAACAGTAAATGCACTGGCGCTGGTGATGAGTATTACCATTCGAAAGAATGTTCATCAAACCTAAAATAAATTCTGCCCATTATCTTATTCTTATTTATGAAGACCAACATGAAAAATCTCTGGGCAAAATTATACTGGTCAGATTTAAAAATAATAGTTAATTGTCATTTTTGCTACTCAGGATCTAAGCTAAATGATTTATATGTATTATGTTATTTAATTTTCAAGGTAGATATTATTATACCCCTTGTTTTGATGAAGAAACCAAAATTCAGAGAAATAAACATCTCTCCCAGGGTCACATAGCTGGAGAATGAACATTTTGGGCTTGACCCACTCTAAATGCATTGTGAAGTTGGCACAAGATGTGTTACTAGAACTTGCTGTTTCTATCCAGGATGTTATAACAACATGTTAGCCTAGTATTTTTCAAGATAGTAAGGTATGTTGTCAAGCCAAACACTCTGAATCTTGCCTCTTCTGGATATATAGCCAACAAAGAGAAGAATCTTAATTATATGAATACCCAGTCTTAGGGGGAAGTGTGGAGTGTCAGAAATGACAAATAAGAAAAGTAAAAATTAGTTGAAACAACTAGTTAAAAAACTTAATTACTTATTACCATCAAAAAGTAGATGCAGGGTTAATATTTTTTGCTACAGTGAAATAGTATTTGTTTTTTTTTTGTGTGTGTATATATAAATTGTTTTGAATGCAGTGTGCTTCATGTTTCTATAATGTCTTTTGTTCTTTTGACATTATTTTTGTATATAAGTAAAGCCCATTGTTTACATCACTGCTTCAGAAGGTTTAGGGTTAGAAAAAAAATATGTTTTTCTTAAATTGATCTGCCCTCAAATCATGTAATAGTTAAAACAATAGAATGGAAAGAACAGGGTGGCCCACTCGATCCTGCACAATTATCACTGAAAAAATGTATGGGGTTAGAAGCCAAGAGCATCACAAAACAATCCTCACAGGGAAAATCCTGGTTTTGGTTAAAGCTGCGTCCACGGAGAGCATGCCCGTGGGACCAGAGCCCGGGGGCAGAAAAGAAGCCACTTGATAGTTGCATTTTGGGGGCATGAGCAGCTATTGAAGTCAACTCAAAAGTTAAGTGAGATACCTACCACAAGCTCAATATAAAGTTCTGAATAAGGCCCTATGATAGGTGCAATTCACCTCAAGGGCACAAACTCAAGAGAAAGAAAATGGAAGGCCTAGCTAGCCAGGGTGGCTCAGTGGTTGAGTATTGACCTATGAACCAGGATCCCAGAGTTCAGTTCTAGTCAGGGCACATGCTTGGGTTGCAGGCTCGATCCCCAGTGTGGAACATGCAGGAGGCAGCCGATCAATGATTTTCTCTCATCATTGATGTTTCTATCTCTCTCTCCCTCTTCCTTGTTCTCTGGAATAAATGAAAATATATTTGAAAAAGAAAGAAAATGGAATCAAACTGTGATGCCCAAGAAGTGGGTGACTTTTCTGGAAGGGGGAGATTCCATAGCTCTTAGAGGATGTGTGATAACAAAGCCCGGGGTGACTCAGCAACTGTGTGTTCCACACTCCTGGCTCAGGGCCTTGCTTGTCTGACCTCGCACTTAAGGCCCTCTCCATGAGGGGAGTGCACTTAGCATCCCCCCATTTCATAGATTATGATATAAGTTTCAAGACATAAGTAATTTGCCAGATGGCAAGAGACTGCAAGGCCAATTTCAGACTGAGTATTAACCTGCAGTCTTAGCTGTTGCCCTTTACTTCTTCCTATAGAGGGGGATTGGAAGAGGATGGGCGGTACATGCTTTCAAAAGCAGTCACTGTTTACTGAGCATTGCTGTGAGCTATATATCTTTCTGTGGGCTTACCCATTTGCAGTATTTTTGGAAAGAAGTTCTGTTTCAAGGTCCCATTCTTAGTAATCCTGCAGAGTGCACAGCTTGGAGCATTCTTAGCAGGAAGGCCAGCCCAGGTGAATGACACCCGCCTCTCCTAGAACACCTTTTTCAGAGAAGCCCTTTTGTCCTTTCTTTGTGATTTTTCTCTTTCCTTGAGCCTATGCCAGGCCTTCTCTTTCTAACTTCCTCTGCTTCTATGGCACCTTGTGGGCATAGAGTATTTGTAATGTAGTTGTAGAAGGACCTGGGTAAAACATTAAAGATCTATACACAAACTAAAGAACCTAGTCAGAGGAGAGGGATGGATGTATAGAAATGATGATTTACTGAGATGGGAAATCTAATGCAAATCATAGTTTTGGGGGGTGGGGAATAACCCAGTTTTGAACTTGCTGAGTTCAAATTGCTTATAAGAGACATCTCTGTCCTAGCTGGTTTGGCTCAGTGGATAGAGCATCGGACTGTGTACTGAAAGATTCAAGGTTTAATTACTGGTCTGGGCACATGCCCAGGTTGTGAGTTTGATCCCTAGTGGGAGGAATGTAGGAGGCAGCTAATCAATTATTTTCTCTCATCATTGGTATTTCTATCTCCCTTTCCCATCCTCTCTGAATCAATAAAAAAATATTTCTAAAAAATGTCATCTTTTCCCACTTCTGTCTAGCTGTGCTTTGCTTTCCTTACTTCCCTCTTCTGAAACAGAAAATCAGGCTCTGGGGCAAATTACTTTTAAAGGAAAGTCAAGGGCTTTACTATAAAATCTAGTCAATTTTGTCATGACTCCAGCTTCCTTTCAGCATAAGGCTGTTTCTGAGTTTATGCATTCTCCTTTTAGACAGCAGATTTTCCCTCTATCGCTTTTATCCTTCCCTTCCTCTCTAGCTCTTTCCCTCTTCTCCTCTCTTCCCCACCCTCCCACCCACTCTTCTTTCCTTCCTCTCTTCTCTGCTCCTTTTTCCTCCTCCTCCCCAAATCGTTTAACCCTTCCCTTTTTTCTCATTCATTTTTTTAATCACACATTATAGATCGAACATTCTTCTAATGCTGCATTTATGGAGACAGGAAAGTCTTTGGGAGTTTAGAGTTCCAAAAAGAAGTGCCCAGCTGAGACTTCAAAACCTCTTGGATTTCTTCTTTGCCATAAAGTTAAGAACTCTTTTGGGGAAGGTTTCTGGAGGGAAAGTGCTCACTAGAAATCTAGCAGCAAATTTTTCTGTCATTCTCAAAGGGAACACACCATTTTCTATGGCTCTCAGGGGAGGGCCTTTATTCATGTTTGAGAGACTATAAAGGGGTTTGTTGGGGAATGGGTTCCAAATCTAGACTGCATGAAGTCAAACCCTGACTACTAGCAGCAGCTGTGCCCCTTGATCAGAATGTGAAGTCAGCCAGATGCCACCACAGAGTTCAGCTCTTCTTTACAGGAACCCAACTGGACAAGATTCCTAAAGTCCTCCTTACCTCTCTGTCAGAGCCACTTGCAAGATAAGATTGATACAAAGCAGAAGATCTGGTCTTTGAAAAGGGTTAATTCTACCTGGCCAGCATGGCTCAATGGTTGACTGCCAACCTGTGAACCAAGAGTTCAAAGTTTGTTTCCCAGTCAGGGCACATGCCCAGGTTTGGGCATTGTGAGTTTGATCCCCAGGAGGGTGTGTGCAGGAGGCAGCAGATTGATGATTCTCTCTCATCATTGATGTTTCTCTCTCTCTCTCCCCCTCTTCCTCTCTCTGAAATGAATAAATAAATATTTTTTTAAAAAGGAAAGAGCTAAGCATATTATGGAAGCTAATATTTATTAAGGACCAAGAAACTCATATTTAATAAGTGAGAAATACCTTGTTGATTCATCCTTAAAAGATTTAGATGTGAGTATTATCCTATGATAAATAGACAAGTAAGCTACTGCACTGAGAGACTAAATGCTCACCCAGGAGAGCACACTAATAAGGTGTAGGGCAGGGACTTGAAAGTGTCTGCACTGCCCTGTCTTCTCTCAATGTCAGGCATTGTCTTGTCCAAGGTTCTGTATGTAAGCGCATGACTTTGAAACCTTGAATGACAATGCACAGAGATGACTGATTCCTGGGTTCCTCAGTCAACCCTGTCCATGAAGGCTGAACCCCTTCAGTCCCTATTTCAATGGAGCAGGAGGTGTAAATGTTTAAAATAAGCAGCTGGCTTTAATCTGTTGTAACCAAATTGCTATGAGACTAAGTTCTTCCTTTTAATACATCATTTTTCTCTGTTTATACCTCCATTCCCTTCCTGTTTGTGTGTGTGTACATTTACATAATTGCACTCTCATGCACACTCACAATCCTAATGTACAAACTCGCCCGATTCAACAATTTCCTATGGGAACCCATAATGCCTGATCTGCAGCCTGGCTGGTCCATCTAGGGACTGGCATGCCTTCCACAGGTCCTGCAGGGGACGTCAGCTCTGCTTCTGTGCTCTGACAGAGCCTGTGCAGAATTTGACAGTTGATAAGCAAGAGCTTCTCTACAGGCTCTGCCATCTACTTAGACCTTTTCCTTAAGATAACACTGAAAATGATACAGTCCAATCATGAGAGAGCTCCAGATCTCAGGAGACCATAATATTGTGACCTGTACTATTAAAAAATCAGAAGCCACGAAGGTCATTTCTCAGCCAACATCTTTAAAGGTGAAAGGGAGGCAAGAGGAGGCAGCAAGATCCTTCTTCACCAGCTCCAAGAAGGGTCTCAGTGGTGATAAAGCTGCTCCCCTCCCCCAATGCATGCGCTCTCCTTCTGCTCCCCAGAAAGAGTAATATCACTCTTGGCCTAAGAAATGTAGTACATCTGCTTTCGATGCCTGCAAATCAATAAGTAAATTCAAAATACGATTATGGCAAAATATGAGTTTGACTTTTAGATAATCAGTAACTTGGAAACTACTCCAAAATGATTTATTCTAATCTCCCAGCTCATACTAGTACTCAGAATTCTCAAAAATCAAAAAACTGATCTTGGAGAGGGTGAAGGATTTAGGTGCTTTAAAAAATAAAAAAATAAAGTCATTAATTACATTAAATTAAAATATTTTTATGACAAAATGCTCATAAATACAGTTAAACTGAGAAAAATATTAGTAGTAAGTATGGCAAGAATTGAAATTTCCAATTACATAAAGGTATCTTTCATAAGTAGTGTTTACACAAATTCCACTAAAATTGAGTAAAGAACATAACAAGCAATATATACCAAACAAAAATATAAATGTTATACAAACAGGTAACAACTTCAAGCCCATCACTAATGACAAAAATGCAAATAGAACTACAATGCAATTTCCCCATATAATTATCTAGAATTTTTAAAGAAATTATTTTGCTCTGTGCTAGCAAGAGGGTCTTGCAGTGATCATTTTCATACCAGATGGTTGGAATTTAGATTAGCTTTTTTGCAATAGTTAATTATGCCTTTAAAAAAATTACCCTTAGACCCAGTCAATTCTTTTTGGAAAATATCTTCCAAAAAATAAGACACATAAAATTTATATGCAAAGATATTCATTAAAAATTATTTATACTAGAAAAATATTGAAACATCTTAAAGCCCAACATACAGAGAATTATTAAATAAATAATGGTGCATCCTTAAGATGACATAAAGCACCCATAAAAGATGAAATTTTTTTTTTAGTTTACATTCAATATTATTTTTTATTAGTTTAGTGGTTAGACAATCATGTACTTTACAAAGTGTTTCCCCCAATATTTCCAGTACCCAACTGGCACATACATAATTGTTACAGAATTATTGACTATATTCCTTATGCAGTACTTTACATCCCCATGACCATTTTGTAACTACCCGTTTGTACTTCTTAATCCCTTCACCTTTTGAAAAAACATGTTTTGTTTATTTCACAAAGAAAAGAAGAGGAAGAAAGATAGGAACATCAATGATGAGAGAGAACCATTGATCAGCTGCATGCTGTGTGCACCCTCACTGAGGATCGAGCCCACAACTGCACGGGCCCTGACTGGGAATTGAACTGTGACTTCCTGGTTCAAAAGTGGATGCTCAACCACTGAACCACACTGGCCAGATACTTCACCTTTTTTAAAAGTACATTCATTAAGATGAAAAACAACAACTTCATGATGTGTTAATAGAAAATACATATGTGTCAGTAGAAAATACAGAATGTATTTTATTTTCTATTAAAGATATACAGTTCATTAAAAATTTTTTTAAAAATGTTCTATGAAGTAAAAGATGACTAGAATTGCAAAAGACATAGTTACATTTATATTCCAAATATGGTAACACCCTCTGCAGTGGCTTGGAAATAAAATCTCTGTAAGTGTGTGTATGTGTGTGTGTGTATATATATAATGAATCACAAATACACTGAAAAAAAATGTGTTTCCTCTTTTCGGGTCAGCTCAGCTTAGCTAGATTTTGGCTAAAATGACCATTTTTTGCCTTTCCTTCAATTAGGCTTTTCTCTGGAGAAGACGATTACCTGGAGAACTTGCAGCTCTTTCACCTAGAGTTTCCAAGTATTCATTGCAAGATGCTCCCTCTGAAGAAAAATGTGATTGAGTATAACTTGGTGTCTACTTAGCCTGCCACAGAGCCATTGCTAGAAGCCTTCCAAATGTGGAGATTGATTCATTGTCCCCTTGAATCTCTCTGGTAATGGGAAGCTCTCTGGCTCACACAGTCCATTCTAATACTAACTATCTTGGGACCCACATAGGGAATATTTAGTCCCCTTAAAATTACCTTTGACAGAAAATTACTTTTGGCTATTTTCCATCTTCTCCCCCAAGTAGTCCCTTTTCCACACCTTATTCAATAGTTCCACAATTCTGCTCTACTGCCATTTCCCTTTTTCCACTTTGTGACTTCCAAGGATTAAAAGATTAGGATTATGGATCTCACACTGCTGAGCCCATTGAAACCACAGTTTCTCTATATATCTAATATACTCTGATCGGTGGCATGTAAAATCATGTATTTTTCTCTTAGTAACATGAAACTGATAAGAAACAGGGAAGTTGACTATTTTTGTTCCTAGACACTACCCAAGCAATTTCAAAGGCTGCCCCAAATAATTAGGGGTGCTTAACTTGGCCTGTGAATACTAAAATAAAAAAATCTCCCCAATGATAGAATATAAGAAAAACATAAAAAAAACTTAGCCTTGAACCAACTTTCATAATTTTGTAGAAATAAATAGCTGCCTTAAATGTGATTTTTGAGATTCTATGCAGATTTTTCTCTGACGATGTAATTCGATGAAAACACACACACACACACACACACACACACACACACACACACACACCTACCTATAGAAATTCACTTTGGCATGAAAAGTGTTCTCTACAAATGCCCATAATTGCTTATTTATTTAATTATTTTCTCTCATTCCCTTTGCTCTATAGTCATTCAGAAAAGAGGGATAAACTTGTATCACAGGTAGTTTCCAGCTTGTTGGCTTTCTTCTCTGACCAAGTCAGAGGCCAGCAGAG